>CM041719.1:16542905-17742905 GCA_023373845.1 Nibea coibor | reverse complement strand
ACACACACAGACAGACACACACTGACTCAGGTCAGCCAAAGGTTGAACTATGTCAGCATTTTCTGGTGAGATTGAGGAAAAAAAAAATCAGGGCATGTCAGCCACAGACAGGGAGGTGCAGCAGAGGAAGACATAACATCTATCCGTGTCTCCTGTGATGCATCACCTCTCTATCCTTTCCAGAAAAAAAAAAGGTGACTGATGAATGGCCCAGCTCGCAGGGGAAGAACAGAGCAGAGTTAGCCTCAAGGGGCTGAAAGGGAAAAATGATTATTTCTTGGCTAAGTGGTTCTGGTTAGAGTTTCATCTAAATCTTGCCTGAGATGGAACTTTAAACCAAAACTCAAAACACAGAAGCTACGGCATGACTGAACTCCTTGAAAGCTACAAGACTTTATCCAGACCTGACTTTCTGGATTTGGTTATAATGAGTCATCCTGGCACTTCTACACTACACAATGAACGTTGAACATAATGGCAGCAAATGTTTTCATGTGGGATGTGTCTGTTGTTTTTGTACTTTCAAAAACTCAAAAATCTAGACCAGATGATGGCTATCTTTCTGTTTTACAGATGTTCCAGTACGGGCCGTATCCCTTTTGTAGAACGAGAACAGTGGCACGTGTATGTTTAATATTGATTAGTCATTTAAGTCCTTTTTAAACCAAACGTGCCAAACATTTGGTGCTTCCAAATGTGAATATTTTACTGATTTTCCCAGCACTGATATTGAGCATTTTCATTATGTTCTGACACTCAGCAGACAATAATGAAACCATCTACATGCCAAGACACTGGTCATAGTAAGTGGAAAATAAATGCAGCAATTCGGGCGAGGTTCCAACCACGGCCAATCTCAGCTTTAAATGAGAGACCGAACTTTCCTTTAAGGAATAGTTTCTTTCTTTCCCAAGAGGTAGATGAGAAGATGTACATGACCATTAAATATGGAGCTATGGAGGACTATTTTCTGGCCAGTGGCAGTGACTTCGTAGTGTCTCTGTGTCTTCAGAGGTGGCTGTAGGTGGACTGTTTCCTCCAGTTTCCAGTCTTTGTGCTTAACTGGAAAAAACATCAGACTATTCCTTTACCGTGAAGGCTCCGCAGAGAAAAGAAAAGGCACGAGTTCAAACTCTTTGTTGGAACTACAAATGAAGTGAATGAAGAAAAAGGAGGGAAAAAGGTGGGGGGGGGGGGTGGCAGGAGTAACATGCCAGACACACACACACACCCAGGCCGGCAGGAGATGATTAAGAGGACAAAGAATAAAGGCTCTCAGAACAGCTCATACACTCCGGTATTGCTAAATGGTTTTCTTTAGCGTGTATGGCGTTTGTTAAACTTGTATAAACGACGTGCGGACAGCCGGTCTAACGTCTCCAGTGGTGAGGCCGTGATGACGCAACGCGGCCGAGCAGCAGACGGTAATCTCTTCCCAGAGACAATACACAGAGAAACGTGACCTTGCATGTCCCCATGACTTCAAATCTGAGCGCGCGTGCACACACTGTATCAGTGCATGCCCCCGGGGAATTTAACAAAGAAAATCCCATAACTTCCCTCGTTGCCCCCCACTCCTCCCCTCTTTTCTTTCCATCCTCTCGGGCCACAAAGTAGCTGCCGTCCATCTAATTCACCTTCGCTTCGTTCGCTCCATCCTTCCTCTCCCCTCCCTTTGGTACAGACAGGAAACTTTGACTCGACTTTCGGGGGGAGACACGGGATGGCACTCGGCTCAATGTGTGCAGCCTCGATAAGAGCAAAGAACAAACCACCACCGCCGCAACCTCTTCCTCCTGCTGCTCCTCCTCCTCCTCCTCCTCCCCTGAACAGTAAGGGGACTTCATTCGAAGTTAAGTCGTCAACAAACAATGACGCCCTCCTTGCTGGGATTCATCCAAACGGTGCTTTATCTTTGCAAGAAATACAAATGGAAGCAAAGTGCAGTGCCTAAGCGGTAACGGATGGCCACTCTCTTTCTTGTCTCCTAAAAAGTGTGAGACTAATGCATCCATGCTCTTTTGAAGTGTTACAATCTGAGCATGACGTAAAAAAAGCTTGTGGCTGTTTTCAAGTCATGATCTGCTGGCCCATTTTTTTGTTTAGTATGCACGTCACCGACACATCCTCATGAAGATTCAGTGTGGCGTTACAGCTCGACAACTTACGGCCAGTCGTTTACAGCCGGTGTTGAAGGAAGTGTTTTTCTCTGTAGCAATTTAGTGACAGGAAGTTGCACAGCAGATGGTGATAAAGCATTATTTCTTGGCCGTTTGAATGAAGCGTATCGAAACGTATAACTGAAGGGGCTACAAATCACATCAGGGCTCCTGAACGTCACTAACAAACGTTAGAAAACAACACACTTTAAATTGTATTCAGATTTGTTCTAGTAACTCAGATACTTACAGATCTGTCACTCACAATAACAGCTGCATTTAATGCTGTATTTTGAGTTTTGATGGCATGACATTCCTCTCGCTCGAATCCGATTGAGCCTTTAATCACACCGTTCTTGCTTCTCAGAACAACCATCTGTTCACGAGTATGGGTTAGAGTACTCCTCTGGGCTTGAAACACACAACTGATGAAGCCTCAAGGTTGATTTAGTGAATGGGAGGCTCATGTATGAATACAAACACCTGCATGACACACACACACACACAGCAAATGTACTGAACAACACAAGCACACCCTTGTATTAGAAGATGACATTTTCCTACAGGTTTCTGCATGAGCGAGTGGTGGAACGCCTTTTTCGCCGGTCGCGATAAGAAAATATATCAGTGGCAGCCTGGTGGTGACCAAAGGGAGAAGAAAACTTTATATCATTTCTTTCTCCTTCTTCTTTTTCTAACCCGCACTACTTGGCAAGACTCTTAAATGCAGCCACTGCAGCAGGGATGCATCCTGCTCCACATCAATCCTTAGTGATCTCTTCCTTAGAGCGCCTTTTGACAGTTCTTAAAATGGACTGAAACAAAAAAAAAAAAGGAAAGAAAAGAGAGAAAAGCTAATTATCTGGCCGAAGCACTTCATGATGTTTCTTTATGAAGACAAAAAACCTCCTCTGGGTTTTCGTCTCTCAACATCTGAACTGACAAAATGACAACGGAGAGGGTGCGCTGCAGCCAGCGAGCCCATTATTCCACCTGACTCCCACCATCCCTCGGCTATAGGAAGACCAGCAACACCCACGCGTCGCAGCAGCATAAGCAACGCAGACGGCCAAGGAAACAAGGTGATAATTGGAAAAAAGGTGCTGCCGTGCCGTACTGCACACACATGCCGGGACAAGAGAGCAATCATCTTCGCCTCCTAATTTTAGACGTGAGTCGTGAAACCAGATAGCTTGAACGCACACAATGGCCCTTTCCTTCTCATATTAATCAGTGCAGCACAGGTGCTGGACTGTGAAACGTGCAGAGACCCCTGCCTGCTCTGCACTGTGTTAGTGCCATCATGTGCAACCAATAGGGCAGCATGGATTTGTTGCAATGCAATTTACATGTATGTGTGTGTGTGTGTGTGTGTGTGTGAAAGAGGAACAGTGCTGAAACCATAACATTGCTATGGTCGTACAGTATGACTTCTTGGGTGCATTCATGTAACAGTGGCACAGTTGTATATCTTACGTGATGAGTGTGTTCTACCAAATGATGATGAAAGCTTCTGATCAAAGTGTTTGATGGAGCATATTTAGGAACAGAAGAAGAAGAAAGGTACAGCAGAAAGTGACAGAAGAAGATGAATTATGAGGAATGAGTTAGTCCTCAGTGAAGTTCATCTGAATGGTTTTAAAGTGCATTTCTCACACTCCATGTAAGCTCCCGCCACACGTCTGGAGCATCGCAACCAAGCGATTTTAAGAGTGGTTTGAAGAACACCAGCCTCAGCGTCGGTTAAAACCGCCTCACACACACACACACCACACACACAAAGGACTTTAAAAATAATGAGTAGGAAACTCACCTCCTCCACTGTGAGAGGCATGCATATCCTGTACTCCTTCAGCAACATCTTCCCCCTCTGCGCGTCTCGTGCGTGTATTCACAATGTGTCAGAGCAGCCGAGTGAAAATGTTCCCTCCGCCGACCGACGACGGGATGTGTGTGATATCTGGAGACGTGTCAGCGCATGTGGGAGGATGGTGAGCCCGGGTTATGAAATGCACCCCGAGTTACGGCCGAGTTCTTTCATCGGAAGCAGCGGACACTCTTCTCCGGTGAGGGACGTGAGGGCAGAAATGAGCTCGGTTCAGGATGTGTCCCCTCCTTTCACAACGAGAAGTCAAGCCGCGAGCAAACGGCGACGAGCAGGACCGGAACGCGTCGGAGTTGGAGCCTTCAAAATAAGAGTGCGAAATTTTAAGTTGGAGAAATAAAATACTTTTCTTATCTGGTACAGTGTTAACAATCTTTTTTTTTTTCTAAAAGCGCGTAAAAACATATTTTAATGATGTATATTATTTCACCTGAAGCTATTCATATCCAAAAAGGTTACATGTTACATGTAACCAGGTTACATGTGTTTACATTTCTTGGTGAATTTGCCCCATCTTAGTACAACTAACTAACAACTAAGGTAGATTCCGTATCATTCGCTCATCTTGTATCTTGCAGGTAGGCTTTCTGTTTATTTTGTGCTCTTATTGTGTGTGCTCCGAATTAAAGTTGTGTTAAAGCAAATCATCACAAACTAAAGACATTCATTTAATACGTTTTATTCCAGCATAGGACTACTGCTAGTACTGCACTTTCTTTAAATTTAGAGGCAACAAGGCATAGATCATCAAAGTGTCACTTTTCTTTATGACACTGCCTTTATTTTGTCTTGTTTAAAGATACTGACACTATAGACTAAACTACTTATATTGGAAACCAATCATCTCACTTCACACTTTGCTCCTTTGTTCAAATAGTTTTAGTAGGACTGAATGACAGCGCTCACTTCATTTATGTGCAGAGGAGAAATTGAATGTATTTGCTGTAATTCAGTAGTTCAAAGATCACTTGAGTTGATAGTACAATTGCATTTTAATCAGATCTGATCTACAGTACATAATTAAGCTTATTACAAATGCTGTAATAAAGTAGATTTTAAACACTAGCCAATATATCTTATTAGTCCATATATCCTACAGTATTTATTCATATTGTCTGGATCAATCATAAACACTTTTGCTGTTAGGCATGTTTACATATGGGCCATAATACAGTGTGGTCTGCCTATTGTTTTAAATGGAAAATAATATGCAGGTTAACAGTAGCACTTTAAATTAAATTTATAGTATGTAGTCTTTGAATAATTATTGACTGACTGTTTTTAGAAAGACCATTACTTTGAAAAATGTTTGACCGGATGTGCCATAGTCTCATGCCGGCTGGCTACACACGGCTCTTTTCTGGATACCGTTAGAAGTAAATGTCCAAATTGCCTTTAAAGACAATAACTGCTTTTCTAAGCGGTGCCCCGTGAAACCACCTTCCCCTTCGGACTCAGCATTTCCCGTTATCGCCTAGAAAGTTTAAGGCAAACGAGGCTGTCTACTTTCTCACCTCTTCTCTTTCGTCTTCTACTTATAAAGCACCTCGCAGACGCATCGGAAAATTTAAGCGGTTAAGAGCAGCCCCAGCCCCCCTTTCCTCCCGCTGCTAGGCCCGCTGAAATACGACGCTGTGCTTGGTGGAAACATCGGCTGACACAACCACAGCTCAGGAAACAACAGTTCTTCAGAGCTTCACACTCAACATCTTCCTCCTCACCATCTTTATATCGGCCTCACGTGCATGGTTCATGTCGGGACGCGTGCTGCAAAGAGCTTTCTTCAGAAACAGAAATACTTTAATCATTTTAAAAAAAAATAATTTAATAATAATAATGACAGCTGGTTTCATATCAGTGGTCCGTATAGTGAGCTGGCAATGCAGAAGTATGTGGTCAGAGACACAGTTTTGGTTCCTACAGGTCTATGACACTGGGTTTAAAATGAAACATAGAGTGCTGACTTTCAGCTGCTTAAAGGTGTTTACACACACACACTCACACACACACACACACACACACACGCACACACACACATATATATATAAATGTCCTTTAGACACATACAGTATGGTGGCCCTTCTCTGTTTTAAGACAATGCAGCATCCCAAACATGTAGACGTGATAACAAATGAGTGTTTGGGTTTTTTTTTTTTTTCTGTGCCTGAACTATGAGACCTGACCTCATTCCAGCTACGCATTTCACATCCAAAAGCTCGAACGTAAGTCAAAAAGCCCCCCATAATAAGCAGAAAGTATTAAGAATTCAGTACAGCAAAGCCTCACTAAGGAAGGTGGTGATTGTGTCTACTGTTTGTATCCTTCGGCTTTTTGTTGAATGCGCAGGAAACAGAATGACCTTTGGCTCAGAATTGGTAAGCAAACAGGGTTAATCTGATGTGAATGTAACAGCCATCAAATTAGACTTTAATGTCTCACAATGTAGAGCACAGGACTGCTTCACTGGATAGATATTGACTCCTGTTCCTCTTGAGATGATTTACATGAAGTAGCAGACAAACGAAAATGACATCTGCTGACCCATTTTCCCACTTCCCATTCTCAGGTACTAAGCCTTTTCAGCAGTTTGGAGTCTTGGGATTTGCATTAGTAAACAAGGACTTAAGTTGGTGATGCTGAATTTACTGTCCAAGCACAAATATAAATGCATACTTAACTGCCAGGGCAAATACTTCAAAGCACATCCGAGTGACACTCGAGATAAGCCTTTATCTGTGATGACAGCCAGCACTCTCATGAATAAAACAAATCACACTTAACGCTTTTGTGTCCTGTCTTGACTCTTGTCTCTTGAAATAGAGACAACAAGGTAAAGACATTCATAAAGAGTAACCTTTAATTAAGGTAGGAGTTATGTCGCTGGCTTCATTGACACCTGGGATTTATTTGGGTCTACTCAGCAAAATTCACGCTCATAATTCTGTTTTGAAGATGCTGACAAACAGTATTGGGCGCTGTCAGCAAACATTCAGCATTTCCCGCAGAAATATATTCATGCAGGCTGACAAACTCTCTGAAACAGCATTTGGTTTAAACCCTCCACTATTGAGACTCTGGGATATATTACTGCCTCTGTGCAAATGTACAGAAATTATTCATAACCTAATGAAATTACTTATCCAAAAATAAAACATTTACTCCATGTATTTCCTCAGGCTAACAGGTTTTAAAGCCCTAACGGATAGACCCATTAGCAGTGCATCCATGCTATATTAAAGTTTTCCCATTTGTGTCCTTGTATATTGATAACACTGCGTAGCAGCACATTAATGGGCGTAATAAATTACATGACTCATATTCACAATTAAATAGTAATAGCTTTTCAGAAAACTATCCCCATTGCCACGTATTGTCGACATCAGGAAGCTACAAGAAATAAGTGGAACATCATCACTCATTGTAAATGTATTCACTCATTCAGCTTCAAAACAGTTAAGGCAATATGGAAACAATAAATCTGGTGGCCTATAAAGCCCGTATAGTGTACTATGAGGGCTAGTTGGTAGAATATTATTATCACTTGTTATCTTGTCATACATGTTGTAGATACTATGTATAGGATGGCTAACGCGTTGTGCTAGATCACATCAAATGACTTCTGTTTTTTTTAAATTTAATTTAGTACAAAGGGACCAAAAGGGAAAGGCCTAAGCATCCGTGAGATCCTTAACATTGACTGTGTTACAAAGACATCCTGTGTCTCGTGTGGATCTCACAGCCGTCTATAAGTTTTATAGACATGACTTAGATAAATAAGAGGTACCTCAAGATGCCTCAAGAGATCGTGATAAGAGATGTCTCCAGACGTGTCCAAAGAGATCTCAAGACATGATGATAGCCTGCTGTATAATCAGACAGAGTTTACATTCATTTTTCTCTGATGCATAACACAAAGAACAACTTTAAAATCCTGGGCCTGTAATTCCTTTCTGGCAGTCTGTGTTTATCTTAACCCAAAACCCTGAAGCTTAAATGCCACAGGACATCGACAGGGCTTTTATGTGAGTGATATCTCGGAGCCAATGAGCCTTGACCTAATTATGACCTAACTATTTCAATAAGGTCTGTGTTGATAAGAGAGAGAGGGAGGGAGAGAGAGAGAGAGAGAGAGAGAGAGACCCATCCAAACTGCAGTGTTGCATCAATAATACCAAACAAATCTGTCAGCTCGAAAATAGCCAAATAGGCTGTCTCCCTTTGCTAACATTAGCAAAGGGAAATGTTTGCTTTTTATTTTTCTTCAGAGAATGTCGAGAATGATTTGCTGCCTACATCAAGTGAGCTTGTTAATTAAGTCTTAATCAGGATCTGAAATACTTGCTTGATCTTGGCCCTGGCACTGCACTGTTAGCAATGGTACTGAAGAAGATAATATTGATGATCATGATGCTGGTGATGGCTATTTTGAGGATTCAATTAGTCTTCTTCAGCTGAGCCCCTCCTGATGTTTTTGATGTCTGGAAGTACTCAGAGGACTGCAAATAATTGTACGCCTCTGCAATCAGAGTTCTTGTTCCATACTGGATCTCCTCGTGTGTGGTTCGGAGTCATTTTCAGTTTATCAGGCCTCCAAGGTCTGTGCTGAGCTGGAGGCTTAGGGGCTTTCTCCACCACGAGCAGGACTCACTGACCCACATTAGCGTTATTTATGGGGGCAATGGAGCCGTTCAAAGCAAGGGACTGAGTGAAGACAGGAATGCACAATGCAGACGTTAAAGGGACACCTACTGGTGGAGTGTAGACATTGCACTCAGTGTTCATTCATATGATCGTGTCCATTCACAAAGTCTTTCATTCACCTTAACCATTCGATTGATAATTGCAGGATGAGTGTTAGACTTTCAAAGTTTGCTTGTGTAATAATAGTTTTTTTTTTTTTGTCAAATTCCTTCTTCATGTTCACTATCTATGCATGACGTGAGCATCCTTCACCTTGTCGTCATCATTGTCATCCTAATGGTTTGAGGTATTTTTCTGTTATAGGTGTACAGACAGACATTCAGGACAGTTGAACTGACAGTTCGAAATGTGCTGGTACCACAGCCCCCCGTGTTGGTGCTACTGAGAACACTTGTTTGTGGCAACTGTTTTTTTGCCATGTTTTGTATCATGTTATCGTATTATTGTCAAAGACTTACCTGGCACTCATTTCTTTTTTAAAAAGCCTCATTTTAAGTTTGCAAATTCAAATGAAAATAACTTCCTAAACAGATTTAGGAAGTTAAAAGATCAATCTAAAAGGTAAGTCCACTTAATTAAAACTGTCCTCAACCAGTCACTATAAAAAAATATGTGTCATTCATTAGTTTTTCATGATGCTTATGACTTCATATCATTGTATTGGAGTGATGCAAGACCACAGACAAATGACACAAGACATTCAAATTATATAACTAATTCTGTTTTGAGAAAAACACTTTGCTTTTTTTGGTTGACATATTGAAGTATCTGAATGCACTAAACGTTAACCTCTAAGGACATAACTGCTGGAGTTATATATCTGTAGATGTGACACAAAATATTACTTTCAGGGTGTCTTTGTTAAAGAGAAGAGCAAGAGTGATACGTTTTAAACTTAAATGTTAACAGACTTTGCATTAGTCATAATAGTTCACGTACAGAGTGAACATAATATTAAGATCTGTGTCAGCTTCATGCAAGTTTAACGCAATCCATACAATTTATTCTGTTGTCAGAATTGGTTTTTAGATTTGTTTGCACCTGATTGGCTTAGATCTGGTTACATTACCATTTAAAAAATATAAATAATTGTGAGAACGAAAACAAATTGATAGAGAATTGTGCACTTTTAATGTTCATTTTTTCATTTTTAAAATGTTAGTGTTGGCATATTCACCTCGTCAAATCTGGCCACACACACCCTAAGTAGCAATGCGCATGCGTGAAAATATTGTAATAGTTCCTCACTGGGTCCTTCAGGCGCCTTGGACAGCTGTTTGGATCTGTCCTCTGATTGGCCAGCTCCCCGCTTCGTTCATTTGACAGACAACATAGTGCTTGGCTGAGTTTGGACCAGGACGAGAGAGAAGAAAAGCACCGTACATTATCTTAACCTGTACACCGTAAAGATGTCTGAGGAGCGAGCTGAAAGATCCGATGGGAAGATTGTGAAGATGGAGGTCGACTACAGTTCAACTGTAGACCAGCGTCTCCCGGAGTGCGAGAAAATGGCCAAAGTAAGGAGAGTGTGAAGGAGGCCAGCGCCGGCTGAGTCATGGTGCATCAGGAGCAGTGCGTTAGCATCTGAGCTAACATCCACTTGCTTTAGCACTACCCGGAAACCTCCTATAAGCGATATATAGAGCCAAAATGACTCATAAATGTTGATGTAGTCTTTGCGTTTCACACTTCTATGTTAGCTCTCAATCTCTGACACACCTTTGTGTTTGTTTTTAATCCAGCTAACACAGTAGCCGCCATAGCATTAACGTTTAGTCACTGGCAGCGTCTTTAGCTAACGCTAACTTGGCCGCTCTGCATATTGCTTTTTAATATTGTGTCCAGATTAACAATTGTGCTTCAGTAATAAGTGTACTTTTCTTCTGCAGGAGGGGAAGCTGCAGGAGGCCATCGAGAGTTTGTTGTCATTGGAGAAGCAAACCAGAACGGTAAGTGTCCTCTGTACAAGAGCAGCTTGTTTACTTCACACGTTCCTCACACGCGAATGTCCAAAATACGCTGACAATTCACACAATATAACTGCCCCGTTGTTATATATTTTAATAATAAAATGTCCAAGATCTCAAAGTGAAGTGAGTAAGTGCAAAAAATTAGTCAAATTATCCAAACTGTCCTGGAAAACAAGTTTTCCGGGGACCCTAAAACCTTTGAGTATAAGCCTAAAGTATTACCATTTCCCTGGATAAATCATGGTAGATGTGTCAACCGATACACACAAGTAGGGAATGTGTATGTTAAAGAATCAAGTGATCGATTTAGTAAGATATGTTTGTTTTGTATATATTGTAGTCTTACTTTTTTTTGTAACCTATCCCCCTTCGACCCCTGTTCAGGCATCAGACATGGTGTCCACCTCCAGAATCCTCGTGGCTGTGGTCCAGATGTGTTATGAAGCAAAGGACTGGGATGCCCTGAATGAAAACATCATGTTGCTCACCAAAAGAAGAAGTCAGCTGAAACAGGTCAGATTTTTTTTTTTTTATATAAATGCCTTTATGTGATAGCACTGCTGAGACTGTACAGGTAATAGAGGGAAGAGAGAGTAGCAAAGGGCCACAGATTGGAATTGAACCCATGTCATTGTAGTTTGGACTCAGCCTTACTATATGTGGCACACTCTCTCCCAGGTGAAGTACTTGGGACGCCAAGTCAGATACTTATTTGTCCCTAGTGGCTCTTTTCAATTTCAATTATTAAGAAGTCCTACAGTCTGAAAATAAATGTTCTTTAAAACATTCTTTAAAATGTTCTTTCTCTAAAACTGACAGTTTCTTATTGGGTAACTTGATTATTCAGGATATAGTGAAAATGTTTTGAACTCCACCATATTCAGATGTGATATATTTTAAAGCATTGGATTACACTTTTAAAATCATCTCCAGCCAAATTTAGGCTTGAGACTTAAATGCATTTTTGTTTTGCTCTCTCTCTTTATCAGGCTGTTGCCAAGATGGTTCAAGAATGTTACAAGTATGTGGATGCTGTGACTGATCTGACAATCAAGCTGAGGCTCATCGACACACTTCGCACTGTGACAGCTGGCAAGGTCTGGAAAACGTTTATTTGAGTATTCAAGAAAAAGAGCTTTATTGACAAAGAGGCTTAATGTAATGTGTTATATTTAAACATGTCCTCCTCACAGATCTATGTTGAGATCGAGCGTGCCAGGCTGACAAAGACTTTGGCTAATATCAAGGAGCAGAGTGGAGAGGTCAAAGAGGCCGCTTCTATTCTCCAGGAACTGCAGGTAAGAGATTAACCGTGGAATGAAAAACTTTCATAGCCTAATGTTAAGAACATGCTTAATGTGTGTGTGTTTTTTTTTCTGCTCAGGTGGAGACATATGGTTCCATGGAGAAAAAGGAGAAGGTGGAATTTATCTTGGAACAGATGAGGCTTTGCATTGCTGTCAAGGATTACATTCGCACCCAGATCATCAGCAAGAAAATAAACACCAAATTCTTCCAAGAGGAGGGCACCGAGGTGAGGGAGAGACTGTTACTTCAGTGTACTCGAGTTGATGGGTTTGCTTTTACAGGATGGTTTTGGAAGCTGTTGTCATTTTTTGTTGGATCTAAGCACTAACTTACCTTTTTGTATAATGAACAACTCAGGAATCAAAGCTCAAGTACTACAACCTCATGATCCAAGTGGACCAGCACGAGGGCTCCTACCTGTCTATCTGTAAACACTACCGGGCTATCTATGACACCCCCTGCATCTTGGAGGACAGCAGCAAGTGGCAACAGGTACGTTGGCTTTCTTTTTAAAGCCTTAGCATATTTTAAACATATCTTGAATGCACCATACAATTAAGTACTTGAGCAGTTTTACCACAAGGTGTCTTTACTGGTGTTTCTATTTCACTACTAAAATGACCTCTTTTGATAAATATTTAGGAATTATACTGAACTGTTTTTCTGTCTGTGGTGCACAGTACCGTGGCTGTAGAAGAAACAATATGTTTGGAAGCACAGTAGCACATTGTGTTGCTATACCAAACCTGTGTAAGACATAATAAGCATAAATACTGTTCTTTAGTAGGGAGATGTCTGCACTGACTTTTTCTAACATAACTTTGATCAGTTTGCATTTCTATGAACAATCATGATCATAGCATAGTTTTTTATTAAAACAACAACATCCGTTTACAAACTTTCCTTGTTGCCACTTGAGTGTTGCTATAGAGGCATGAATGCTTTTGTATTTCAGGCCCTGAAGAGTGTGGTGCTGTACGTGATTCTTTCCCCTTACGACAATGAGCAGTCAGACCTTGTGCACAGAGTCAGCGCGGACAAGAAACTGGAAGAAATCCCTAAATACAAGTGAGACATGCTTAAAATACAATTTCCAATTTCTTAGGTTATGACATTACAGCTCTACTTGAGAGCATTTGCTGCTATGAATGGGCAGAGTTATGATACTAGGACTGGTACAACATACCAGTCTGCAGATGTTAGAATGTTGCCCAGCTAATTAATTTCCAGACATACAAATATGAATATGTAGCTTGACAGCATGTTCAGTCGATCATGCAACACTTCTTTAAGGAGAGCTTTTAATATATTTTTTTTCCTCATGGGAAGACGGCACACTTTGTGTAGATCGTAGCAACGTCCGCATAGAAGGATGTTCATACACTCTCCTGCGTGAGCACTGGGGAATTTTTACCATTTACCTCTTCCGTTCCTAGGGACCTTCTGAAACAGTTCACCACTATGGAGCTGATGCGCTGGGCCTCCCTGGTGGAGGATTATGGGAAGGAGCTGAGAGAGGGCTCGCCTGATAGCCCTGCCACAGACGTCTTCTCTTATTCAGAGGAAGGGGAGAAAAGGTGGAAGGACCTAAAGAACAGAGTGGTGGAGCATGTAAGTCCTACAGTCAAGTGTAGAAAGGTTTCTTTCATCTAATTGGATACATTTTGTACCCTTAACTGCCCTTAAGCTGTCACAAATTAGGCTGCTGCATTCAAACCAATAATTTTTAATAAAGAATCATTTTATAGTGACAAATATTGTCCATGGAAGTTGCATGGATGTGATGAAGTAGTCATTTTTGATTTTGGTGATTTTGATTTTACAATCACATCAATACCTTGCTTAATAAAAAAATCAAAACATTAGTGCTGTATTTTTTTTTGTAATGTCAAACAGATCATTTCTAGATGCTGCAAAGACCTGCATCTACATGCATGCTGTGACCATACAGCTCAGAATTTAAAATTAAAACAGAATTTAAAGACACAAAAGATGATATTTTTCTTTTTCTTTTTTCAGCTGTAGGCATGGATGTGACCTGAAAGAACCTTAAACAATTTATGCAAATATTCTGCTGCAGATATGTGTGTTAATGACGTTTTCCCTGATCCACAGAACATCAGAATAATGGCCAAATATTACACCAGAATCACAATGAAGAGGATGGCCGGACTCCTTGACCTCTCCATTGACGTAAGCAACACATTTATTAATTAGCTCGTGCATGAAGCTGCAAAAAATCATTTACTGTTAGATCCAATGATTTTATCAGTTATGTCTGAATTTTGCTTTCACAACGTAGGTTAAGAAATCATTTGCTAATTTTATATTTGTAACAAATTGTTTGGTTGTATATTGCACACTGTATGTGCACACAAACTTAAGAAATCACCATTTTAGTTGTATTTGAATTCACACTAACATGATGTCTGTCTGCTCAAATATATTTGGCCAGGAGTCCGAGGAGTTCCTCTCCAGCCTAGTTGTAAACAAGACCATCTACGCCAAGGTCGACCGTCTGGCTGGAATCATCAACTTTCAGAGGCCTAAAGACCCCAACGACCTGCTCAACGACTGGTCACACAAACTCAACTCTCTCATGTCTCTGGTCAACAAGACCACGCATCTCATTGCCAAGGAGGAGATGATCCACAACCTGCAGTGAAACAAGAATATAGTGCATTATTTTGTCTTTTGGTTCATATTTGTCTATGTTTTCCCTTCTGTGGGAATGTTTTTGAATATACAGTATACTGGTGGACTGTGAAGGCAGCATCCTTCCAATATGATATGATTGGAATCTGCAGCACATAAACCGCACCCTCAATTTTTTTTTTTTTTACTATACAGTAAAATATTGACAATAAACACACGAGCACCTCCCCTCATTGCACCCCTTTGTCATAAAGACTGGATCTCCAAATATGTTTCTGGATTATATACAGTAGTTTAGCTGTTATTGCTGTATGAAAACAACTTTTAAATGTATACTGAGAAATGTAAACAATAAACTACTCCCATTTGGTTAACAGTTGTATGTAGGTTTTATACATCTAAGGTGATAAGCATTCAGGCTCTTGACATGACTGCAGAATAAATGGTTTAGAATAGTGTTTATGGTATTTGAATATCAGATTTATAGTAAAAGAGAGATTCCCGGCATGGTGAATCAAGTTTATGGAAGACATTTTTAACAGAACTCAATTGTTGCTTCTGTTTGTATGCTGTTACTGGGAGAAAAGAGCAAAATATTGATATGAAAAAGCCTAATTGGCAGATGTTTTTGCTCAGAAACAAATTGCTGCAGTGTCCATAACTGGGCAACAGAGATGAGGTTAGTCTAGATACCATCAGTCACTATCTCATGTGTCACTGATGTCTCACCATCACAATCTCTTGGAGTTCAGCGCCTTTCACTTCATCATTACATGGAAGAGAAGGGGGTGGTTCAACAGGGATTAGGCACATAACATCCCTGGTTCAGTTTACTCTATCTTTGCCATGACAGAAGTTTGTCTTATACTGTATCGTATTTTTATTTTTATTGCTGATAACCTTTTTTTGGCTCTTAATGAGTGGTGTCAAAATCAGACAAAATGCCCCTAATTCAAGACTAAGCAGTGATCTACATGGCATTCCATTCTTTGTAATGATCTATTAAAGGCAAAACCACAGTAAAAACAAATAAGCTTTTTGGACATTTTGACAAACAGAAGTGTAACTAAACACATGAATGATTCATATTTTCTATTAGGTGGACAGTAGGGCACAGTATTTTGTATGTGACGTCATGCTCAGAGACAGAGCAGTCATCTGTGTTTAGTTAGTTATACCTGGGCTTTTCCATGAATGGCTGAACGTGACATCATAAAATGAGCACCAGCTTTTGATGAACACTGTAGATTTCAGAACAATCCAAAGGAATCTCATTGCTCTAAAATATTTTCCTCCTGTTCATTCATTCTGCATTCTCAACTGACTCACAAAATATGTATTTTGTCTTATTGACTGCTGCATGGAGCATTTAGGACAATGTCAGCCTCAGCACTTGAGTGGCTGTACCAGAAACTCTACAGATGTGCTAAGATGCAAACTCACACTGCTGATGGCAGCCTGACGTGGAGTTTTAAGACAGTTATCAGTATCATGATTTTAACATGTTTAGAAACATACACAAAAATAACATTGGACCCCAAGATACACAGCCTCGTTTTTTTTTTTCTGTTCCATTCTTATGCCTTTTTACACATATAAAGATGTAATTAAGTACAAACTGAGTAACCTTTTACTTGTTGTCCCAGATGTAGAGAATGTGGTCAGTTCTACACATTTTAAAATCTATATTTTTACAGATTAAAGATCAATTTAATTGATATGCACAATCTCTAAATTACAATGAAATTAAAGTCAAAATGAATACAATCAAAAAAACACACTTTTGACAAGGAAGATCTCTGCCATCAGATGCCACACACTCACACACGCTCTCTCTCTCTCTCTCTCAACACACACACACACCAGTCCTCTCAACCTTCAGATCAGTACATCCCACTATGCTTTGCGATGGTCTGACAAGTGGATCCAAGATGGCGTAGAAAGTAAAGCTAGGTAAGTGTTGACTTCCCATTTTCAGCCCTTTCAGTTGTATTTTTAATCGCAGAGCCACTGACATGAATCCCCTCCATAAATCATTAGGATAACGGCGAATGCTTTGAGTTCATGCACGGATAACAACACAGTGTCACATCATTTATATGCGCCTAAACACCGTGGCAAAATTACAGGCCCGAACCCGTTTTGTTTCGGCGAACCTAGCTTAGCTAGCTTTAGCTAGCGTTAACAAACCAGCCAGCTATTCCTGTTGTGAGCCAGTTTGGTGCCAAGAAAGGCCGTGTTTTGGCTAGCGAGCTAACTGTTAGCTACGCATACTCTTGTTTAGTGGCAACACAGTTTAGCCTTTTGCAAACCTGGACGGCGAGTTAACCCACACTGAGGGGACGTTTTTTTTCGGGGCTTTGTAACGCTGCCGTCATCGCTCTGACTTGCAACAGTCATGACAAGTTTAGCAGACAAACAACAGCTACAACTACCCACTGGAAGACGAAACAAGTCATTCCCAGCGTTTGTGTTTATTATGGTGTGCTCTCTCTCTCTCTCTCCTGCGAATCGTGCTCGGGGAAATGCGCGAGTTTTCCCAGCCGTGTTTTCTACACGTTTGCTTGCTAACGACCCTGCCATGCCAAATAACGTTATGTCAGGATGAAAGCAGTCGAGCGGTTATTTTTCTAGCCAATCCCCAGCTATAAAATTAGCTTTCTCGGCTCCACTGTGCTGCAGACGGGGCTGTAGCCCGTGTAGTACGATCCCACGACCGGACACCAGAAGCAAGGCAGGTGACCACCCACTGTATCCCGCCAAACTAGTTGTTGTTGCCCTCATGAAGTGGCTGGCTTGCAAGCACTAACATTAGGTAACAGCTATTCCTGCTGTCCCAGATAGGAGGGCAAGACGCTACATAGGTTTTTATTTTGAAGCAAACTCTCTTAATTTAAGTGTTTATTGAGTTAATATCCTATCCTAGTCCTATGTTTGGATCCATCTTTGACCCTGTTTTTTCCCCCCAGCAGCAGACCATGTCTGCTAACCCCAGCAACTTTTAACAGCACAAAATACATTTCAGCTGTATGGTTTTGATGATCAGTCGAGGTGCTTAAAACCACTGAATCTGCCGTATGGAGACCAGTGGGGCTGGACCAGTGTTTCTTGTATGTTTTCTTTCTTTCTCATGCCGCGAGCTATGAGCTCTAAGCTATGTGTTGCACCATGGCATGACAGGTGTTGGGATTATTATTAAAATCATGTCATAATTGGCCACTTGCCTTATGTACAGAGTACACAGTCATACTGTACATGCGATGCAGCCCACTCATAATTTTATATATATATATAATTGTTCCTCCTTTGGATGTTTAAACACTTAGAGGAAGTGAACTCAACATCAGTTCACTTTTTTTTTTCTTGGGGTGTGGGATTATGGAGAATAGCAGAGCTGTAATATTTCATCAGATATTGTTGATCAAAAAAACTGCTTAAGATGTTATTCGCCCCTTAGTTTGTACAAACTCATGTGGCGTCTCTCTGAGGAAGCGAAGATGGGTGTGCTTTATTTAGCAACAGTACATTTGTAGGAATAAAAATGTTGCATGTGTCGCAAATATTGCATTTTATTTATTTTTTGCTGGGTTTCTGTGTTAGTTCTGGGTGGAATGAGAGCAGTTAACATCTGTAATAAACGTTTAGATATAGTCTGCTGTGGGTGTATCCATGTACTGTACATTAGCTGGAGAATTTGTATGTATGTTGGGGTCCTAAGAGACAAGACCAGGCTTACCAAGGCACTGGCAGTTGGGCTCGAGCAGCTGTTACGAGCATAGTTGCCTGTTGCTATTCAAGAAGCAACTCTGAAGCAGTCAGTGCAGGGTTAACGCTTCTGCGTGGGGGTCACGATGACATAAAATACCCATGAATGTTGTTTTTGCTACAATGCGACATTGCCTGTTGTTTGATGGTTTCTTGATACCGTTTAATACAGTTTCACCATGCAGTAGCTGACTGACGTCTCACTTGGACTGACTGCCACAATTTTTTACTGGGCCACAGGCCACAATTCCACTGATCCGTTTGAGTCAGTCATAATCAAGAGCTGAATTCCAGGCTGTGGTAATGGTTTGGGTGGAAATGTAACATCAGCTAATTGTTGTGGAATTTTAATTAGCAACCAAAAGCAGCCATCTTTACACATAATAACTATAATGAGGCTTTAGGACAGTGATTTTGTGATGAAATGTGTGTGTTTTGTTTCTTTCTGTCAGTCCGAGATAAGATGCCAGTGATGAAACCAGTAAGGTGAAAATAGGACCAAATGTTACTAGGCTGTCGGCCAAGGTTGAGCATTTGTTGCCCTAGTCTTCTCCAGCAGGTCACGCTGTACCATCTCTATCCTGATCTGCTCGGTGTGAAGGAGGGCACGCTGCTTCTTGCAATCTTGGACTGAGGTTTAGATTGTCATGCCGTTGCCCTGGTGTTTTTTTTTTTTTTGTTGTTGTTGTTGCTTGGCTAGGCATTAAAGAAATGTTGCCAGGGCTGCAGAGACTTACACTTATAGGCTGCTATAATAGGTATCCTACAATAAATATAGGTGAACATATATATTCAAACTCAGTGTTGAGGAAAAAGGAAAGCATCTTCTTTAGGACCAAACCAGCGATGTGGGCTAAACCTGCTTTTTGATTAACAAATGTAATCTGGCAACGCTTCATGATCCTACTTCCAGCCAGGTTTTAACATGGGTCAGACATCGCTTGGCTTAGGTATGAAAAGGCAAACACGGGTTTCTGCAGTAACTTTTGAACTAGAGTTCATAAAGTGGAGTGCTCAATATGCTCTATTTCTTAGCTTACCTATTGAGAGCTGCTTCAGGATTAGACCAGATGAAGATGGTATTTATTTAACACTTTGGGGCATGCTATGACTTTTTTTGTTGTTGTTGTTTGTTGTCGTGTGATTTGATTGCTGTGATACCGCTAATGAGACTCTTGCATATAAACTGCCTTCCTTCATGGCTTTAAAAGTAATTAGTAATTGCGGTTATTGGATCCTAATTCTTAGACATGTTGTAATAATTGACTTTCCCCAGAGTTTATTTGCAATGGAGCGCTGTCTCTATTGACTCGTGTGTCGATGAAGAGCCGCAAAACTTATTTTGACTGGTTAAAAAAACCAGAGGCAATCACATGGTTTTCTTGGAATTAAATTTAGTCCCTTATACCCTAATGTGCAGTAGCTGGATATTGTATCCTCCCACCGCCGCCTACAACCACACACAGCCTCCACATCCACACAGAACACAAGACTAGCCTACTCCTTCTTACACTTGAGTGAGTGTGTGCTTCAATGCAAATTCATTAGTGACCCAAGTCACTGAGTTGCTTGAATTTGACAGCAGTTGACTGTATACTGTCTGTTACTGAGTTAGCCCACATTTATACTCTTAGATTGTGTTGGATACATAACTGGGTACATGTATGAAGAGTCATAACACTGATAATAGTAATTTGGTACATTATGGATCCACATATTAAAGAAAATACATGCAGAAATTTTCAGCGATGTCTAATAATATTCAGCCAGTGTTTGCACTACTGCAGGACGGATAGACCTCTGGACAAATGGTGCAAAATCTCCACTTGATGGGATGCAAACATGGACCACTGGCTCTAGTGTTACTAAATTTACCATCTAAAGTGGTAAAAAACACACAGATTAGCTGACTCAGGATATATCCATAGCTAAAACTGAACAACGGTGAAACAAACCGCTTGACTTGTAAAATGTACGGCGCCGCCATCACAAAACATCAACATTAAGTTGCAGCTCCGATGGCGTTTCTCATATAGCAAAGTGCGAAGCAGATTCAGCAGAGACTGTCACGTCATGTGAACGTGCATGCAGCAGCACACAAAACAGGATTAAACTCAATTTATAAATTCACAGAGTAATGTAAACTTGACAAACTCGTTCTGTATTCAGAGCTTGGCCTTCCCCAAGAGCAGTTTGATATGTATGCATTTATATTTTTTGAAACAAAGTTGTGTGGGGGAATTCCCCACCATTTAAAAAAAACAAAAAAAACAAAAAAAAAGTTTTTCAGGCCCTGATAGAGGAGCCAAAAGTAGATGCTCTGAATTACACAGTAGAGATACAGTATATTGGCATGTATTCCCATTGGCACCGTCATCTGCGTTGACCAATTGGCTCTGTGGACATGAAGTGTCGCAGCACACCCATTTCCTTCTGCATACTGTCCAGCATGCCATACGGAAGAGTCTCAATAAAGCTCTTCTATTCTACATGATCAGTTCTGATGATGACCTCAGTCTGAGCAGTCAGATGACGCCAGACAGTTGGCTTCACTGTTGTTAGCTATGGAACTCGAGACGTTTGAAAAAAAAAAAAAAAAAAGAAATAAAAAAAAAGAAGTATGTCTTGCATAATGCTTTAGGCTTCTCATATGTCATCTGATTTCCCAGCTGGGTGCAAATGTAGTTTAATGTACAGCGTGTGAGCAGAGGCCAAGAATATAAGGTACGTAGGAGCCACTCTTTGGAACCTCATCCTCTCGGCCTGCTGATTTATGATACAGAACAACCACATGAGGGCACAGCTCTCATGGTGAGCAGACATCCCCATGGCATGCTACCACCCACAAAATACCATTTCTTTAGGGTAGAAATAAGGGCTATTTTTGTCCCGTTTCTCAAGATAAAGTCATGTGTTGTCCCACCGCCAACAGTCTGAAACCCAAATATATTTAACCCATAATAATATGCAAGACAGAGAAATAGTGCAGATGTTCACATTTGAGAAGCCGGAGCAATAAAATGTTCACGCATAATATTATATAGTGTAGGCTGAGGTGTTTTATTTTATGTGTTCAGGTTGAAGTTTTGAAATGTGACGTTATATAAAGGAAGAGAAGTTGTTTACATCAGATTTATTCTTTTAAAGACGTGCAGTCGCATGTAATCGCTAGTAAGCCGCGACCCTGCAGGGGGGAAAATCCCCTTTCAAAATGAAAATTTTAGTTAGCGACCGATCATGTTGACAGTCAGTGTTCAACGGACTAGTATTAAAAAAAAAAAAAAATGCATACGAGATTTTGGTTGTGGCTGACTCATATAGTGACTTTGCTTTTGACGTCTAGGAGCAGCATTTACATCAAAGTGACTGGTGGTGTTTTGGATCACAGTGCGTCATTAAAGCAGATTGTGCTATATATAGGCCAAGATGAAAGATTACATTTTGACTTGTATCGCCTGTGGAGTCTAAGTCATTTCTTGTCCTTGCATGAAGGAAAAGAAAAGGCCTCTCTGTACCTTCACGGCCCTGACATATTCCATGTGTGATTTACTTTTGTCCATCTGTAAATTTGGATTATTTTCTGGGGATGATGAATAGAGTTTGGCTCTCGGCTGTACAACTTTGTGATGTTTAAAACAAGGCGAACAAGCGTCAACAAATGATCCACTACTCCCAGGACAGAAGTGTATTCCTCTATCCATTTCTCTGATCACCCCCCCTCTGTCAGCATTTCACTCTCACTCCGCTGGGGGAAAGTGTGGAAATTATAAGTTATTAGAAGTAAATTTCCTGGTAAATTTCCACCTTGAAGCACACAGGTTTTGTACTTCTGGGCAAAGAGATCAGATTCAGGACATTCAAGTATTTACATGCCTTTTTGTACGCTCATTAAAGTTGACCAAAATGCACACACAAGTATTTCGCAACATGCAAAAGCGACGGCATAATTACATGTGAAGGTTGAGTTTGAAAATAAGGCAAACAAACGGATGTGTTTCACCAATAGAATGTGCGTGTGTGGGAGTACTGTAGGTTTTATTTTGTCAGATTGTATAACCTGACAGTAGCCAGTGTGATGGTCACTAAGTCTGAACTGTTTCCATGTCCGTTCTTGGACTAGAACCGAACATAGTGAGTGAGCAGTGAGCGTGTTTAAGTGAACAAAAAAACAAGCTGTCTTGACGCACACTGGGGTAGAGCAAAGGACTCTGTGAAAATGTCCACGTTATAGATAAATAATACTTAATATGTGCCTAGGTTGACTGCTCTGCCACGGAAACTGTTGACCACGCAGAGCACTGACAACATAATACACCTGGGCACGAAATTGTTGTGTGCTTGTTATATGTTAGTGCCTTCTGAAATACCTGGTTGTTAGTGATTGTTAATGGGCCATGAACTGAAAGATGTGGGCCTTTTTATGGTTGAAAATATTTTTAGACATGCACTCTGACTAGCATCCTGGCTCCTAGTCCAGCAGACCACTACTGTACATCACAATTTTGCATCCGAAGATAATACCTGGCTTCAGTCTGCAGATTAATTGGCTATCAGCTATTTTCTGCTCTAAACTATTATTCAGGCTTTAAATATTGGTTGATATCTGATATTTAATAGAGCCAAATTCATCAATGTCTTACAATGGATGTAGTGAAGGGATATCCACACGTTGTCATCTTAATTAGTGTGGCAGAAGCCAAAACATAAAGATGAAAACATATTTTAACTCTCCTATTGCCCAGCCTACTCCAGGAAAAAAGAGAAATAATTTCTTTTCCTTTTAATTTCTTGTCTTCCAGACGTTTTGTCCCTGAGTCATGGCGGACAGGAGAGCGGAGAAGTCATGTGAAGAAGCCAGCAAATCGTTAACCAGGCGGGAGTACGAGGCGGCAGTCAGCCACAGCACGGACGCCCTGGTGGTCCTTGCACCGCAAACCCAACCTTCCGGTGCCCCTGTCCCGCCGAGCCCCACATCCCTTGTCACCGCCGCCGGACCCCTCCGCAGCCGTGTCTTGCTCTACCGAATTGCTGCCTTCTTGCAGCTGGTGAGGACAGTGGCTGCCTAAGCATTATTGCTGCCGTAGCAAGCATGCAGCGTATATATTTTTATTCTCTCTTCACCTTTTGCTTTGTGGCCTGCATAATTCTTTTCCATTTTTCATAATATCAGTTTATCACAGTTAAGCCATGGGCTAGAATATAAATAAATATAATTGTTTCCTATCCTATACTTAGTTCATTCCACTGAAATGACGTAGGCTGATTACTGTGCCTTAAATCCACTGTTGTACTCCTAATCACTGTGTAAATGATCATGAAGAGGAGGTTAAAAATGAGAACAATAAACCCCACTTTCTTCCTCTGTGGTACTGTTATGTTATCTTCCCAGAGCACTAAAATTACACCAGCTACTTAAGCCCTGAGATTATGGAAACTACTTAAGTCCTATAATGATAGTGTGAGGGACTCTGCTGTGAGGCAAAGATAGCCATTCTCGGAGCTTATGTGAAGCTCTGACCCTCAAACACAAAGTATTCCCATTTGTTATGGCTACCACTTTTCAACTTCTTTCTCCTTCTGCCAACAGAAAAACTATGATGAAGCAGATGAAGACTGCAAACACGGTGAGTAGAAATTCAAAGTGGAACCATCGGCTGATAGTGTGCACTGTACGCCAGCCTGTTTTTTTTGGTCATAAGACAAGGTGTGCTGCCATCGTCATGGAAGCACCACCTTCTAACATCCCTTGGTCTCAGTGTAGCAGAGAAAGAAATAGAGAAGAACTATTAAATTTGGGCCCAGTTCTTTGCAGAATCCAAGCTGCTTTAGGTTAGTAATTTGCCTCAGAAATCCAAGTAATGGCTAGAGTCAAAGTTTATGGCCCAGTGAAGGTAAGTGTTAGTCACTGACATGTTTAATCAAACTGTGGTAAGCCTGATGTAGCAGGGTGCTGTCATAACCTGCTTTGTAGGATCTTGTGTGCGACACTTTCATCTTGAAACTACAATGTTCTAGAATAAAACAGATTTGTCAAAAATGTCTTAAACATATTGGAAGAAACCTAATTGACTGTGCTGAATTAATTCTCTCCCTACCTGGTCCCTCTGTTTTCTTCATCCTGTCTTAGTCCTGGCAGAAGAAATCGCCAGAGGAGATGGTTCATTCCAGGCCAGCTTGCGCTCCATGCTGTTGGATGGCAGCCTGCAGGAGGTGGTCAGCATCCTCTCGAAAGCCTTGTATGGAGAGCCAATGGTATGATTAAGTGACATCAGATAGTGTTAGAAGCAAGAATGCAAAGAAGAGTGTCAGAAACATACGGCCTATTAAAAGAGAATTCAAAACTTTTTTTTCAGGATCAGCCAAATAGTTTACTCACCACATGTGGTTAACAGTGGAGTTAATTAGCATTAATAAACCGGTCCAACCTAATGTTGGAACAGAGGCTACATCTGGTTTAAAAAGATAAAGGTGTAGTGCTCTCTTTGTTATTTTGCTCTTTGTATGTCGTGCTTTTTCCCCCAATTTTTCTTCTGTCTGGCTTCTCCTTGCCTTTACTAATCCTAACCGCTGTCTTCATACATCAGCATGCATTTTGCTGCCAAGGTGCCTCCTCCAGCTCCACTCTTCTCCTGTTTGCAACCACTTCCTGGCCACTGCAGCGCGCGCACACTCACACACTGACTCACGCACTGACTCAAACACAGACATAAGCACGTATTCAAAGGTTGAGCTTGGCCCCAAGGTCATCCAACATTTTATGCAAGTGGGGACAATGCTGTTTGCTAGGCAGGTCTCCCTCCCTCCCTCTCTTTTCGCTCTGTGTCTCTCTGTCTCTTTTTAGAGTCGCACACAAACAAACATTTTTTTTGACACAGCTTGGGCTGATTATCTTTCCTCCTGTCCCTGTCTTTTTTTTTTACTCCCACTTTTTCACACATCATTTTAAGCCCTCCAATTCTTTAGTGTTCCCTCCCTTTATTTGTATTTTAATGCTGACCGAGGTGTTGTTAAACTCTGTGTAAAGGCAATTCAGAGATTTCTTTCAAAATGCATTAAATATGTTTGAAAATAGTTTCTGAAAACGTGAAAGGACTTTGAATGAAGCGTTACTCAAATGTGGAGTTAGAGGTTAAAACAGTTTTTCACCAGTTTTCAGTCCAGGATTTTGTGGGCGGTCCTAAAGGGTGACTCGATGACATGCAGAGGCCACCCTGCGCATACCCCTGCACCCACCCACTCAACAGAGATAGAGATTAATTTGTCTCGCTCAGTGCGTTTCAAAGTTAGTCATGCCATTTTCTGAACTCATCCAACACGCTTCAGTCACTTAAAAATTGCTGTTTCTGTGAGTGGGCGTGGCTTCAGCACATTCAGTGGACACGCCCCCACGGTCCTGCAGCTGAGAATACTTTGTTTACTTCATTTTTAACTTCCTTTTTGGTCTGATGAACTCGGATCACATATTCATTCTTCCTTAAAACTATACTTCTGTGGAGATTTCATAATTTCTCTGTGTTCACTGCAAAAGTGAATAACACTGTTCAGCAAAAACTTAGATTTCTTATTTATATGCTGCTTCATCTAGGCCATGTGTGGTGCTGGCACACCATGCTCTGTATAGTTTAGCTGTCGTGTAATGTGTTGAAACACAGCTGTACTTCACAGCAAGCCAGTGACACAAATACCTGTATTAAAAAGCAGACTAGAAAAGCTTTGTTAGGATTTGTTCTGGAAGTTGACACAGGTGCTCGTTGCAATAGAATCAAGAATGAATGAACAATAAGGCGATTGGAGACTTCTTGTTCCTTTTTAAATAAATATTATAAAATGTCAAAATGAATAATGGGACAGTCAGCCAGCTGAGTTCGAAATGTTTTTTATAGACATGCCTAAACATTTGAACGCTTTCGTGTTACTCAGATTCAGAATGGTCAGAGGATTTCTGAACATCTTGATTGCGACCTTTTGCTAATTAAAGCCTTCGTCTTTTCGTGAAAAATAGACCCATATCAATTTTGAAATGCATCTCTACCAGAAAATGCCCCACTCATCCCCACGGAGACCCTGAAGATTCACCCTATTTAGCTAGATTCATTTCTGGTGTCGAGTATAGCTACTGGCAGGAAATCCCCCGACTGAGGTGACAAGTCGAAACGCACAAAAACTGTAGATGATAGTGATGATAATGCATGACCTAAATGGTTCGAGGTTTTGTTACTTGTCTCTCTTTGAAATTCATTGATGTGTTGCAGATACACTGTCTGCGACTTTACAGGTGACATACCCTGCTGCCATCTGAAAGTGCAAATAATCAAGCTTTTGTGGTGCACGTTGAAACGAAAACTAAGCAAACTGTGCTAGCTGATTCCAAAGCGTAGGTATTGTAGTTATCATAAACATGTACCGAAGGACTAATTGCACCATATTTTCCCCCCTCTTTTTTTCCCAGAACGGAATTGTTGCAAAAGACTTGACCAGATTAAAAATGCTCTTCTCAGAAATCGAGGTGAGTGCTGTTGCTGTTTTGGCAGAGCTTCCAGCCGTACTGTTGTGCTTTCTGTCCTCCTTTGTTCATGCCTTTTGGCGCTTGTTGGTTTTACAGATGATGGGTTAATGCTCGCAGGCGAGAGTCATAAAGATGACTAATGGCCTAATTCCAGCACTAACTTAATTATTTTGTGCTCCTCTGCCTGGCTGGTAGTTGTTGTGGATTTATTACTCATTTGCGTGTAAGACGTCCAGTGGTCCAACTGCTTGTATGGCTATGTTAGTAATTGACATAACAGTAATAATCTTTCTGCCCCAACCTCCACCCACCCTTCCCCACCCCATCTCTGTCTCTGTCAGGCTATAAATAGGGAGATGGCACCAGAATACACAGATGACCAGGAGGAAGGTGAGCAAATCTGTAGCATGACTTGTTATAAATACATAAAGGATGACCATGTGATTGAGACCCCCCCAAAAACATGTATTAAAGTCCAGTGGCTGTTATTTATGACTATGAATCCTTTATTCAGCCAGTTGGCTGCTTAAGAACATTCAAAACCGGTTACAAGCTGGCTCAGGCCCATCTTATAATGTTTTTGAAGACTTTGGCTCAGTGTCCTATTGACCACTTGGCTGTGCTTATTGACAGAAGTCCAAGATGGCTGGCAGTTCCGGCCTCCTCCCAGAGGAGTCACCAGCAGTGAGGAGTACACCCTCTGTAAAAGGTAACGCAAACTCCAACAGGTTTGAGTAATAACAAATTCATCTCTGATCCAGAATATTGCAGTGGAAAATTAATATGCTTATCTGCTGTTGTGGATGTGAAAGACAGATTGATGATGATGATTGTTTGGCATTACACAGAGGGCTATAACTTTTTATTTCTGTTGATACTAAAGGAATCTTTTTTATACATTAATATACACCCCGGATCTTTGTGTAGAAGGATACCAACAAATCTGTTAAACCTGATTGTGAGAACTCTGATTTTGAATTTCTTCCCATTTGAGTTGTATTTCAGAGCCTTCAGTATAACAGACTGGGTCAGACAGATGTAATGGTCTATTTTGTTTTGGCCTTAAATGTATTATATTACTCATTGTGTCAGATGTTGATTCTAAAGACTTTTGGATTAATTTGGACTAAAAACACATGAATATGGGCTTGGCATAGAAATTGACAAAAGCCTCGTATGACATTTTAATATTGTATCTCGTGATCATGCACTGACTTGATCAAACTGATCACATACGTGAATAGCAGATTATTTTCCCTTTTCAGAATTCAAAATTCTAGTATTGGCTGTTTAGTCTATAAAAGTAAAAACATTTCAAATGACAAATGTAAGTGTAGCCACAAGTATCCAGCATACATGCACCTCTACAGATTACTTTTGTGATTTGTCTGACAAATAGTCAACAAAAAATGTCAAAGGTTCTAAATTACGGAAGTATAAAACAAAGAAATGCGACAAATTGTCACACAGATGAGGCCACATCTAACAAATGTTGAACATTCTAAGTGATTGTGTGATGTAAAAAAAAAGATCATAGATTGTTTTGTTTTTTTTAGTTGAATTAATTCATTGACTGCTTGTTTTAGCATCCGTTGAGCATACAGTTTGTCTTTGCTGCAGGTACTTGGAACAGGGTCTGTGTCGGTACGGGGCCCAGTGTACATCAGCCCACTCGCAGGAGGAGCTGATGGAGTGGCAGAAGCGCTATGCGTCACGCCTCATCCGCCTCAAACAGCAGCAGGAGAGCAAACACTTTACGGAGAACTACATGGAGACTCTGATAGAGAAGTGGATGAACTCCCTCTCCCCAGAGAAAGTGGTAAGTGCACGCGAGCCGAAAAGAAGCTCATTAGCAGCCAAACTGACGCACCTAGGTGAGGGGTCACTTCCTAGAAGGGCAGCCCAAACAAAAACGCTCTTGTATGCCTTGTAGCCTCTCCAAACCTATAAGTGGCTCTTGACTGTGGTGTAGCATACCGTATGTGATACAGATTAGCTTCTCAAAGGGTTTCATTCACTTTTATCTTTCATTGTTTTGTTGTTCTTTTCTTAGCTAAGTGACTACTTAGAAGGAGTGAATGTAGAAACCAGCTCCAGCCTCTCTGTTACCGTCTCCACCAAAAAGTCCTCCCACTCCTGGACCTTCTCCTTGTTGTGCAAGGTAGGATGAAGCACCATGCACGTGCTCATGTTCAGATGTCTTTGTCTGATATATGTGGCAGTATTCTGCACTGCACATGTGCTAGTTGGTCTTAATCATCGTTTGACGATATGAATGTTCTGAGTTATCTTTTTGTCTTTTGTCTCCTTGACTAGCCGGCTAGAAAGCTGTACCGCATCGCGTTGCTCTATGATGCCCACCGACCACACTTCTTCATCACAGGTGTGTCAGCTGGGGAGCGGCTACAAGCTCTCCCCAAAGGCTGCCAAGAGTGGACCCCAGGAGAGGAGACAGCAGGTATGTCATAAATCCAAATATGCTGGCCAGGGATGGCAATTCAGGAGGGAAGATTTTCTTTCTTATACTTCTGGTTGAATATTACCCCTATTATTTTTAAAGATATGCTGTTCCTCTCTCTGTTATTTCATGTTTTTACACATCTTTGTCGTCATGCGTAATTAAGCTGATGAAGAATCATGTAATATAGTACTACTCTGAGTGTTTTTAAAGATCACTTTGAATTTTTTGGGATCATTGTGCTAAATAAGTTTTGGAATTCTGTTTTGAGCTCTTTTGTGCTTGAGCTATAAAATGTCAGTTATTTATTTATTTTTAGTTTTAATGAAATAAATCACATTTGAATCTCTTCATTTTGACATCCAACATTTTTTTTAAATGCTTGATGATGTATTGGCCTTATCTTGCTTATTTTGCTGTTTCTTATTTTCCTTTTATCTTAATAAATTCTTTATTGCATTTTTAAATTTTGCTGTTCTTACAGTTGCAGCAGACAATGGCCTGGACCACTGTGTCTACAAGGTAGCAGTGGGCTTCAGCACAGAAATCTTCGGTACCTTCCGGCAGACCGTTGTTTTTGACTTTGGTTCAGAACCTGTGCTGATGCAGCGGATCATGGTAGATGCTGCCTCCATTGAAGGTAAGCAAATAACAACAAGGTCATCTTGAGGTTCTTGAAAAGATTGTTTCATGTATAATTCATATATATTTTTTAACATAGGTGTCAGGTTATAGATTCTGTTCTAATCATTTTTGCACGGGTACACTTTTTTACATGTTGTATTTTTGACTGTACTGATATTTTAAAATATTTTAGGAAGGTACTTATTTCATGCAAAAGTCACAGCTGTTTTCAACCACTCTCTTGTCCTTTGTTCGCAGACCTAGAACACCTGATGGCAGCCAGGCAGCAGCTCTTGATGACCGCAAAGCGCTGGGACTCTTCCTGTAAGACCATCGTAGAATTCGTTCCTAATGAAACGATGGCCGAATTGGAGCGCAGCCTCCTTTCCCGCTATCAGATCCCTCTATCAGCCGACCAGCTCTTCACCCAGTCAGTCCTGGACAAGACTCTGACCAAAGACAACTACCAGGCCCGACTGCATGACTTGCTCTACATAGAGGAGATTGCACAATACAAGGAAGTTAGCAAGTGAGTATTCACTGATAGTTTTTACGGTTTCTTCTGGTTTGTCCTTGTTATTGTAAAGTAGGATTTCCACATCTGTACATAAATTCTGAGCTCAACAATAAGGCCTGAACAACACAGATTTTATATTTAAGTTTAGAATTAGCGATAACCATATATCGGCTCCATTTAAACAGAAATGGTTACCTGGAAATTAATTCTGACTTGCGTGTATATAATACAAATAAACACACAAATGCAACAAAATATATTGTCCTTGAATTTAAAAAAAAGTGTTAAATATACATTTAAATGCAGCCTTTATGGACTACACTCTTTTTTGCATATTGACCAACAAATACAATAAGCTTATATATCTGTGTTGAGGGATAATGCCACATGTGGCATGAAGAATAAATGACAAAAAATGGTTGTTTGAATTAAACGAGAAATAAAAAATGTGGACTAAATGTGGGATAAATGCAGATTTACTTCACGGCACATTTGTTTTGGTCAGTGGAGAGTCAGTATTTGCCTGCTTGGTGATTACATTTTAGTAAGTAAGTGCAGTTACTAGACTGTGATTAGTAATCAAGTCCAGGGTATTTTATAAACAAAGCGCAGTGTTATAAAGTTGATTGTGCTGTGCCTCAAGAAAATATCTAAATATACAGTCTCATCTCATATGGCTATATGGGCATATGTACGATGCTAATTTAAAACATAGGCTTGCCGTCTTACCATTCTGAAGCACTGACAGCAAGAACTAATGTTAGATACAGGCTCAGTCCGGCAGCGTTGATGAACCTTCACTGAAAGTATCCTTTTGCAAGCTAGTGACAATTTGAACTTGGGAGTTGAAACTGTTGCAAAACAGCCTCCACTGAGAGATGGGGAATTTCAAGTGAAGTAATAATCTGATGCAGTCATAGCGAATATTTACACAGATTTTCTTTATTTTAGTTTGACAAAATCAATTTAGTAGGCTTTCCTGGAGCTTTTAACCACAGCTCTAAAAAAAAAATTAGAGCACAGTTGTAAATCCTCGATATCTGAGTCAAGAAATTACTTCAGTGACTGGTCAGAGCAGTCGTCAAAATAGGCCTCTTGTCTCATCAGTACTTCAGCTATAGATAACAAACATAGCTCTCAAGAACGATGTGTAGACCACTGCTTGTTGTGTTTTTTACCTTACCAGTTTGTAGGTTTTCATAATCTGCCTAATTCATATTGTGATTATTTGCAGTCTGACTGCTTACTGGCAAAATCATTGTTACAGTGCATAAGAACAGCTGTGGACCTATTGTGTTATGAGATGTCAACCCACCACAAGATGTCAGGCTTGACTTTCATTTTGAATCCGCTGCGTGTGTGTGAGAGAGTGTGTATCTCACACACAGCTTGATTCACAGTGCCATTCAATAGTGTGGTGGCTAAGTTGAGTCCTTCTAATTTGATAGGGAACATTGTCTTTTCTTCCTCTAGAATGAACGCTGATTTAAGCTCAGAAAAAAGTCAAACCTGCCACTCCACCGCTTTAACTAAGTGTGCCGTCGATTACAGGTGAAATCGCAGGAAATGCTTAATCCCACGTTCAGTGATCGCAGAACAGTGGCACCTCCCCCGCCACTGAAAATATCTGAGCTTTCCTCTTTGCACTTAGTTTTGATCTTGTCTCTTAACTCATTTGACTTGGTGTGGATTTAAATTACGATTCCTCTTTGTTATTACCTGCAGTTTGAAACGCTCTTTTAATCCGGTGCTTATGAATAATCTCTGTGCTTGTGAAACCATCCATGCTCCAGCGTGTTCTAATACCTTTCATGGCTAAATGAGTTTCAGCAGGAGATTTCAGATTAAGTGTGGATTCCCTGCCACTTTCAGATTCTACAGCATACAGTGCGGTTGTTAAAGGTTCACTTCAGTGATTTAAATGCAGCCCACAGCTTGAATATACATATCTCTATTAGAATATCTCTCTGGGTGATCTCACACATCCGACTACATTTATTTCTTGATTTGCGTTAACGTGAAGTGAGTCTTTGCCGTCCGTGTTTGTCTAAATGTTTCCCTCTTTGAGAGTACAGCCAAAGGGCTAATGCAAAACATATCAAGAAAGCAAGAAAGAGTCCAAAGTGCTGGTTTGCAAATAAAAGCAGAATGTGTTAACTTATCTGCATATGTCAGTCTTCCATCAGGGTTCATCAGCAGTATTGCTTCCTATTTCATCATCATCATTTTACATCAGGCAGAAACCACAGAGAGACAATCTTAGACAATCTGGAACTGAAGTGCAATAAAACTGAAGTGGATATTTTCCCAAAAATGCTTCAGTTTTTGGCTAAATAAGTATGTTCATGGCTAAGATTTGGGCCAATGGTTGTTTTTCTCTGAAGGATCGACACATTAAAAAAAACAAACTGGCAGCTTGTTTAAGTCCCTCACAGACAGTAATTTCTAAGGCTTTTACAAAATGACAGTCAGACCTTGTGAATAAATCTCGTCTTTCTTGCAATCAGTCATCTATTTAATCACAACAGCGTGCAGCTGATTTTCAGTCTGCTGCCAATGTTTGTTAATGTAGGCCATTGTGTGGCCACTACAGTGAATCAGAGCTCAGAGAATGCTTAAAAGGCATGTATGTGATTGGACTGAGGATTACCTGCCATGCACTTTTGGTGGGGACATGTAGGGATGCTATGGGGCTGGTATAGCTTGTAGCCATCGACTCCTTGTACCAAAAAAGCAGCCTTTTGATGCATCAATAGTTTGGTTATCCAAGGGTGAGACGAGATCTTGTTCGAGCAAACGTGTAATTCTGTCCAGAGTGTAAATGTACATACTGCTGGAAAGGAAAAGTCTTGCACAAAACAGTTCCAGTAAAGGAAGGATAGTCTTGTGCCTTAGTCGCAACAGAATATTATGTGATATTGGTAGTACTCTATTGATATAACAAAATATTGTGTTTGCTATTATTTTCCAGGGGTCTGCAACAGCATAACCAAATGTCTATTTTTGTCTGTTACCCCCCAGGTTTAACATCAAAGTGAACCTCCAGCTAGTCACCAGCTTTATGCTGACTGGCATTTCTGTTGGAGCCAAGTATGCCCAGAACGGACAGCTCTTTGCACGCTTCAAACTCACTGAAACACTTTCTGAGGTAACTGAATTGGATTCATTTGCTCTACAGTGAACAATGATGTCTGCTTTTGTAACCACTTATTGGTGACATTTTTGTTTGATTATTATTCTTACCTCAGGACACATTGGCTGGGCGGCTAGTGATGACCAAGGTGAATTCAGTCTTGGTGCTGCCATTGGGCCGTGAGGGGTTCAGCAGCCAGCCGCCCCCTGGCGTCAAGGAGAGAGTGTACGAGGCTGTGATCGAGGAGAAGACGAAGGACTACATCTTCCTGAGGATCTGCAAGGACTGCTGTGACGAGCTGGGGCTAATTCCTGACAGAGAGATACAGGTACGGGTTCCCTCAACGGACAAGAAGACACCTGTGTGCTTAAGCATGAGGCAACTCTGTCCTGCTGTCGCCGCCAGATGTTATATATATAAATCTGGTGGATTGACAGCAGAGCAAAGGGCAGGTGAATGATCTCTTAACACATGCAAATTTTATACAGCCTTAGAGGTTTTAGTCGATTATTTCCACCCCGACTGTGACCTTGAAAAAACTTTGAGGGTTAAACGTTCACCTATTGATTAACCTTTTAAAAAGGTTACCAAACAGAAGAGCTTCTCTCCAGGAAAACCTATACATGCCTGTCTGAAACACCACGGCACTCTTTTGTCTCAGGTTCTCTTTGAAATCTTCTTTTATTGAATGACTTGTCAGCCCCAGCCTGACATTTCTCCCCTTCAGTCTGAACATTGGCAGATGAAGCAAGGCACTTTGCTAACAGTTATCAAAACAACCCTCGTCCTATCTCTGTGGGAGCATAATCTTCTTATTCTTCTGCATACACGGCTCCTGCCTGCATATATGCTCCGATTTCATTTCTCCTCTGAGTTCTTACAGTATTCCGCTCAGCCTTGAAGCCTCATCCTCTTCTTCCTGTTGCATTTGTCAGACTTTGCTGCTCTTGTATTTATTTGTTTCACTTTCTTGCTTTGTGTCTCATCATTAGTGTTTATTTTTTTCTCTCTAAAGGTATCGCTTCTTTACAGTATACCTGTTAGGGGGCCGTTTCTGTCTGTAAGATGTCTACACCCTCCAGCTGTAGAAACAAAATCTTAGTGTTACATAAAACTGGTTTAAGACAAGGGATTAAATGGAAATGTCCCAAGATTCCCCAAGACATAAAGGAAACAATAGACATCTGTTCAACTTGTTCTGCTGTGGCAAGTCCAGTTCAAACTACTGTCCTGCCCAGTATTTCTGTATTAGTGACAGGCACATCCAATATGCTCAGTTAAATTTACTGCTGGTGAGGTAAGCTTGGTTCAAGGCCCAGAGACATCAAAGAGTTTGAAGTGGTAATATTGTGACCTTGATTGGTTGGTTAAGAAATTATATAATTATATATTTTTTTTTTTATTCAAACATAACAAAATATTTAGTTTCAAGGCCATTGTATTGGATTAAATTACATTATGTATTAATTACATAGTATCCTTGGCCTGGGGATGGATATAGACGAGTCGGTAGATGAAGTGTTTGTTGGACTGACTGCTGTGTAAGCTCTCTGTGTTGCTTATATTTCAGGTGGAGCTCCAGTTCCAGCTGAACAGACTGCCACTCTGTGAGATGCATTATGCCCTGGATCGTATCAAAGATAACACCATCCTTTTTCCTGATGTTGGCCTTGTTCCCACCATCCCATGGAGCCCCAACAGGTGTGTGTATAGCACCACTGGCACGGGCACACACTTGACTGTTTGGAAATTTGTTTTACATTGAAGGCAGTCATCAGTATTTTATGAGTTACACCTCCTTTGGCTCTGATGTCACTCACTTTTCTTTTTACTGGGAACTCTGGGATACATTACTGCCTTATAAGTCAGCTACAAATAAACAAACAAAATTAAATTTCACTTTTCACTCATCACAGACTTCATGTTGCTGTGTGGAACAGGGGGCCTTCTTTTATATTGCAGATGAAGAGTGTTGGCTGGCAGATATTTGATATTTAATAGAGATTACACCTTCCATTTAATTATTTTCCAAGTGAGAGCGATGTTTGCAGAGCATGTGCACAGGTTAATGAAAAGTAAACGCTGCTAATCCTTAACGCATTATACGGAAAGATCTTTAATACCTGCACATCACAGTAGCTTGTCAAAAACCCAGAGAGAGAGACAGCACATCATTTTGAGAGTCGACCCACTGTCCCCCGCTTTGCTGCCTTGGCCGCCGTTCTTAAATGCTGGCAGCTTCTTGCAGCTTCAGATATCTCTCTGTGAAGTTGGACAGATGAGGGGAGTGAGGTAGCGATCTTTGTTGACGAGAGCCAAATGTCATCCACTGTGATTTTTCAAGGCTGTTGACTTTTGTTTGTGTGAGGGTGTTTCATTAAATGTGGGTCAAGGAGTAAATGTAGCTGACGTTTAAGTGCGTTTTTTTTTTTTTCGTGGTAGTTGTTTGAGTTTTGAACATAAATCATTTTAAGCTGTGATTTTTTTTTTCTATAGAATAAATCATTGAATAATATATATATAACCCAGACATTTTGACATCATTCATTCATTGACATCATCACTGATGGGAAATTGGTGCACAGAGAGTAACCTGCCACGTCGATGGTCCAAGGTTTTGACAATTAAGTCTTGGTTTTTCTATATTGTAAAGAAAATAATAATAATCTCAGATTATTTAAAGCCTTTAAAAACCATCAAACGTCTGTACTATCAATTTAAAAAAAAAAAAAAAAAAAAAAAAAAGGATTGGCATGAAATGGACGTTTTATTTCATCTTACACCCCAGGGCCTGGAGAGTGTATTATTGTCTCATAGCAAACAATTTTGTTTATCCACTACTATCCTGTATGGTGTCAAAATATGTAAATAGGCTCGCAGGTTTCACTTTTTGAATTAATGAGCCAGATGTGGTTGCTTTTCTGTAATAGATGAGCTACCACGCCTCTCACTGCAGTCAGCGATTGAGAATTAGGATGTCCTAATTATTCATGTTAAGGTAGGGTGGAAACGAAACAAAATGTTACTCCAGTGATACTTGACAAAACACAGTGTTTCCTCTCCGTCAGAACAATCCACTCTTTTTTTTTTTCTTAAGTTTGGATGACAAAGTGCGGGTCTTTAACCCCGAGTAAGGTGGTGGATTTGTGTGTCACATTCACATCAGTCCAGGCAGTACCCCTTGATTTCATCCATCCACTGCACAGAGTTAGAGGGTTAGATGCTTGGAGACACATACAGTACAAACACTGCATGCACGATACCTCTAACATCAGTGTGTGTATGAAATCATATATGTGAATCCCTCTCTCTAACCCATCTGTATTGTTTGAACACATGCACCCACTGCTGTCATTCGGACCGCTCCTCTTCACAGCATTTTCTTTTTCTTCTTGTGGTGGGAAGATACCCATGGCTGTTGCAGAATAATCTGCTTTGGCATCTCGTTTCTGTCTCCTCTTCTCTGCCATGGATGTTTTGTTAATTAAAATAAAAGTGGGAGGATGTTACATCAACACATGAATGTGAATCTCTGCAATCCTCATTATTCTGACGTGATCTGACCTATAGGCATATCAACAGGCCCAACTTATTTATAATGTAAATGTCAAACCCACAATTCAGTCAGTGGCAAATACACTGATGGAATAATAATAATATATTGTGGAAAGCAGAAGTACAAAGATATACAAGTATTTAAAAAACAATCAATCAAAGGTCTTGGGTCCATAGTCTGAGATGTACGTTGTCTAGATTTGTGTTCCAGACATCATGCCATAGGACTCACTATAATGTGATTTCTTACCCACAATCCACGCCTGTTGCTACCTTCTCTTCAACCTCTCTTCTTTCCACACATCCCACAACTCTCCTAATCCATCCATCCATTTCTCGGTCTCGTAATCTCGGCTGTCTTTTGGAGTTTCCCGTCATTCTTACTTGTTTACGGGACAATAATTTCTCCAAAAAGAAAACAACATCTAGCCTGTAAGATAATTGAAAGTCTTCTAACAATTCCCCTGTTCTTCTTCTGCCCTCAGGCAATGGGATGAGCAGCTGGATCCCCGCCTGAATGCCAAGCAGAAAGAGGCCATCCTGGCCATCACCACACCCATCACGATTTCCCTGCCCCCAATCCTCATCATTGGGCCCTATGGCACCGGCAAGACCTTCACCCTGGCACAGGCAGTCAAGCACATCCTTCGCCAGGACCACAGCAGGTCTGTCTGTTTTTTTTTTTTTTTCATGGGCGTTCTTGATTTTGTAATTTTGTCTTTTCTTTTTTTTCTTGAGTAGGAAATTTGTACCTCCTTTTACAATTCCTTACCTGCCTTTACAACCCCAAACCTCACTTCTCTGCATTTTTCTTTTTCTTGGTCAAAGCAAAGTACTGCCATAATAACACCACTTTGTGAGTCTCTTTTGTGCTCGAGGAGAGCGTTGGATTCGTCAGAAATGAAATTTTTGTACAGCATTGTCCTCTTTCCTTTTAATCGCTTGAAAGGTGTAAGAATGGAAACAAATCTGTGCCTTGACATGTTAATGGGTGTTAAAGGGAAAATCAGTACCTGTAAAGTAAACCTTTACTATATGGCAATAAATATCTACATTCAGTTGCCAGTTTATTTGATGCACATTGCTGAAAGTAATGCAGTCTAATACAACAATAAACCTTCGTGAAGGTTCTAATGTTCAGTGTTCAAGACTGAGTTGTTTATTCAACTTTTATGGTCATTTTTGAGGGTGTTTTTTGCGATGCTATTGAATAGTAGGTCATCATTGTGGGAGGTATTTGTAATATTAAGTGTGCCCTCATTGATTAAAAGGTTGACACAGTATAGTGTGTTAATATATAGTCAGTATATTGCCCTACAATTCAACGACATCACAGCCGTGCAGGTTTTGACAGTTTCTCTGGAATAATAATTCTGTGGAAGGAAAGGAGACTGTAAATGTAAGTTGTGTGTGGGTGTGCGTAAAGTTGGCATCAGTCATAAAAACTTCAGATGGCAAGGGAGGTCAGTCAGAGGGCGGGATTGAGGTGGCAGAATGCGCTGGGCTGTGCAGTGGCTTTTGGTTTAGCTCCAGGGCAACGGCAGCCTCGGGGTTGACATTAAAGCTTTAGGAAAACACTTAGCTGCAAAGTTTCAAGCTGTGGTGTGTGTGTGTGTGTATACTGAGGGCGTGTATACACAGGAGTGTGTATGTGCCATCACTCGAGTGTATAGACTGCTGGTCATTTGGATGCATTTGTTTGGTTTGTGGTCGATGCACATGGAGAGTTTGATTATCAACACATTTCTTCAGCCGGAATGGACGTTCATGCAAACCATAATCTGATCTATCGAGTTATGTCAATTCAGTGGGCTACACAGCGGTGTGCAAGAGTAAAACATTGCAAGGTTTTCGTCCATTGGCGTCTTTCCATCATTGGTTAGCTCCCTCACTGTGTGTAGATACCCACAGGAAATTCTGCAATTCCTTGTGTTAGAAGCAAAGCGATGTAGCGCAAACACAGAAATGGTTCTTTAGTTGTTATGAAAAATGAATGCAGTGTCTTGGACAGCGCCCCCCCTGAACAGAAGCTGACATTCTGTATTTTAATAAGGGAGAGGAGGTTGCATACCATATGTACGAGAAAAATGTGTAGCAATGTAATATTCATTCCTCATTTCACTGTGAATACATTTAATATTCTGTCTTTAGGATGAATTATAGATATTTTAAAAGCCAAGACAAGGAAAAGTGACCCTTTTGGACTACAGCTGCCTGCTCATCATACTGTTAATACTGCGCTTTCTCTGCACATCTGTTGATGTTTCATCAACTTTGAAATGAGTAACAGTAAAAGACAGTTTTGCACAGCTCTCAATATTAAAGAACTGAGCTTATTGTCCTATGTAAAAATCATTTGTGTCCTTTACTACTTAGATTTGATACTTTGTACATGTAGCATGTTGAGCAATGGGAAAAATTGAGTAAATATATCAGAGACCAGTCAGAGATTATGTGATTCAAAGCTTTTAGCTCAATAAAATGCTTTGATTGGGATGATAGCTCTTAAATGCTTACATGCTAATGGATTAGCAATAACAACAAGAAATGTCCACACGTGCTTCTTGTGGCTCCAGATCGAGCAGATAGTCTTGGCTTCATGTGCTATGGTTTAGAGGCCTACATACCATGTGTTGCGTCTGAGATTGTTTGCCTTTTTGTCTTTACAGGGTCCTGATCTGCACCCACTCCAACAGTGCAGCTGATCTTTACATTAAGGACTACCTTCATCCTTATGTAGAAGCAGGCAATCCGCATGCCAGACCTCTCAGGTATGGAAGTACACTTAAAGAAGACGTGATGCCTAAGGACAGAATCGTGCGTTTATGTGCTTAGTCTATGTTTGCATACTGTACAGTACAGTTAAATAATGCACGAGTGCCCTAAAGGAGACCTCGCACTTATATAGGGTTATACTTTCAATATATAAAGTTTGCCTCTGTGTGTTCTGTTTGCAGGCTTCAGCTCATTCAAACTTTGTGCAACACTTTTGTGTCCTGACGTTCACGTTTTGGCTGAAGTCACGTCATTACACACCCGCAGGGAGTCACATTCTGACAGAATATAATGCCCTGGCAAGACCTCAACTTACCTCCAGTTGCCAGTGAAAATCCTGCAAAAACACACATCACTTGTAGCACATTTTAGTTTTACAGCCCCCCCAAAGCAACTTGTCTACTGTGAGCCACATAAAGCCCCTTATCTGTTTTTATTTTACAGTGAGTCAATATAACTGAAGAGAACGTATTTCATATTAGTAATCTGAGAAAAATGTTTCCTACTTCTTAAATTGTTGGCGTTAAACATTAAGTCCAGTGCAGTTAAACTGAATCTTTTTCAGCTGAGACCATCCCAGCCAGAGAGCATCTGTATGGCACTCACTCATCTATACATCATCTGGATTACCATTATTGGAAAGCCTGCAGCCAGAATAATACATCTGTGTTATACTGGGATTGTTGAGTCTGGCCTGTTCTTGCCCCACAGCAGTGACAGGCAGACATTTGCTCGTTTTTTTAAAACTCCACCTGGAGGCAACGAACGCACGCACCCATGGATACATGCAGCATCTTCACCTGCATCAGCGACTTCTAATCATATTTCACCGACCCCAGAGGTCACAAAGGACAGAAAGGCAATGTCTGCCTTGACCAGCCTAATGCGACAGCTGCGCGTTTGTGCCTACACACACACAGACCTAGGGACCATATGGGCAATCAAATGACTTGTTTCACGTGAGTGGGCAGTCTGATTTCGATGGATTCCAGTGTGAGTTCCTCCATAATCCGTAGCAGCCTGCCCTCATAGCTCCCCTTGTCTCTTTTGGGATGAGTGGATTCAGTTAAGAATGAAAGACCCTGTATGAATATTTAACACGCTAATGTGGAAAGGGTCTGACCAACACCCCAATGAGGCAGTCTGTCAGGGCTGGCCTATCATGATCAAGTGCCTGCATACTTCAAGAAACCATGCATATGTGTTCTCTTCAATCCCTAAAGGAAGAAAAAAAGTAGACAGAATATGGCTTAAAATTGCTTGCAGCTCTTCTCGAAACAATCAAGTTGATCATCTGTATGTTTCATCTTTAGAACTCAGTTGTATGCATCATTGCTTTGATGCCTTGCAACTACAAGTCCTGTTGTGCTTCAGGAATCATTTTAAAATCATTCTGTGAAATGTCAGAAGTGGGTCTGTGAACTAAAAGCCGAGAAAGCAGAGGCTGAGAACATCAAGCAATTCACATAATGAAGTCATGAATGAATTTAGCAAGTTATGTGAACCAAAACTAGCATGTAGTGTTTCTCTTTCCTGATGTTTCTTCTTTCGTCTCTCTCTCCCTCTACAGGGTATACTTCAGGAACCGCTGGGTGAAGACGGTTCACCCAGTGGTCCAGCAGTACTGTCTCATCTCCGGCACACAGGTCACTTTCCAGATGCCCACAAGGGAGGACATCCTCAGGCACCGCGTGGTGGTGGTCACCCTCAGCACCTCCCAATACCTCTGCCAGCTTGACTTGGAGCCTGGTAAGTCCGTAAGAGCGCTCGAGAGTGGGTTGCGCCTGGCTGCTGCTTGGGTTTGCCAGGTGCAGATGGATTAAACATTTCACAGCAGATGGTTATGCAAATATATGCAGTGGTAATAGTGTAAATCATCAAAACTTCATGGATCGGGATAACTGAAAAACACCATATTCATTGTTGCCCGTTCTCCAGGAAGATTTAGCACAGGCTACCGGGGCCAGGGCCAGTCAAAAGCTCCGTACTTTATCACACACACGCGCGGAATTCCCCAGTGATTAGAACAAATCACCCTTGTATATCACAACTCCATTAAACACTCCCCACTAATCTTACAAAGCATTTTTAACAGTTGTTTTTGCCTTTTTTATATGTAAATACGGGTTGACTGAACAACACAGTGACCACCTCAAATATTACAATTAAGTCAACACAACAGCAAAGCAAATGGTAGCCTCAGCAAAACATGAATAAAGTAAGTAAGATAGTATTTTTGATACATCTCTCTTATATCTTTTCTTTATTGTAGACGGGTAGCTTTACACAAGGTTTTGAAAACATTGAATATATGCTGAGAGCCTCCTGTTGTTTGGTCATCCCCAGTGACTCCGGTGTTGGCAGGAGCCCACCATTCAGAGAGGGATGGAACTCATTTAAGTTGCCGAAAAGACACGGAAAACAAACCAGTTTGTCAATGCAGGATAATAACCGACTCTAATGTGTCAGCAGAGGGGGCTTTGTCTGTTGCCTGGGAACACCATCTGCCTGTTTCTAATGTACTTTACATCATTAGCCGTCCTCCCCACGTTTCATCTTTCCTGCTCTCCCGGTGTTGGACGGTGATGAAAATCGTCAGGAAATGGGCCAATTGGGAAGTAGCAGTAACAAATCTACCGACCCAAACACCCACATTGCCCCCAAAAAACAAGGTTAACCTGTTACATATTAGACACTTGGTTTGTTGATTTTTCTCTTCTGACCTAAAAGCATGTGGAATCTGTATATGTGTGAATCTAATATTTCCTATTCCTATTTGGCTGAGTGGATGTCCTCCTATATTTAAACACATGCAGGTTAGGTGGACAGCCTATAGGCATGCCCTCCAAAAGCCACGTTGGCTCCTGGAAAAAGAAAAGCTTGAACATTAACATAAGCCTTTGCACATCATATTAGGTGTTTCTTCTGAAGACATCAACTCCAAAACTGTCATACATTCCACTACTGGCTCGATTTTGTGCTTTCTTCTTAACTAATGAGAGCACAGGAGAGGCAAACACTATAGTCATGAATGGACCTCAGCTGTCGGGGAGACATGAGGTTGATTTTTCTTTTTTCTTTTTAAAGATGATTTTTCCCTGTGGGTGACGTGTGGTGTTTGTCTGCCATACTGCCAGCTGCTTGTCAGGATCAAGTGCGCCCCTGTAGTGTGGGTAGTTGTAGGACTGTAATGCAACTATCTATAATAAATGTCACATTTAATTATGTTTTAGCACAAGGAAATTGAATGTGTTAAATAAACAACTAAATACTGCGGATGAGCCAATCTGAGGGGAAATTTAACGATGATACCGTATTCTCCCTTCTTAGCAGATGTGTGCCGAGGCTGGGGAGAATATTGATTTGTCTGGAGGCCACTGGATCTTGCAGCCTGGTGATAAAGGTTCAAGACTACAGCTCATACAGTAGTCAATATGGAAGTTGGTTCCACACATTGTGTGGCAAGTTACTGTTACTGCTCAGAGCAGGGTTGAATTTGAATCATTTTTATAAATATATACAGCTTGTTTTATGGGGAGTTACTGTATCTGCACTGGCCCTTTCACACTCGCAGATCACAGATGTTTGAAATGACTTCTGCAGTGTGAAAAGTGTAGAAAGACTGTGAAAGGGAGAATGTGAGAGACTGGGTGTGTGTCGTAAAGGAGCTGCCATTCATTATTAAACAGTAACCCCCCCCTCCCAAATCACTTCTGCAACACCGTTCCTCCGATCTCTTTCACCTCTGCTTTGTTATCCCTTCCGCCCTTTTTCTTTTACCACCGTTGCTTCCAAATTCAAGCACTGTTATTAGACCAATGACAGATAGCGGCTGCAGAAATGTAATTTGGACTTCTGGTTCAGAGAGAGGTTCCCCAAGGCAGGCAGCTATGTCCCAGGTGAAACATTAAGCATCATGTTCCTTCATGTCTGCCAGTATGTCTCCTCCGTGCTCATAAAGACCATCTCTGCCTCCCTCCTCGTCTCCACTGCCCTGCCTAGGGAAACATTCCCATTTGTAATGACCCTTGTACATCATTTGTGAGCGTTCTTTGGCCGTTACATATTCATGTGGATTGAAGTGAAGCGGCGAGCAGGCAGGATGCAGTAGGACTCTGTTGGCTGCAATTTATTGGAGGGGTCAACAAAAGTGGCTGGCCTCAATAATTAACTAACGTGATGTGCGGGGTAGCACATCTACATGACTTCAAGTCCCTTTGGCCGCATTGTTGAGCAAGTAATATCCCATGCAACAATGATGAACGGAAAAAGCAGAAAGCACAAAGCAGGCTTCAGCAGCGCCGTCTGAAATGATGTTCCTGCCACACAGTGAATCGCTTCCCGCTCAGATTTTCATTCATCCTGTTTATAAACTATTCAGAGATTACTCAAGTGCATGATTTTAAGTATATGACCGCTACCCAGAGATTACCCATGTGTTTATTTTTATGCATATTACACCCCATCTTTGTGACATGTAGCAATCTGTCTTTACCATATAACAAATCATACCATTCCAAGAGCTTGTTATCTCCGCCAAGAAGGTTGTTTTCAGCGCCGTTTGTTTGTCAGGATTACGGAACAGCCATTGGCCCGATTTTCATTAAATTTTGCAGCAGGATGTTGCATGGGCCAAGGAAGAAGTCATTAAATTTTGGAGTGGAACTTACTCACAGGGCCGATACACGTGTTATTTTTCAGAGCTGCCCCAATAGGTCACCTCGTAAAGCAGACCACTACTGCAGACAGGTTGAGAAGCAAGAAGCAAGGCTGCCGAGTGTGGGGTCATTTGGCAGCAGCCCCCTCGTTCTCTAGTGTCTGTCCTCATGTTGGACTGAGGGACTCACGATCGCCTCTCGAGGGCACGAGTGGTATTGCAACACGGTGCGAGTGGACGCTAACAGTGTGACGCACTCATTTCAGTCAATATCTCTGAAGCGCAGTACATAGACATCTCTGACATAAAATCACAGCTGTTACCTCTTTATGTTCTGCTGATTATGTGAGCTCGTTTTGAATGTTTCAACTTTCAAACTATAATTCTGGCCATGTTACAGATTGCTCCTTTTTAAAGTGAACGGGGTGCATTTGCTTATCATCGGCGAAGGTTTGTGCTCTCGGAGTGCCCTTCTAGTTACATAATGGAAAGAGAGCCGAACAATGCTTTTTTTCTCCCCCCCATATTAACTCTATTTTAAGTGCTTCAGATTTTCCAGAGACTTTTTCTCCCCCACATTTCTTATTTCACAAGTTCAAATACATACATCCAATTATGCACATTCTGCAAATATGTATGCTATTGTAACAAAGTGTATTCCTTTTTATCATCGCCACCATGGGGGAACAGCGCTAGCATATCTCTCAGTAGGGTGCACACACAGTTCAGAGAGAGAACAGTGATGTTTGAGGCTTTATAGTTGTCGAGGAGGGGGGTGGGGCGCCTGATACTAAAGAGTAAATGTTGCCTCAAATCACACCGCTCCACCTCTTTTCTCGCCAGCCCATGTTTCTCTTGTTTGTTTACGTTTTGACAGCGCCTGAGTTTATTTTGCTCTTTTCAGCCGTCACATTTCATATCTGCATATACTTTTCTGTGGAAATGGTGTTCAGGCTTCAGAGGCTGTTTGCTGGTTGTTATTCAGGCTCCCTCTTCTCTCCCCCCGCTCCCCGCTCCAGCACTCATTTGCCATGCCGTTTCATCCCCTCCCCTCGTACTGCCGAGCACCGTTTGAGCTTTTTAAATCAGGGTTAGGCTACTGTTCAATCCCTTTCAAAAGCGTCCACAAAACCCTGCATTCGGTTTGCAGTGTTGGTTAAAAGGAGAGGGAAAAAAGTAACTGAGCGGACGGAATGTTAGCGACAATTACAAGATTTTTAATGTTCCCAGCGAACAACATTCTCGTTCATTTAATGTGCCAGTGTAGAAAATGTTACTGCCTCTGGGTATTGGTGAGAATCCTCTCATTCAGCTAGATTCACTAGACTTACACTTAGAAATCCCATGTTTTCTCTTGGAATTTCAATTTCTTTCTAGATCATAACTATAATGCTCACTGCAAGTTACACGTAAGCAGCATCTGGTCACGATTTCTCTGGTTTCTGCTATTGCAGTATTTCTACACTGAATGACACAGTTTACAGGTGACGCAGCTTTTGTCGAGCTCTGTGTCCTAGTTTTGAATCCAAAATGCTCTCTAACATTTCCCTTACAGAACCTGAAAGCACTTTTGTTACTGACAAGCCATAGTTTGGACGAATGGGAGGCTCTGTTGTCTCTGAGACATAAGGAGGTACTTCCAGCGTGGGATGAATAGCTAATGTAGTCGTATCTGCTAGAAAGATGGTTTCAAGCATCAGTTTCAAAATTATAGAATCACTTTTGATTAAAAATTATGGAGAATATGGTGGGGACGGGCTCAAGATGGGCTATGAAAAGCGGCAAGTGCTGGTTCCCATTTATATACCTTCTTGGGCTGTTTTGCTTATTTTTGCTTCGATCCAACTTTGATAAAAGGGTTTGTTTGTTTCCAAAAAGATGCTCAAGTTTGGCTCCATTTTAGGAGTATTACAACTATATATATATATTGAACATATGTGTACTATTAATTAAACCGATGTTGGTATCTGTTTTGGCAGGGTTGTTCACTCATATCCTATTGGATGAAGCAGCCCAGGCGATGGAGTGTGAAACCATCATGCCTTTTGCTCTGGCTAGCAAAACCACGCGCATCGTGCTGGCTGGAGACCACATGCAGGTGAGTACAAAGAGTGTGTCCAAAACAAGTGTGGCATTTCTTTACTTATTTATTTGTGAATTACAAGGTAATGTAAATGCACATTATAGGGTCTTGGGCTCGTTGTCACAGATTTAACCTGAAATAAATCTGCGGAAGCGATGACTCCATTTGCACTTCACTGTGGATTAGACTCCGGTGTTCCTACCTTCAAATACAAAACAGACAGCAGCCACTGTCAAGCTGTGGTTCTGGAGACCACTTCAGCCACAGATAACACAAAGATGAACTCATCAGTCAAGCTTTGTAAGCCAAGACGAGGAATTAAATCTTTATTTCTTCCTCTCTTGGTTTTAGACACAGGATTAGTAGCCAGTAGGCAGTGGACAAAGACGAAACAGGAGCTCTCCCTCTCTCGCTCTCTCTCCCTCTCTCTCTCTCTCTCTGTCTCTCGCTCTCTCTCCCTCTCTCTCTCCACCTGTATATCATTCTGTCTCTGCCTCAATCACCTTATCTCACACTTCTTTTCTCCTTCCACCGTTCTATCTTTTATAACAGCTTAGTCACTCTAATGAAGGAAAATGGTCTAAGGAAGGATGTTGCTCTTTTTATGTTTCTCCATCTCCTCGCTCCCCTGTCCGTCTGCTCTGCAGCGGAAGAGCCAGATAAATAGTCAATGAAGGCAAAGGCCTCTATTGATCGTTTGCTTTCTTATTGACTGTGTGGGGCCTCATTAAAGCTGGCTGACCCTCTCTCACTGTCAGACTTAAATTAAGATTCAAACTAAAGATAAATTGCTGTCTCGTACATGGCAGTGGTCAAAAGGGAAAAGTTAATGAGTTTGTGTGTGGGTGTATGCAGTTTTGCAAATATGCAGCCTCCTTTGAGACAAAACACGCTGGGATAATGGTCACAAATCTCACAACTACACAGTTAAATTATAGAGACTATTTCAGGTATTGGAGGAGCTACTGATTTAAGCTTGATTTATTCACTTGATTCACTTGATTTATGATTCACAACCCTGCCTTGACTACCAGCAGTGCCATATTGGTCCAAATGTATAACTAAGACTTGACTTTACTGCATATACTTTATAGTTAGAATTTTATCTTCTATATAGATTTAATCACTGCAAGTAAATTCCATTTTAATCACTGTGATGTTTGTTTAATGCTATTTAATGCATTTAATATCAGATTGGGGAGCTTGTAGGATACAAAGAGCGAAACAAGTCTCATTCTTCAAAACAAACACAGTACTCTCAAAGTTGAGAACCTTTGGAGGATCCTGCCTGTCTTCCCAAGTGCTAATTATCTTTGTGAGATCATCCATGTGATTTCATGTGAAAAAACTCATGAATGAAATCATCTAATCCATTGGTTATTGGAAACATCCCTTCATTTGCCGTATGCGTGGCACATGGTCTGACACCGCTTTATTAGACATGGAAAAGATTAAGTACATGAAATTCACATTCATAGCTGACTTGAAATAAACAGTGATGATGTGAGACTGGTACTGCTTTGAAACTTTGCTTTCCATCTCCCCCTCCTCCCCGCCTCCCTCTCCCTCTCCCTCTCCTTCCTCGATGTGCAGCTCAGCCCATTTGTGTACAGCGAGTTTGCGCGGGAGCGCAACCTCCACGTCTCACTGCTGGACCGGCTGTATGAGCACTACCCCCCTGAATATCCGTGCCGCATCCTCCTGTGCGAGAACTACCGTTCCCACGAAGCTATCATCAAGTAGGTGTGAGCCCTCAGCACTGCCTTGTGTCAAATCCATGGGATGAGAGGCTAAAATGGTGAACGAAAGAGGGAATGAAAGGGTCATGAGGAACAATGAGAAAACGGAATAGAAAAACTGACTGGCTTGGACCGTCCAGAGAGGAAAGAGGTGTCATTTGAGTTGACAATAAAAAAAAATAAAAAAACACGAGGGGCTGCGTATGTTTCGGTGTATTCCTACAGGGAATGGGGAGAAGGTTAAATCTGATTTTGGAACTTTGCATGCTAAGCAGACACAAAAAAAGATTTATATTATATACTTTCCACAGTAGCAAAAATGTTTTCCTCCATCTTGATACTTGTGAAGTTAACGGCACTTCAGCATGATTCTGCAGACTTCATGTTGTTGAAACCTTTTTGAAGAGGGTGTACTGTGTTGTGAGTAATTAATGTGGTGAACAAAGAAGAGCACATACATGCATACAAAAGTTTTTAGATTTCATATTCGACAAAGATCCGTTTCCATGGAACACGGCACATTATCTCAGATTTTGGTCAGTATTTCAAACTTTGTGTAAAAAATAAAGATGCATGACAAAATTTCCCAACTCCAAAATGTTTAGCCGTTTTCTTTGGATTAAATTATCAATCATTTTTTAACTCTGTGCGGCACTCTGTACTCCATTTTCATATTTCTGTCCTATTGGTTTTCCCTTTTCTGCCTCAGCTTATCTTAACACTTCTTTTCTTCCTACAGCTACACCTCAGAACTATTTTATGATGGAAAGTTAATGGCAAGTGGGAAGCAGCCCTCCCATAAGGACTTCTACCCTCTGACCTTCTTCACAGCCAGAGGAGAAGATGTCCAGGAGAAGAACAGTACTGCCTATTACAACAACGCCGAGGTAGGAGTTAGAAGAATATTGCAGATTTGCACAAACAACAAAGTGGACCAAAGATTTGTACCCTCCTCTGTTTTAACAAACATGCTCTCTTGAGAACGAAAAAAAACATTTTGAGGTTTTTGTGTCATCTCTAGTTTGGTGATAGGTACAAGCTTTTTTTTCCCTGTTAAAAGGGTTTTTTTGTGGGCAAGTTTTTCCTCACTCGAACCGAGGGTCTAAGGACAGGGGGTGTCACTCCCTGTACAGATTGTAAAGCCCTCTGAGGCAAAATGTGTTTTGTGACTTTGGCTATACAAATAAAATTTGATTTGATTTGAAGCTTTATGAATTTTATTTAGAAGCAAAAAAGCCCAATCAGTCTACTGTGATAATTCTAATACTAATATGATTTCTTAAATACATACAAAATCGATGTGCTCCTCTCTCTGGGAAGGGGACGGCTATCAAAGCTCAACATGATTAATGTGAAGTTAATCAGCGTGAGCTACACACGCATATTGATTCAGTTTGGATTAATTAATTCATGGTGACGCTCGCTTGCACTACATCTAGTCTGAAATAAACAAAAGCTTTACTCTTCAGACAGTGAGAGTAACGGACATTGTGAACGTGCGCAAATTCGGATTAAAAGATATCAAACAGCTAAGGCTAACGCTCAGCTAAACTCAGCCTGTCAGGGCTGACATGTACACTAGTTTCACCTCCTTAAGTTATGTTTATTTTTTTTACAGTTTAATCCAGCTGAGTGCACACTGTCATCTGCATTGTTGTCAGTCTCCGTTGCTCCATGGTCTCTGTGCTTGTACAGTATATGTGCACAAATCACCACGACTGTCTAACAAACTGACAGCTCAGCTGTTATACAGATAAAGATACACTTTCAGCCATCTAAAACTCTGATGATTGCCTAATCTGAACTGTTTGTTTAATTAATGAAGAAGCTAGTTGGTTAGTTGTTAGTTATTATGTCTGTTAAACATTTCTGAGCACCCCTCTGAAATCATACAGAACTCATTTAGTATCGCATTTCAATGAAGAATTCATTAATTATAATGAGGAATTTTAACTTAGGCATGGTTGTCACCCCAGTGTAATAATTCAGGTTTTGATTATAATTATATAATTATATAATTAAAATTATATTTAATTTAGATTATTCAGTTTGGCTGACTGAAATCAGAAGCAGCATTATCATCTGAAACTGATCAGCACTGTTTATTTCACCTCATCAACAGAAGCTGGAGGACTTAGGGTCTAAATTAGAATAATTGAAGATGAAACGCATAAACTTTAATTAAGATCTACAGTTGACACCCATGATGCATGGTTCACAGACTTTGATGGGTTCCTTTGTAGACTCACTCGGTGGTGGTCATTGATGGATTCTGACCCCTGACCCGTTGCTGATGCGTTTTAGCCAATTAAACCATGGACGCTTTTGCTCCCAAACTGTCAGCGGTGCCAAAGGAATTACCTCCCGCCTCTTTGATACAGCACCCATGTCAAACCATTAACACCATTATCATAATCTTCCAGAATCAAAATGCACTGGAGGGAAAAAAAGCGTGTCTGTTTGTTTGTCTTGTGCAAGTGTCTTTGATGGGCTTAGCTTCAAGTGGAAGACAGTATTTCCGTGACAGTTCAAAGTCTCCGGCAGTGTGCTGAAGCTCTGAACAGGATTTGAAAAACTGCTTTTATGACAAAAAAAAACAAAAGGAATTAAAAAATACCAGCTATTGCCTGACTAACTAATATCAGGGCTACTTATTTACTTTGAAGTGTTAACATGAGAGAGTTGTCTATTGATCAGTAGACCACAAATGTTTTTTTTTTTTTTTTTTTATTTATTAGTGTGGAATATCTTGCTTTTCTGGAAAAGTTGAAGCCTTTTTTCTCAGCAGTTTCACAACATGTCCAACAAGAGATTGCTTCCTGTTTTAAAGGTTGATTCCTCAGTGTCATACAGCACATAAAGCTTCCTTTGTTCTTCAAATATTTTGTCCCCCACTGTTGCCTTTTCACCTTGGTGGATTATATCCCTCAGTCCCCGACTTCCCACAGTTCTTTCCAGGTCTGTTGTGTCTTTATATGTGTGGGGATGGATTTAAGCCTTGTTATTTCTCTCTCATGTTGTTCCTCCATCCCCTCAGGTATTCGAGATTGTGGAGCGGGTGGAAGAGTTGCGCAAGAAGTGGCCAGTGGCCTGGGGCAAGCTGGACGAGGGCAGCATCGGAGTGGTTTCACCATACGCTGACCAGGTGTTCCGCATCCGAGCAGAGCTCCGAAAGAAGAGGATGCACGAGGTCAGCGTGGAAAGGGTGCTCAATGTTCAAGGTGAGACGAAACAGCCTTGTTGGCATCATTTTCTACTGTTAAATTGATCTTAAAATCACAATTTTTCAAAAAATAGGAACATTGCAAGAAAGCAGAAAATAATAGTTACAGACAAATAAAATAAAAACAATGTAATCTAATTAAGTCTTATTAATATTTCTCCAAGATTTCTCAGATTTCTCAGATACTGTTTATCTCCAATCAAAGTGATGATTAAATAGAGATAAATTCCTATCGATCTTCCACTGCAGTCATCAGTGTTTATATTCACATTTATATCATCCAGTCTCAGTATAAGGAGAATATGAGTAAGGGACTCTTTCCCCCAATCGCTCCTCTGCCTCAGTCTCATGCAGTTCCCACTTGTATTGCATCCAGCTGCTTTCCACAGGTCATTAACTTCTTCATTAATTACACATGAAACATGTAGACACATGCTTTAGGATTAACATACATAGATTATATTTATTTGTTCTATCAACAGCCTCTAGAGTCATAAGATTAAATTATTACTAGATCATTTTCTTTTAGTAGTAGTAGTTGTTGTTTTTCGTATGATTTAGCAACATAACTTATGGGGGAAATTAAGTTGTCCAATAGTTTTCATCATTTCCAATTTACTTGTTGCTTATTTCTTAGTATGTGCTTCAAAACCATAAGCTAACTTTTATCTTCCTTCCCAACCTAAGTTAAATGGAACTTGAATTTCTAAAATGATCTCTACTTATTTTAGCACAAGTGTTTCACTTGTATGTCACTTCTCATCAGAGCGCTTAGAAACTTCATAATACAAAATCGTTTGCAGGCAAACAGTTCCGGGTGCTGTTCCTCAGCACGGTGCGGACGCGGCATACCTGCAAGCACAAACAGACGGCCATCAAACGTAAAGAGCAGCTTGTCGAGGACTCAACAGAGGACCTCGACTATGGATTCCTCTCCAACTACAAACTGCTCAACACGGCCATCACCAGAGCTCAGTCTCTGGTTGCTGTTGTGGGAGACCCCATAGCATTATGCTCCGTTGGGCGCTGCAGGTAAACACTTTTGACAAAAACCTTCATCACTGTAACAGAACAGGTCTGCATGTAGTCTCTACATGAAAACCTGTAGACTAGTACAGACACAGTAAATGACTATTCTTGTAATGTGTGAAATCTACAGCATCGTCCAACAAGAAGTACTAACTGAACGATGCATTCATTCACTCTTAGACCCCCGTCTCCGCCTTCAATCTCCACAGCAATGATACGTTTCGCCAGCGCTAGTTGCCGTAACATGTCGGGTCTTTTGCTGTTGTTTGCAAATGTCAGGTTGCACAGACAGAGCAATTAAACTGATGTGTCCAAAATGCAAGCATGTGTGACCAACACTGCGGCTCTTCCCAGGAATCCAAGATCTCGGTCAGTGAAGCAGCTGCTGGAAATGTTGAGACACAGTCAGTAGGGTGTAGCTTTGGTTAGTGATGCTGTAACTGAAGGTCATTGGCTAAATCTATTGTTGTACCTTGATGTTGAAATAGCAATAATACTCGGGACTATAAACAACTTAGCATATTAATATTTATCATACTAGTGATAAAGGTTAGCATGCTACAGCACATTAATACTTTCTTTCTTTCTGCCGCTGTTGTATGACTAATCCTGTTTCAGGAACAATGTAAGGTCTGAGAAAAAAGTAAATTATCCTTTTAAAGCAACATTATGTAACTTTCCAACCATAACCAATTTTAAATCATGTTCATTATAGTCTGGAGCTTGTAGCCTGTGAGTCTGGTATGTTCACATGCAGTGCAATGAATCATTTTTTTTTCTTCCCGTCTCTGTTGTTTACACCCGCTTTATGCGCGCCTTTTCCAAGTTTGTTTTAACCAGACCCCCCCCCTTTTTATTTAGTTCCCAAGGAGTAAAGGTTCGTTACACTGCCAGCAGGAAAGAAATCAACAAAAACGGCCCATGAAAGACTCAATCCAAAGATTTAGACAGATGAAGGAGAATAGAAGTAAAACTTTCTTCTTTTTTGCCCTTTTCCAGAAAATTCTGGGAGCACTTTGTCTCCATCTGCCACGAAAACTCGAGCTTACACGGCATCACCTTTGAGCAGATCAAGGCTCAGCTGGAGGCCCTGGAGCTCAAGAAGACCTACGTCCTGAACCCACTGGCCCCGGAGTTCATCCCTCGTGCCCTCCGGCCCCTGCAGGGACACCACTCTTCTTCGCAGGCCCTCCACCCCCACCATCACCCACATCCTCAGCACGCACAGCCTGCGTCCAACAAGCAGGGCGCACAGCAGCAGCAGCAACAGCAGCAGCAGTCACCCCCCAAAGTAAGATGCGTTTACAGAGGAGGACGTAGTGACATTTTCTGTATGGGCATTACAAATCCTGACACTAAAATGTAGAAATTAGAAAGAAAAAAAAGATTTAAATTGATTCTGTCACACAATGACATCTATTATATTCTGTAAATACTGAAAATAACAATTTAGAGTTTGCACATCTAGGATGGAGAAAACCGTAAGAGCAGGGACGCAGAACTGAAAGGAAAAGAGGCGGGGTAGCGGATATTTTGAAAAGCTCAAATGTTGCAGTGTTTTCTGTGTTAACACAACATGTTAGGTAAGCGCTTATTGGTTTGGTGGAACTAGTAAACACATTGTCAGGAATAAATTGGGTGCTTCCTGTTTTTAGGGAAGAACAGTGATAAAAGCTTTGCTCAAGCGGGCACAAAAAAAACAAAAAAAAACACATCTATTAAAATGACTAATTTTCACCACAGGAAATTACTTCACGGTCTTTCATTTTAGCCCCTGAAAGCAACACGGATAGGAAATTAGCATGGCAGGTTTGGGCGGAAGGATGTTCTGTTTGATTGTTAGCCCGGGTTGTAATGTGTTTGTGTCTGTCTGTCTGTCCTCCCTGCCTGCCTGCCCTGAGGTAAAGGTTAACGAAATCACCACAGCTGCCAACCTGCTGCCATCACCCACTGGGCCTAATGAGCCGCAGCTCCGCTGCATCAACCGGCTTTACAGAGGCGCGCACACACTCTCTCTCTCTCTCTCTCTCTCTCTCTCTCTCTCTCTCTCTCTCTCTCTCTCTCTCTCTCTCTCCGTCACAACCACACAGACACAGTGCAGTATGTGATGTATTGCTTCCTTCATCATATACAGCATGCTGCTAATTTAAAGGTCAGACCAATTCAACGTGCCTCTGTACACGGTTGATGCACCCACTGTTCTATACAGCTATAATAAACCATACAAATGTCATTTAATAATGAGATCACTTCCTAAACTCTAAAAAAGTTGCTTTGACTGTGGTTGCTTTGGTTCAACTTTTTCACAGCTGTGCACGCACTTTTATTAAATCCACCATGATTCAATCAAAACTTGAATATTGAAGAAATCTACAAATATTTAAGTGCAGAGACAACTGTACACAACTTGTAGCTGTAATTACTTTTACTTGCTTCAGTTCACTTCATATTGTTTTGAAGTGCTGTTTTCTGACACAGATGGTGTTTGGGAGTCTGCAAGACTGACACTTAAAATATGTCTCACATTAAAAAGCTTTTTGTAGTTTCAGCTTTAGCACAATTAGTGTCATTTTAATTTGGGAAAGAGGATTTAGAAGAGCTATTACCATTTCTTTTTTTTAAAAAAGCAACTGATGGAGGGGGAGTCATAAAACAAAACAAATGGCACTTTGGTATTAAGTCAGACTTATCTGGGTCCCTCCATTACAATCTTTCTTATACCTCTATTTTCTCCAACAACCTACAACCTCTTGCCATTACCGCATCACTGACAGATGGAGTTTACACAAACAAACAGGAGCCAGCTATTGTTTGCCTTTAGGTTAGCTGGGGAAAAAAATAATGCATCATTACAAGCAACGAAAGACCCCTGTGTAGCAGCCAGCGCTCAGTTATCTAGTATTTCTAAGATCCAGTAAGCAGTTCTGTCCATTCTCAGCAGACCCCCCCTCTGCTGTTTGAGAAAGTTGATTATACGAGACCAAATGTTTAGCAACATCCTCGTTGGTCTTTATTCAGCTCATACTTTCCAGACTTTGCAGCAGCACATCTGTGACTAGATCAAATAACCAGCGCGCTAGACTATGGGCACCGATTTCTGGTCTGGTGCGTCTGGCATTGCTCGGTTAATGTTACGGCCTAAAATAGCAGCACGGCTTCCACTGCGACGATATCTCATTTTCAAGGAGGGGACCCTACTCAGTCTGAACACTACATGTTCCACGATTGCATGTTTAATATATTTAATACAAAGTCACTATTTTGTTGAGACTGACCGTTGCATCTGGTAGTTTGATATTTGGTTTCCTTATCGTGCCAATGCTAAACGTGTCATATTAAAATAAATCTTTTTACACGTGAAACCAAAGGAGCTGACATCTCTCTGTCAGGAAATGGAGGCTTGGTATATTTGACTTTCTTTACTGACTTTTTCTTTCAGTTGGTACCTGGGTTCCGGCTCATGTTGTGGTATCCATGCTACAAGGAAGTCCTGTTAGATGTTGTTGTGCTGCACTGAATGTAAAGTGTTTAAGTGAATTACTTTCCGTCCATCATATTTGAAAATGTGGTTTTAGTGGCAAAGACTGCAGTAGTAGTTTATGGTCTTAATAATTCAGCAGCATCACTGTTTTTCTTGCCATATATGAATAGTGTTCCTTGAAATGTAAATAACAGGGACTTCATTTCATATCAGACTAGCAAATGTGATAGTGGATCACATGGGAAGGAGGATGTCATTAATTTCCACCTCCTGAAAGTAAAGCATACCTACTGTCAAGGACTATCTGTTAACACCACAGTCAGCTGGGAAAGACACGCGTGCTCCAGCCTCAGCCCCGGAAACAGTCGAAAGTAGATTGTTGTGTATTATGATTAATAATACACTAGATAGGGTCCACCGAAACTCAGGTACAGGCAGATCCACTGAGCCCAGGATGTCGTGTGTGTGTATGTGTGTTACGTGCCCATGTATTTATAGGTTTGTGGCTGCGTGTGCACACTGTCACATGAGTAATTGTACTCCCATGTACTTAGAATCATACATGTGCGTCAACATGGTTCAGGATTCAGTTCGAGCTCTCTGTGTACACATGGAGTAGATGGAGCTATATTGTGAATCCCCCTGGAGACAGAGATTATGTCTAATGGAAGGAGATTAGTATCTGGTATAGTGAAGAATAGATGTTTCTTGGCAGACATAAGGAATAATAAAGCAGTGTTATGGCCCTTAGTCCCAGTTCAGACCAAATCAGGTGCTGCACAGGTTTTCCCCTTCATTTGAACAGGGGTACAGGGTTTTGGCTGCAGTGGCTGCTGTAGGAAGTGAAGCCAGGTTCAACTTTTGGAGAACCTAATGCAGGTGTCCGTAAACTGTGGTACTCTCAGTTGTGTCCTCGTTTAGTTTGCGTTACATTTTACAGGGACCGGGCAACGGTTTCTGATGCAAGTCATTCACAAAGTTGTGCGTTTATCATGTTTAAATCCAGTATTACAAAACCAAAAATGAAGCAACTGGAAACGTGTGATTCCATGTTTTGATATTTGTGATTGTGTAGAGTGTAAATACAAACCGCTTCTCTGCAACAGAACCAGCTTCACTGTAGCCCTACTGTTAACCGCACACTCAACTTTCTGTCTTACAGGGGAAGCATGCAAACCACACAGAGCACCTTCCACCTGAAGGATATGGTGAGTGTATTTTATTGCGCCCGTTTACCCCTGTTTTTTTGTTTTTCATTTTCTTATTTTCAGTCTGTTTTTCAATTGTCAGTTTATTTTCTAGTAACTCACCCTGTGCTGTGGGCGTGCGCATAAGTACAACCATCGAAAATTATATTCACAAGTAATTTCATGGGACCTTTTTAGGTTCATACATGCAACACTTTTGTGTTCGCGTTTAAAAAAAAAAAAAAAAAGAAAGAAAGAAAAAAAAGAAAGAAAGATAAATGAATAAATTTCATCCACAGAGAATTTTTGTTTATTATAGTCAGTCTTTTACAACAGATTCAGGAGTTTCCATTGCTTCTGCCTACACACAAACAAACACACGTCTCAACAGCTTGATATGAGCCAATCTAATGCAGCGGCCCAGATGGATGCTTGAAGGCCTGAGGCTATTGAAGCCACCAGAGCGATACAGCCTTGAACAGCACAGCGAGGAGTTGTTAATATGATGCTTACTAGGGAAAGACAATCAGTTAGTTTCAGCTGCTTACAACTGCATATTGTCATTCAGCTACATTAGCCTATACTGAAGACAACCCTCAGCTCCCTTATAGAATCATACACTATATGATTTAATAATATTAATTACCTCTTTTTGCATTTACTTATTTCACCTTGCCACCCTCTGTCATTGTAGTCCAACCCAACCCAGCCATGCTGATGGGAAACCCTATTCGGGCATTCACACCACCCCTGGGTGGCACGCAAGCTGGCATGGGCAAGTCACCCAGTCCCGTTCAGAGGATAGACCCTCACACAGGCGCCAGCATCCTCTACGTTCCAGCTGTGTACGGTGGAAACATGGTCATGTCCATGCCCCTACCAGTAAGTTTTCAGCTTAATGCATGTAATGTAATCCTGCCTAGTTTGCCAGTGTCATATATTTCAGCTGCTGCAAAGGATTTTGTAAAATTGTTCTTTCAGAAGAGTGTAAGATCACAGCTCCAAGAATGTGTGTAAAATATATGCATATTTATGACTTTCACATTGTGAATGTATCTGTTTCTTCACATACAAAGCTGCCTGCTACATCTAATTAATATTATATTTATATGTTACTGTGTATAACCATTGTTACTGGTAATTTACATTGCATATTCTACAGTGTGTTTTCCCCTCCCTATCCTCTGTCATGGAGTATTGATCAATACTCTGTCGATATCGTATTTTTGTTTTCCTCAGTTGCCTTGGCCAGGTTACCAGAATCGCTTTGCTGTAGACCCTCGCATCATGAGCCACCCGGCAGCCATGGCCTACAACTTTAATCTGTTGCAGGCCCAGAATCGAGGTTCCCCCATCCCATACAGCGGCGTGGCCCATCCCTCTCCACTAGGAATGGGCCAGCCCAGCCCCGACAAGGAGCTACAGGCCGACCCCATCAGAAATGGTGTGCCTTGGTTTCAATTGCCACATCAAACAACCATCCGAAATCACACGCGACTATGATTTTACACCATCAAATAGAAATAAGGAACTGTATGGCGTAGCTAAGCATATGGTAATCAGTTTGTTTTTGGCTTTGACTTCTTAGGGAAATTAGAAGGATGTCCAAAGTCAGAACAGAGCCGTCTTCAGACACCAGAGAGGAAAACCGCAGACATGAAGGAAAAACAGGCAAGTTGTTGACATTTGTGTTTTTAATTTTCAACCAGAAGTAACTCTTCCATTTTATGCACCCTCTCATTACCAAAGCTGGTGAACCTTTGCTTACTGTCTTTTATTTTTTTTGGATCCAGGGAGATTTAGACACAGGCCAGAGTCGAAGTCTAGACTCTCAGTCAGACGGACTTGTTGGATTTCCCAATGCCCTGCTCCATCGAAAAGATCCCTCAGCCGCCCAAAGGCCCCTCAACTACCACCTGGCCCCACCCAACCCAGCTTTTCCTCCACACCCTGCCAGTGGAAGAGCCTACCCCCCACAGTATCCGGTCTCCAGGCTTCCTTATCGGGTCAGCCAGTCTCAACACCCGGGGATGCCCCAACAGAGTCAACAGCAGCAGCAACAGCTCAGCCCTGCCTACACTGGTGGTAGTCACAACACTTCCTTCTTCAGTGGCCCCATACCCCCCCACAGGGGTGTCCAGTCTCCCACTTTGGATGGACCAGAGTCAGGAGGGGTTGAGGAGATGAGCAGCTCCATTAGGACTCCAATGGGACACCCAGGGGGCCACCACCCAGGCCTGTCGCAGCATAACAGGGTCAACAGCTTTGGAGAGGACGGACCAGATGGAAACCTGGGAGACAGTCTGGGTGAGTGAAGCATGTTGGTCTTTTTGTCGGACCGAGGCAAATTGCCACTGCTCAAGCAATGCTTTCCCCCAGTGAAATCATTTTTCATAATTACATTAACTTAAAATGTAATAACGGGTCAAAGCAATGCTGCTAAAGTGCCTTTTTAGGTGTTCTTTGTTTTGTTTTTAATTATCTCCAAGTAGGAGTTTCGCTCTCCATGCTAAGCGCTAATTGATGCTTGTTAGCTGAAAGTAGAAGTCGGGTCAGTGTCCATGCTGAAACATCAGAATACATTAAACACCTTTGTCGACAAGCTTGCAAAGGAATCAATATACATACCTCCAAAATCTTGAACATGTATATATTTTTGCATTTCCTCTTCTGTATTATGTTCTGCACACACAGGCGACTTGTGGAGTTTGAAGTATGCATATTTAACAGGCTGCGTGAGGTAAATTACAAAAACAGCAGCTGTTTGGGTTCACATCATCAGTGAGTTAGTTGATGAAGTATGAGTATTAGTATTTGCTCTTGGGCAACTTGCTCTGCAGCTTCTGAACTGTCAGACTGCCTAGAGGGAGAATGTGATGCAGTGTGGTTTTAACTTGCCAGGAGACTTACTGCCCCTCAGGAACACAACCTTCCTCAGTGAACACCTCAGTTTGCCACCACTTGCTTGCACTGCTCAGAAAACAGCCTGCTCTGCATGTTGTTTCCTTACAAATCTCAGTGATTCCACATCCATTATATCTAAGTCTTTGATATCGAAGCATTCGCCAGACATTCATTCACAGCGAATCAATTTAAACTGAACCCGGCCCCTTAGCCCACTGTCATGAGAACAACACCAGTGACTCTGACACTAATCCTGTGGTTGCCCTTTCAGACCTCCAGGGTCCCTTGGCTCTAGAGGCCCTGAGCCAGCAGCAACAGCAGCAGGCAGCCAGGCTGGGCCAGTGGGGGGAGGCAGCAGGCCCATTTCTCCAGGGGAGCGTGGCGTTCCCTCTGCCCCAACAGCTCGCCCACCTTGCTCAGTCAGGCATGGCTCGCTTCCCCCATCAGCTGCTCCGGGCAGCTAGTTGGGGCCTTAGTGCCAATATGGAGGATGAAGCGGTTACTCCTGCCTCAACTGGGCCCCCTTTCACCAGGTTAGTTTGTATTATTATTTCTGATCTTGTAGCTTGATACTAAAGAAATGATACACTTATTGTTAAGCAATGCCAAGTTCCAGTGTAAAGCACCAAAACTTTTTCAATCCTTAGGTATCCAGGGCTCTTGAGAGAGATGCCCCCGCAGGAACAGCCTGAACCCAGGGAAGCAGCTGAGATGCAGCCCCCACCTCAGTCTCGCCTCCTTCAGTACCGCCAGTCCCAGCCCCGTGCCTCAGGTGACCCTTCATCCTCTTTAGCAGCCACCTCCAATCATGCTGGCCCTTTCCCATCAGGACCTTACTCCCACGACACTGGCCGCGATCTCCTTAACGACAACCTCCTGAACAACCCAGCTCTGCAGCAGCAGCAGCACCCGGGGAACCCCCTCTACAGTACTGGTAGCTACGCACATCAGCCACCAACCCACTCTGCCAGCCCCCCTCCCTCCCAGGTCAAATATCTTCTGCAAGAGGCCCAGTGGTCTCACAGTGGAGCTGCATCTGTAAGCCCCCCACAGCAGAACCACCTGTTAGGGAACCAGGGCCACGGCCTTCCTTATGGACTTTCCATCATGGCTCACCCCAGTAGACAGGAGCAAGTCCACCTGATGCAACTTCACCATCAGCACCAGCAACAACAGCAACAACAACAGCAACAACAACAACAACAGCAGCAGCAACAGCAGCAGCAACAACAACAACAGCAACAGCAACAACACCAACAAAGTCAAGGTCCAGACCAGGAGTCCTACCATCCTCTGTCCCCCAGAACATCAGCAGCCACAGCCCTTCACAATGTAGATGAGGTGAGGGTTATCCATTTATTGAGCTTATTATCGCTGATTTCATAAATCAATGAAATTAGCAGCGAGTCTTATCAGGTTATCTCTTAGCAAACCTAAGTGTGAATCGTGGAAAAGAAGAGAAATTGGACATCAGCGGTCTTAAAATACTGTAATTGGTTTAATTTGTCTCAACACTAATACGGTTGTCAGCACTCATTAGCCCAGTCAGGCTTTTGTCAACTATTCAGCTCTTAATCTTGTACGATGCCGAGATTTCAAAGCTCCTGATGAAATCCAAATGAGCCGGTGCATAATTGACACATTAAGATGTGTAACTCATACTGTAATACGAGGAGGAAGATGGATTACGTGCACGCTTTTCGTGTTTACAAGAAACAGTTGCTGTGTTCATCTCAGCCGTTTTATTAGTGAACGAGTATGATGTGATGCATGAGTAAGACCTGGATTCTGTGGTACTGTGATCTCTCAAAACAGCAGTGCAGTTTGTAAAAGCATAAAAGTTATTTGAGAAATATTTTTCTCATTCTCACCTTTTTCTCCTCCGTATCTCTCTTCACCGGCCGTACAGTATGAACCCAGAGGTCCAGGCCGGCCCCTCTATCAGCGGCGAATCTCCTCCAGTTACCCAGATGAATCGTCTCCAGCCAACACCCACAACACCCTGTCCCAGCAGCCGCAGCCCTGTACATCAGACCCCCAAGACCACCCTCATCCACACATACAGCATCATCAGCACCCACACCCCCCCTACGGTTACCCCTCACATGACCTCTGGCCCAGTAATGGTGGGGGTCCCGGTCCGTTCCAGAACATTCCATGTAACGGAGCCGGCACACTCGCTCAACACCGGGACCTTCTGGGTAGGTATCGGCAAATATGCCGTTGTGAGTTGTTTTGTTAGTTTTGAAATCAAAGTCTGACCACTATTCACTCGTTCTTCCAACAGCTTCTAAAGCCCTACGTCAGACGGAGGAGCAGGCGAAGGCCGAGGCCACAGCAGCAGCGGCAGCAGCAGCGGCAGCAGCACAGCAAACACACCCAACACACCCGCACTCCCTCAACTCCCTTCAGCACCTTGGACAGTTTCCTCCTCTCATGCCCAATAACAAGCATCAGCAGCAGCAGCAACAGCAGCAGCAGCAACAGCAGCCGCCGCCGCCACCGCCGCCGCAGGCTCCCACAGAGGCCAGTCAGGGGGCTCCAAATTTAAGCAAACCACCGACCATGTCCTATGCCAGCGCCCTCCGCGCTCCCCCCAAACCTCGAGCTGTTCGCCCCGAACAGGTCAAAAAGAACAGCGATCCTCTCTCCCTTCTACAAGAGCTGAGTATAGGAAGTTCAAATGGTAGCAATGGGTACTATTCCTACTTTAAATGAGTGTCGCCTCTCCCACATATAAGAAATAAGTGATAAAATATAAAACTAAAAGAAAAAAAAAAAAAAAAAGCAAAACTGTTTCTGAAAACACACAAAAAAAATAGTGCAAAGTGCATTTACAAAATGTTTCTATCAGTAGGTTTGTTTTCTGCATTTTGTTTCATTTTAACTTTTTATTTGTAACAGTCATCTTTTCTCCTGTTTCACATATCTGTGAAGAAAATAAGTATATATAATGAATGCATTACTGGTATATATACATACTCATTATGTATATATGAATATATACTTATATTATCTACACTTGTATATGTACGTAATGCTAAAAAAAAAAAGTTATAAAAAAATATTAATAAAAAAAAAAGGCGAGATTTGGTTGACCACTTAGCTACCTACACATTTTTCCCTCTTGAAGTTGGTTTTGTTGGATACTAAATAAGTATGTTGAAGTTTTTATCATTTTGTATTCCTCAGTTTTGAGTGGACGTTACGTCTTGATTTTCATACTACTGTAGTTGTGGTAACGGACAAAAGCTAAGTGGTCAACCGACGCAGAAACTACATGGAACAGTGTATAGAAGTAGATAAATTTTCCTCTAATCTGTACATATAAAGAAAATAAAAGACTGAATTGTATGCCACAGACATGTCCTTAAATTCCTGTATCATGCTAGCGTTTGCATTATGAATTCTTTTTTTCGTTTGTTGGCTTCTGATCCTTAATTGTTAGACATCCTTACCCTGGGAATCATCAGTGATTTAGTAGTAAATGTGATTATTTACTGAGAAATACAAATATGAATTGCGCATTTTACTTTTCACCAATGTCACGTCGACAACAATGGTTCAAGCGTGAAAATGTCAGAGCATCAACAGCCATTGTCATTCCTCCTTTTTAGTTTTGATGTTAAGGATCAGAGAACACCAGACATCGCTTTCTATGATAAGATTATCCCAGACTGCTTCGCTTGTGACCGATGCTCAAGTCATTTTATTTTACTTCTTTTGTGTCAACAAACTTTGCACCGGGGGGAAAGTTTTCGATAACTACTGGTGAAATATGAAATGTGTTTTTATTTTGTCTCTAATGGACATTGAGCTTTTATGGGGGAAAAAAAGGTTGCAGTACTCTGAGGGTTTGTGAAAGTGAAGACAGAGTGGTGTGTAATGATGGGTAAGCTGAGAACAAGGGCGTGATCAACAGTCAGATGTTTTTGAACAAGCTACATGTTAGCATTTTTGGGTAAAGCTGAAGTATGTTGAAACTGTGGGTTTGTAGAAAAAACCCTGAAATTTAAGACGATATACTGAGGTCGATGACTTTTTATTCTGCTGGAAATGAAAATGACAAACAACACACTCTCTTACTACTTTTAATACACGGTTGGTCTCACAGATGTTTTGCAGTCATAGCGCCTTTTTGTAATGTAAGCCAAACTACCCAAACTCTGTCTGTCTTCTCTCTGTAAGACAATATTTGAATCCCTGCATAATATGAACCTCATAATAAACAGTATTATCTCTGGTGAGCTGATATTTGCTCCCAGTTTTCCCAAAAACACTGATCATCGTTGATCGTAAAGAGTTATTTTCCCTATTCCACGCTGTGCTTGAGCTTTAACCGAAAAAAAACAAACAAAGTAAAGCAGAGAAAGTAACTATACGATAAGCTGTTCAAAGACATGTGACTGTTAATGTGTCTGTTTTTAGGCTGTGCATAATAAGAATGAATTGGTAATGTCATGGAAGTTGTTTCCGGTCATTCAGAGAGTCACATTATTCACTTTCTCAGTCTGATCTGATCTGGCATATTACTACAGCAGTAGATGAATCTCCCTTTAATTTAATTGAAAAAGCTCTTACCATGCTTTGTGTGCTGCATCCCTGTGACTTCTTTTTTTTTCTTTTCTACAACCTAAAATTCACGATGAAGATAACACAGGAACATTTGTGCTCTGTCAGTTAGTTGCTTGTTTACTGGATGGCACACGAGAAGGCCACACAGCTACGTGCACATGAATCTCACCGCAAACATACCGAAGCCCGGATGGTTTAAATCTCTTAATGGTAAAAATATAAAAAAAAAAAAAAAAAAAAAAAAAAAAGATGCTGATACAGTATATCTGCCAAGGTTTTCCTTTTTATGATGAAAGCAATACTGGAAACAGTCATCCAGTGCTTGATCCTGTTATGTCATTCATTTATTGTTAAAAACACCACTGCCCCATTCGCGAATTGGTAAACTTGTAATAAAATCATGCCGCCGTTTTCATACAGCAACTAGTCACCGTTAAAATCTCTCTTAAAACGTCACTCCGTCACAAAGCTAATACCCTAAATAATGTTTTAAACAGTCAGCGGAGAGCTTCATAAAGCTATGGTTTTCTTTTCAAGTTTTGACATTGTAATTCCAAGGTCCAGATTTTTTGACTTAGCGGAGAACAACACATACTTGTAAATATGCATTTTCTAGGTATTTACAAACAAGAACTTTGGGAGCGCCTCAATTTTGTAGAAGCTGTTCAAAGAAGAGGTATGCCCTTTTTAATTATGCAAATTCACACAAAATAATAATTCAAGAAATGGACAACGACAAAACCAGTTGGTAGTTGCAACATCCCGTTGTGACTTTTTAGATTTTTTTTGTTTTTTTTTTTGTTTTTAAGATGGTGTCTGGCTGATTTTGACAAAGAGGAGAATTTCTGTTGCAGCTGTTATAAGACAACTTATCCCACTGTACAATACATATTTTTAAGTATATGTTGCTGGATTTGTCCTCTTCTGTTTCCTCACCACTTTACAGCTGTACAACAATCAACATTGATTTTTTTTTTCTTCTTTTTATTTTTTTTTATGTGAAGACTGTTTTCTTTTCATGCATGTTGAGATGACCTGGCTGGTTTTTATCCCTGTTTTTATCAGTTTGTATTGATTTGTGGATGAAAAAAAAAAAAGGAAAAAAAAAAAAAAGCTTTTGTTCAACCTGCAGAGTCAAATTTTGGTATATTATTTGATGTGTACAATAACTTGTGACATTATCAGCAAAACTATTATAATATTTTACTAACATGTCAAATCAAATATGTAATGGTCATGTAAGTTTTTTTTGTTTTGTTTTTTTTCCTGCAGTTACTTAGCGGGGCTAAAGCTGAGGTTGCTCCCTGGTGTGTCGTATTTACGAAGCTTTGGACATGTTTGTTTGGGGAATCTTTTTTTTTTTTTTCTTTCTTTCCACGAAGCAGTCGTTGGCTAATCTCTGAAGTTGTGCAATACTAATATTTCACCGCTTCTTCAACTACACTTTTATTTATTTTTTGAAGCAGAAGAGATTGAGCCAAAGACATTTTAAAGGGATTTTATTTACAAATTTCTTTTCGTCATTGCTGATTTGTTTCTAAAGCGTCATTTTTTTTAATTTTTTTTTTTTTGTCCCGCCGTGAATCTTTGTCTCCGAAATTAGTTTGACAGCTATGAAGTGAAGGGTCTTTACTCTTCTAATGAAGTTTTCACTGCCCGGTGTGGCACCATACAGCATCCTGTTTCGTGCAAAAGCTCTGTGTTGCCTTTTTTTTAAGAAGACAAGGTGAAACCAACTTGTCTGTGCGTGGCACATGGAAAGGGAGCAACCTTTTGCCCAGCCAGTAGAGAGCACTGTGTTCAGCCTTCTATAAACGCCACATCTCTTCCTGTTCTCTGTTTGCTCTCCTCTGTTCTTCCCTTGCTGCAGTGAATCAATGGCACACCTGTTCTCCCAGCCTCCCAGTCCCATTGGTTCCTCCCTCGTGGGTACAAAATAATGAATAGATCTGTTTTACTCTTCTTCATTTCAATTGGTGGTGGTTATAATAAAGGATTTAGACTGTGTTTCAAAGGTTTATTTTCTTTTTTTTTATTTGTTTCTCTATTAAAGTGTTTTTATTGAAGCTGCTTGAGTTCTGTCTTCTTCTTTTTCTTCATCCTCTGCATTACACAGCAGTACTTTCTGTCTAGCTTGGTCACTGTCTACAGAAATCAGTAGGGGCCGGGCTTTAGCTTAGATTTAAACGTTAACTAGTCACCTAGGCTCCAAAACAATTCCTCAGCACTTGCAGGGAAGAAAAATACAAAATGATCCATGACAGAAGAAGGGAAATGTAGTGAGAAGATGAAAATATCTGTTTTATTGATAGGAATTGTGAGATCACGTAACTAAATGTAGTGAACTGCTGGATGGTGTAAGTCCAACTGAATAAAACCGGCAAAAAAAAAAAAAAAACGGTGCAAGGGGAAGAGCCACTGATGGTGTGAGAGGGGAAGAACGTGAACAGCTGAGCCTAAAGGATACATAAAAGCAAAGGGAGCAAAAAAACAAAACAAAACAGGTTTCCCAAAGCTTATCAAGATTTAATTTTCATTACAAAGTTACAACACATAAACACGCACACATAATCTATTGCATTCAAAACCTTTAACTGCATGCCATATTCATTGAAAAAGGAAAAAAAATATAAGAAAGACTAAGAAAGACTTTTACTTGTTTCTTCATTCAGAAAACAATCAGTCACTCAAAAAAAAAGTCAAAAGTTCATAACGTGGACAGGTTTTTAATTCATTCATTCATCCTGCATGATAAATAGTTTTACTTTTGGTACTTGAAGTTGGTTTCGATGAATATGTTTGTATTTTTAATGGAGTAACGTTCAGTCTGTTACTCCTAACAGTATTTCTACACTCTGCTGGTTTACTTTGACTTGACTGGCTCTGCCTTGGAAAAGGTGTTTAGTATCTGGTGTCAAGTCACCCTCAGCAGCTTCAAAGAAGTTTTTCTGCTCCTCAAACACAACTGGACCAAAGCAGTTTGCCCTTCTAACACCAGTCCACATTTTGAATTTGCTCATTTCTTCTACGCTTATATTTTAAGAAATGAAGTTTGCAGGGCTGTCTGAACAGCACTGTCACTCATACTGCAGGTAAAAAAAAACTTTTTAAACTAAAAAATGAATGTCGATGACAGCTGGGCTGACACTGACTTTGCGTCTGCACTTGGGGTTAAAGAGTACAGATCGTGAACCCATGTGGGTTTTTATGATCTCTATGCACTTGTTCTTGGCGTACACACTGCTGCTCTAAAGAGGTCATGATGACGCAGGAGAATGAACAGAGATTTTTTTGTATCAGCTTGGTTTGGAAGCCGTCAACAAAAGTAAAAGGCCTTGTATGTGCACCTGCTTGAACTGAACCTTTTCCAACATGATCAATGCTGCAGACTGAGTGGGTGTTTAGCATTCAGCCTGCCACACACACAGACACACAAACCTGCTCTGTACTACCGCTTTGCTGGAAGTCAGTCATTTATTCACCAAGTTCTTATTTTTACGGGACATTCTACATATTTATAAAATTTCTTTATAAATATTCAAATGTACAACTTAACATTTCAATACATATGTCTTCTTTTAGTTATATATGTCTCATAAGCAAATGACTCCTTGAGAGATCCCATACAAAAATCAACAGACGAACATTAGATATATACAAGATATCATACATAATGCAGTACATAAAATCACATAATCGCCTAATGTTGATGGCAGACCTGTATGCACTATATTCTCAAAATGTAAATTAACCTAAACTTTCAATGTCTGTTTAACTAAGGTGTAAATCAGGGATGTCCAAAGCACGGCCCGGGGGCCAAACACAGCCAGCGGCTGTGGATTTTATGTGGAAGCTTCATTTTTTTAATATATTATTTACAGCCTGCAAGGATTGTCAGATACTGTATGGGTGGAAGATTTTGCTTTCTTTTTTGGCTGACATAATGAAGCATTTGAACCTTTAAGGACATAACTGCTGGTGTTATATATCTGTAGATGTGGCACAAAATATTCTTTCTGAATGATTTTGTTAAAGACAGGAGTGAAAAGTTTTAACCTTAAATGTGAACAGACTTTGCATTTCTCATACTGAGTCATGTAAAATGAACATGAGGTTAAAATCTGTATCAACTTCATGCATATATATATATAAAAGATAAAGATTATTATGACAATCAAAACAGAATTGTTACAGAACAGTGCATTTGCATGTAACTTTTATTGTTATCTTTTCATTTTTCAGGTTTAAAATGTTAGCATTGGCCCCCGGGCATCTTCACATCGTCAAATCTGGCCCTATTTAAAAAGAAAAAAAAAACAAGTTTGGACACCCCTGGTGTAAATCATGATGACATTTGGTAAATAAATAATTTTTAATTCATTCATTCATATTCCATAACAGCTTATCCTTATCAGGATTGCTAGGGGCCGGAGCTGGCGGGGCACATCCTCGTACGTAGGTCACCAGTTCATCGCTGACACATAGAGACAAACAATCATTCACATTCACACCTATTGGCAATTTAGAGTCACCAGTGAACCTGTTGACCTGTATGACTGTGGGAGTGGGACCATGGGAAGCTGGACTACATGGGGAGAATCCACACAAACAGAGCAAAGGACATGCAACCTCCTAAATTATTTATAATGTTTCTTTTTGTACGTGTATATTTGTCATACTACAAGTGCTTACTAGTAATTGTAAATGGCATTTGGCCCTGGTTGGCTACTAAGAAATGTGGTGTTTTCAGGCCTCATGTCAGACTTGAGCTAAGGTCTCCAACATGAACCGTATCTGAGGAAGTGTTGGAGAGGATTACTAAATTTTATACTAAAAATACTAAGTATTTTATACTTACACTAGGCACATGAGATAAGGCAAGCATTCAGAACTCTGACAAAAGGCTCATTTTCAAGTTGCAGTGAATTTTAGGGAGGTAAATTACCCTATCATGGCTATGGTCCACCCACATCCAAACCAGTTCTGTCATCATGACCTTACCCTTTTATGGCCAGCTGTTGTTCTCGAAATGAATCTAACATCTGTACTCAAAACAAAAGACACAGTCCACTCTCATCCTGCATTCTTTTTTCTGTCTAGCCTTCATTCTACTTGCTCCGGCTCGGCATCCATGCAAGTCTCCCATGGATTCCTGGGCATCTGGGGCATGGAGAGTAACAGGAGGGCGATGCCACAGAGAAAGAGGAGGATGAAGCCGGTGCAAGCACAGGCAAAGGACCATGCATAGTAGTACTCGATCCAGATTGTTTCCTCGCTCTCGATCATGCGCTTGACCGATTGTCGCATCACCTCCAGTGAGATGAAGGAGCAGAGACCTGGGAAAGAGACAGGCGTGTAAGCATCACGTGGCTTTGAAGACAAGGGGATGCTTTTACATTTTATACTGTGAATGCTGCAGGGGAACCGAACTTTTGTTGGTTAACTGGACCCACCTGCAAATGCAAAAAACATGCCAGCAGGTTTGAGGAGGTAGTCTCTTCCTTTGCCTTTACCGGTACATGATCCTATCAAACACAGAGAGCCCAGGATCATGAAGCCCAGACTGAAGATGGAGATGGCTGCAGCAGAGATGTTGTACTCTGGAAAGAAAGAAAAACAGGCTTTTAACAGAGTTTTGACACGGTATGGTTTGTAAATGGTCTTTACGATCCAATAAGAGTTGAACATTATTCATATTATTATTGTATGTGTATATTAGAATCAAATAACCTTGACTTTTTAAAACTAAACTAGCGGTAAGGCCAGGACACGACACATATCACATTTTCTACAATCAACAGGAAGACACAGGCAGAATGAATCATGCAACAGCTACAAAATCTTACATTTTATAGCAATATGGAATAGCTAATAACACATTTTGGTCATTTGGCTATTAAACGGTCTTTAGTTGTTTATTTGATTTGGGCCAGTATGTTACATTTGCACGTGCTTAAACAGAAAAACAAATGTTTTTAATGTTTGGTTATTTTCTAAAACAGCTGGGCACTATCATTTAAAAAAACATTATTCAAACAGGAGTAAATAGTAGATTTTTTTTAAAAAATCCAGGGAGCACATTTGGTGTTCTGGTGAGTTTTTACAGCAGCGAGTGGAGAATGTGCCTGTGTTCATGGCAATGAAGGAACGTGTAACTCGATGTCACAGTTTGTCTTTTTGTGCTTATAAAAATAATCTCTACATTTAACATGGAAATATTCTATATGAATGTCATTTGCTCCTTGTGTTTACAGATACAGTGTGCATGCGTGATCAGGAACAGCAGCTGGCTTGTTTTTCCGAGCAGAGAGGTGGATAGGACGCAGGGCCTTTGATCTGCCGCCTGTTCGCCTGTGAACCGTGCCCAGAGGAGAGGCACTCCTTTGGGGGAAAGAGAGCCTTCATCTCCTGCTAGCAGGGGAGGATGGGCAGCGCCCTGAACACTGTGAGGTCTCACAGATATTGCATGTCTGCGGAGCTCGTTGAGTAGCCCAGTCTGAAACGCTGTTTTTCATCACCAAGACCAAAGTAGCCATCACGAGACACCCATGTCTCAGTCATATGGGCCTTACTTCATTGTAGGAAAGATTTTATTGAAAAAGTTAACTTTCTGAATTTGACATTTTAATCTCCTACCCTTCACCATATCATATTCTTTTCTGTACACACACACACAGGTGGAACTGTATGTGTGGATTTTCATGTTTTCTGTTCCCTGAGGAAGGAGACACTCCCCCAAAATAAGATGGCACAATAAAGTTTAGGTAGACATTTTGAATAGCTCACTTATGTTTGTAAAAGATACGATGAACCTCCAAAGGCTTAGATCTATTCCCCACGGTCCTTGACCGCTCTCAACTTGCAAGGTCTTCATCGCACAGCACATCATCTGCCCGTGGTGACATACATGTACTATGTTCATTCAACCTTATACACCATTATGGTATAGCCAAATGGCTCAGTCAAGAGTGAATAACATTGCATGAGACTTAAATCAGCACTGCAATCATTCCAGCAAGCTTGCAGTGTGTGTCTCTCAAGGGCTGGCCTTTGGAGTAGCACTGGAATGCTGCATGTGTGTGTGTGGGGGAGGGGTGCCCATGAATGCTTGCATTAGCATCTTAGGGTGTGGGTGTGTGTATGACTTCGTGCACAAGACTATTCACATTTACACCCCAATAATTGAGTCTGACAGGGCTCCACATGTGCTCAGGCCCCCTAGCGCACATTACATGTGAGGGCCATCAGTGGATAGAGGATGGAAGGAATGGAAACATTGGAGATGATGGAGCTATGAAATGTTCACTGCGCCGTGTGTACAGTTCACGTGCACTGTTCCTAAAGCCGAGGCACCATATGTGAAACACTGTCAGCCTTGTGTCAGTGCACACTGTGAATTCTGGCGCTTCCAATATGATTTGCGACAGGAATGTCTGAGGCATGACATCGCTAGGAAAATAAATATATACATCACACAGTAATGCAACGCATTGAATTTAGCCAGCCCAACAAAGGGGTGGGAAAAGATTTTCGACTTTCAACTTTCACATCCTATGGAGGGTTTTGTCATTGATAGCCGCTCAGATACACCTGCTGTGACATCGATGACTGTGCTGCCGTCTGAACCTAGACATGAATGAAAGTCTAAACCCGCAGAGCAGGAGCGATAGGCGAGGTCAGTTCGGAAACTGTGAGGCAGTCAGTTTGATGTTCGACTTCACACAGACTGGGATGTCCTAACATTCCAAGGAACATATTTATAAAGTGAATTCACAAATGACTCCCCTATACGCAAACCTACCTTTCTGTGTCTTATATTCAAATATCTCAGCATCTTGCCCCGGAGTGAAGTGTCTGAAGTAAGTGCAGTTTTCCTCTGTGGAAAGAAAGAAAATATGATTAAGATTTAGTTCAAAGATCAACCGTAAATGTTCAATTAGTTATTTTTGGCCACATGGGGGGGCAGCATAACCAGCTGCAAACACAACACTGATGTTTAATCACCTTGTTATGCTACATGAGATACATGAGAATTTATTTGGAGTTTATTTCTAGCCGCTTGTCAAATATGTCAAATATTCCGCCTGTTTTCGCTCTGCTTTGGTCTCCACCAACTCTGTGACAGCTACATACTCCACTACTACACCACCAAGCCACTAACGTTGTCTGCAATTTGGTGTTGGCCAAGTGGATAGAGAACGGGGACCCAGAAAAGAACGTTGCAAGCCGTAAAACCAAATCAACAAGCTGAAAGATGCTAAAATGTTCTGCGTAATCAAGGTGATGAACCTCTTACATCACATGTATTCATCTGATCTGGTACTATATTACTTCACAACTTGTACACAATAATTATTTAATGATTCAAACCTCACTGGATTTCATTTAAATGCTTTTTTTTCTTTTTTTGGCTGATGAAATTTCATGTCATTAAATTTGAATGACTTCAGAGCTCTATGCTTAAAAAAAGCAAGGGCACCATCAAGAGAGCGTCATGCAGAGACGACATGACTAGAACAGTTAATTAGTTAATGAAAACTGCACCGTGGTGGAAGCCTTTAACGTCTTTAAACTCTGATGATGTTCACTCATTCTTTAATTTACACGACGTTCATCCAGATTTTAGTTAGCGGCAAGTAAAACAAATCTTTATCAAAGCTGTTTCACCTTGTCATGTCACAGACAGCTTAAGTTTGACACATCTATTCAAGCTTTGCTATACATACTTTTCCTATACACCGGTGGCTGTTTTTCATCTGCTGTCATAGGCTGTGTAAATATGATACGTCTACTGGGCACTTTATGGTGTCAGATCTGTCAGACCGACACCACCAGGGTAATATTGCCACTAAAATGTTAGCCTGATGTCATGCAGACCGTGGTCTGCTTTGTGTGCTTTACCTGTCAGAGCAAAAACGGTAATAGAGGTCATCGCCATAAATTTTTCCTGAACAGATGATGCGTTAAATCTCGGGGATTCACACAAATAAATCCTGGCTGTTTTATGTGATTTTATGCTTAGAGTAAATATTCTTTGATGCTTTGCTGAGAGTAAAAAAAAATAAAAAAATCAACCGCCCCCTCCTGTCAATTCAGTTTAGAAACAGGCTTGGTTTCCTCTCGAATCTCGATTATATTTGTCTTATCAGATGCCACATACTTCTCGTTATTTTTTAAAAATCTATACGGCACATGTCTAAAAGTAGTTGATCATGTGCAGACAGTGACAGCCTATAATTAAAACTGTCGCAGGAGCAGAAGCTTAAAAGGAAATACACTTAGGTTGAGTGTATGAGAGTGAGAATGTTTATACATCAGACAACTATGTCACTTAAGCTCATGCAAAGTCAACCATCTTGGTTATGCTATGAGGTCTCCACTGATACACGTCTTCCTAATCCCCCTTTCCATATAGTCTCACCATGGGACATGAGTGAAATGCTTTCAAGGGGAAATATGTAGTGCTGCATGGTATCATATCACTATGATATCATGGCATGGTGCTTGATGACCCATGCTGCAATTGTAGATCATCGTCCTATGTACTCTGGAAACCATGAAAAGAAACAGGCTGTCAGGCAGCCATTACAATAATATAATAATATAATAACGATATCTCTTTTCGCAATTGCAGTTTTGTATATATACCAAAAAAACAACCTCCTTTGTAATTACTGGCTTTAATATGCTGTGTCATATTATGTTGGCTCACACACACAAAAAAAAGATGTTTTTTTTTTTATGAATGAGGACAGGGACTGGCCATTAAAAAATCCAAAAAAAAAAAGGATGTTACTAAGCAACAAGCTCCACTGTTTTCACCGTAGAAGGCACATATGAGGGTGTGATAGAGGTTCATCAGCTAGTCGTACTTCTGAGCCGAACCTTGCATTCAAAAAGGAGGCAGAAAATCTTCACTCACTTACACAAAACTGCAAAAATCCATGTTTTATTCCTTTACTGTAGCACCCGACAACTGGTTCAACAGCAGGAAACACGGCCTTCCCTCTGGAGCGAGATAGCATTTCTTTTCAAGCATAAGAACTGCACTGCAAGTGGCTCTTCAGTCTCTAAATAAATATCTGTCCTGTATTTTAAAGTGGAGCCACTCTTCAGCATTTTCAGCCCTTTGAGCTCATTATCTCTATCGAGCCGCTTTATTCCCACGCGTGACGCATCGGTGTTCCGTAATTACACCTTTTCATTCCATCTTTCGAGTGCAAACTTCAACGAGAACATGAGGACAAGATGGTGGTCATAAGTTAATCTGTATTCATCTCTGGACGCATGCTGCCACGGGCAAATACAAACACACACACACACACACACACAGGCAGATGTACCACCTGTTGGTTGGTTCTTGTCTGCCTAAGATCTGCTGACAAGCTCTCAAGCCTCACTCTTAATGGGTCAATCCATCTTTTTTCCAAGCATCATGCGATGACATTGGATTAGCAGCATCCCCGCTCATTGTTCTGTCTGCAGCAGCAGCGTCTATTATCACTTTGATATCCGTAGCTGGAGCTAAGGCTGGCTCTGACCGCTGAATACTGTATGTGTTTTTGTTTTGTCGGCTCTGTTTGACTTTCATTATCGAGTCAAGACAACTTCAATTATGTCATTGCAGGGATTACACAATTGCACATGCCACTGAAGTTAAATTACACCAGTAGGTTTTAATGCTAGACTTTTATTTAATCCCCAAAATGTATTAACTCAAAGGGATTACATTTGTATTTACTCTACGTCTAACTTTTAATACCTGTTGGGCTTTGACAGTCCAAATAAGGACGGCTCAGCTGTAAACCCAAAGAAGCATATGGACACATATCTATATAAGTGTTAAAGACATCACTGGTAATTCCCTGTCCTTATATACAACGCCTATCCCTGGGTCGGCATGTCATTTGAGTCCCTATAATTGCAAAATACCAAGTGGTTCCACTTGCTTTTTGGACTATGCATCCCATCCACAGGGGTGTGTTAAGTAATTTGAGCGCCTATGTGGGCTGCAGGGAGACGTGAAACGACAGGAAGGTCTCGTGGGAGCAGTTTGTTTAGAGCAATGCCAGGCGGCCCCGTCACTCAGAGGAACGCTGGACTTGGCGTGAACACTCGACCCTCGCGGCTTTCACCCAAGACAGCTGAGTATTTACGTGGCTTATATTTATAACCATCACGGCTGCTTGCTGAGCAGTTTGCACATTGTTACTTTAAAATTCTTTTTTTCTATCAGTAACTTCAGTTAATACACAGTTGAGAGTCGTTAAACCAGACAAGCCATAAGGAGAATTTTTCTATGTGATGTCGCTTGTTTACCGCTCACAGCAGCTCGTAAAACCAGTGTAGAAACAGATCCTGATATGAGAAGGAAGCTGAACAATTCAGACTGAGGTAAAGCGCATAAAACTAAAATATTAATAAGTTTAACTTGCATAAAAGCTGTAGTGGCATATAATACATGCCCGACTTAGGCACATAAAGTTCTTGTGAGGTAACCTCAACATCTGTGCTTTGTCAGCAGTGATCTAAACAACAGCTCAGACAATATTTTCCAGATAAGTGTCTCACCTCACACACTGTCCTAACACAGCTAATGGACTCAGAGACTGGAGACGGATGAAACAGATTTGCTTACTTCTTAACTAAAGGCTGCCAAGGTGGCTACTACAAATAAACCCAGTCTTATAAACAAATGTTTATATATCACCACTGGCAGCTTGTGTGTGCTAGCTAAAACCTGCAGATACAGGCTCCAGAAGCATTTGCCACTTGTCATTGCAATCTGATGAATTCCCTACATGTCTGGTTGGGGCGAGCTAATTTAATGTATTCAGCACATGCCTGCACCAGTGAACCACCCTCAGGCATTTCATCTGCTCCTGGAATGTGCAGTGCAGTGTCTTTTGGATTCCCAAATGTCTAACGGCCGCCATCGTTGGAGACACATTTTCTTTCTTTCAGTTTTGTGATCTTGACAAACTTGGTTTGAAGTGTCAGGCTAATTTACATAAAGTGACATGCAGGGTCCGATAGCAATTAACACTGAGATCATGGTTTCGTTTCAGTTAACAGTCAACGTGCCAACAGGGTTTCCACCATCCCACTTTTGAAATGTCTCTCATCACAAGTCATTGAGATGTGAGCCAGTGCGGGTCAGCAACGGCTCGGCTGTGTTTATCCGTTTTATTCGATTCTGCTTTTAATTCAAACGGCCGTGACAGAGAGCATCTCTTACGGAAGGTTTATTCTGAGGTATTCATAGCAAGTTGAGCTCTTGTGAGGATAGCTGACCACATTATCTCACAGTAACAGTACAGTAAACCACCATTATCAGCAACACCAACTCCATCTTAGAGTGCTATACCTTACATTAAACTACTGGACGTCTGCTACTGAATGTGTGACATATGTGCAGCATTTTAATTTAGTAGCAGGCTGACGGGAGCTTTATGTTCTGCTCTTTCATATATGTTAAAGTGTAATGTACAGGTATAAAGTAACGTAAAAAGAAAGATTACGCTTTGTGTTCTGGGTACTGGGACCCATTTTCTTGGAAGTCATGGAAAGAGCTACTGTGTGTCACTGGGACTAGGGACTGAGACTGGGTAGATTTTATAAGCTCTTGTTATATTTATGTGCTGGAAATTGTATTTGTCTTACAGCTCCACAGAGAAACATATTATAACATTTTTTTTTTACATTTATATTATTTTTTAAACACATTTTTCTTTACATATTTTAACTGACCTGCTGTACACTGATTAGGATGGTTGGTTTGGTAAAAGTTCAGTGATTTGTACCCATTGTTCTTCTGAAACTACTACTATACTGATATTTCAGTTTATTTCTTGAAATGATTAGAGTATTACAGGACCTATGAAACACAGTGTTTCCAAATGGGAACAGACATTTACAAGATTCTATTAGTATATGAAGTCTTAAGTCTCCATCACTGTGATTAAGGGCTATTTTTCCTGAGGGTGTCTATCAGGTATTGGTGCCACCATGTTGTTTAGAGGTTTAGCAGGCTCTGTGTTACCTGGATTTACTAATAAACACGTCTTTAAACAGGCAGCAGACAGCAATCAGTGAAATCAGCTGTCGTGTTTATTGTTTGCTCAGTGAAATCTGCTCATGCTTGGCCATTTCCGGGTTGATGATCTTCTGAGGTGTGGTTAAGTCTTTACAGCTAACTGATAGCTAAGACGTCCTCTTAAGGCCTTGCCTCAGAGCCTGGTCTGTCTGGTGTATTCAAAGGAAGGTGTGGCAGATCATCAACCAGCGGAGGCTCAATGGTGGACTTGCAAACGACCAGATAAACAACCTATAAGCTCAGAGACTCATAAATCTGTGAGGCTGAAGCATTTCAACACCACTGACAAGTGATAATGAAAAAAATCTTTTAGTTTATTACATGTAAGGCTGCATGCATGTCGCTCAGAATAGGGCCTTGCTTCTCTTTCACAAGGAAGTTTATAATGTCATATGACATGTCTAGTGACCCTGCATAAGGACCTCTATTCTTAGAAGCTTCATACCTCAGAGCCCTGAGATGGATTGCACAGAGGCACCTCACAGCCACAGAATATATTCATGCAGTTCACCATGCCCTCAATCTAAACGTTACAGCAACAAAGACAAAAAAAAAAAAAATGAAATGTGTCTTTAAGCTTTAATGCAATCCTATCTGCCATGTACAGAAGGTTTTTGCTCAGATTTGCTCTTACCTCCAGGCAGGCTGATGGGTCCGCAGCCATGCCCGTCCACGTAGTTTTCCGAGCTGATGTAGATGTGCTTTTTGCACAGCCTCCACAGGCCAAAGTGGGCTGCCTCGCAGGTCTGATTGATTTTATCCACCCGCGGGCTGAGCACTGCCCAATGGTCCGTTACCACTGCCGTGAACATGCAAGCCATACCCACCAGAAGCACGAAGATGGCAATCTTTATCTTTGTACGCTTGTGCATGTTTCCAGGTGATGAGATTTCTGTTCAGTGAATATTCTTCCCCTGATATAAATCTATTAAATTTGGTGTTCTGCAATGTGGATACACTGGTCTGTGTCCCAGGGGCTTCTTTCCTCAGTGGCTGCAGCAAGCTTCCCACAAAGTCTCTTCTCCTTTTCTCTCTCTGCATAAGACTAGTGTCTTCTCTCTGTGCCTCTGGTTCGAAGGGAAAGGGGCCAGACTGCTCTGTCCTAGTTTCAAGTCCCCTTTTCCCTACTCACTATGAGTTGCTGCACAACAGAGGGGCTGCAAGTTTAGACTTACAGCTGTTGAGGTAAATCAGGAAAGTTGATGACCAAACCAACTGTCCGCCTTGGTGGGCATTGGGTGCGGGGCTACTGCGAGTGTTGGTAGGTGCTGGGTGGGGGAGTCGGATGCTATAAATGTGACGGGTGAGTCAAGTTGTCAGGCTATCTGCTTATCTGGTTACAGCGCCAGTGGATGGAGATGTGTAACGCACTGTTATAAAGTGGACTCATATGAGCAGTTCCTTTCATCCAAATCGGCACAGCGAGTTTAAAAACGGATGTTTCAGCATTGTGAGAATACTTCTGCCCACTTCTAGTTTCCATGTATAGTAGCTGTGTTTCCCCTCTCTGCCTCAGTACGAGACTTGTCTCTGTAAACTATTTATAAGGAAAAAGTGGATGTGTTTATAATAGCAACAGCAAAGCTCCAGCTGTCATACAACAGTAATTCCTGCCAGGATGTTCTAACGCCACAGTTTATAATCCAGATAAAGCTGAAAATGATGATGAACGGTTCCTTCATTGGGTTGTTCAGTGTGTCATCTCTACAGTGTCAAGGTAGAAACTTTCTCTTGTTTTTCTTCTCACCTGCGCAAGCTCTGTATAATACCTCTTGAGGAAATAGAAAGGAAACGCGAGCTTTCATAAGCCTCGTGCTTTGCAAAGTTCACGCGTTTCCTGCAAATGAGGCTTCATGCAGGGTGGAAGTTACACAGCGGTGACCTTCAAAAGCAACACTTTTTGAGTGCTGTTTCGCTGTTATGTCACTAAATGGAGGCATTGATAATAATACACATCAATATGATGGGAGGGTAGTTTTAAATTTAGAGCCAAGGACCCTCTACCATTAGGATGTTTGTTTCACTCCAAAGGAAAAAGAAAATAATTTCTATATAAATATTGTTATGACTCACCTTTCTGTAATGTTCAGTGACTGCCTGCCATGTCTATTTCTGTGTAGCATGACTTTGCCCCTGCTGTTATATATACAACAGATAACAACTTAAATTATGATGGCCATGTCAGAGCACCATTTTCACAGTTGAAATACAGGCCCCTTGATCCCAGAGTAATGCTCTGATACATACCACAGATGTGTTAGACAATCCATTAATTCATTCATTCCATCAATCATACATTCATTCGAATCCATTCAGCCATTGATTTTCCATTGGCGAGAGGTGGACGGAGACAAACAATCACTCACACTCACATTCACACCTACTGGCAATTTGGAGTCACAGATTGTGTTGTTATCATATCACATTCACCTGACTGTTCGAGGAAGCCAGAGAACCCACGCGGACACAGGGAGAACACGCAAACTCCTCACAGGAAGGCCCCAGCCAGGTGCAGATTGCACCAGCGTGCCCGATATGTGAAACTCTGTTCTGTATACTGTCACTGTAAAATTGTAAATCAAAAAATATTCAATGTGTCCTTATAAAACAGGACTGTAAGGTAAGTGGAGGAAGAAAAAACACACTTCAGATTAGAAACAAAAAGCAACAAAAGGTATGCTAACTCCCCTACAGTAAATCACAATGGTGCGTCTCTGTTTATCTTTTTTAAGCCGTGGCCCACTTTCTCTGTCTCTTTATAAGAATTGTGACCCACTTCCCCCCCGGCGTGAGCACAGGAGCCAGTGAAAGTCAGAAAGTTCTCACAGCAACAAAGTACAATTTGAGAAATCACTGCAAACCGTCGCAAGAAGCTAACATACGTAGGAGTACAGTCTGCAGCTCAGGGATCAGTCAGTCATTACCATCAACTGTACCTACACATACACCTACACAGTGTAGGTACAATATTCTACTTTAATTCACTTCCCCCACCCCCTAATGCCTTAACAGATACTGTTTTAAACAACATCCTGTGTCCTGCTTTTGTAGCTTCCAAGTCCAAGTCCAAATTATATAAAGCACCAACAGTGATTCGGTCATGAAAATAAAAGTGCATGCATCCAAAGTGTCAAATTTTAATCATCCATCCATCCATCCATCCATCCATCCATCCATCCATCAAAGAAGGCCCTGTATTCAAATCTGGCTGGCTGAGTTTGCACAATCTTCCCATGTCTGGTTGTAGACCTCTGCATTGCCACTTTAATCCAGGATATTATGAAATAAAATGAAATTCATGCTGTTTACCACATTGATTTGGTGAATCATTGACCCTAAATAGCCCCTAGGAACTTCATTTCCATGTGTGTTATGATGGGTCTGGGGTGTGTCCTGCCTGTCACCTAAAATGAACTGAGCTAGACTAGAATTACTCCTAACTTACTTTGAACTATTATTGGAATATAGGACACGACTATGGAACACATTGCCTTGACTTTGAACCTGTGTTTCATCAAAATATCTTTACAACCAGCATACCAGTCTATTTTGGTTTTAAGAGTTGTGCCTCATAAATACTTCGTAAGCCTGATTCATAGCTGAGTCTGATAGGTTCCCCTGCAACTTGGGAAAACCATCCTGATCACTTGATGTCTAAATGTTATTGTTATCTTATTTCATCATAAAATAATCGATAGATTAATCTTTCATTAAAAAATAATAGTTGCCATCTTAGTAAAGGTATTTCATTTCATTCATGTAAATCATTGTCAGTGCATGGTTCGGGATCATAAAGTAACTGTAATTTATGTCAAATATGTTTATTTATTCACGATATTGTGTCACTTTATGTTACTGAAATTAAAACTTTTATAACTTTCTTTCATTAAACAAACCATATGTTACTAGACTATTATGTTTGATCATCTTTACGCCAATAAACGATTTCAATCTTTACTTCCTGTTTCATTCATATTTTTATTGATTTGCAGTAAATTGTTGCTGTTACTGAGAAGACAGAAGCTCAATTTAGATTCAACAGTCAAGTATGTGCAACTCTAAGTGACTTACCAGATAAACAGTCAACATTAAACCCTTAGTCAATCCACATCATTATACAATTTACATTATTTTGATTGATGGAAGTAACATATTAACTTCTAAAAAAGCAGTAACCCCTGGCCTTGTCTGGTTCAACCTTTGACCTTTGTTGCATTGAGACAGCCACACTGGAGCTATAAGTATAAGCCTAAGACCTCAGGGATGCTTCTGGCTCTTCAAGTATCTTCATCCTCTGGACTAATGGTGTTTACACAACTCGGGTCACTAAACCCTATTAAGTGTAATTGCAGAGGACACAAGGCTACATAAGTTATGGCTTATCTTGACTGCTTCTCATTTGCACGGATGGCTCTAATGTTACTGTCAAAAGAGTCATTGATCATTTTTTGGAAAAGTTAAATCACTGCGTGGTCATCTTTGCTCTCAGATGACCTCATCCAGACTTCCAAACACTTCAAACTAACCAATGTGTATGTGTAAGAAAATGAATTTAATAATTTTATGGTGCAGTCTGGAAAAGCAAATCAACCTTTGCATAATTCATCACTGAAGGTACACACTACAAGACAGAGGATAGCGCTTATTGTCAAACTTTCATTTGAGCACTTACCGCCTTAAATTAACAATTGTGTTCAGACATTAATTGTGGTTCATAAAATAATTTACTTTCCTTGATGTAGCATTTGGAACACTGTGATTTATATTTACTTATACAGCTTCCTTAATGAGAATGACAGGTGGCTTCTTAGAAGATTTTGTTTTCCGGCTGCTATGAAGACTTGGCATAATGGACAGCAGCTTCCACCTGCTGCTAGACTGCATTTCTTTTTTTTTTTTCTTGTGTATTTTTAATCCACGGCAGAGACTCCTGGTGTGTGACAAATTCACTAACCAAAAGTTTCAGTAGCATTTGAAGTAGAGTAATGGAAATACACTAGATTCATTTTGAAGTTACTGATTGGTTGTCCATGAACATGACAGGGGATTGAAAACAATAATCTTTATTTGCTTGTCTTTCCAATGATCATAGGAAATCAGAATGAGCTGACTTTGCGCCTTTTAAGCAATCCAACAGTATCCATTCACTCTTCTGTGATTTATTAGTAAAATGATACACTACAAACCTTTCATGGAAATAGCTGAAGACATTTTGTATTTCCAGGCACTAACATATATCACACATTATTGATAGATGCTATTATTTCACTGAAGATTCAAGCCAACTGAAAGAAGGTAAGTGAAGTCTTTTATTTTTGTCCATACATATTGGCTTTCTAAAATGTATTACTTTACTTTTATTTCACTTTTTCTCTTTATATTTTTACACTTGACTTTGTGTTTGTGTTTAACAAAGTAGAAAAAGGCATGTCCTCCTCTCTAGTGTCTTTAGATTGTTGATTCATTTATAATAACATCTTTAAAGTGAGTAATGTTTGCTTGTTATCAGACTTAGCTTGTAGGGATGGCAGATTATTTCAGGTCTCCTCCTGCGCCCGGACATTGTTTACATTGTGATTAGCAACTTGAGATGTAAGAATGCTGGAGGGGAGAGGTGCTGTCTACAGCTGTTTGAAGATTTCACCTCTTTTGCTCTCCACCAGGACTGTTTAAATTGCATGCAACCAAAGCTCAGCATCCAGATGTCATTGGCCAATATAACTCTGCATTCATGTGCAAATGTCACAATTCAATCATTATATATATTATATCATTTCTAGACATGTCAGTTAAGATTGATTTCTGCAGACACTGTAAAATAGCCATGATTATCTGCTGTGTTTCATGTTTCCTAACAGATGTAAAGGGTCAAGCTCCAACTGCTGCTGGCTAAATCCAGCCTTAGTGCAGTGACAGATGTCATGCTAATGGATGCCTGCGGTTCCTAGATTGACAGTATGGCATCGATATCAACAGGGAGCAAGGAACCAAGTCCCTGCTGAGAGACTTTAAATTTTCAAAGAGAACCTTGGAGGAAAGAGAAAGCCTGTGGAGATGGGGATCTCTCAGGGGGGCTGTGGCGGGGGACTCACATCATGGCTTTCACATTCATCCTGTAACCTCTAAGTACATGTTGCTCTATTAAACAGTATGAAGATATTGACTCAGTATTCACTGCTGATGAAACACTGGTTCCCTGATATAAATGAATGAAATTCTTCTCCGAGCATCAACATGTTGCATAATGTTGCTCTGATCTCACGCAGTTCCACGTTACACTAGTTATTGGCAGTGTTATAAAGGAAAAAGTCAAATTAGTGTCAGCCGATGGCTCCATTTATACAAAATGTATTACCAATTTGTACACAAATTGTTGTTACACCTGCCAGTCATATTCATAATTATATTGTTAGTCCAACAGTGTTACAAGGAGAAAAGGCTGATTTAAAACTACTCAGTACACACTCGTCTACACTCACAGCTGATAATTTTTTGTTTTTTTTTTAAATATATCATGGCTGGCTGTAAATGATTTTGTTATGGCTTTGGGTGTATCAGGTTTGGTCTTAAGATTGCTGAAGTATGAACTGCTGTCGAAGCATTTGTCACACTAGCAAATCAAGTTACAAACTGAGTTGAGACCCAGAAGGGTTATTTTATCCGCCCTGCGCAGTAAGGTACCAATGCTAACAAGCGAGTCGGCTAGTTCTGTGACTGCACGGGGACGTGACCCTGCCATTTTCCTCTCAATTACTGAAGGAAATATTTCACTGGCTCACAACAGGAGGGAGGAGGTGTGGCGCAGCTTTATTGTGGGTGAAAATACCAGTGAGGGTCCATGGCATTCAAATACATAGGGCTTAACAGTCTGGGCGATGGACAGAAGAGAGGGGGTGAAGAAGAACCTCTCAAATTCACGGCTGGGACGGGAAACAAGGTCATCAGACCAGTTTGGCATAACAAAGATACATCACACACACGCAGAATGAAAATAAGTCTATTCCAATTCAAGGCTTCCCCTTCTCCACCTCAGTGATCTGAGGCCGACTATAGCTGACTTTGCAGCGACTACATGTCCTCTCATGGCACTGTGACACTGATTCACACACCGACAACCAAATTAAACCAATTCCAACTGCTGCTAAAAATATTCAACTGGAAAACAAACCACGAAGCTGACACGGAACCCAATCAAGCATGAACTACACCAAGAACAAACTCCTACTAGCCCTCCGCACACATACAATACCCACTTTGCTCTGGCTCCAGTTTGGAGACAAGGAAACAAGCCTTTTGAAGTCTACATGAGCATTTGGGAGCCTGTTAGTTCAGTCGAGCATTAAGTTGGCTGATGCCGATTTCCTTTAACACCCTGTGGTTGCCCGACTGTTTGCCACGCAGTTTCATAGCAGAGCATAACAGGCCCATCAACCCCGCGTCATTAGCTAAATACTTCCTCAAGAAAAGCAAATGCAGCGGACCGAATCTCAGCTCATATTTTGCACTAGACCATAAAGACGTGCCAAAGCGACGTTAACTGTAATTACAAAGTAGAGTTTGGAAGGATTTGTCTCCCCGGTCACAATTTAGGATAGCTGTTTGTTTTGGGTTTTTTTTATTCCGGTGCAATAAAAATCACAGTATTTGACTGAACGTTAAGACCAAATGTTGCTCCCGAGTGACCTCTCTGTGCGTCATATCGCATTATAAAGCATTTATTTTAACAGCATTAATCCCCTCCAGACAACAACCTTACAGGACAAAATGAAACCACTGATTACTGAACAAACCTGATCAGCAGCCTTGAACTCAACACGTGTCATTCGTGCCGGTCCATCTCTGTAACACAGAGTGCTTGTTGCTTTTAAAACGGTTGTCATTTGTTCTGCTCCTCTTAGTGTCTGCCTGTTCTGTTTCGTCTTGTAATTGTGCTATAATGGAACTAAATTTATTTCATGTTGATGTTGTTCTGTGTACTGTCTTGTGATTGAGTCTTGTTCGCTAACACTTTTTAATTAAGGTGCTTGTAATAAGCCTTTGTTAATAGGTGGTAAGGGCCTTATAAGATACCAATAAACATTAATAAATGTTAAAATGGCTATGTAAGGCTTATGAGTTTCACAATGCTGAATTGTTCAGATCCTTACAAATAAATTCATTGAGTCAATCCCATTATTAAATCTTTAGTTTGTTAGCTTTTGTTGTTGTTTTATTAAAATACAGTAAACCAACGTTTATTAAAGTTACTAAAGGTAATAAATCCCTTATTGATGCAGTTTGGACAGAGAGGATGTCATGCAGCGAAGTGCTGGATTTGAGCTCTGTCCTATGCTGTTAAAGTACCAGGTGAGTTAAGAGATCTCTGTATAATGCCTTATTGAATGATAATAAATCATTTCTTATACACTTAATAACAGTTAACTACTGTATGCATTTCACATGTCCACCATCTAGAATGAGCACTGCATCTTAACAAGGCTGATAAATTGTGAATAAAAATAACACACAAGAACAATAATTTAGTTGTGAAGCATAAAATCAAAACACTTTAAGACAGCTCTTATTTTTCCTTATAGAGGTAGTTAATGTATATTGATGTTAATAAGCATATCATAAGGCCCTTATTACCTATTAACTCTTTTTTAACTCTTAACTCATTTTTTGTTATTAAGAAAATAACTGTAGCCAACCAGTGTGTTCATAGTGCACCTCTTCAATACCTGTCATGTAATAAATAAGTCGCATCATGACACAAAATCCATACAAAGAATTCTTATTGGTGTGGAGTACAGAGTACAGAAATACTTTAAATATGAGTTCTGTATTGGTTACAAGTGTATATTGATTGTGTGTAATGATCAAGAAATCTGTACCAGACAAAAACCCTCTGAACACAAAGGTGGTAAATGCAGACACAAGTCTTGTTAATTAACAGCGACACGTACAGTGTGATCTCACCTCTGTTTTTACACACAGCAAGTGCAACAGCCTGTCTGGCTTAGGTAAAGGAAAAACCAAAACAACTTCAACAAATACTTCTCTCTCATGCTCTGCATCTCTATAAGTAGATTTGTTCCACACGTCGTCCCTGAGCGAGCGGAGAGCAAACTAGACAGTCTGTAGAACTAACATTTACACCGACACATTACACAGCAAGCACACTGGAATGCACTGACATTACTGTCTCGTCTGCCTTGTCATTATTGTTGACATCTATATATCTACAGAAATTCAGAGTATGAATGTGTCATCGTGTGGCAGTGTTTCAGAGCGATAACACACATTTCACATACTGTAACACACATATTTATCACATGACTCACATACAGGCTCAAGAGAGGTTATTGGGATACAGCAGAAGTATTTAAATGGCAGTCGAGAAGGCTTAAGACTATCAAAGGTGTACAGGTTAAAGTTAGCACCAGTTGTGTTACTGAGTTACAAACAAGTACAATACAATATAATACTCAGGCAATCACATAAATCAGCATCAGACTTTACAAATTTGGAGACAAACGTGTTTTTGTCTGAGAATAAAAGAAATAAGCTTATTTCCAAAACACTATACAACTATTTTAAGAAGAAAAACATCGTCACCTGAATGTCAATATTCAGTCTTTTTATTATATTGAGCATCAAGTCTATAAAAGATTAATTCTTTTGACTGTCCTTTAAAAAATGACCGGAACAATTACAACATTTCTCAGCCTTTCTGTGAGAGTAGAATAAACACACAAATAGTTGGGAACTCTTGAAATATTGCTACAAAATGTCTGCATCCACTTTTTAAAGAAGACACTGAGTCATATCATAAAAAGGTGTTTTGATATCACTTTTCCACTTCCTCTAATTGAAATACAGATTGGCACTTTTTCTGTCACAGAAGGACGCAAGGAAAACAATTTTCAGCTCTGACCTTTCAACATCGCTGCTGTCTGAACAGCCCCAGGGAGGATTTGTCCTTTCTCATCAACTGCACAATATCTAATATGTTCCATTAAGCTTATTGTTTCACACAGAAATAAACTCCTGGTTTCATACTGGCGTGGTCCTCCTGTTCACTCCGTCTTTCAGATCTTTCTGGAAGCAGTTGTGAACTTGTAAAAACCCAGAGTCTCTCTCTGGGCTGTAGGGCCCTGCAGTCCCACTACCACCCTTCAGAGGGTCCCTACTGAGGGCGTACAGAGATATATCCCCCATCGGCAAACCCATCCCCAACCCTCCTCCTCCTCCACCGATCTTCAGCCCCACCGGGGAGGGCTCACGGGACGGGTCAGACGACCTCGAACTGGAGCGTGAGCGCCTTCGTCTGTAGCGGTAACTTGGAATGCGAGAGTATGGCGAAGAAGAGGAGGTGGTTTTGATGAAATCACGCTGGGCTCGGAATCGCGTCTCTTTATTTTTCTCAATATAGATGTTGACTGCAAGAACACCCACCGATTCTGCCACGATGAAGGAGAGGGCCCCAAAGTAAAAGGACCACCCGTAATTGTACTGGTTCTTCTTGTCCTCGTCTTTCTTGTCACTGGGATCTCCAGCGTTGCTGGAGATGTAGACGATGATGCCGATGATGTTGCTGAGGCCTGAGGAGATGAGACGAGAGACAAAAGGACAGAGAGACTCCAAATAAGAACCAAAAAATGGATTCAAGAAACACGAAAGATAGTGGCAAACAGTGACAACAACAAAAAAAACAACAAAACATGCCATAGGGACAAGGCACATTCAATGTATTTTTTGTTGAAAGTTAGGGTAAGGGTAAGAAACGGGTGAAACTTAACACAGATTTTAAAGGGAAGCCCTCTTATATTGTGGCTGTCTTCCTCCTCCTGCCTGTGGCACTGCACAGGATCTCTTTGCTGTCACACCAGTTTCTGTGTTTATCTATAGTGCGCTGTCAGTCTCGTCCTACCTGCAGCCACAAACAGGATGCCAGCGCTGAGCAGGATGTTGTTCTTGTGACTGTAGATGCGTCCAACACCGATACACAGGCCACCCAACATGAGCAGAATGGTGCTGAGAATGGGGAACAGGCTCGATGCACGCACTATACCTGTTCATACAAGGAAGAAGGAGACAGTGAAGCCCTCTTGTCAGTATGGATTCAAACATAAATACAGGCTGAGGCTGAGCAGCATGTAATTCATTGACAATGACAGTAAACTAATGCTAATTAATCATGTAATTATTAAAATGCAGTAGTACTGTAGTTAGTAGCATTAATAATAGAAGTAGAACATTTTTTATTCACCCACCATCAACTTCAATTTATCATTTAGTTTTTTTTTATATCTGCAATAACATTTTTAGCCACTTGGTGGCAGCAAAACAAACTGTAAAAACACCAATGACATATTACCACCTTATAAATTCAATATGGCAAAGATGTTAGCAAATCATTCTTTTGGAGTTAGTTAGTTACTCTGCTATTAGTGTAGAAAGAGAGTGAAAGGCCAGCAAAACTGCCTCCGGTTCAACAGATGAATGTTTCCCACCGATACTGAGGCTTGATTAGTAGATGTTCCTGCCTTTCTATGACACTGACCGAGTGAGAGCAGGATATGAGGTTTTTGAAATTCATTAATACTGACAATGGCAAAGATGGAAACAGTTGCTTTGGTGGGAGGGAATCAAACTAGAAACCAGATGATATGCAAAATGACCTGTAACCTCACACATAATGGATAGATTAATTAAACAGTAATGACCTCGAGTACAGTGTACCCGCTCACGGTGACATGTCTTCATCAAACCACCTTGGTCAAATGTGAGATGTTACATGAGCCATGTTTTGGATCAGCCCTATTACTCATCAGCATACAATCCAGTTCATCATCTCCACAGCTCCAACTCCAGTCATGACATCAGGCTTTTATGGGGGAGGGATACAGATGTCATGACACATTAAGTAGTCCTATGATAACTCCATCAGCAGACGAAGAAAGAAAAGAGGGGATTAAGGGTTGAAGTGTTTGAAGATGAAGAGGTTGCAGTGACTTACGTAAGATGTACTCTGAGCTGTCTGTATCGTAGTCGTTATCTTCTGGAAAATGATTGATCCGAAAACAGCTTCCTTTGTTGATACCTGCAGAGAAGCCAAAAGCAATGTGAATGTGACTGATGGTGGTAACAACCTGTGCAGGGATGAACTGACAACAGCTAAAGGAAAACAAACGATTATGAGAGATGGAACAAAAAGAACTGCATCCACTGAATCCACTTTTGTAAACAAATCTGAAAAATCTGAGTCTCCTTTTGGTAAATAATATCTAAACCAGTGCTGAACTGTCTTATTTTCACCTCTAACCATGTCAGAGACCATTTGAGGACAGGGTGCCATGATTCTGAAGTTCTCAAGCCCTCAGGCACCTTTTATTCAAAGAACCAGTGTCTTCACTGAGAAAATATTCTTTTTTCTTTTAAGAGAATAAAACATTGGAACATTATGAATACTGAAAGATTGTACTTTGAATTAAAAGTCTAGAGCCTGATTTTGCTACCGTATCCTGACATGTCTGCCTTTGCTACTGTGTTGTGTGTTGCTGTGGAGCCATGCAACGCACCTGCAGAGGTATGAATGGACATGGTACTGTCAGACTGTCTGTAAACATAACCTAGACTTAAAGCAGCTTGGATTCCCACTCATGTGTAACAGCGGTACGAGTTCTTTGTTAGTGTAAGATTTTCAATACCCCTAGTTGCAATTTCATCATTTGGAAGCTCCTTCAATAGTTACAACATCTTACAATTATGTACAATTGACAAACATAGAAACTGATCACTCAGTCCAAATCACACAAATTATTAAATGCTGATCAATTCATTCATTTCTAAAAGATTTCGTCCTAATCACTGATTAGACTCGTTTGAATAAGCTGCTGATCACTTTCTTGGCACCAACAGTTCTTGTACACGTTTTAAGGAATTCAAATATTATTCTGTGTACATACTGCACATTATCTAAAATTATCTATTCGTTTGTAGAACTCAATTCAAACTTATTTCATCGGGACATTTCTCCTCTGAACAAACAAAAGGTCAGAGTCATCTATCACGTTTACAGCATTTGAACCTGAACTTCCTGCAATACATCTATATTTACCTGATTTAAAGTGTGCAGGCTTCAAGGGGGTCAGTTTACACAATATGGCAGAAATTGAATAGGATATTCCTAAGAATGTTTTATCGTATATTCACACGGAAATATGAAACATTGTGGTTTTGTTACTTCTACACTTCTTCTGGAATGGCAGGGTGATCCCAGCAGTATTCAGTTGGTTGCAATCAGTAACTTCACCACTAGGTGCCACTAATTCCTACACACTGGAACTTTAAGGGCAGTAAAGTTTTTGACCACTTGTAGCACTATGGAGCAATTTTGTTACGAGCGGGTCTTTTTTTTGTTTCAATCTTGTCCACATAGGAAAGGAAGGAAAGTGCATATCTTGTGTGAAAGTGTGAAAACTAGCTTTCTTGCTACAGTCACTGACTGGTTGTTTCTATGCATCTTGTTTAGAACAGACTCTGGCTACATTGCATGTCTGCTATTTTTTTCTGTTCCTGTAAGACTGCTGGAAAAGAGAGTGAAAGAAAGAATACCAGACATAAAGTGATGAAACGTCCTTAAGAGCACAGCCTCTTTACTGACTCCACTCTCTCAACCTTGCTCTCTCAGTCTCTTTCAACTCTCATCCTCTATTTTTTACACTCAAACCTCTATCATGTCTCAATTACCCACTTCTCTCCCATATATGTTCTAAATGTTTTCCTCTTCAAGCCTCTCTCAGCCACTTCTTGATTTTTTTTTTATGGAGCAAGCAGACTCTTTGGATTGATACAGAATCACTGCCTGTGTGAGTGCATCATGCATGTATTTTGTATTTCTAAGATCTGTTTTTCAGTGTGACTGGATGTCTTTCCTGGTTGTGTCTTACAATAAGTTAAGGAAAAGGTGCAGGGTAAAGGATATTTTCCAAGTTCAAACAAAGAGTGGAGGTGTCAAAGTAGAATAACTGTATTAATAAATGATTCACACAAGGCCAGTGAGTTAATAATCAGAGGAATGACAGAGGAGAGAGAAAGAGAGGGAGCTCAGTAGGGGAGGTATCTCCCCAGAGCCCATCTGTCTGAGAGACCGGAGCCCATCTTTTATTACTCAGCATAGCTTCACCATGGCAACCTCCCCCCGGCAACCCAGAATCACATTTCTAGCTTCTCTTCTCAGAGGAAGCCTTTGACATCTTACCAATGTATTCACTAGGCTAACACACACACACACACACACGCACTCAAATGTTTCTCAAAAACACGCAACACGCACACTCACTCACTCATTCACACACCCACAAAACCAGAAAGCAGCCTTTCTGAAAACACAACAAATCAACAAGATCTGTCCATTTCAAGTCAGTACAAATGTCTGAAACACATTTAGTGCCGCTGCAGTCCGTTCAGTGATCAGAGGTGGCTTGCTTAAGTTCATGTCGTATTTCAGCCTGACTGGCTGCAGAAACAAGACCTCACTTTGATTCCTTTAAAAGCTCATTTGCTAACGTTGCTCACCTTCATTGAACCTCCTCCTTGTTCGATAAGACACAGCAACACTCATGCCGACGTCTGTTTGGCACATAGAGACAAGCATAATTTCTTCTACAAGATTAGCCAACATGTCCCCAGGGTTTACCCATTATTTATGCTGCTCATATAACTGGTTAGACTTCATCTTGTTCTTTATTCCTGGAAGAAATTAGGTCTTATTTGAACGGTAAAATGAGTGGGCAATTAAAGCTATTACTATTTTTCAAAAGCAAATGAACCACAAAGGGGAAATGGACAAAACAGGCTAGAGCTCCACTTTAGGGTGTGTATCCCCGTTGTCCATATGTTTCAAAGTGTAAGTCTTTGATTGGAAGTCATTTCATCATTTTGACTTAGCCAAGTCACCAGAGGCCATCAAATTTCACAAGTGTGACAATAGTGCTGATGTGATGTATATGTGAGAGAGAGAGAGAAGGTGTTTGAGCTCACACAATATGAGTGAGGAAAGAGTAAAGACTACAGATGTTTAAGAACGCCGAGTGCTCCATCTCACTTCTGCTGACAAAAAGAGAGACAGATAGGGAGAATGTGTCTTTTCATTAACTTTACATGAAATCCAAAGATAGCCATGCACTTTTACATATATAAATCTAGTAAGAGTAGTAACAAGCATGAGCAAAAGTTCATGGAGTGTGTAGCGGTAGCATCATCTGCATATCTGCACAAACCTCTGGGCATGTGCTGCTTTCTCATCTCATGCACCCACAAAAGTGTCAGATCTCTCTACATGTCTGAGAGATGCTGCCTTCATGTCACATGGAAACATCGAAGAAGCAAGCTTCCTTCTTCCAAAAAGCACTAGTGTCATGAATTCATCTGAACTCTGCAGGGTTTGGGTATAAGTTTCGTTTGATTTTCTATCCCCAACAAGTATTCTCTTGTGATCAATGAAGAAATGATGAATGTATGTCATATGCTTTAATATACTCTGATTATTAATAATCAAACGCAGAACAATTTGCTGGATTTTTCCTCTATGGTTGCGACCGCAACATCTCTGGATGCAATGAGCATTTTATGAAGATGCCAAAGTGCCACCTGTAGGCACAGCGAATAAATTGAATTTTGCAGAAACCTGCAGTTGTGGTGAATACAAACACAAATTAGCAACTGACTCTTTTCTGGCTTACATGGTGTCATAGTCGGCCTCCTGTAAAGTTGTGTATTTATTAAGCCTTGTTAGTGGTGTGGAGAAAACTCCCCAAAAAACCTGATGAAAAATGACACGGAGACAGCTGCTTACGAATCCGAACTTGTTTACTCAAAATCTTCGCAGCTTTTTATAACCATTCTTATATCACTATTACATAGTGAAATCCCCAGATATGGACCCAATCATGCTGAACTTTGTTATGATCACGTAGTCAATGTTCTGATCGTCACGCAAATTACTGAGAAATGTGCACTAACATATGTGTGTTTCTCATGAGTGTGTACGGTGTGTGTGTGTGTGCTTGACTTCTCCATAATCTGGTCAAGGCGACCTGAAAACTGACTGACTGAATGTTATCTGGCTTAACAGGAACACTTAATACTGGCACATATCCCAGCTGTGTTTCCTGAACACATTTCCCCATCGGTGTGTCTGTGTGTCTATGTGAGTGCTTCTATTATATTATATTGAAATATATATGTATACATATATACGTATGTATCACTCAGAACACGACATTAGTTGGGTTGTTAGTTAAAAGGAACAAAATCTGTGGAGGTTTCAGCACCAGCAGCAGTGGACAGCACCAATGCAAGTGATGTGTGGCTACTTCACACATCAACAGATTGATTTCATCTTATGTGTCCTGTGCGTGGTTATGCTCCTTGCTGTTTGTCAGCAAAGCACAGGAGGGGGGGGGGGGGGCTGATTGATTTAATTGATCTGGCTTCTGTCCAATGAAGCAGTCGCGCGCAATGGTGTGCAAACGTGTCCAAACAATAACCAGCGCAGGAAGCCCAGCCCAAAACTCCTCGGGCTGTGTGTGTTTGGGGGGAGATCACGGATACGCAGCGCAACAGCTGAGAAAAAGATGACAGGATTTCATGAAGCAAGTCAGTTTCTTGCTAAAGCGTTACATCTATATCTGAAACTTATTTCATCCGCCTGAGCAATTTTAAGGAAACAGTTGCCAAGCAACGGAAGGGAGTTAATGAAAATATTAGGATGAATCCTTAAATTACTAATGGCCAAACGGCAATTCTTGCTTGTAGCATAATGTGAAATATGAAAACAAACATTGTCTCTTTGTCGTGATTTATCCATTGAGGGTTTTTTTTTTTTTTAGTGGCGAACTAAACCATTTACGACAATTTACTGATGAAAACGCAGCATTACGCGCGAACATCGCCACTTTGCGCGCAACAAGCGGTAGTTTCCCTCCAATTCCTCTTATACAACATCATGCCCAGATAACTTTTAAAAGCTGATTAACGCATTAAACAACATAAATGACTGATCGTGTCTTAAATGAAGTTTTCAATCGTTCATCCGTCGTCACGACACACAATGTAGGGCGCATTTGTTGCGAATCCCCGTCTACTTTTTTTGCACAGTCGAGCTGTATTTCTGCTATTTTCACACCAAGTTCCTAATAGGAGCATTTGTATTATTTCACTGACAAAACAATACGCATATTATTACCTCCCCACCCCGAAACAAACAATCAGAGGGAGAAGAGCTGGCTCATCATTGGACAAAATGCTCACCTGTGCCAATAAGCGCTTGCTATGTGGCAAAAAGAAAGTTTGTTGAAAAACAGTTACTAACTTATTAGACTTTTTTTTTTTTTTTACCTTCGATGCAGCAGATCCTCCACAGTCCAGAGTGCGTCAGGTCGCCTTTGACTTTCTTGGTTTGCATCTGGGTCTCATCCGTGGTGGCATTAGTGGTGTTGCAGATGTACGCCCGGGAGTAAAGCCAGTAGTCGGTGCCGATGGCGATGGTCATGAGACTGAAGGCGGCAAAGGCCCCCACGATGGCCAGCAAAGTCTGAACCCCTCGGTCACACCATGCCATGGCGTCTCATAATGTGGGGATCCTCCACAGCAGCTTACGCACACGGCGAGGAGCGCACAGTGCCCATGACCATGGTCAGAGGAAGCGCTCGCGTCTCGCGGTTTTTCCTCTCAGCCACCGAATCATTAACTGTTCGATTAGTGCTCCTCTCCCTCCTATAACTTCTTCGGTCTGAGTTTAATCCAAGTTCTCGAGTCCGACGCGATCGCACCTTTTGTTTAATTCCTTTGAGTTGATTGGACTCATCGTCCTGCTACAGGTGGGAATTAAAAAAAAAAAGCTGAAACACATTCCTTGAACAAATCTACAGTTTAATGATAAAACAAAATAAAGTTCATAACATCTGTGTGGATCATAAAGCTAGGGCGTTTTTATTAAAGTGCACGCTTTAACAAAGGATGCAGCATCGTTCGTGCAGACCACACCTTCCACGGCTGAAGCTGAGCCAATGGGAAAGGGCGGTGTGAACAGCTGTTGGTGGAAGGAAAACCAAAGCTACAAACAGCGACGTTTGTTAATTGAAAGATAACCAAGCATTGACACGTACACGCGGAGAACATGAACTTTCAAAGTGGCTTTCAAATGTTTCCCAAAACATCCAGAAATCATGCAAAGGGTAAAAACATCACCACTGGCAGCATAGGGGGGATGAGAGAGATCTGATTTGTGCTTGAGCTACTGTAGCAGCAATTTTAATGAACTTGCTACTGATGAAATATTTCTGAAAACATCCATCAAAACCACTTTGAAGTTGGAGCTTACAAGACCACCCAGTTTAAAGTAAGACTTGAATGTTTGCCACGATCAGAACGTCCATTTTCATATTCCTAAATGAATTCAGTCTATGTTAGGGCCAGGCCTGCCTTTAAGCACTCAGCTGTTTTGCAGTTGGGGGGTCTTTTTCTGTGGAGCAATCTTCTTTTTCACACTGACACACACACACACACACACAGAGGAAACCAGACAAAGCCTGCAGGGTTTGGCTGTTTGCACTGTCCCATTTCTTGGACTGGGAGCCTCATCCTAAAATCTCAGGGTTTGAGTCACTTCCTGGTCCCCGCAAAGAGAGGAGAAAAAGTTTGTGTGAGGGTCTGGATGTGCATGTATGGGTGGATGGAAATAGGAGGATTATAGAAGGAAGTGAGGAGGAAAGGAGAGAGATGGAGGAAGGGATGAGAGGAATGGTAAAATGTGAATATGATTTAAAAAAAAAAGTAGCATGCAGGAGGGGGGAGTGTGGAAAAGAGCCCACTAGTTTACATATGAGGGCTGGAAAGCAAGTGACAAGACTGAATCTGTGCCACATTTTTGGCTCTGGTTCAGGAGAGTGGGCTTAGCTCTCAGTTTGTGGATGGAGCCAGAGTATGTCCACTGGACTTCAATCATCTTAACAAAGGGGGTGAGAGCGGGGGAGTCACAGCAGGTGAGCAGACGGAGGCCGAGATATGTGATGCCTGAGACTGCGTCAACTAACGGGAAATGTCATTCGTGGAATATTTTACACGACAGCTCATAAAGATTTTATGCGATCATATCAATATAATCACCCGCTGAAGTTCTTTCTTTCTGGCTAAAGTCAAGGCTCACTATAAATATGGCTGCAGTTTGCTACATCCTGCACTGTCAACATCCAGAAAGAAAGAAATAAAGAGATACTAGTCCATAGACTCTGAACTGGGACATACGGCACTCCGTGCCTTATTTCATTTAGTGATGACCTCTATGAAAGACGTGCCAGGTGAGGAAAGGAGGCAAGTGAGGCACAATCCAGAGCGTTTCATAATTGCATGAGACAATGTGACATGTCACTGTCCTCTTTCGGTCACAGAGTGGTTTACGGCCCATTTCAGGATGGTGCCTCTTGTTTTCCTTTACTCAGCTCCATGGAGGAAATCTTTTCCTAATTGAAGTAATGTTTATGATCACCGGCCACATAATGAGATGTACGTTTGGATGCATTGCTGCTGGATGTCTGGACGCATCTGCAGAAGATTGCCAGGGATGGATCACGCATGCAAAAAGTTTTTTCTCGGGGGGGTTTAGAAGAGGGGCATCCGTCAAATGCAGAAGGCAGGGTTGAGAAGTACTGATGCTTCTAGCTGTCCTATGTATATGTTTAGTGATATGTGGAGTTTTACCTTGCATTAGTGGAATTACTTTCATTTCGTGCTTGTGCGTGACCCTGAGATGTGTATAAAATGTTTTGTTTGCATCAGTTCATTCTGGATGCGAGATTAAATGTTGTGGCGAGCTTCGTGATGGTAAAGATGGATTGTGGGGGCGGCAGTAGCTCAGTCCATTGGGACTTGGCTTGGGGAGGCTGGTTCAGATCCAGCATGGTAGTTGGAGATGGGCCAGTTCACCTCCTGGTTGCCTTGCTGAGGAGTTGAGGTGCCCTGGAGCAAGTCGTGGCTGTCTATCACCGTCTCTCCGCAACTCCTATAAGCCCTGTATGTGTGGTTGTGTTTTGTTGCTATATACGTAAAACTTCCCTTTGCCTATTGAGAGGTCAGTTAGGTCTTGACGAGGATGTAGGACTATATAAATGATGGTGTTTGAAAAAACTTTGCACTTTAGATCGAACTACAAATCTATGTTAGATGACTTACAATCCGGTACACCCTGGTTTTCCAGCCACACTGTCCCACTTCATCTCAGTCACTGTTTCGGTGACTTGTCCCTTCACATGCCCCGTGTGGTTTGCCTTTCAAGCATATTGTCCTTGGGCTATTTTTACATCTTGACAAGATCCGTCTGAGTGCTGCTGTTCCTTAGTAAAAATGACTTTTCAGTTACGCCGTGTTAAGTGGCTGTGCTGATGGGAGCAACACAGGGATCACTGAGAATGAATTTAATTCTCATCATCAACTTCACTTCTTTCTGTCTTCACTCTCCAGCTTCTTCATTGTCCGTGCTCAACTCGCGAGAGTGCCTTGGCGCAGCCTGCCATTTCACTCTGGTAATTGATGTCTCCTCTGCCAGCTTCCTCTTTTCTCGTGGTGTTTCCTTCCTCCATGCAGGTTTTGGCCTGTGCCAAGAGCGATTCGTCGGTGACCGTGCAGAATTTTCCCCTACATATATGGCATTGTTGATAGTTTTTCTCGACTGCTTTTTTGTGCTTGTTTTCAATCCCATTTGAGCATATTCTGCAGTCTCCTCCATCGAGTAAAAGACATTAATGCTGCCCGGTGTACAGCATTTGTGAATGTGCCAATGTTCCAGGGCTAGATAGGAAAGAGCATATCAAGGTAATAATTGGTTCATTTCTTTCGAAAAAGATGTTGTCAATAATTCTGGCTGATTTTGCCAAAATTGCAGGATGAAGGAGGAAGCCCTTGGATTTTTATTTTGTTTTGAAAAGTAAAGGAGAGAGAGGCGAGATGAGGGCAAACATTACAACTTTGGATATACAGTGAAAAGGAGATATACCAGCTGAGATGTGGTAACAAAAGTTGAGGCTTCTGGACCAGACAAAGAGCAGCACTGGAAGGGTTTTTGATATGTGCTGTTTTATCCCTGAACCTATCAGACTGTAAATGTAGAGGTGACCACAGCTGTGTATTAGGTTTAATACATGTTCTGAGTTAGATTACAGTTTATTTATAGAAACTGTCATCATGTGTCATTTTATATCATTTTGTTAAAACCCTTTCCTGTACACTAAACTCTGTAAAATGCTGTGGGGAAAGTCATGCATGATTGTCATTAGATAATAGATATGTCATGGGGTAGTGGAAAAAAAATAAAACTTTCCTAAAATGCAACCACAAATTGCTCATTTTACACTTAATTTAAAACCGGATGATAGCAATTATTCAATTAGAGTCCTTAACAGGAAAAAAAAGGTAATAATGAGCATGAATGTTTCCTGTTAAGTTACTCTAACATTCATGCTCATTATTACCCTTTTTCTAGACGAGCGAGGATTCAAAAATAATGACCATTTTACATCCTGTTCTCACTTGTCTATTTGTGTTATTTAGGGACGAGATGAAGCAATAACACATGGAGGCTTCCTGCTGCAGTTACTAGTGAGATGTTGCGCGTGCATACGGTGCCTGGAGGAGAAAAGACAGTTAAAGAGAATATGAGATTTGGCTAAAAGGAAGCAAACACAGACTTAGCTCTTAGGACGCCAGATACCTGCCATGCTATGGTATGACGAGTTGTCATGTAGTTTATACCAGCAATTTTTAAAAATTTCTTACAATAATATTTAGGATGCACAGTTTTTTGCCACATCTTATGTAATGAATTTGTGCAATCAAAAAATGATCACTGAGATCTGGGAACATGCCATGATAAGGTCAGATAGGGCAAGAAATGAGCAGTCAGAAATATTGTGTGCACACACAGTTCGGCTTGCAAATCTTGTATAACTGTCTGACACTTTTGTCTTTTCTGACATTTTAGCTCCCATATCTCAGTAATTAGACAGTAGAATAACATTATCAGTGACAGAAACAATGGCCAAAACTTTGAAAATCAAATCCAACTTCTAATCAAATTTCCCAATTAACTTGATTTTTTTTTTTTGAATGAAGAGATGCATGTGAGCTCTACTTTCACACCAAATGGAACAAGCTGGCACATGGGGAAGAATGAAGAGACAGATTTTTCAGTTTTTCTAATTTTCCTATCCGTTTGGCACAGAGTGGTATCGCCAGCAAGGCATTCAGCCCCTTGGTGGTTTCACAGAACCTCATTGTGGACCATCTGTCCCCTGCGACCGATAACTTTTCAAAACCTGCATGTTTATGTCAGTGACAGCGAGCGCTCACTACAGTGGGTGGTTTCGGGAGTTTCAAAAGGGGCGCACATCGGAGGGTTGATCATCAAAGGCAAATTTTCAAGTCTCTTGAGTCCAGTCAGCCTTTGAATCTGGCTGTGCCACATCAGCGATTAAAAGCAATGAGTTCTCTCTGAATATTTCAGGAAGTCAGGCTGTTACATCTTCATATGAAGTTGCTTTATTGGTAATTGATTTGGCAATCATTTTGGTGTTTTCCCATTTAGAAAAGAACAAAATAGTAAATAGAATTGAATCTGGGTTTAGTAAATAACCTAGCAATTGCTTGTTGACAGATCTTCTAAAATGTGATCTCAACTCTACAATTTCCTCAATTCTGTGTAAAGTAAAGTGCAGCTGTGACAAACATTTGCTGGCCTGTTACAGTGTGTGAGGGAAGGTCTTTGTTAAATGAGGTATAAGCAACATCCCTAGTTTTACTCCAACGTGTTGTTGCATGTACTTTCTCAACACTCACTTTCTTTTTTTTTAACATTTGTGTTATACAGAATAACAAAACTGGCCAAAAAATATAAGAAAAGATCCTTTTTTCTCGAGTCACCTGCAAATTTTAAACACAGCAATTAATACAACACACACACACACACTCCTAATGCAGAATTACACATATCTGTTATACAAACACAACGCATGAAAACATGAAGCCAAGCAAGCCACGCACCTCAATATGCCGCCGTCATTGTCATTTTCCAAAGCATTTGAGCAACACGTGTCCTCCACTACATTACAGCGTGATGCATGAGCCTCACATAGTTTTTGCCTCTCTTCATTCCTGCTGTGTCTCCAGCTCTAATGAGTAAACATACCATAGCATGCAGCTGACAGAAACAATCCCAGGACCAGTGTATTTTTACAACCAATCATTTCAAACATGGAAGCTGTGCACAGAACCAATCATAGCCCAAAGAACAAGATGTGTGTGTGTGTGTTTGCTTGTTAGCAACATCTCTTGTATAACTGATTCTCTGCTTGTTTGTCTTTTTTTTTTCTTTCTTTTTTTTTTTTTTGACCTCATCCTGTGGTCTTATTCTGTTCTAGCTGCTCTACTATCAAATGATGCTTTTAGTTGAACATGGGGCAGTGATACATTTCAGCCTCTGGTGGACAAAGTAAGCATTACAACAACAAACACGAATAAGCATTTCTCAACTGTTTTGACAGACAAAAATAATATACCAAACTTAGATAAATTATCCTCAAAAAACTCATTTACGCCTAATAAGAAAACTGTTTATATCAGTCTCAGAAACTGGATCATTGTCTTTTTTTCTCACTTGGCTCTCAGAGCTTCCGTACATACAAGAATATAATATGAATATAATATTACTTCATAGTACCTCATAGTATTGGTGATGGACTAAATTACATGAACAGCTCAGTTTCATGAGATTAACTAACACTCTCCCAAATATATTCTGACATAACATTAGCAAACTCAAAAACTAAGTCATCAGCTTATTTTGGCTTGCAGAGATTTTACATGTTATTATTTTGCAGTTAAAGGAGCAGTTTTTAACTTTGTGCTGGTATGCCCTAAAAATCAATTATTTTTCCTCCTCGTACTTTCCCAGCTCTTTTTTACATCTTTGATCAGTCTTAAAAACATCTTTGTTGTGTTCTGGCCTTAGATGCAGGGGGTTCACACTTGGACTGAAACAAATTGTTCAGCCAACGAGTGAAAAAGAGCTAATCAGTCACTTTAGAGAGTAGTGTAAAATACACAGACATGCACACACACACACACACACAAAGTGCAATCGGATCATGTTACGTCAAATTCTTTAAAACCACTTAACAAAGCAAGGGCGAAGAGGTTATAATATAGATGAAACAGGGACCATCCTTAAAATTATCCTTAATCATTATAAAGCCACAACTGTTACCATCAGCAAGGCAAACACACAGAGACAAATGCTTTTCCTCCAGGCCTCTCACCTCCCAATGGCGATGAACCTGCTGCATTCACAAGTAACCTATTCATCAGAAGGCACAAAGGCTTTTTCCACCAACTGTCAGGAAAAAGAAAAAGAACAGACTGATGGAGAAAAGAGGATGGAAGATATAACACTAGGGAAAGAAGCTGGATGAAGAGATAAACAGAGAAATTAAATAATAGGTTAGTTAGTTAGTTAGTTAGTTAGTTAGTTAGTTAGTTAGTTAGTTTAGATCATTATGATGAACCTATGAGATAATTTACCTTTTGTCAAAGTAATGTAATTGAGTTGGGGTGTCGATTAGCTCAGTTGGTAGAACATCCGCCTCCATGTACGAAGGCTGAGCAGCAGCCCAGGGTTTGAATCCGACCTACGGCCCTTTGCTGCACGTCGTTCCCCATCTCTCTCTCTCCCCCCACATTCCTGTTACTCTTTACTGGTCTCTGTAAAAAAAAAAAAAGCTTGAAAAGGCCAAAAAAAGTAATTTAACTGTGTTTACATATGGACGACACATACATTGCATAAATATATATATTTGCACACTGAACTGCCTACAGTTTAATGTCACGTCAACTTTTGGGAAATACTCACAGCTCTCAGCAATGTACTTCTTTAATGTTTTTCTCTCAAACCTCCTCCACGAGATCATGTTGCTGAGAGCTGTACCAAGCAGCACGACCCCTTCAAGACAGTAGCTCAACTAAGAATTTCTCTCATTATTTATAATAATACCCACAATTATATACTTTAATATACGTTAATACGTTAATACACCAGTGTGACAATATTCTAAAACAAAATCTCATTAAGCAAATAACCTAGAAAAGTCATTGTGTTTTGTTTTTTTGGCTAATTTCTTGTTTTAAACTCGTGAACATACTTGTACACCCTGGATAAGTTGCCAGTTCATCACAGGGCACATAGAGACAAGCAACCATTCACACTCAGCATTTCATTTATCAAGTGCATGTCTTTGGACTGAGGGAGGAAGCTGGAGTACTCGGAGAGAACCCACGCAAAACATGCAAACTCCACGCAGCTGGGATTTGATCCAGGAAGCTTCTTGCTGTGAGGCCACCGCTAAGCACCGTGCTTGAACAAATGTTAAAATTTTACTATTGCTATTTCGGTTTAGCAAACTATTCTGGTGAACAGTTATGTCTTGTACAGATGTGAGAGAATTTTATGAAAGGTGATGTGTCTGTTTCTCCACTTATCATGGACATACTCCCTTACTTAATATCCCATGATTCTATATGTCATGCCCTGTGGTAGCTTAAGTCTGCATTCAGTATAATAATAAAATAAAACATAAACAGCAAGCTTTACAGTTATAGTTGAAATCTCATTTGTCTCATTCTGGTTCTAGTTCATAAATAGAAAGGTTCCCTTTGTGACTTACTGTGTGTTACTAAACTAATTACACGGTCACAGATTTCAGATCTGTTGTGTATTACTTCAGGTTACAGGCAAACCTAGCTTCATATCTTTATCCAAAAAAAAAGCCAGAATGTTAGACTAGATCACAGATTAGGAGTGCTCCAGTATGTACATTTTGTCCAGCCAGACTACTTTTAACAATCAATCAGTTTACTGTGGCCCTGAAATTGAAAAATTATAGTGATGGGCCAGATTAAGGAGTTAACAGATGTAATTTAACACTGATTAGGAAGCTGTGTGTGTAAGAAGAAGTAACACTAGATGGTGCCGTTGTCAAAGGCTACTGAGCCATCACTCATGAACAGCCAATTACTGAAATAAGACATTCATTTTCAGTCATTTGTTCACTTGGAATTTGATGAAGACATAATAGCTAATGACTGTATTCCATGATAGTGCAGCAGAACAATGACGATTAAAAGTTTAAATGTAGTAGCGTACCACTAAATGTGTTTTAATTACCACCAACAGTGAAATTGGCAGCACATGGTTTCATTGTTGGGGGTCATCCATTTGGGAACATGCCAGCCAGCTCATCAGGTCAATAGATAAAACTGCTCGCTCGGTTTGTGGGCACATCAGTACTTGATGCAGATTAGCAGTTTCCATCCTGCTGATAGCCCCATTACATCTCATTCACCCAGATGGATGAATGCCAGCTCCCAGTCAGAGCATCACTGGGTTCACACTGGCACTCTTAACTTATCACTGTTTTGGGTGGAGAGACATGTTAAAAAATGCTTGATAACCCCTCAGAGAATTAACCCTGCTGCCAAAGTATTTTCCTCTCGTGTAAAGAGGAGCTTCAGACTCAGTAGTTTCAGTGGATGGATGCATGATAAGCCTGCAACATGTTTTTAATTATACGATCATTAGTTATTATGTTCCTGTCTCGGCCTACACCTGCAGTCTCTCACTGATATGCATTTCTAGTCACTCTCAACAGAGGGTGACATTGTGCTACACCTGAACCAAACTGTGTCCCATACTGAAAGACAGTGTCCGAACATGACTACGTGTTGCATCACATGACACGACATCGACTGATGAACGTGATTAATTTCTGTGCTCCGACACATGAACACATGACACATGATATGCTGTATAATTCAGACATCTCGGAGACACGAGCTGTAGAAAGAAGAAACAAACATATTCTTTATCAAATCCCATTAAACTTTATTAATGAATTATTAGTATACATATTCCATTGCACATTTAACATCATGGAAAGGACTTTGATTGTAAAAATACACAGATATTGACATTTCATGTCTGACAATGACACCATCTGAATACTTGTCTGTAAGTATACCATTATGCAAAAGCTCACATTTTCAATGTGATGCAGGAGGCAAAGCAGCCACGTATACTGCAGATGAATCTACACGACGACAAAACAACCATATTTTTTTTACATGTACTGCTGTCTATACAAAAAAACAAATATATATACACACAGATGAGTTTATATTTACAGTGCTTAAAATAAACAAACTGTAGCGGGTCTACAGTATAAACCAAACCAGTTCTTGAGAGTGAACTTAGCTTGGCTGAGCTTAGCACAGTTTGTGTTTCATAGTTTTTTACGTGTGTTTGTTTAAGCTGCAGGTGGAATACCATGATCCAGTGATGAAATGCTGCATGCCATTAAAAATATGTGGAGTTCACACCATGCAACATTAAATACTGTCAATAATCGTAATTTTAATAACATATAATAATATATCAAACGAACAAAATATTGCACAAGACAAAATGTTTCTCTGTAATATGTTTACTCACACTTAATGCTGTATGAAATGTATATATTCAATACCATAATCCACTTAACCTGGATACAACTTCCTTGGCAGTATGTTTGTATGTCATGAGCAAAGAATAGTAAGTCAGTATGAGGGAGTAAATTAGAAAAATATGCATCTATTATATCTCTACAGGAGTGGCATTTTACTATGCGTAAAAAAAAAAAATCCTTGAAACAAATCTTACATTCGCAAAATTTCCATATCAAAACTGCCTTTTTGACTCATTCACTCATTCTTGTAACTCTAATTTGATTGCCTCTGAAATGCTTGATTTCTTTTAATGTTTTGGTTCAATACACTTCTTTAAATGACTGACTGACTAACTAAGAAGACCACTGTATACAGAAATCATAGGTTCCCTTATTTAAAAAAGATTTATTTACATCTGTATTGTCTGAAACACTGATGCAAATCAGTCTTACGTACTGTTACAAATAATAGAATGACTTATGAGAGTAAATAAAGTGTCTGTTGTGGCTGTCTGTTTCCTTTACTTTACAAGAATATACAGTACAATAATACACTCAAAGTTTATATAACCATTAATATATATAATGTATCTCATATGTCTGGACTAGCAGCCTATAATATAAACCTTTCCTTTGGTGTCAGTACTAAGACTGCTGAAAAGGACTAAATAAAACTAATGAAGTTGAAAGGCTTGACAGAAAAAAAATACTGAAGCCTTTCTCTCTTTAGTTGCACCCTAAAAAGGTCTATGAGACACCTAAGCAAAGGACCTAAATGGGGGACACAAGTACTTTTGGTTGTTAAGTGAAAGTGAGTGTGATCTGCAAATCACCCTCGATACAGAAATAGAGGGTGAAATAAATGAAATTCACGAGGAAAGTCAAATACCATCTGTCATAAACCCAACAACCCTCCCAACAGCCTGTCACCCTACTCATCCGGTTTGCTTTTTATGTCAATAAAATGATCTTTCTGAGACTCACGTTCATCATGTGTTTCATGACTTCACATACTGTACATATGCAGTATATTACAGTATCTTAAAACAAAAAGCAGCACTGCAACTGAGGAAGCGAGTCAATCTTGCTTGTGCACAATTTTAGCAATAATGTAATCATTAAACTTTATCATTAAACACATTTCACGGACCACCCTGTAAGATTTATCATTCTAAGCTGCTTTCCAAAGCATTTTCTCTCTTGTTTGGTTTTGAAAACCTGCAAACTCTGCGTCCATAGCACATAGTGGCCAATCTAGTTTTAAACCCTTGTCTAAACTCTCCATGTCTGGTGATGTGCAGGATTGTGGCAGCACTACAAGCAAATAGTAGACTTGCTGCAGGTTTCAACTACTCAAGTTAATCCTTCCAGATGACTTCACCCTTCAGCAGATTTCTAGTGACCTATCGCTCAAAGTTAGAGAAAAGCAGATAAAAGTACAACCTGACCAAACTCTTTCCTCTCTCATCTTCTAACAGCTGTCCCTGAAACAAGGCAGGTTAGCTGAGAATAAAGTGAACTGGCTAACCTTCAACCTTCAAGTTTTTTCTCCCCACAAAACCAAAAGGTGTAAATAAAAGAAATCGGCAGCAGGGAGGGTCAGAGAGAATCAGGTCATAGTCAGGACACTTGAAGAAGGGATGAATTTAAACTGGATAATATCAAATTATTGGAGAATTTTATGACAGAATCCAGTCAGATCGAAAATGAATGCTACGGTGCGAACACAACCACTCGTCTCCTGCTTCAGCAAGGTGAGGAGGACATTTGCTCATACTCTGGACACTTGAGGAGAGCAGGATAGTTGGAAGAGTTCATCTGGAGGGAGGCCTCAGAAGAGATGGAGGAGGGACTGCGACCACGTCCAGCCCAGGCGTCTGGATGGAGGAACTGACCAGAGTAATCTGAGCAGTTGCTGAGGCGAGGCCGGTAGAAGCCCTGATGAGGCCGGTACATTTCCTCTGCTGTGTAGCGTTTCATGAACAGGTACACCGACATGACACCTGCCGTCTGGTGGGAAGTGGAGGCAAAGACACACAAAGTTTACTCTTGTTTTGTCCTTAAACTGTATTTCTGTTTGTTATTATTTTGTTCCTGCTTTTACATCATCTTATAGATTCTGAATAATTTTGAAGGTGTTGTTAATGGTGAAATGAAAAGATAATAAAAATTATTTTCTATTTTCTTATTTTTAACTAATTATCTTCCCTATAAACAGCAAAAATCAACCCCGCATAGTGAATCATGGCTTGTTTGAATGAGTTCATGCAAGCGTGTATCTGTGTGGATCCTTTTGTTTATTTGTTTGTTTTCCCTGGAAAATCATTTCCTGTCAGTGTGACATGATAAAAATCAACTGTCCACAAAAGAAACATGAATCACAGCTTGTTAACCCCAAATTACCACATGCCACGAGAACTGTTTCTCACAACACAATGCATTACAGTTGTTTATATCTAACTGAAAGGATTTGAAGACACTTAAGAATCCAAACACCGAGTCGTTATAATTCCCTGTCCTTTTTGTGAACAATGATTATGTCTCTCATAAAGAAGGGTGATTTTAGGATGGGAAAGAAAGTTATGTAGTTATGTTTTATGTGTGCTTGTGAAACCCAACCAGGCTAGATACAAGGTTACATTATTCACACTTATTGTGGTGATGTTACCTCAGTGAGCAGGAAGGAGATGGCAGCAAAGGCGAATGACCAGCCGTACTTGTAACTGAAGTAGGCCTCATTAGTCTTGGTTCTGTTCAACATTTCGTCATTAATGTTGGAGATGTACAACACCAGACCAACTACCAGGGAGAGACCTGAGGAGAACAATTATACTGACCTTATAAGATAGGCATAACTATTGATTATAAAAAATGATTATAAACCATACATGTAGTGATCATAGGTTTACAATAACAGTAGTTTATGCTGCTTCTTAATTGATTAGTTTGGATATGTTGTGAGTACCTGACAGGATGAAGAAGATTCCAGAGACAAAGGCCAGGATGGTGCGATGGGGTCGGATGTGGCCGATGTTGCTGAGTACAAAAGCAATGAACATGAAGAAGAGGCTGACCAGCGGGAATGGAGTGGCAGAACGGATCATCTCTGAAAGAAGACAAGAAAATCTGATCGGTTTGTTGAACTGAATTAGAAACTTCGACTTTCATGAATCTGAAGATGTACTGAACTGAACTTTCTGGATTTTTTTCTCTGTTTTGTGTATTTTCTTCAGTGACTTTCTGAAACTTTTAATGGAAGTTTTTTCTCCTTAGAGTAGCAGCATGAGTTTTTCCATTGAGACTGGTCTTACTTGTCAAATCAGCATTTCATGGGTTTAGGACATGGTGCCTTATTTATATTAAGATGGAGCTGGGCCTCCCTACGGTGAGCAAATGGTAGAGTACCTCCCAGAAGTAAATTCTCTGATACGTCTTTCCAGAGCCTAATTGTGTTCTCCATTAAACAAGATGTTACCCTTCCAGCTAAGTGTTTCATCTAATTCTAAGACCATAAGCTTAATGGAACTGGTTATTTTATTAGTTGGGTAAAGTTTGGTAAAACTTGCCTAGAACAATCTACTGTAGATACCCTACACCACACAATCAAACGACAAAGTGAAAGTATGTCTTTCTGGATTCATGTTGAGTCTCCCACAAAGAAGCAGATTCACCAAAAAGTAAGTAAAAGGATCCAATAACAGGTGCATCAAAAGCAAAAAAGTCACAGAGCTGCATGATAAAACAGGGGAATGCTGCCTATTTCTGCATCCCGCCATCTAAAATTCATTCATTCAGAGTTTCATCTAATCCATATACAGTATATGAACTTATTTCTACTATTGTGTCTGGAAGTATACTTTACTGTAAAGCCACTGGGTGTGTTTTCTTTCTTACATGTACACTTCATTCCTATTCAGGTTTCTGTCACTTCTTCACCTGCACATCCTCACGTCAATCCTCATGTCTCCCACGTCTCCCTGTTTCTCTCTTTGTTCTCTAATACTGTACAGTACTTAAAAGAATAATCACCCCTTGGATACTTATTAGTAATAATCAAAGGTGCATGACTCATTGCATTCCTCAACATTGTTTTCTTCAGTTAGTGTGTTATGACGACCTTCAGAGAGTGTTGGAGGCATTTAAATGTGCCTAGATGATCATCTAGTTTACCATTGCCTTATTATTGTCTTTCTTCAGATATTACCGTTGGGATGCATCTTGAAGATTTTAGATCTGTATTGGCTGTCTTAACAGCATCAGTCTCTGTAATCCCGACTGCACACTGCCGGTATTGTGTATGTGTATCCATGCGTGTTAACCCTGCAGGGGGTCTCTACAAAATGAAAATGGCACCCTTAAATTTTTTATACACACCCAGCTCTTATCTTGAGTGGATAGGCCTAGGGGGTTGGGCTAGGAATAGCACAGACTACACAGATGACAGCATAGTGCAGAGGTGTTGACTCGAGTAACGTGACTTGTGCTCAGATCAGATTTGTCATGTTTGTCATGATATTAGTCCTGGCATGACAAAATCTGCACCGCAGTCCCTGTCGATGCTAAGCCACCAGCAGCCTGGAAACGGCTGCAGACACACTCCTCCCCGGGGACGTGTGGTGTTACCAGACACTTCTTTCACCTGCCAGAGATGAGGTTCACTGAGAGGGTTTAATACTTTGGAGGTTTGGGCTATCTCCCCAATTCCACCCAGTGGTAGAAGAGAGCGATGGTCCAGCTATGACTTCTCACCTGGTGTCTCACATGTGAACATGGCCAATTTTGATGGATAGGATGGAACTTTAACAGATTCCAATGGAGGTTAATCACAATGGAAGGTAATCACACTTCAGTCGCAGGCTGTTCACATTCACACAGCCCTCCTAAGTGTTTATGCATATGTCACACCTGTTGTCACACCTGTGATTTTGTATCCTCATGTTGTATCCTGTTAACCACTAACTAATGCAAAGCAGGATTTAAAACGAACAAACTCTTGGGCTGAAACTAGGAGACAGGCTGGACTACTACAACAGCTATTACACAGTAAATTGGCTCATAGCAAAACATTTTGCAAACTAAACTGAACACTTTCGCCAGCTTATATAATACTGGAGTGTTCACTGTTACTTACTCAGGACACTAACAGTGGACTCAGAGGTCATCTGGACATTAGTGGGCATCACATACTCTATGGTAAAACATCTGCCTTTCTCCTCCCCTGGAACAAAGAAATGGGGGAATATATTTTAGTAAATTTCACAGAAATATTGAGTAGAAACAGCATTAAAATTATGACTGTACATTACAAATGTCAATATTTCAGTAACTACACAGAATACAATACAACAGCACAATACACAATTTCTGCTTTCAGTACGAGGAAGACCCAGCATTAGATTTTAGCACCTTCCCCTTTATCACTATTAGTGATTAGATACTGGTGCATACCTGAACACTGTGTATTTATGTTTTTGTATTATAATATTTTGTTTTTGCATTATTTAGGCCTAATTTTTGGTTAAATAAATCTGTTAATTTTGAAGTTTTTCCTGTTGATGTGAATTATTCTTAAGGGGTTTAATGTTACATGTATCAAGCAATTGTTTTCTGGAACACAGGATCCCATGCTCGTCCTATGTAGTTTGTGTGGTGCAAGCATGCAAGGTTTCAAGTTTTTTATAATGCATACTAGTCAGCTCCCCTGAAAAGATCCTGCCTGAGCACATCGTAATAGGATTCACATTTTTATTAAATAAAACACTGACCTGCACCTCTCTCACATAGCAAATACTATATATTTAATGAGCGCAGCTATTGTTTGTTTAGGCTATAATCTAGAGACTATAAATCAATTACGAGATGAGATGAGGCACAATCTGGACGAATTTACCACCTTGATTGAACAACCTCTTGTCAGAAACCCTGGAATTTAAATCAAGAGATGCTCAAGAGTAAAAATACAACATGATGGCAATTACCGTCCGGGATTGTTTGATAGAGAGCTAAAGCCTGTCGGTTATCTCTCCCATTCCTGCATTTTATTTTGGTGTTTCTTTCAGCATTAAACCAGCATTTAAAGCCACTAAATGGAAATTCTCACAGGATAGGGAAAGAGTATGTGGCTCCCTGGAGTTCCCCTTCCCTGGGTTATCAAAACATTACTTAAAGGTGTCGTAGGCTTCCTTATTAACAGTCCTGCTTGTAGAGCTTTGTGTTGTAGCATGACTGTAAAGCGAGAGCCTTTTTTTTAAAACATCTGCAGAATGGCAGCTGTAATTGTTGGGCCTTTCAAATGTAACTACAACAGAGGGAAATAATGACCATTATAGAAAACGTTGATTATGCTTTCACACAGCAGACTTAATGCCTCATTTTCAGTCAGTCTTGAAGGACTCCAGTAACACTGCTGTTTGAGACTTGTACTGAGAAACGTTTACTGTGGAATGGCTGGAAATAAACAAACACGCAAATGTGATTATAGCAATGCCGCCAAGCAGCTACTGCAAAGCTCGACTTATAGTGTAGCTGTATGAAAGGGAACTCATGATAAACATTACAAACAAGAAATATTTCCAAGAATGGTATGTTAAAATCTAGCTAGATTTAACTTTACCCAACGCTATGGCTACTCTTACAACTCGTCCTGATACAAGCCTTGCAGTCTATATACAAACAATCCAGTGCCCTATATAGGACGTGATTTACAGCACGAAAAATGACCAAGCCCTGGCTGTATGGTGAGAGATACTCTATATGAACTCGTGCTGAAACCAAATGCTAACGGCCAAACACTCGATGAACTCTAACCAACATCAATACCGACCAAAACACCACGCAACCTCGTTCACGATCTCTGGCATGACAACATACAGCGGCTCAGTAATTGTTTCTGGGTCAAACTGTTAAATGGGCAATAAGGCCACTCAATGAGCCCTAAAAGACACACTACATTAGTCTATATATACTGTAGCAATGGCCTACTGTGTGGCAGGAAATCATCTGGGACTAATCACAGCTGGATTGCCTACATATTTGTTGTCAGTGAATGAGTAACCCTGAAACAGGAAATTGCAGGTGATTTGTGGCACAGGGGTTAATGGAACAATTCAACAGTTAATTTTAATAATAATACAGGATAAATAAACAAATTTGCATTCTTTAGGTCTAACTTTTAAAAGGCACAAACAGATATATCGCTGGATGTAATAAATAACAGCACATGTAGATTCCTGTTTGAAAATCCAACAAGAATAACACAGCATATTAATACCATTAACGGTTGCCTTTTCCAGAGGGAGCATAAGAGCAAAAGTTGATACCTGGTTTACTCAGGGGCAACACTTGTCTGGAGAGTTGTGTCTCTATGAAAAGAATAAAATCTAACCGTTAGTGTTTCATTTCCAATCCAGACCTCCAAGCATGCCCTTGTGATGTCGGAGCTGGGGAGGAACAATGTTTCGAAAGGCCAAAAGGTGTTTAAGCATGCACTGTGGAAATACATATGCTGTACGTAATACTGATTTTTTCATGTTGAGTGCAAAAGAGATGCAGGTCAAAAAGAAGGAAAAAGAAAAAGCAGTCAAGGTACTAAGGGTTTTCTGCATCAATCCAGGATGCCTCTGGTGCAACAGAATAGAAGTCAGCCACTGGGTAAGTCATGAGGAAAGACATCTAGCAAAGCCAATCTTTCAGCTGGAATAAAAATAGTTTCAAGGATGCACCACAGAATTAGAGTGTGGAAACATGAAAGGCAACATACTGGTCCTATTGCTGCACAGAGGTTAAGGAAAAGTTAAAATATTCATGCTCAAACATCCAAACACTGAGCAAAGAGTCAGTCTTCTGTACTTTCTCCAGTCACATGTTTAAAGAGGAGGGAAGAAGGTGACTGTGCATGTGCAAATACACATTTTATAGAAAATTAGACACTGAGGCCCAGATTCACCAAAGCTCTGTGCAGGACGCACAGTCAGTGCTGAGTGGCAAGTGTTTCTAACTGTGCTGGATAGAAACATTAAGCCTTGACTTTTTAATCTGTTATTCTAAACAATATGGACATTTTAATACATCATTCACATCATTCCAGGTGATCTAATGAATTCAAAAATAGTTCACCAATTACTGTGTTTCTAATCTTGCAGTAATGACCAGAGGTTATTTTGTTTGTGTCACAAGTTTCTTTGTTTATTTATATTTGTGCATGTGTGCATGTGTGTGTGTGTGTGTGTGTGTGTGTGTGTGTGTGTGTGTGTATGAATAACTGCTATATGCACAAGAATATTGGTGAATTTGGACCTTTGTTTTGTATTTTATTCTTCCATAGGAAGCTTTGTTTGCAAAAAAAATGGTCAGGTTGTGGAGCTTACTTCATAACTATCTTACACATCTAAATATATATCAGATCAGGTTATATATAACCTATAATTAACATTTATTATAATCAAATAAGTCATTATCCAGTGGGTAAAGGTTTACTTAGCTTTGAGGACTGAGGGATAAAAAATACTTCTGTATGTTTCAGACTTCATACTAACTCACCGGCCAAGAAGCACACTCTCCAGAGGCCAGAGTGGAGAGACATGCGTATCTCTGTGCTCTGGTTGAGGGGAAGGATAACACCCTCCTCCAGGTAGAGCCAGTAGTCGGTGCTTACAGCAATCCCCAACAGGCCCAGGGCGCAAACAGCGAACACGCTGCTCAGCAACGTCAACGCCTTCCTGCCACATAGGCTCATACCACAGCCTCAACAGCAGGGGGGGCGCCGCCGGCAGAAAGGAGAGCTGGGACAGGGAAAGAAAGGAAATAACATGTTCACTGAGTTTACATAACTTAAAGGGGAGTCCTCGTAAAAATCCTCCTGAGAGAAGATCAAACTGGCCCAAAGGGAAGAGAATAAAAAACTGGAGCAAACAGAAACAACATTTTGGATTTTATTGTTATAGTTTGGTTAAATTTGTTATACTATAAAGAGTTTCTGTCATAATGAGAACAGATAAAGATACTATACATAATCTAGCTAGAATCCAGTTAAAATATTGAAACAAATCACATCAAGAGATGTTTTCATTGTCTGTAAGTATCGTGGATGACTTTCTTCCTTCCTCTTAGCTGAGAAAAAAATCTGGGAAGGACTCCCTCTTATTAGAATTTGAATAACCACATTGTGCAGGGCCTGTGGCTTAGTTGGGCATGTTTGGAAAAAAATTATGTGAAGTTTTTCCATTTGACTGCCCTTGTGTTGCCTGCAGCAAAAAGAAAAAAAAAAAGAAAAGAAAAAACAAACAAACAAAAAACACAGTATAAGTCATACCACCGATAATGCTCAGAGGAGATAGGACATTTTCTGATTTAATCATACACAACTCCTAATATCTGATACAAGTCTGATATAAATCCACTTCCTTTCTGTTATATCTAGCGATGCAGAAGCAGCATTGCAGATGGTGTGCAGTATGTGTCAGCATATGAATGTGTGCGCTCATCGCACAAAAACCATGGATCTGTTCGTATGGTAGCTGATGCCCACATTTGCCGGAAGCTGGAGCGCTGGGGGTGGCTTGGCATGGGATACGCGTTGAAAGGAATTGATTTTACATAATGAGTTCACAGTGGGTTGCCACACTGAGCACTCACTGGGGGACTGGAAAGATTGAGTGAATATGTGAAAGGGTTTTGAACTTTTCATAAGATTCATGGCATTTATTTCTCTCCATGGATCAACCTCTTGTATCGTGATTGAATGTAAAGCTTCTGTAGAGATCTCCACACATCTGCTATCAGCTTGCATTGCAGAACCAGCATCTCAGCAAACAGAAGAGTGAAGGGATGTAAAGATGACGCGTGGTACTCATGGTTATACATAAAGCTTCAAGAGGAATGCAGGGATGTTTTCAGCTGAGCGGAGGAGACCAAACATGTCAACATTTCTGGCACTTTGTATCGCTGCAACTCATAGATTAAACTAATAGATTCTGGGCATTTATTACAACTAGCCAATGACATAACATAGAGTACAAAAAAAAAATCTGAGGTATTACAGGACTTCAAACTATGAGCCACAGGTCAGCATGTTATGCAAGAAAGAGCGATGGTGATTGGAAGCAGGCCGAATGCACGCATAAGCAATCAGAATTCACTAAAGCACAAAAGACTGGCATTAATGAGAAGGGACTATTATAAAACCTATTCTTAACCATGGTGCAATCAGTGGCCATTCATTTATAATAGCCATGTACTGTAACGACTCTATTTTTAGTCATTTAGCATCAGGCTACAACCTGCAGACGAGATGCATGGCTTCCACTCATAGAGCTTTTTGTGTTATTGCACTTGACCTGAAGGCTGTTGCAGCAGAGTGCAGCGGCAAAAGCACGCATTGAAATGCTGACTGCACCTGAATATGGGCTTCTACAAATAGATAACTATTACTGAAAGAGGCAGAGGATGAGCTATTTAGGCTGGTGCTACCCTTCAGGCACAAAAATAGAGAAGGATAAATGTCATGATAGTGACAGTGCTCAAAACAGCCACCAAATGTCTTGATTAATAATGATGAATTGATAATGAATTAGAAATAATGCCATATTACAATATATGTTTGAATCTTAATTTAAAAGGTGACAAGTAAGCTGCTTTATTTGTTAATACAATTATGACCAGCGATATTTTGCCACGACACAGTTGTCATCCTATAACTTGATCAGACAAATGCCAATGTTCCGTCATCGACTAACACCATTGCACCATTCACACTATTCTTGGGTGGCAACTGTTGCACAGTTGTCGCTAAAAGGTTTCGACACAGACACTCTTCGCGTGGTTAAAGCAAAAAAAAAAAAAAAAAAACAGGACACTGTAAAGACCTACTAAGGTTTTCCTAAAGTCTATTTTCAGTACCGTAATAAGGAGCTGCTGAATGACACTAGCTGTTTCACAATAATCCCAGTTCAATTCCAGTGAAGATTATGACTTTTGCTTTGTGGAAGGTATGGCCCACCGCTGAGTTGGTGGCTTTGCTCAGTCACATCTGAATATTTTTGATTTTTTTTTTTTTTTTTTTTTTTGTAATACAAGCAAACTGGACAGCTGGAGGCACTTAATCTAGTTTGGGTGAAACTCAAAAGCCCTGCCGACATAATCAAGGCTAACAGCGTGTTTTCCTTGTAGCATGTGCAGTAGCACTGTGCTGATTCATCCACTCACAGATCAAGGGTAATGGGTACCAAAAATTTGGTACGTGAATAAACACCTGAATTTCACTCGAAAACAGTAGTACACTGAATTGATTTGCAGCATCTTTCAGTGATGCGTTGCGGGTGGGGAGAGGAATCTGTAAGGAACGTTTCTCAAAATATTTTCACGATAGTGTTTCACAGTTCTGCAGAGAAAGGGTGTATACATTACTGATTAATGTGTCCTATAACCTCCTATTGTTTGTGCGCTGGCATGGGTTGTTTGGACACCTAAATGTATTAAAGCAATCACTTTTGTTGCTTTGCTTGGTATTATAACAGGAAGTGGAAAATTACATCAATGACAGTAAAAGAAAGAGGCCTAAAAATAGTTCTTAGATTCCACAAAGCCCGATGAACAGAACAGGCATGTGTGTATACAAGCTTCAGGACAGACACACACACACACACATACATAATTGTACCCATTGTTCTGGCCTCTAAAGGATTAAGAATGGTGACTGATCTCAGCTAAAAAAACAAAAAAACAAAAACTGTTTTATTTGTATTGAGACATGTTTCCCATTAGATGTTCAAAGCCACCAGGACCAACAAAAAAAGCCTTGTGCTCCCCTCTATGTCTGCAAAGGGAACCGAAACACTCCTCTGCATAAACATCAGCATTTGCTTTAAAGTCCTGTTTGAACCTGTTTCTAGACTACCGCCCATGACTGCCTAAACGTGGTGCAAAGGTAAGCAAAACCTCTGCAAACTGTCACTCTCGTATATATTTATCTTGTGTAAAAAGGAAACTGTATTTTCTTTGTAATTGTTAACCATTAATGTGATACTGAACAAATCCACTAGGGGTCCAGAGGCCATGCTGGCATCAAGTAAGGCAGATACACACCACTGCTAGAGTAAAGGGCATGTCATCACCAAAAGTAGGGCAGTCCTCTTCTGTCTACTTTAACGTGCAAACCAAACCTGCTGTCCATTTTAATTTAAACGGCTCATTTCTGAGAACAACTGGAAATCCAACGGAGACAAAGAGTAACACAGATGTCTCCATCCTTTTCAGATGTCGTAGAATACTATGTTAAAACTCTTTCGAGGGTTTAGCCACATCATAGCATGCATTTGTTTTTGGCACGCTTACTGAGCCAGCCAGTGTGGCTATAGGAGAGCGTAGCTGTGGGTGCAGTCCCTCTGTTGCTTTTGATGAGGACAGGAGACTAACACTGTGGGAGTTAGTTGCTGTTGGTTGGGGCTAGCTGGAGGAGCCTGAGGACAACAGCAGTCCAGTGCAGAGGAGAGGATTTGCCATGAAGCAACGGACACAGTTGGGGGGAATTGGCAGAGACACTTCAGAGATCTGCTTGTATAGTTTAAGAAAACATACTTCAATATATATATACTTCAATATATATGCACATATTCAAACATACGTCAATCTCTCAGGCCCACAAATGTCCATGAGCTTTGGAAAGAATTATATATTTTCTGTAGCTAGATTAAAATAAATTAATATTTATTGATATTGTTATTAACACTAATATGAAGACAGATTTTTATGTTTTTTAAAAGGAAGAAACTCAAATATATCCAAAAATAGCTTATAAAATTACAGTTTTAAGCCTATAGTTATTTCTGATTTGTTTCTGCAACCCAGTTTTAATAGGTAAAGGTTATACGCTCCCTGGCAGACGGTTAACTTTATTGCACAGAGGACATTTTGTTTCCATATGCTAATGTATATCGACTATTGTCTTTGAGCTATGCTGGCCTCCAGTCGGGAGCTAACAAGCTAGAATGATTTCTCAGTGGTCTAATTCTGGAGATGCCTCAGCACTCCCCCGAAGGCATGCCTACCAAAATTGAAAAGATGCACACAGTCGTTCAAGCCAAATCCCTGCTGTAGGCCAGACGACTTACAACACATCATCTGGCGAACAGCAGAGAGTGGTGGCAGTGGTGGTGCGAGCTGTCAAGACTGAGAGAAGTGGTAATTTCTGTGTCACGTTCTCACCTCTCCCACACTTTAAAACCACGTGATTCAAGTTAGAAAATCAGTCAGCTGGCTGTTAAATGTAATCACACACTTGCATATAAACACTTGAACCAGCTGACCCAATGTAGAAGGTGTCCTCAAGACTCCAGAGCAGCCTGCATCAAAACGTGGTACATCTCTCGTTCTGTAATGTCAGATCATCTTAATTTAATTGGATGGGGCAGCTCTGAATATAGCCCAAGCCTTTCATGCTGTTCCAAAGGCAGTCCCCTTATGTCTTTTAGCAAATGGTTTTGAGCTGTCATCCCCTGTGCATTCCATTATACAGTATCATGATCAGAAAGAATACAAAGAGCTTGTCAGTCAGCTTGTTCGCTGCATTTAAAATCTTCTGATGATCATGAATAAGTAATAGTAAAGATAAACTTAAAATAACTTCATATCTTCACTGAAAAAGGCTGTTTTCTTTACCAAAGCTTTGTGAATATTAAGGATAACTGTCCTTAACTGTTTCCATGCAGACATGTTTGTAACAAACATAATAATAACTTGAATGACTTGAAATGAAATAAAGGTTTGTTTGACTGACACAAGAAAACAGTGACCCACAGCAACATCCATTTTCCTTGTTTGTTGTGAGAACAAGTCTACCATTTATAAGAGCTTGACTTGGCCCTGTCGCCAGGCAACACTATACAGAAGAGCCCGCCGAATTAGTGAAGCATGAACGGACTGATGAGCGAGTCCCGAAACAAGACTTCCTATTTGTTAGTGCATTTTACATGTTGAAGCGGGGATACAGAGGAAAACAGGAGAAAGACACAGAGGCACGAATACATGACAGAAGATTATAGAACAAAACATATATCAGGACATATTACACACCGCCAAAATACTCAAACACACACACGGGGTAAAGGTGGACATCAATGTTATCAATGTTCTGATACTATTCTACAGTACAGCCACACTTGTGTGGAATTGCTGTAGGACTTTAACAATAACAGAAACCAGAGTGTGTGTAAAGCTACAGTGTATTGCAAATCTAAATTAAAACTGAAAAGTGGATCACCAGAGAGGACTTTGTTTACTTTTTGAGGATATTCCCATCAGGATGTTCCTTAGAGTGTGAGTGATCACTGAAACTGCTGAGGTGCAGCCAAGAGAGTGGGCTGATGCTACAGGGAATGTTTATTTACTGTGCTTAACAAATTTGTGTTATTATGGAGCATGTTTCATATACACACCATAAGAATAGTAAGTGAAGTCAGTAAGGTGGTTTAGAAAGGCCCCGTACTAACACTGCTGAGCCTTAGAGACACTCCTGATCAAAATCTTAAGACTGGGAGAAAAATTACTAATATTTACATTTCGTGCTGGTGGAGTTTCAGAATGCAAAAAGAAGAAACGGGAGCAAAAGACAGCAAAAGAGAATCAGCAGTTTATTGAAAACTGCATTTAAACTCAAACAGGCTGTTTACCAGCGTTTACATTTACGACTACAGCCTTAAAAAGTCAAAATCTCTTTCGTGTCATTTTCTATCAGACCTTCTCGCTGTTGTGACTCCCTGACGGCAAAGGCAAAAAGGTTTTCTGTCTTTGAATCTGACAGGATTGTTGAGCTGCACAAGCAAGGCCTCTCGCAACGCGCCATCCCTGTCGCACTCGCAAATTTCACCTGTTCTGAGCTGGAGGATCTGATGGGTTGTCCATGAAGACACAGGTCAATTCTTGACCCAAACTAAGACCCTTACTGTACTGTACTTTTTGACTGTAGCCCAATCACCATAAGACGGTATCTGCAACAGAAGGCCTTAAAGAACAAAACATGTCTTAAATCAAAAAAAAGGCCACGTCTCCTCCCACGCCACAAACTTGCCCATTTGCACTTTGCAAAAATGAGACATTAGAAGGTGAAAGAAAGATTTTTCTCTGACGAGAAAAAATGAATCTGGATGGTCATGATGGCTTCCAACATTACTGGCATGACAAGGAGATCCCACTGGAGATGTTTTCTACGTGGCACAGTGTAGGTGATGCCATCGTGATCTGGGGTGCTCCTTCGGTGTAAAAAAAAGAGCTTCAGGTTGTGCAGGGGCATCAAAATGTGGCGGGTCCAGCAGGGATCCCACTTGACTGAGAACTCATGTCTGTGCAGTGGTCACTGGGTCTTTCAACAGTTCACAATGCCCACCTGACAAAGGACTTCTTCCAGGGTGAGCATCTTTGGGACCATCCTGCATGTCCCTGTGATTTAAATCCCACTGAGGACGTTGGGGACGGATGGCAAGGAAAGTTTACAAAGATGGACGTCAGTTCCAGACCATGGATTCCCTTCTTGAAGCCATCCTCACCACATGGGACAATGTTCCCACCAACCTTCCGGAAAAACTCACATCAAGCATGACTAAATTCATTTTTGTAGTAAGAACGGTGGAGCTACTGAGTACTACTGAGTCCATTTTTGACTCTTTTAGACCTATTTTTGGGTTATTTTGAGCTGTGGTCTTAAACTTCTGATCAGCTGATAAACAGCCTGTTTGAGTTTGAATGCAATTTTCAATAAACTGCTGATTCTATTTTCCTGTCTTTTGCTCCTGTTTCTCCTTTTTGCATTTTGAAGCTCTACTTACAACCTGTATAAGTTCCACCTGCACAAAATGTAAATATTAGTAATGTTTCCCCCAGACTTAAGATTTTGATCAGGAGTGTATGTGACAGCTAACCTATATTTAATACAACACAGAGCATGCATTGTGTATAATAACAAGTCCGCATTGAGGAGTGATAAATTGGTTAACAATGAGCAGTGGTGTTGGTGAGCTAACAAGACATAGAGTGAAGGAAAAATGGAAGATTTTAATGATAGAACACATGGCCAGGGGTGTAAAGTCTTTGGTAACATAGTCTGTGCATCCTGGAGCCTTCAAAATGTTGCTGTAAAGCTGCACAAAGGCTTGAATCCCAGAGATAAAAATATTGAAAATCACTGACACTGCCAGCAGTTAAATATGTGGTTCAAGTCAGCAGTTTAAGCTTTGACACCACATTAGATTCTGCTGCATAAAACTGAAAGCAATGCCTGCAACATTTTAATGACGATAAGGTCAACTGACTTCCAATTAAATTTTTAAACCTCTGTGGGTTCCTTTGAAAACTATCTGGATAAACAGAAGGAGGATCTATAAAAAGACTAGAAAATAGTACAAATGTGAAAGAAAGATTGAACTGAAACTGAACAAACCCCAGAAATATACACAGGTTGTGGGTTCCCGTCTTTAAGTCACAGTATGAACTACTATAATGATGTGCACCACCTACTATAAATGTCTATTTCACTGCAACAAGTAGCCAGAGTGCAGCCTTTATTGGGCAGTGGCTCCAAAACCGTATTCCTTTGCAAGTGCAGAAAAATAATCCCCTGCAGTTCACTGCCATCTCCGTCTAAGTTTGTGCTAAAACAGTATTCGGCTGGCACACTGAGGTGGATGGATGTCATCCAAGTAGGCCTGTGGGCTGCCTACTGCTGAAAACCTATTCCAGGTTAATCTGACATTTTTATTAATGAAGAGGTAGCTTATTAAACCTGCAACTGAATCTCAAGATTTGTTTCAGATGTTGCTATAGAAGATAAAGTTGATATTAGGAGACGTGCAGCCTGCAAAATAAACAAAAAACTGGCACATACTGAGCATGAATAATTGAATACATTTAAGTGAGGACTGTGCCTCCACACCTGTGAATTTTTTCTGTCAATAGTTTTGAGGTAATTAAAAACTAATATATAAGTAACTAATATAAGTCTTGGTCCTTAGTGTGCCATTTGGTAGGAGTCCATTTGTTGGCTTCCTCCATCAGAGGCGGCTGTTTGTTCCCGCCGTTTAAATCTTTGGCTCGAGCTCAAATCGCTGTCCGCGGTGCTGAAGCTGTCACACACGTCCGCGCGAGCAGTCCGTCAATAATAAACTTAGTCCATTGAGCCTGGTGTTAAACAACAGTGTAACGGAAGGAAACTCATATAGACCCCCCCCCCCCCAGTTTCCCCTAAGTGTTTATTGGCGCCGGAGTATCCAAAGTAAATGTAGTCTGGAAATGACTTCTTTCCATAGGACCGCAAAAGGCTCGACTCCCCTCCTTCTCTGTGTTCTCTCACCCTAAAAACGCGTTCGTGTGTCACGCCACTTTTTCTTTCTTCAAACTACAATGCGCTATCTCGACTAGCGTATCGCATGTGCAATTTAAAAACAGGTTTTGACCGACTTTACCGACTTGGACGCATATAGTGTGTCCGTGTTGAAGCCAAAGAACGACAAGTATAGTAGCATAAAAAAACAGTTGAGTCTTACGAAGTGCAGCTTGTAAATTTCCCCACAATAATTTCAGTACAAAATGAAGAGTAAAGTCCTCTCTTTACATAGAAGTGTGAGCAAAGTGAGTGTTAGCAGAAGCTCCCATGCTTTTATATTGTAAATATTCAAACAAGCCTCGGTTTAAACGCCATAAAGTAAAACACGCGAGGCAAACGAAACAAACAAAGCATTCCACGATATCAACTGCGCCGTTTCTCTGCGCAAAAAAAAAAAAACGTCGACGTCGTAGCATTTATCTCTACTAAACACAGACATCATTATTAATTACCTTTCACGAAAAAGACTCGCCGAGTCAAAGCGCTGTTCCTCCTCTTCCTCTGTCTTTCTCTTTTTGTTTCTCCCGGTTCAGTCGCTCCGTGTCGTCTCGGGTTTGGCGCGCGATAAGCCTGTGCGTTGCGGACGGGACCCGCGGCTGCGTAACTCGCGCGCCACTACTATCCAAACCAGAACTAAGAGCGTGGCACGTGGCGGCTAGCTCCGCTCTCCACCTCTCTCCAGGTGAGGTCAGAGGAGGAGCTGGCTCCGTGCGATGAGAGTTTGTTGTTCAAACCTTAAAACCCTGAAGGCGCCATGATTTTTTTTAACGTTTTTTTTTAAGCTTGTTTACTGCTTTAGTTGTTTGTGCAAATTTCCCATCATGACAGTTGATATCATGTGACATACGCAATGTGTATTTCTTGTATATTTAGCATTCTTATATTACAATATACAACCAGTAACACAGTATATAGTATACATAATAAGTGATAAGAAAATTTTTTGGCAGTCTTATTTTTTTTCTTATTTCCTCAAATTCTGCCCTTTGAGTTGGCTTCCCCACTGAGCCTCCAACCATTCAATGATTTTGTTCTATTTTCTGTATTACTCCTCCTTAATCAAATGAGTCTATGTAAGATCTAGTTCATTCTTCTTATGGAAACAGATGTGTACAGCTGGACATGTGTTTCCGCATGAGGTCAGAAAGCCTGCTGTAATTGCAGAAAAAACAAGAAGTGGGCAAATTGAGGAGCCCGCTCTGAATTCGTGTTAAATGCGATGGTTCTGGGATAGCATTCGGGCACATGTTTAGAGCAGTGCAGAGCGTCAGAGCTGCTCTCAGACCGAATTCAGCACAAACTGTCTCCGAACATATGGACGTTCATTCAGTCATTTAGGAGCATCTGGTGAATCCCATGTATGACTGCCCACCACATTATGTTCCTTACTGATCATGGGCAGAAGTGAATGAAGAGGATGTCATCAGCTTGGCTCTGACTTGGCCTTTCACATAACCCCTCACTGACCTCACAAGAAAACAGTGGGGACCTTTGTCATTCCGTTTTGTGTCAGACTCCTCCAGGCTCAACAGCAAATATGAACTTTTCTGGCATCCTTTGCGTCTTTTGGAAATACTGAGCCCTTGCTGAGCGGAGCAAAGAAATTCTTAAAGGCTTTGAAACATTAAACATCATACCACCATCCATGGAATGGACGATGTACAGAACAAAGCTCGTCTGCTGTCACTGAAGGTCAGTATCTTCTCAGGGGAGAGAGAGAGAGAGACAGAAAGAGAGACAGAAAAAAAATCAAGCTCTTCTGTCTGCAAAAACAAAAACACATACTCAATTTGGACACAGTTTTGACTACAAGCAGACTCAGAAAAACACAGTGTCATTTTCTTTCTTCAAATTTCTCTTCTCCATAATGCAAACATAAATCATTCACCCGGATTTTGTTACTGGCCAGTCATTATTCACAAAGAAGCTAACGTGTATCAGACTAACTATAAAGCATCTGTTTTACTTCAGGCAAAAACAGTCTCATAACAAAACAATATGGTTGCATATGACCCAGCTCGAGCAGTTTAATAACAGACAAAGTTATGCGGAAGATGTGTGTATATGAACAGCAAGTTTCTGTATTTGTCTGTTTGTGTAACAGAGGGGGAATGAGAGAAACCAGTGAACTGAAAAAACATATAGGCATTAAACAAAAGCTCACACACCAGCTGGTTCCACAGTCAACAAACTGCAGGGCTTTCTCTGATCACAGGGCAGCTAAAACAAGCAAAGAAATGAGCACAAGTTCAATAATTCTGTACAGTAGGTGCCTGCATTACAACAATATTACAATCCAGAACAGAAAAATACAATTTTAAGGTAATTAACAAATTCTAATTACATTGTATGAATTATAAACAATGATTTAAGTCTAGTACTTGTGACTAGCTCATTTGATAATCTCAAACAGTATGGGCCAAGGAGACACATTTTGGAAAATATCCTCAATGCATCACACGGTGTTGTAAAACTTTACAAATCTCCCATCACTCTAAACCACTATTTAGGACACTGGCTGCCTGCCAGCATGGAGCTATAGCAATTTTGGACCCTCATTTGAGAAGAAATCACTAAGATAGATGAAAGCTATCAAGTGCAGTCTGAGGATATGTATAGTGGCTGGAGTTTTGTGACTAACAAGATAGAGGAGAGTCCAAAAATGGAGTAGAGGTCAAGGTTGGAAAGAATTAGTGGGAAACTTTTCAGTGATCAATACGGTAATGGGGACCACCGAAAGGATCTGCAAACTGTCTTTATTTCTCACTGTGAATCCTAAGAAAGTAACCACTTTTCACATTTTTTTCTCCTACACTTTTATTTAAAATGAGCAGTAGAAACACATGTGCAACTTTTTATTCCCTTTATGTACATCTTATACTTCGGAAGAAGCAACAGGATGCTACTGAAAAAATGACATACCTTACATTATGATCTGTTGTTATAGGGAGGCATTGCAATTGTTGTGTCTGCAGCTTGTGTTTCATGAAAACAGAAAAAAAAAAATCTCTTTACTTGTGTTGAAACACTTTTTCACCTGTATCTTGTGACGGGTCTTTAATAAGTTGACTAGACTGAGCTCAGCATAGGCCTTATAAACCTCCTCATAAACCCTCTTCTGGCTTAAAATGAAAGTCTCAGGTGTACTCACAGCCTAATTTAGCTCAAACCTAACAGAAATCGTACAGTGTCAGTCAGACCTTAGACATGACCGTGATGCTCCTCAGTGCAGGTATGCCCTGATGTCTTCTGACAGCAGTGAGTGCTACACTATTGTCTTCCATCACTAACACCCCTCTGCCTGCACCAGGACTCAAGCTCAGCCATCCAATTAATGAAGAAGCCTGGAACACACACAATCGACCCACCACCCCACACACAAAGTCACACCTCTGCATATGCTAAGAAAAACATGCTCCCACATGCTCGCTCCCATATACCTACATACTGTATAAGATCTTAGTGGTGCATACAAACACCCACACCTTTGAAAACTGTACTGGTTCGATAGTTTTGGGTCTCACGGGGTACGGCATGTCTACCTCTGAACATATTGTGTACTGCTGCAGAATGTGTTGAAAACGACGTACAAGGTGCCAGTGTCTTCACCAAGAAGCAGTATCTATGACTTACATTTCTTTTGTTGTGTTGTTTTTTTCTTTTTTGAAGGACAGACTTTGGATGAGGCTGTAACACCAGGAGATGCCACTGAGACATCTCTCAAAACAGATTAACATGCACTTTTTCTGAGTTGAGGGGAAATCCAAAATCTACACCAGACTGTATCATAACTAAACCACAAAAAATATTTTAATATAATATAAATTGTTGGTTAAATAACAACTGACAAACAAACAAACAAACAAAAAAAAACACTCACTTGCAATGGTATGGACCTCATTTTCCATTTTTTTTATTTGCATTATCATACATTAGGTACAAATGACACAATCAGTTACAAGGTAAGTAGCTCAGACTCGTTTTAAAGGTTTCAGGCTGACAAGGGAAGAAAACAAACATACACCATTTGCAAAATACAATATATTCTTTCTTTTACAGACTATGTAGATATCTACTGTAAGTCATTTATGTACAAGGACAGGAGTGCTGAGATTATAAATGAAGAGAGGAGAGTTAGAGACCATGTTACTGTATGGGTTAAGGAATAAGGCATTCCTGCACATCATTGATCCTGTGCTCTGTGCGGCCAAAAAGATGGCAGCGCACTTCAACTCTCTCATTTCACGGCGAACGGGACACAGCAGAGAGTAATGACTAACTACAAAGAAGAAAGATGTCGAACAGGATTCATCTAAAGCAAACAGGTAGCTGAACAAGCATGATAAGAAATGATAACAGACCTCTCTCTCTTTCTCTCTCTCTCTCTATCTTAAGAGTCTAAAGTCTTTGTATCAGAAAGTTACTTCATTTTCTGGCCATTCTAATCGATTCAATTAAAAATATAAAGGTGAGGACATCAAATTGAATGTAAACAAAGCAAAACACCAAACACGTTTGGCTAACTCATTTTCCATGGTGCATGAGAGGGGACCAGTAAAGAGTAGGAAAGGGTGGAAATTGATGTCAACTGTGTTGAGTGAACTGCGCAGGAAAAATCGACTGCTCTCCTGACCCGATGGGATTTTAAAGCGTGAAAGACGGAGGACGCTGTCGATAACATGATGGATTGACTTGGCCCAGGCACTGAGGAAGGAGGAACAGGTAGAGTGAAAGAGGGGGTATACAAGTGACGACAAAGGAGGGATGGTTCAATGTGACCAGGCACAGGGGTTGGCCTTCAAACAAGCCATCGTCATCTAACGTTTCATCCATTTAGCTTGATCCCATCAATCACGTGTTCACTGTTCCCTCGCTTCTCCAACATCATCCTTTGATATAATCGCTATACATAACCAATTAAGTCACTACATCATTCAGTCATTGATAGGCACAGGGAGGTAAAGGTAAAGCAAGCAGACACAGGAGGGTGAGTCGAGTTGCAGTTTTATGACTGTAAGGGTAATTGGCGTCAGTCAACAAAATGTGTTTAAAATTCTGATTTACAGACTTTTACTCACATTCAATAATTTGCAGGATGTGCTGAAACATGGTGTACAATGAACTGAGTGAATTAACTTCAACTAGGCTACTTTGACAATTCATTAAAAATACAGTAAGCAGAGGAGGGTACGGCGTAAAAATGGAGTCGAGAGTTGAGATCAGAGCAAGAACAATGAAGATCAAGAAGAGGGTTACAGTATATCTCTTTAAGTTGGGAAAGGCACACACGGGGAGAGTAAGTAATTATTATTCTTTTCATGCCCACACTGAGTGTGACATTTTTCAAAGATTTCTATGAAGAAAGAAGATTGGGAAACAAGTCATCAGAGACTCTATTAAAGGGATGGACCTAGACTATTTAGTCAGCACATAGAGAGGTGCAAGTTAGGCTCAGACGAGGGCAAGACTGTTGCTGAGTAAACTCAGAGTATGTACAAGGAATATTTTCTCTCACTTCTGTGAAACTCACTGGGTGTTAAACTAAATGCTCCACAAGTTTAATTGTTTGCCAGAGACAATTCTGCCCGAGACTAGACAGGCAGGAAACTCTAGTACCGTGTATGCTGAGTCATCTATCAAACTGACTAACACAATGTGCACTGGTATACTCATGGCAGCATGCTACTGTATATGTTATGTGGCCAACAGAGTGAACAGCGGGTGTGGTTTTGGGCAGGTCTCAGCTGCCACAGAGAGTCATCCACGTGACTACAGCTAGTGCAATGCTGCTATTGTCGGGTTCTGGCGTTTTCCAGGTTTGGCACATGCAAAGGGTTAAAATACTATAGGGAACGCGGCTGGGGAACACAAATCTTAGAAAAATCATGGAGGAAATACTACATTAACAATAGTCCTTATCTATGGCAGTCAGGTATGAGTTTTCATATGTGATATATTCTCTGAAACATTCCTGGATTTCTTGAGCAGAAGCTAGAGAAATAGAACCGACAACACGACAAACAGCAAAAGCAAAAAAAAAAAAAAAAAATTACACAAATGACACGACATAAGATCATAACATAAACCCCATTCATGAGACACTGAGAGCGAGTGGTCCCACTGGTCTACGAGCCATGCTTCTGTGTCAGATCTGGGTTCAGTGTTCCACATCGCCCTAAATAGGAAAATGCAAAAGGAACCAGGGGCCATGATGTGTGTGTGTGTATATATATATATATATTTAGCTTCTACACAAAAAAGCACTGATGTAGAACCTATGAATATGTGTCAGGGAAGCCTTTTATTTTTTGTTTCTTTCATTTTAGTTGTTAGTTAGTTGTATTTAAATTTCCAAGCTGCAACAAATGTCTACTCTATGTTCTTTAGCCCCTGTGATCTGCATTCTTTTGGCAAAATCATTGTAGTTCCTCATGCCTGTTTTCACACATAGTTTACAAATTTGCCTGAAAGTTAGGACTTTGGCGTTTCATTACTGTTATAAGAGATTGTCATTTAAACTTGTGGTTTGTATACTTGTGAGTCTAGCCGGTCTAGGATCAGCACTCCTAAGTTACTCTGCTGTGTAATGGGCACCTGAAATGGTAGTGGATTCCATTGTTGAACATGAATTTAAACTAAACATGGTCATTATTCTTCAAGATGGATGAAACAGGTACAAACTTTCAAGACTACAAGGAGTGACTCGCCTCTGAAGTTAGATTTTGAGCAGAGTATCACTTTGAGGTTGTAACTCTTTAGGTTTTTATACTTAGTGGCATGCAGCACTTAGCAGATCACGTGCATGAATGATGCCTACCAACAGCATGCAGATACACAAGGACAGTCAACAGCCAGACACACATCCAATCAACATACAATTTGCAGTCAAAATCATTGAATATGACTGAAGAAAAAAAAGATTTGATAATTCTGCCAAAATAAGTGTCAGAACAGAAGAATCTTTCACAACTTGATAGATCTGGACTCTACTACAGACATCCAGCTGTTACAAAGTTGATCTGTACTGGGTGACTTAGTTGTTTTTACACATACAAATATTGGTTTATATAATTAATGTAATAAAAGCACATTCAGGTGTTGGTATAAAAACTGTAACTTGCTATACTCTTTTCAAATAACTCATAATTATTTACAAAGGAGCTATGCACTGATATTAGATGCATTAAAATATTAATCTGATCTAATGGAAAAATATGAGTGAGATCACAAAAGAGAGGGTAAAAACGTATCTATCTTTAAAGACATTAAAGAAACCAAAGGGGGTGATAACAACAAGGATTTTGTTGACACTCTCCTCATAAAGGACGAGTTTGTTCTCAGGACGACAAAAGCATTGTCAGAAGAAATGCTCCTTTTGATTTGCAACTTCTCTATCCAGGACACCTAACAAGTATGTTTTACCGAGGCTTGAGGGCATGATACTGTATGCAATATAACATTGCATGGTTAATACACAATGACATGTTCTAAAAACAAACAACATTTCATGAAAATGTCTTAACAGTTTCCATTAAGACTGTAATTTTGGGCACAAATTGTAAACGTTTTGTGTTTGATTTTTTTGTATGGTAGACATAAGAATGCTCTGCCCACATGCTAAACTGATTACTCTTTGCTGTGTGTCCACACAGTGTCCACAAAGTTATTGATAAGGGAAATACGCAATCTGCAGCTCAAGTAAGGGCTAGAAAAGAGTTGTGTGAATTATTATTATTTTTTTAAACTCGAGTGATAACAGTTAAGTTTTGAAGAAGTGGAACCAACCCTGACACACTTTCATACCTACTGTATGCCTCTCACGTATTTGCGTTTTTACAGGCTGCATTATGCAATAACAAAACTGTTCATTTTTTAGTTGATTTGCTACGCATACTGGCAGTTGAGACTGGCTAAACTTGAATTGTACTCAAAGAGAGTTTTACACCGTCACCATTAAATCAAAGGGGAAGAAAACTGTAAACATGATACAGGAAACATTGAATCACAAGGTGGTATTTCAACGCCTGCACCACCCGTCCTTCATATTTACCTTACATAATATCTATGATGTTTTAATTATCTTCTTCATCTTTTCCCAAATTAGTTAATCCATCCTTTAAATTCATCTTCAATATTTGCTTTCCTATGTGATATACAGGCATAGATTAATTTATTCTCTCAGTTTCATCCTATACTGGAGCAGATACATAAAGCCTGACATCCTTCAGTCTCAGTGCCTTCAGTTGTGGTAAACCTTCGATACAAATTGCAGCAGTAAGGGAGGACATCCTTGTCTACAGTACATGCTCATCTTTAAGCTAAAGGAAAATATTTCTTGTGATGTCTGAGAACCACTCTAATATGTAATCTATACTGGCAAATATATTGTACAGAACAAATATGCAAGCCCTAGATTGCTGCTTATGAATAAAACCAATACATAAAGGTTTAAAGCGGGCCTTCAAGATCAAGTTGTGGTCAGATAATGGACTGGTGGTTGGTTTAAGTGGGTGGCAGAGAGCAGGGAAGTTCTTCTGGGAGGTTTCGCAGATCCTTTTCATATGCTGTTACTGAGCGACGGGTGAATAAACTGCGGGTTGATGAAAGAGAATCCGGCAAACTCAGCCTGGTCAATGTTGGCGATAACCAGCTCATCCGGTGGTGTGAGCTGGGGCTGGGTGCGTGTGAAGAACTTGTCAAAGTTCTCGGCTGCTTTGCCACACTGTAGAGAAGAGACACAAGAGAAGAAGCAGGAGTTTAGACATAAGGTATGTAAAATAATACGGAGTGTGCAAGCAGACCGACAAGACAGAGCAGACATGAAAAATCTGGGGCACTTGGCAGAGGTATGTGCATGGCAATTCTGCGAAGGCAAGAGACTTTCAGCAGAATTTGTTTTTGAACTTTTTTGGAACTTTTCACAAATGAACCCAAAGCACAGGACACACATCGTTATCAGACATCATCGATCTCCACTATTTCCATCACCGTACATATAAAAATCACACTGTGCTGTGCAACTAGACAATGGGCATTGGACAGTACAACAAGCATCGTTCTCCTGCTCCCCCGGTCTACATATAAATGGAAAACATTTTACACCTGAACCCCACTGCTACATGCAGTAGGAAGTCAATAACATCAGATTACATGCTCTACATCTCATTCACCTGAATTGCAATGCACCCTTCTGAACGCCAAAGCAACATTGGCACAGCTGCGAAACAGCAACGTACTTTTCAGTAAACAAGACCCAGGATTGAGGAAATGAACTTGTCTGTAACAAGGCGCGCTGTGTCGTTGCTCTGAACCCACAACCCGCTGTGATGCAGCTCCTTTATCTTGGCTCACACGTGTTATGTACGCAATTTTGTGCATTTGATCCCCAGCTGTCAAAGCTAATTATCTCACAGAAGAATGAAACGTTTCCTTGAACACAGCGACGGCATGAAGGTGCTACAAGGTTACACGGGGATTAATTAGTGTGCTCATGAGAGGGAGGCGAGCTGTCAGTATTTAACGGGAGACATCAAAAGTGTTTTCATGTTTGTGAGAGGATAATCAAATTAAATCAAAGAAGTTGAAATGGCACATGTCACATGGTGGAATTTCTCAGCAAAGGAAGGTCACGTTTGGAGACGTGAGCATGCATCTTATTTTGTTGCCGTAGCGATACCCCCCTCCCCCAACTGAAAAAAATCCTACTTGACACGTAGCTTTCAAGATAAAAAGTAGAATCCGAATATTAATATTGGCCATTTATATTGAGTTAAATATGACTATGAATATATATTATTGTATCTATATGAGGTCTGCTTTATCTCCTTCCAAGCTAATCTAATTTACGCTGCTGGTTAAAGCTATTTGGGATTAGCTTCTGTGGAAAATCAGAAGTGTATTCTCACACAGAATTGCCAGAGTGTTTTGATACTCGTACCTTTCTATTAAATGAGACCCTAACTCTAAGGCTAGCAATATGATTTCATTTGTCATAACCAATTCTAGCCCCAAACACACCCAGTTATAGCGTATTCATCAAATTCAACCCTGATTCCAAATGAACCAACACTGCACTTTAAACTTTTAGCCACATATTAACTAAAAATCAGGGACTAAGGTATCTAGATATCAGTACTTGATGTTCTGTCAATCACTTAATCGCTTAACTACATTTTTTAGATTCTGTGACACAATGAAGTCAACAAAAAGGTTCACATTTATCATCAAGACATGACTTGTTAAATCAGTGACTCTGCATTTAAAGGTCTGCAATGGCCAAACCTACAAAGAGCATTAGATAGAGCATTTCCAGCTTTGTTTGATCTTTGATGTTATTCTTCCGTTTTACTGGAGAGAATTCAAGAAGAAATGAGACACGGGGTCTTCAAGAGAATGAGCGAGTAAGAGACGGAGAGGGGCTGCACATACTGTCCTCTATCCTCATCAGTTAGTCCACCTACACACTGGGCTCACCTACATGGATGCACGCATTCACAAACACACACACAATCGTACACACGAACACATGCAAGGACTCAGTGCACTTCTTGAAAAGCATTAATGTTCCCCTGGGGGCTTCTGTTCTGTAGTTGGCTGTGAGTATAACTGACTGTGGATCCAAATGCCATGGGGGCTTGAGCGCAGGACTTGAATAGACAGAAAGAAAGGAGAATGGCAGCCATAGCACATTTGGCACTGTTGTCATAGAAATAAACATCAGGGGGATTAAACCGAAAGGGTTGTTGTGACTGCAAAGGCAATATTTGACTAAACATTACATCAGATTTCAGGTATTACAGATACAGTATGAATCATTCAAGATACTGGAAAGGCAGCTGTTTTGTTTTTACAGAAGACTATAACGTTACTCAATGATTTTGCACTTTCTGTCCAATTACTAATTCATTTTTGTTGCCTATTTTTGATACTGAACGGATAATTAGCTTCCTGTTTTGACAAGGATAGATTTAGTGGACGTGGATACCCATTCTCTAGTCAACAAATCCATGTGTGTCTGTGTCTACTGTGTGTTATTACCAATTCTTTTTCAAATGTAGCTCAAATAGGACTAATGACTACTTAGCCAAGTAGACGCATTTCTGCCTCTCTGGTATATGCAAAGCACTCTTGGCATATGTTGAGTTCTTCTCCAAAACAACCGAGCAGACAGAAAACTTACACCTCAAAACATCTGTCCTTTGTCTGAGACTGTTCACTAACTTGTGACTAACTGGCTTTATCCACTGCTGCCCCACATTCACAGACAATGCATTGTATGTAAGTGTGCGCCTGTGTTTTACAAGCATGTTTATGTGCACTGTGTACCTGCAACCACTCGTGTGTCAGTCTTGTGTGTGTTTAGGCATGTCAGTCTGTGTTTGTCAAGCAAAAACACTGGCAATAAAGGTTCTGACGTTTCTATTTTTATTCTCTTCCTTTTTTTCACTGGTATAGCCAGACAACACGTCAGGTGATATAACAGAAAATAACACAAGAGAACTAAGGTGTGTGCATGTGTTGTTATTATTTTTTAAATGTCTTCCCATGACTGCCGACAGGTGACGTTCGCTTCATGCCACTGCCGCCCTGTCAGAGTGGATAGAAGGCAGGACACAGGCTTCAAGGAGCAAACGTGACTCTTTCATGTGTGTGTGTGTGTTGTCTCTCAATGTACTCTTTCTTTCTTACACAGCAGACACCTGATGGGTAAATCGCCAGCGACCCTCAACTGCCGTGTCTCTCTGTAAACTTGTCTTTTTCTATCCGTCACTGACCATCCGTCGCTCAAGTGAAGCAACGACACATTTTTTCGCTCTGAACTGCAGCGACAATTGCCAGCACCAAGACGTCCCTCTGCGGATCACAACACAGTCAGTCCTTGTTACACCGGGCCGCTGCTCTCGAGCGATATACCTACCAATGTGCACGCAAAGGACATGGGGGATGAAGCTTCAGCTGCCAACCTGACAGTGCTGGGTCTCACTTATGCTTCTTTTTTTTTGAGCATCACATTACAAATAATGGACCTTGAACAGAAACAGAAACTACATCTTATGAGCTTCTCTCATAACAGATGAACGGAACCCAAAAGATTAGCTCAACAGAAAACAAAAGGAGAAATTTTGATCATGAACCATGGACAATTTTCACTGCAACGTTTGTGACATTTCCAGAAACATAAACTTGCTCTTAAGGGGAAACGCACGGGCCGGTCTGATCTCTACCATTTCTCACCGTGTGATTCAGCAAACCCTTACGGGGTTAGATCAAAAGCCATTATCTTGTTGATACATCCTCCCATATACAATGACATAGTGTCCTACATGTGTTTATGACCTACTTTCCTTCATCTTTAATCTCTCCCTCTCTGTCTGAGCACACATACAGACACGCGCGCCTCTGCACTCAAGCATATTAAAAGAACATTCAGCTACTTAGGATGGTAAATGAGTGCCTGCCTCCATTAAGAGTTGTGCATGAGTCTCTCTCTCTCTCTCTCTCTCTCTCTCTCTCTCTCTCTCTGTAGCTCTCTTTTTCTCCACCTCTCTCTCCCTGAGGCCACTGGCATGGGAAGCTATCTGTTCTTGTCACAATCTCCTGAACATTTTAGTTTGTTTTGATGAATTCTCCAAGCTAAAAATGTTAGCTTGTCACTGCAGTGAACTTAATTATTTCTTAATTAAGTAAGAAACTATGATGCATTAGTGCAGTCTCTGAAATGCTGCCCCATATAAAATGCTTCTGCTAATTAATTTCCTCTGTCTTATTTCATGAATGTGTAATGTGACAAAATAGCAAACCGCAGTTATTCAGATTACTGGGCCACAAAGCTAGAGATGAAACCAGAACCTTACGTGACCACTTGTGCTTTGGCTGTGCACACAGCCTCTAAAGAATTGGACATTACGGTTACATCGTGGTCTGCAGCATCTACACAAATGCAAAAGTTCCTACTAGAAAGTATTTTCAATCCAATAAATTCATGCTGACTTTGGAAACAATCCTCAAATCAATTACAAACTCCACATCTATGTGATGTGAATTAAAATGTGAATATACGACTTCTCTTGACCTCAAATTTAGGAAATAAATAATCAAATAGAAATATATGAACACAGAAGCAAACTTAAAATGCTCCCTCTTATAGCCTGTAAGCTAAAAGAGGAAAGGCAGACATGCTCAGTCAAGTTGCAACAGTCTGCGTCTTTCATTTTTCTTAAAGCTATAGTGAGTCACAACTCATCCATATTGCCATCATTTTCTGTGCCTGTGTGTGTGTGTGTGTGTGTGTGTGTCCATGTATCCCATCAGGCATGCGCATCCCTTCTTTGGATGCTGTTCCAAGACTTCTGTGCAGTGACTAAGTCCTCCCACTCTTCTTCTTGCCTCCCTCCATTCGCTATCAATCAGCAGCTTCCTATTTGACCTACTTTCCCCACCCTTCCCTGCTCCCTCCATCCATAAAGACGATTAGCCATTCACAATTTTCCATAAAATTTGTGTTGCAATCTAAAAAAAAAAAAAAAAAAAAACTAGCCTGGATAGGGTTGCCATTTAATCATGTGCTTGTTTTATTACCTGCAGGATACGACTGCACAGTGACAGCATCCGGCACTATAAATATGGATCAACATTAGCTGAGCCTGCCCTGATACTCATTCTACCACACAGACTGCATCCGATGTACCGTCTGAAGTCCCGGTCCAATAGATACAGATGGCTCGAATCTCTGAGCTGGGTGCAGCCAGTGTAATAATTGCAATTCCATAGCTGTCACAGGCGGATGAAGTGAGATTGAGCGACGATAGAGGAAAAAGGAGAGAGGAGGAGGAGTGGACGAGAGAGGCAGGGTTAGACCTGGCGAGGGGTGAGGGGTGAGAGGAAGGTGTTTGATGATGGACTCAGAAACAACACTGTATTACATGGCATAGTGAGATGGACATGATGGATCATTATGGAGTAGGTCATGGTTACAGTAGCAGTCAACACGATTTTTTCTTACTCGCGTTCCACCTCTCTCACCCGTATCTGCATCCACAACCACACCCATGCAGACATGCACTGTGCAAAGGACATGCACATTTGCATGCATCCACCTCCCTGCAACTTCAGCGTGGACAAATATACAAGCACGAAAGCTCTCCTTTCTCACTCCGATATTGATTACTCCCCTCACCTCCACGTACACTCACACACACGCACACACGCGCACGCACAGACAAGAGCATACATGCAAGGAAATCTTCCTCCCCTGCTCCTCTCAGGCTCTGTTAAGCCTCACGTTCTGTAACCTTCCCACACACTCACACACGCTCTCATACATTTACTCACACACACACACACACACACACACACACCAAGCACGCACAGCATTTCCAGGAGACCCAGCACATTCACCCAGCAGGAGACTACATGGACAAAGAGGTCAGGATTCACCTTATTAGAGGAACTGGAGCCCTTGAGGGTTGAAACAGAAGAGAACTACAATATTTAAACTGAATATGTAAAGGACACACACACGCACACACGCATGAGCGTGCACACACACACACACACACACACACACACAAATACTTACACACAGATGCTGAGTGACCTACTTAATCTCTGTTACCTCTGTGTGTGTGTGTGTGTGTGTGTGTGTGTGTGTGTGTGTGTGTGTGTGTGTGCGGATATGAAGGAGAATGATAGACACAGGGAGAAAGTGTGTGTGCTTTACATGATCATGTGTGATCTTAGGAGATTTCAAAACTACTCCTCACTGTGCAGACAAATGTGAGCTACATAAGATATGCAATCATGATAAATGGATGTTACATTAATTATACATTGGGAGGCTTTGAAATGACCTAAACATATAGCACATGCCTTAGGTAGCCGCTGCGTTTTGACTAAACAGAAGTGTGTCACGTCAAGGATAGTATAATACGTCACATCAGACTGCAGTCAGTTTAAATGCAACAATTATTTTTATTGAGCAAACGCCCCAATATATTTATTTATTTACTGTAGACATTGGTTAAATAAAATGGTATGACTTAGGTCTCACATTCTTAACATACACACCCCGTACAGTCAGCCACTCTTAATGGGAATGTTACAGCCAGATTACATCAGCTGTTGTGGCAGACACGAATATATATCCTCTAATGGAGTCATCTTCATATAATAATAAGACCTACTGTAATAACATAGGTCTCATTTATTGAAAATGACAACAGTTATTCACTAGTGTGTCTATTAAATGTGTGCAATTTAATTATATAGCATTGAATCACAATAAGTTACTTTTCTTTTGGTGTGTGATGCTGATTTTATACCGTAACCTCACTGATAGTTGTTGTTTGTGGTGTATATTGCCTCTATATTAATGTGTACTGGGACAGACTGCAGCCATCCATCACCATTTCTTTTTACTAATACAAGGAAAAAGATAGCATATCATGAACAGCAAGGACAATTTTCCATAGCTAATCTATACTGTAAAATATAATCATGTCCAGTGTTAAATTAAGGCAGTCAGTAGTGACTGACTCAAACTGCACTTTCAGAGCTCCTGAATTTCAAGCTACAACTTTGCACGTTTGTTTACTTTTCACAAGAAGTTTTAACAGTTCTATTAACTTGAAGTGAATCTTTCTCAAATTATTAATAATATATATTTTATGTATAAAAATATATGTATACTTTTTAAAACATCTGGGGCATTTTGCTGCAGTTCAGTGGGTTTAAAATGTACAAGCCAAGTAGAGTACTTACAACAATATGGACTTATGGAATTATGCTTTCTTAACTTCCCCTGAATTTTCCCTCTATGTCCACTGTCAACTTCAACTGTACAGTTACCATTAGTGGCAACTGCAGGTGTGGGGTCAACTTGTGGAGTTGATGTATTTAAAATCTGGTTTGGGGTCTGTATCAATATCAATATCAATATCAATATCAATCAACTTTAGACAGACAGAGATTAAGAGAGTTAGGGTGTGGCTTGCAGATTACCTTTAATTTGTTGCAATAAATTGTTTCAATTGAAACTTCAAATTTCATTACACTTAATAATGTGCATAATTCCGCTGGACATGATCATTTTTTATTGTTTTTGTGGAAAGTCTTAGAATATTATATTATATATATGAGATTGGATGAAACCTTAATGAAAAGAACTTCAGGAGTGACCCCACTATAAAATGTGGCATGCATAGATAAAGATTATCTGTAATCTGCATATCTGTGTCTTTGCAGGGGGTGAGCATGTTTAAGCCCTTACAGTCAAACCAAAATCTGTACAGAAAGGGAAAAAGCAGGATATCTTTTTATATAAATCTAATTTATATTCCAAAAAGTTTGTACTAAACACGTTATATAACTGGCAACTGGCTTGGTCTGGATTGCTACATTATGCACCATCTGTTTCCATTTATTTGAACTCTGTTTACTTAACACATTGCACACTGAATATCTAGGACTGTATGTGCAACATGTCATTTATAAGTGAAAAATATGAAAAATGACTGTACTGAAGGACAGTAAGACAAAACTTTCCCTAACAAATGTGACTGAAGGCTGGGGTACAAGCTGGTAAACAAACAGCCAAGAACAGATACGGCCCAAGGAAGTAAAGAGGGCCATAAAATGTCTTGCCATAACAGATTTGTCTTGTTGTGATGAGCACATCTGTTCTTGTTTGTTTATGTACTTGCAGGTCAGAAAGTCGTATTTGTTTGTTTGTCTGCGTTATCTGTATTGTGTTGCATTGTGTGTGACATAGTGGGCTGAAAGGAGGTATTGCTTCTATTATTCACTAGCACATAAATATGAAATAAAAATAGAACATTTCTAGATATAAAAGACTGCTGTCTGGAGAAGCATTCAACATTAGTTTACTTAAGGGAAGACTGCTGATGGTACAAAGTGAAGATGTTGGTTGGCACAAAACAAGAAGATGGTAGTGTTCTTCCAGCACAAGCAAAGTGGTCAGAAGGAAAAACGAAACTTCAGTAAAGCAAGAGAGACAACAAATGCACCCGGACTGATGGCAATGAGACAAAGGGAAGAGAAAGGTTGCTTATTTTAATGCAATTTTGCTAATGCTAAATGCTAATTCTTTGTTTTTTAATTTTGTTCGCCGAGGTGCATAATGCAAAGTGCAGTCAAGTGGGCTGTGTACGAACAGAGCATCCAAAAGAATTCCAAATTTTAAATGAACGTCTAGAAAACTGCCAAAAGCAAATGCAAATTAAATTTCATCCACTGCAATTATGTGAATATTAGGAATTGAGCAAAGACTTTGTGGAACTAATTCTACCGTCCAGTTCCATTAAATCCCTACATCAGAACTAATACGCTAACCTTTCCATCGCAGCCAAGCACTGAAATGCTTTTGTGATATGATCGACTTTGATTTTAAAGTTTTTAATACGCAAATTGCAATTTTGTATAAAAACAGGTTGACAGAAAGCAATGCTGCACCCACTGCCCCTCTCCTACAGCTGTGAAGCATGACAACTCACCAGAAAATACAGTTGTAAGTAAGAAAAAAGCATCATCAGCCTCTCAGTAAGACTCCACTTTGCACCATGCACCGGCATCAAAGTAGAACCAAAGCAGCAACTTGTGGCCTTAGATTATAATGAAGGCTAAACTCGTGTAAGAGAGACTACAGATCATCTTGACTTTGGTTGCAGTAATTACACCAAGCAGTATCATGCTTAATTATGCTGTATAAAGTAGCAAGTTCATTGACTACTGCAGAAGTGTATGTGAACGCGACTTACCACTTTGGGTTTGAAGGGCGGCTGTATCTCCCTGTTCTGCAGGCGTTCCCAGTCGATACGTCTGAAAAAGGCGTGCTCTCGGACGTCCCTCTCTCCCTCAGGGCCACAGCCCAGCCTCTTGGATGGATGCTTGGTCATCAGCTGCTCACAGACAGAAACGAAACGGAGGGGTTACAACAAAAAGGCTATAAGTTGTCATTCTGACTCACAGTGGTGATTCTTCTTCTCTTTTAGGGGGACCTCAAATCAAAAAAGAAGAGAAACACAATGTGGAGGGCATGATTTACATATAGTACTTGAATTAGTTTCCACAACATTAAATAAAAAGTAAAAACCTTTTTGTATTTTTACAGTAATTGTGGAACACTTTTAGTGCATCGGGAAACACTTTGTTTTTGTCCCACTCCGGTGTTCTTTCATTGATGTGTTTTGCAATGTAGTTCCACCTCTTTTGTAGGTCAGTAAATGATGGCTGAACAGATACGACAAAGAGTGATATAATTGTTATTTTTTCTGCTCCCCTCCTTTTTCTGCTTTTAGCTGAAACTGCTGCTAACCTCCAATCCACCGCAAACAACATAAGGGCACAGACTGCACTTTGTTAAAAGGAAACTAAGATATATATATATATATATATAAAAAAACCACAGGAAATATTAAAAACAAGCAAATGTTGTTCTTGTTAAATTATATAGGGGCCTCCTGGTATCAGATAAACATAATTATCTAAACAAAGTGTGAAAAATTACAATTAATATGAGTGTTTGTCCAGCTTACAGTGGGAGCGCTTACATATATTCTCGCTGATTGCATAAGCAGAGCACAAGCTGGTCTGGAAGAGGAAACAAACAGGCCAATTTAAAATGCATTAAAACAATTCATACCCATAATAGAACATAATTATTGACTGGCTGCTTGTGGGTATGGAATTTCAGCAGTAATATTATTTACATAAATATTTGGCATTACCACTCCTGCCTCAGTGCAGTGATTTGTCCCAAATTAATTCCTAAGGAAGAGAAAGAAGCCACTTGGAGATGGACGGAGTGCCTGGTGGGTTTCAGTATTGACAGTCAACGGGCAAAATGACTTATTCATGCACTGAAATGTGAAATGGAAATAGTGCTTTGTTTGACTGAGTTAGTTTAAATACTTAAATAGGCTGCCTTCTTGACTGGTATGGTATCGTGTGCGGTGTGTTTTCTAAGTGGTGTGCCCAGTTTAAGAGTACATTCATGCATGCATGCATACAAAGACACACACACACACGAGCACGCAAGACTGCAGCACCTCTGGTTAAATCCCTAATCTGTGATGCACACCTTCACATGCAGCTCAGTCACCTTGGCAGTTCACCTCAATTACATGACATGTTTAGCTATGGGCGCTTTTTTTTATGTGTTCCCACACAAAGGGAAGAATCTGTAACCAGCCTGGTTACAGATTGTACTCGGCTTTCGTAAATAAGTTCAAAATTTGTTTGTTTGGTGATGACATTTTTGATGTGTTACTTTAAAAGGGATAGTTTGAGAGTTTGGGAGATATGCTTATTCATTTTCTTTGAGTCAAGATATGGATACCACTCTCAAGGGATCTACTCTCCAGACCACACTCCATAGCGTCATCGCACCATTTCAAACACAACAGACTCACAGAAAACACACAGAAAGCTGTCAGTCAGTCATTCCTGCTGCCGAGCTCTGCTATTTTGCTGCATAAAGTTCTGCTGTACTGACGTAGCATATTTCTTTTGTTGTGTTCATCTCATATATGTAAACACGCTGTAAATACACTTTCCACCCTCATCCATTAAAGGCTTTTCATTGAATATACTGTATTGTAACTATTAACAGATTTGTAACAGCTATACTGTTTGCATTTTTTTATTCTTAAGACAGGCAACATATACACACACTTGCAGTGGCAGACTCTTTCTGACAGCCACCTAGAGTGTGCTGTCCACAGTTTGTCCTAGATACAACACCATATACAATAAATTGTACTAATGAATCAAGTTTTTTTTTTTTCTCTGACAGGGCATGAACTAGCCTTTACGTGTTAAGTGAGCATTTCTGCCACTGCAGTCATACATGATAAAGGGCAGAAAAATATTGTTTGTTTTTTAACCAGTTTGTAGAATTTAATGGCATCAAATGGCCTAGGTGCTGATTTTAACGATGGTGGACCATGAAAAGCAGAAGGTGGTTCAACAAGGCTCAATCTAAGGTAACAAAAATTATGCAATTACGCACTAATGAAATCATTGTTGTGCATATTATATTCAATTTCTGCCATAATCTGTAAATAAAGCCCCCTAAATATTACACACTGGACCTTCAAGTGAAACAATATATATGACTGCACTGCCAAAGTTTCTTTTTTCTAGTTTTTGGCCAAAAATATCATTCAACAGATACAACACAACGAAACTGAATTGGAAAACTTTAGTCAGTGTTGAATTTCTACTTGCAGGATCTCTGCAGGCCAGCTTTCCTGCAGCAAGCCCCTTCAACATACAAGCCGTGGGACTGGGCCACATCTGAACTAGCAGAGTGCATCCAGCTGGCAGAGTACATCAGACAGCTGTTGACGAGGAAGAAAAAGTCATTTGCAGCTTTCTGTCTGTTGACAGGACTGTCACTGACGGTGGGAATGCATCTCGCTAACACAAGTCTGTCACCATTAAAATGACACACCTTACATGTAGAAATGTCCTTGAAAGTGCCTGACTGCTGACCTGCCACCATGTCAGTCAAACTCTCGAGCTCTTTTTTGTTTTCTTTTTGCGGAAACTTGAATTACTTTGCATACATGCATCCAGAAAAAAGGAAATGCGGTGTCCATTTCATGGAGAACATCTGATCATTCTGTCTTCAAACTGTTAGCACTCGAATCTTGCCGACTTCGGCAAGTCATGAAATGTCAGCAGACTGTTTAGTTGTATGTGTTAAGAAAGTGCACGCAACTTTGAAGTTTCCCTGCTGTTTCTGCTGAGAACATCAAACCGCTGGATTTGACAGGGCGGGAGGGGACGGCGAGAGAGCGAGAGTCAGAGAGGAAAAGAGAATGAGAGTGATGAAGTAAAAGAGAAAGCAGATGGGGCCTCTAAGTCAGCGGGGAGTCTGGCCAGGTGAAATTGTCTGATTCGGTACATCAAGGCTTTCAAAAACACACACACACACACACAAACACACCATCATGGTCATCGTTAAAAACCCAATTAGTTCGCTGCAGTGCGAGAGAACAGAGGGATGTACTGTGGCAAAACATCTGATCAAAGACAAACCGCACAACAAATGGGCTTAAACTTTACCGTCTCTGCTGACAACACAACAGAAAATCTTGCGCCCCATTGGGATTTAGTGCAGGTCATCATGCAGTACTTAAGAGTTATTGAAACACTACTTATCCCAGGTTCTGCCACAGAGCTCCAAAGATTCATTCAAGCAGAATAATCATGGGTAAATCTTCATGAAATTTACCACTTCATCACAATTTACACCCAACCCCAGCCTCATATTCTTCCAGGGGTTATATCTACATGATCTACAACAAGACTCAAAGGGATGACCTTTATATAACATCCAATTACATAGATGAATGTGTATCTACATCTGTGACCTATTTAAAATGTAATGAATGCTACAGTATAGATGAGATTGCTCAGACTGGAGACTGTTTGCATGAACAGTTGCATCCATTGCTGCATTAGCATCAGTTTTCTGTCTTTATATGTTGTTCTCTCTTAACAGCACCTCTCCAACTGGCTACCCGGTCTCCTATTTTTCATACTTCATCTTTCTTTAACCGCTCTTTCTCTTGGATTTGAATTCCCTCCCATCTCTCCCTTACTGTCTTTTTGCGGGTCAGGCCGCCGGCAAGCACTATATATCCATTAAGGGGAAGTGCTGTAGCCATGCCAAACAAGGGTTGAGACAGGGACTTGGGCTGAGACCAGGACACACACAAACACAGAAAACTGCACCAGCACACACACACACACACACACACACACACACACACACACACACACACACACACACACACACAGAGCTAAGAAAATGAAGACGGGAGGAAAGGACGGGAAAAGAAAAAAGAAGAGGGACAAAGAAAACAAGTGGAGTTGAAGAAGGAGACAAAGCTTGTTATTGCACAGCTCATTGAGTTTGTGCTGCCTCTGGACAGCAACAAATGCCAGCGTCATGGTTACATTCTTTGCATGCGTAAACGCACACAAATGTGAGCGTCTCTGTCACCCTCGTTGAGTATTTCTGGACATTTCGAGTGAGGCGTGTGTCACCACAGTTATAGCTGCATCAAACTGCTTAAACATGAGTCCCTGCAGCTACATGAAGAATGTGTCCCGAGCACTTCCTTGACTGATCTGCCATCAGTGGCTATGACTGCTGCTCATATTCATCCATATTTAATGTACTTTAGCTTCCCTGAAGATGAACATGTATCGACAGACTCTCTGCCGTGTGAGGAGTACACACATAATATGAAGGTCATACAAGCGGAGGTTTACATATATGCATGTATCCTGCATGATTTTTGCCTTGTTTATTCTGCAGAGCATTAAAGAGGACCAGGCTGCAGACTTCACTGAAAAATCCAATCACAAAAAGGGGGTTTTATTTTTCTTGTTTTCTCCTCTTTCATTTGCTTCGAAAACATTCTGTTGTTGACCAAAAACACTTACTATGTTCCAGCATTTGTCTGCTTGACTTGTACTAACCCACTGTACTGTTCAGTTCTTTCTGTCCCTGGAGATCCAGCAGCCATTTACCCATGGTAATGAAAACAGCATCCCAGGAGACTCTTGTGTATAACTCTGTTTTTACATGAAACGGGCTAACTCAAATGAAAAACAATTTCGTCTCGCAACAAAACAGAATGCAAGTTTGTCTCTAATTCCGATTAACACAGGAAATCGGTTTAATACGACTGATTGGTGACAGCATATTAAGGTTTTGATAGAGGAAGCAGATTCAATGTAAAACAAAAAAAACAAAAATCAAAATCTTCCTCTGTAGCTGATTGACAATTTCATGTATTTAATTCTGTACTGACTTAGTTTTAGCATTTTGTCCACATGAGTTGCAGCCATCTGAGTCATTATGCGCCTGGCAGGAAACACAAATTTCGGTCCACGAAACTGTAGGGAGACATCATTTCTCACTAATGGCAAAAAAATACATTGTTATATTGATGTAGTCAAGGTTAGGATCATCTCTGCTATGGGTTATTTTTAATAGAACATCAATATTTTATGTTATTAAGAGAGGCCAGTACTATTCCCATGGTATAATAACCTAATAACATAAAATAAATGTATTATTTTTATTATACAATCCTTGATATATATATATATCCACCACAAAGGACTTTTCAAATACAAAGAGAATGTACTGTCCACGTTTTTATGTAGCCAGTATGATTGTTTCTGTTTACAAATATAACATTACATTGAATGTGTGTTAAGTGTGTAACACACTGTATGTTAGTATGTTAGACTATTTACTGTGATGCACCCTGGTGGTTGACTGCTGTAACAAATGACACATTGCGGTGAATCTGTTTTGTTTTTTTTTCACTGCTCAGGGAACATATGGAGGCTTACTTAACAGATGGCCCTGAAAGTCAAAATTCTCATGCATCTACTTTTTTTCTCTACTGCGCAGCTGGAATGTTTCAGACTAAACATTTAATACACCAAGCTCATGGAGTTACTTGTGAGGAGTATATTGGGTGACCTGATATGCTTCCCTTCAGTGTTTTAATAATGTAAAAGAGAGTGAAAAGGAGAGGAAACTTGTAGATGAGTTCAGAGACGGTATTTTAGAAACCCACGCTTCATGCTTGCAGTAAATGGAGCTAGACTTCCGGCAACTCCAGAAACCTAAGAAAAGCCGTACAGCAGTCAGTGCCACAGCTTGTCAGTTATTCTCCGTTCAGTTGAGCTAGCAGGAAGGTTTTGTATCTCTCTTACAAGAAGCTCAATTATTTTGGCTTCAGTGAAGAGCGTCAAAGACAGGGAGCTTAAAATGTACAGGATTTTCTGCACAGGTGGGAATTGCTGCTGAACACAAACAGAAACACACAAACAGTCCCAGTTATGAGGACAGTTTAAATACATTTTTTCTGAAACTGCCCTACTGACGTCAGGTGCGATATTACCCCTTTACGAACACCAAATAGATTCACTTACCATGATGTTTGTTTGACTTAACTACACAAACTATAATAAAGAATGTCCACTCACCCCTTTGCAGATGGAGACGGCTTCTTTGGACAGGGACTTTGGGTAGGACACATTGTGCTCCATGATGGACTGAAACAACTCATCTTCATCTTCTCCGTCAAATGGAGGCTGGGGGAGGAAGGACATGATAATGAGGGTGCTGTTGTTTCCATTATCACGTATTGGATGAATAAGTCGTTCGTTGTGCCGTTATACTTGACAAGTAAAAATGAACAAATCTAGTAAAAACTGTTTTCCCTGATGAATTAAGATGAAGAGGACAGACATTTCACCAAAACAAGTGCCAAGAGGAAGAACAGAGGGTAAAAAGACTGAGAGAGGACAGTGAGAACAACTCAGACACGGAAAAACATCAACAAGGAGCAGTGCAGAATTTGCGCGAAAAGTTTCACAGGAAGACCTCGCAGGGCAAATGGAGTGGATGACCCAGCTTTTCCCCCTTCTCACTTGGTGGTTATCATCAGTAACCATAATGTGGGTGTTTTGACAGTCCATAAAATGAATTATTCGTCATTTCCACTCCACTGGCCCCTTCGGGTACAGATAGCCTGTCTGCGTCATGCTCTCTTTACCTGATTTCACACGACAGGGATAGACAGAGCAAGGAAACACCTGAATATTTTAAATGCTATATTTTCAATAATTTTATTGTTTAACAGTTGAAACTTACTCCGAATACTTCAAATGTTCTATGAAAAAAAAAAAAAAATATATATATATATATATATATATATATATTTATCTTCATGTTTCGTTTTGCTGTGGTGGAGCTATTGTTTGGCTTTTTGGAGGTTCACTTCAAAAATATATTAATAAATAATAAATCTCTTAATAATTCATTTAGTGCCGAGTCATGGAAATATGTTTTATTAAAGCCTATAAAAACATTAGAAAAAACATTTGATAGGTGACATTATTAACTTTCTGAAGCTTTTTAAAAGAGGACCTGTTAAAAAATTATCTTGAAGCAATTTACTTTGATACTATCTGAGGAGATGTGTTATGACAATATATTAATCTAGGGCTGCAGCTCTCATAAAGAGAAAGGCTTTTAATATCTGGTACACTGGTTTTAGGTTTTAGGTTGCACAGATTGCATATACTCTTCATTAATAGCTAATGCTAGGCTAATCGGTGAAGGGGTCACACCACACAGAGCTTCTTCTTCGTGCTGTGCAAGTTAAATAAACCTCAAATAAAATGTTTACAAAAGGGTTCAAAGTGAGAAAATGGCATGAGCAACAGAGAAACGTTGCGACACATGGCAAGCTGGGTGCCCTCCCTGAGGAAACGTCGTTCTGACAGTATTCACACAGAGTAGCTTCAGGTCCTCCTTGTCCTGAGTCCTGACTCAATATTCTTGAATCCAAAAGAAGCTCTTCTTTACCCGCCAACACATTACTGATACGCTTACTTCAGTGGCTCAGAGTATTGTCCAGAATATCGACCCATGTCCCCTGACAGCACACCATGCTGCATCCAGGAATAAACAAAGAAACTGAAAAGTAGGCTTACACATTTAATGGAAGGGAGATTTTCAGTGCGAATATGAGAAACGGTTGCTCTCTTTGTGCACAAACGTAGGCACTAAAATAACAAACAGAAAAAGGCTGGCAGCTACTCTGGTTGGAGAGCAGCATGCTGGCTGAAGAAGCATGCCAAGTGTGTTGCCTTTTTGTGTTCTTTGCACCTATTTGGGCCCAGCTGGACTAAAACTAATTGGTGCAGATACAACAGAAAATCATTCAATTCCAAAGACAGCAGGTTGTATCTAAAAGAGTCCTCCACTGATTTGACATTGTACTCCTATAACTTTGCCACGCTCACCACCAGATATTTTTCTTTTCAAACTTGTAGTCGTCCGTTCCAACCGACGACGACTCAAGTGACACTTTATTGGATTTTGTATAGCTCCCTATGGAGAGACTTTGGAAATGGACTTTGATGTATAAAATCTGCACTTCAGTTTTAAAATCAGTCAATAATTTGTTAGTTGTGATAAATTTGTTATAATTTCAGGGTGCATAAAACCTGGGTTAAAAGTACGCTCAGCTAACTGTGTTAAAAGACGGTTACAAGTTGAAAAGAGGGCAGATGGAGGTTGTGTGTGTTTATATGTCAATGTTTATTATTAGTGCTGGTGGGAAGGTCTTTAGGATGCACCACCTGAGTACATTTAGGCCTCTGCAACTTCACTGTGGAAATAACGTAGCTGTGTATGACCTTGTGTAGCAGGCAATTACATAAAAAGGCAACATAATAAGCTATCTGTAAGGGCACCTACCTGTCAATCAAAGTGGCCACGCTGTTAATGATGCATAACTTTAAGCCTTGTCATGATCATTTTTGTACCACACTGTAAATATGTTTATTTCTGCTGTGAAGTTGGGCAGTATTAATATGGGCACTTATGGAGGTTGAAATGTTCTGTAACCAGCCTCACGTGGCTGTTCAAGGGCTTACAGTTTTTAGCACTTTCACATTGACTTCATTTCCCAGGTACGGAGGTTGTCGCTTGGTGTACACCACTCACCTGTCCAGCCAGCATTTCGTAGAGCAGGACCCCATATGCCCACCAGTCTACAGAGCGTCCATATGGCTGATATGCAATGATCTGTGGAGACAGGAAGAGAAAAGGTTCAGAGGTTCAATCAAACAACTCAACATTTCAAAAATAGACTTAAATGTTGCAGGGAGACTAGAGGAATACTGGGCCAACTGATTTAACATTCTGATAACCAGATCTGGAAATCCTGACTGCACATTTGGTGGCCAAAAAGTGGAAGCAGGGCTACTGGAGAGTCAGTCTGATCTTAGTCATATCAAGTATGTTTGAATCATGTGACACGGCAGTGCTTATATGTATCTACAAGACACTGATCTGTTCACAAGTGAGAGAGTAGAACGTTCTGTTAGAATGATGCAGTGCATATTTCAAATCGACAGTACTTCCTGAATTTTACATTTTTTTTTCTTTTAGGACCCAAAATTAGGCATTTACATTCAGGTCTGCTGGTCGACAGTGGCTATGACAATGATTAAAGGACATCTTCACGATAAACCGAGCCAAAAAGGCTGACATTTACCAACCCACTGACGTAGACCACAACATGCATGTGATGGCTTTAGACCTAGATCAAATATGCAGCTACACACATATTCTATAAATATTGCAGTACATCGCATGTTCCATCATTTATCCCATATTCTGTTATTTCTGCCTGCACACATAGAAGAATATAGTACTGAATATAGCGCTGACCTATCACTAGATTACAAAGATATAGCACATCATTCCCTCACAATGTATACACTCCTTCTGTGTAATTTATTCGTATTAAAGCAGCACACAAAAACTCTCCTATATCTTATAACCACACTGCTGTTCAGATCCCACAATGTGAACATGAACAGGTCTCCCACAAAGGTCTGGCTCTGCTGTAGAGCATACATACGTCTTCATCTGTATATCAACACAACAATATCAGAAAGCCTCTGCAGTATACTCTATGGGCTTCTTCCCGACATGGTTGTATATCTTTTCATACGTGCTGCCACTGATTGGTCTCATTTTTATGTAAATCTAAATTAGCGTGATGTTGAAACCGTTCAGTAGTTCTGATGACAACATTACTCAATGCAACATCAAACGTTGTTCGCAAATTGTGCTTTCCTAAATGTACCAAATGGTGAAGCAGGGGCATTTTTTTTAAAAAAAAAAGAAATGTTTAAGCTGCAAACTGCAGACACATGCATGCGAAGTTTAACAGCAGCTCTGGATATCCTGTTTCCATGCATTAAAAACAGAACTCGCTTTGCTCATCATGATTTGACTTAGGCAAAGAATACGTCTAAATTAAGGGTGAAACCACAGCTGTGATGAGGCAGAAATGTTGGATGACCCTCCAATTACATTCATTTTAAATCACCTGCAAAAAAACACTTCTGCTATGGTTCTGCAAAAAAGAGAGGGAGCTAGTGTTTCTAATTCCTGACAGAAACAAGCATTTGGTGCGTAGGAAGGGAGCAGATAACAAAACACAGAAAAGACTCCCTGTACATCATTTTTACAAGACACAAGCACAGATCTCCTTGGAAGATGTTTGCTGTGGCCGAAGCTGAAAAACAGTTCACACTTTTCCACACAATAACAAGTGAGGAGTAAACAACAGTGAAGCCATTATGGCTAAAAGTCTTCCTGGCCAAGCGTTTGCACATTTTTCAAAGTGCTATGTTGACATTCACATTTACTCCACATTCACAAGTGACAGGACCAAGCGACTCTAACTTCATGACTGAAATGGTTATGTTTCATTTTCGAGTGGTCAAGGAAAAAGAAGAAGGATGTGGGTTACATGGATTTAGGGAATTTATCAATCCTATCCAAATCCTGTTTTTCAACAACCTACAGGTAGATTTTATATTAAAATATCTGAAGTCTATCGAAGGTCTATTACAAGGTGAGGAAAAGGTAATTCTAACCTTCTTAATGTCATTACTCATAATAATGGTTTCACTTTTAGTGATACAGTAGTAAGGACAGTTATACAGCAGGTACATGTTTTACATCCAATGCAGTGAAAAACAAAGACGCTTCTTTCAACTGTGACATTTTCTCTGGTGACAGGCTTATTCTCTGATATTAGCTAAGGTCAGGTTGAACCTATTCACAAATGATCAGAAAAAAAAACACATATTTACACTTCACACCCATTTCTCTGGAGCCTCTTCTGCTATGTAACAGCAGCCATTCGCCATAGTGCAGCCAATATAAGACAATATAGTGACCCCCACTGCAGAAACCACTTCAGGTGTGTAACAGTAGTTCTGTCATAGTATGCATACATGTCTCTATGACCTTTGCTGAGTAACATCTGGCCTCACACATGCTGCCCAGGGACACTCCTCTGGCTTAGTAACATACAGTACACCCACGCATGGTCAACATACTGTATATGAATAAACATAAACTCACGTGCATACGCACACGTACATATGAAGCACACACACCGATGTACCAGGGTGTGTCATCAGTTTGGAAACCGGAATATTTAAACCTCACCGTCAAATCTATCCTGTTTCACTCCATAACCTTCGCTGCGTAACGCCTGACCTCTGCCTTGCACATCGGAGCCCACAGACACACTCTCTCACACACACACATAAAGAGACACACACACACACAGGCAGACAAACGCACCTCCAGCTCTGCACTCTGCTGTCATGATGCTGTCCTGAGGGTAGATGGGAGCCGGCCGGACACGCAGCGCATCCACGTGTTAACCCTCACACACAGGGGCTAGCATGCACGTACACATACACTAATGTGTCTTTGAATGTCACTAACTGTGAGAGTTATAGGAGCAGAACGCATTTATATAGTACACATTTAATGTCACAGGCTGTGTGACTTGATCTGTTCTCCTTCAGTATATTATTTTTCCTCTAGTATTTTTAGTCTGACATAAAGCCAAATGCGCTAAATAAAAAATAATACAAAATAATATTCTATATGAAAATCTAACCCACTACTGTCTATTGCATCAACATTTAACTTTGATTATGTAAGAACATAGGCCACAGATTGCTTTTAAAGACAACACATTATATATATTGGCTGTCATGTAATAAGTATTTTTCCACTATCTTAGTATGTCAAAGCCTCTTATCACAATACCTCTATCCTTGACTCCACTAGTCATGCTCTTCAGATGGTTAACTACACGTAAATAACATACAAACCTTGCATAACCTTTCACACGCTCGTCTAATCCTTAAAAGCACCTCTTGCAGACCCCTCAGGTGTCACAGCTAAACAGACCACAACGATGAGGGTTGTTTTACTCGTCCTGCTTGGCTGCTGCCTGTCGGAGGCAAGCGTCCTGGGACAGAGGTTCACCGCTATCAAATATGCTCAGGATGAGCTCTCTGAAGCCGACAGCTTAACTCTGCTCAGAGAGATGATGGCTGTTTTGGATGAACAGAGAAATGAGCTGCAACACACCAAAGAACAACTGGTGCACCTTCAGAAAGTACAGGGTGTGTGTGGTGGCCTGTATGCAGCATCTTCTGCATCCTTTTCATCAGCAAATGGAGTATTATTTCTTAATATTACACATTCACTTCAACTGCATTGCATCATTTGTGTGATTACTGTATAGGGCATGCGTTCGTGCAGGCAATCGCTGATGGCCTGGTGGATGAGCTATGGCAACAGCTGGAGGCGCTAAAGAAAGGGTATACAGGTAGAAAAAAGTGTCTGTTTTGGTCTTAAATTTCTGTATTTTGGGGGGCAGTTTCTATTACTACCTGGTGACATGTATGTATGCATTATTTCCATCATGTAAAAAAAAGACCATGAAGCCAGGCTGAGAATCACTGAGATGCAGCAAGAGGAGCAGAGGAAGCAGGTGCAGCAAGTTGTGCGGCAGTACACAGGTATGGCAACTTTATCCACAACATATATATATATATATATATATATATATATATATATATATATATATATATATATATATATATATATATATATATATATATATATATATATATATATATATATACACACACAAAATCTTTATTCCATCCTAACTGAGCAGAACTGGAGGCCAGACTGAATGCCAATGATTTGGAGGGTCAAAGCAAACGCGTGGAACAACTGCAGAGGGAAAGTAAAGGTAATACAACAAACAAGTCAATTATTAATGACCAGCAAAGTAGATTTCCTCTTCCTCTCACCTCATTGAATCTCACCTCATGATTTATCTTTGACTGAATGGCTGAAGTCATGCAGTATTCATTCCTCTGTCTTTAACAAATAGAGCTGAATGCCAGACTGACAGAACTCGGAAATAAGCTTGGTGACGTGGACACAGAAGTGACGGCACTGCAGGCTGCTGATCAAGGTGAATGAAATGCACGGTTATGTACATTGGTAGGACTGTATTTTTTTCTTTCTTTCTTCTTTCTTCGCTTGGCCTTTTCAAGCTTTATTTTGATAGAGACAGCTGAAGAGTGACAGGAATGTGCGGAGAGAGAGATGGAGAATGACATGCAGGAAAGAGCCACAGGTCGGATTCAAACCCTGGGCTTCCGCAGCAATGACAGAGCCCTTTTTTATTATTATTATTTATGACTGAATATTTCATGTTTATTCCTGCATGTCATGACCAGGACTTGAAGACAGACTGAATGCCACTGATGTCCAGGCAGAGATGCAAAGAATCCTGGTGGCACAATTACAGGTGGAAATTAAAGGTAGATAAACTCTAAGGATGTAATTATCCAGGTAAAGACCATCATGCCATTAAAACTGTTTTCATTTTATATTTTTACTATTTCCATTTGTCATTTTATCTGTCAGAGTTTGAGTCCAGACTGAACACCAGTGAGAGCTTAGATGAGGAGCTGAATGTCCGGCTTAAAAATGCAGAGACAGAGGTGGAGGCACTGAAGACTGTTGATCAAGGTAAAAGAAAGAAAGAAAAAAAAACAAATAAAAGGTCAGATTCCTTTATTATCATTCCCAGTAAACCTGTAAAAGCCCAACTCTATTTCACACACATTAGCAGCAAACTGTACAATATGTTAAAGTTCTGTATGCTGTGTAACCTTTTTTCATTTTGTATTTTTTTGTTTGATTCCTCTAATAATCTTTCTTCCATCCTCACTGATCAGAACTGGAAGCCAGACTGAACGCCACTGATCTGGAGGGCCAAAACATACGAGTGGAACAACTGCAGAAGGAAAGTAAAGGTAATGCAACAAACAAGTCAATTATTAATACGAAGAAGAAGAAATTTCTTCTCACCTCGGCTAATCTAGTTTCACGGAATAGAGAATCATGCAGTATTCATTTAACTTTTTTTTCTTAGAGTTGAACATCAGACTGACGGAGTTGGGGAATAAGTTTGGAGATGTGGATGCAGATTTGAAGACCCTGCAGACTGCTGATCAAGGTAAATGAACTGCAACATTAATGCAAAGATATAGCCAATAATATTCAACCAAATATGTAAGATATTAAGTTGTGTTGCTTTTGGCAGAGGTAGATCATAGCATCATTTTTATAGAATTATCTGTAAGGTTGATGATTTTATTTCCTCCCTGTAATGACCAGAACTTGAGGCCAGACTGAATGCCACTAATGTTGAGGTAGAGACGCAAACAACCCTCGTGGCAAAGTTCCAGATGGAAATTAAAGGTATGTTAACATGTGTAGGGATTATTGGATTAGTGCGATCATATTGCACAACTCTTTGCTAAAAATAAATCTGTTAACTGTTAGAGATCGAGTCAAGACTAGAGTCCAGTGAGATTTTGGGGAAGGAGATGGCTGGCCGGCTTGGAAAGACAGAGACAGAAGTGGAGTTGCTGAAGACTGTTGATCAAGGTAAAGCCTGATGGCTCAATACTGTTCAGCTGCCATATGGGATATAACATATTCATATGTAAATTATTTGCAGTGTTGGACCCACTGGAGCTCTTGATGGAAGTTTCTATGAATTTTCCATGACCTTTTCATGGCTATGTTATGTACAGCATATGCATTTTCACCTCTTGCCGGTTTGTTAATGTTGGTCTCAAGATCTGTTTCTACTCTAGTTGGCCTAACACTCCATTATTTAATGCAATAAACTGATAAAAGAAATGATTGAATAAGATGATGTCTTTGTAAATAATGATGAATGAATAATAATCATCTAACCCCCAACCTCTGTCCACCAAAGGGCTGAATTCCAGATTGTCAACCAGTGAAAGTCTGACTGGGGAGCTGAAGCTCAGCCTTGAAAACACACTGAGACAAGTGGAGGCACTCAACACCACTAATCAAGGTAAAGAGAAAAATGCCTGTAGTGCTGATTTGGTACATTATTACATCACTTTTTGCTCATCATGGTAATCTATATTTGCTAAATTGATGGCTTGATAGGTTTTACTCCTTTAATTTTCTCCAATAGAACTTGAAACAAGACTGGGAGTCTCTGAGAGCCTCAGTGAAGAGCTGAAGACCAAGACTGCCGACACGGAAAGGGAGGTGAACGCTCTCAAGACAGCTCATCAAGGTAGAAAATGACATATGATTATGAATAAGTTACGAGTAATTACAGACAGATAGATATAGATAGATATAATGGCTGATTTCATGCAGTTTCTCCTCTATCTCACATGTTCCACTAGAGCTCAAGGCAAGAGTGGAGGCCAGTGAGGGTCTGGCCAAGGAAATGAACACACGCCTTGAAGTGACCGTAACAAAAGTGGAGGCACTGGAGAAAACGAATCAGGGTAAAAAATAATCACTCATTTATTACCGTTATATAAACAAATAGTTAATAGTTCATACTTTATTACTACTACTATTCATACTGTACACCCTATTCAGTTTCCTTGAGGGAGTCATCCCAAAGGGATCAATGAAGTGCAGTCTAACTATTTTTTATCTCGACCACAAATCCTTTAGAGTTAGATGCTCGACTGAATGCCGCTGAAATTCTGGGCAAGGAGATGAACACAAAACTTGAAAAAACAGAGGCTGAGATGGAGGCACTTAAAACAGCTGATCAAGGCAAGCACTGATCCACCGTAAATGCATCTGTACTGGTTTGAAATGATACATCATTAAAGTGGCTTTGTAGATTTATTATAGTAACATCTGTCAACCCTGCTTATTGAAGTAAGCTAAGATAAGCAAAGTGTTTTTTCTTTTTCTTTTAAAAGCTTTTTTCTCCTTTAATCTAATTATTTAGCTCTTTTGTCATTATTACACATTATTAAAGATGTATTATGTTTATCGCATTTTCATAATAGAGCTAGTTGCCAAACTGGAAACAAGTCAAACTGGACAAGAGGAGTTGAAGAATAAGGTTGATCAAACCGCTGCAGCACTGGAAGATGTGAAGACAACAATGACTGAAGGTAAATAACAACGCGGGAAGAGTGAAGCTATGGAGATGGGATGCCCTCGTTCTTAAGACAATAAAACAGCTAAATGGTGTTTTTTTTTATGTGACAGACAAAGTGGCCTTCTCTGCTGCACTGGAAGAGAACCAAATGCACATCGGGCCATTTAACACTGAGACCACTCTTGTCTACAAGAAAGTCATCACCAACATCGGTGACAGCTATGATCCCACAACAGGTAATGTATTCCATGAACCTATTTGTGCAATCGCTGAATTAATTTACAACTTCCTTGTTTGTTTGTGCAGATTCAGCTCAACTCAGCAATACTGGGAGAAGTGTTGATGAATGTGTTTGTCTTGCTTCTAGTCTTCCAACTTCAACTTCCAACTCATCTCTTATGAGAAACCAGTTTAAGACCAAAACAGACACTTTATTCCCATTTCTTAATATTTTGTAATATTGATAATTCTTGATTATACAAGAATACTGTGGCGTTCACAGAGGTCTTCTTGCCTTGTTTGGGTAAATTCCCGCCCGTGTTCTTGGAAGTGGATGATTTGTATGTTAATATAACAGTGCTATAGCTCCTCTATTAACTATTCCGATGTTGTGTTGATGCTTCATACTTTTCTGTTCTCAAAAAAGAAGAACCAAAAGCTCTTATTATATAATCACAACTATTTCACCTCCAGTAAATAACAAATTTTCAATTCTTTCTTTTCCATATTTCCCGTTTAGGAGTCTTTACCGCTCCAGTCAGTGGAGTTTACCACTTCACCCTCTACTCTCATGTTAACGGAGAAAACCCTGGCTTTTTACTCTTGTACAAGAATGGTGAGGCTGTCGTGGGCACCGCCGAACACGCAACTGCCTCTGATCTCACCGACAACGGTTCAAATGGAGTAGTGCTGCTTCTTCAGAAAGGAGATCAGGTTGACGTGCACATGGAAGCCAGGTCGTGGATCTGGGCAGATAGCAATCGCAACCTCTGTACTTTTACTGGTATTCTGCTGTACAGCATGTCCAGTGAAGTTCCCAAAACCACTCTGTAGCTTCACTAGTTCAATTTAAGGCTTTTTAAATAGATTTCAGCTGCAATATTAGCGTTATTTATAGTCTGTTTATATGAGAACAATTCATATCCAACCTGTATCTAACCTGTATGTATCAGTCTAGACAGAAAAATGAGCTAACATTAATTTTTCAAAGCTGTTATTCTGATGAGTTTTTACAAACAATGCAGTTTTTAGGATTTTCTCGCCTCAATCTAGAGAAAATACAATAAATCCTGTAAGATTATGTATCATACCCAAACAAATGATGTACATCTCAATCAATAAATTATGATTTTGAAAAAGAAAAATCCCTTTCATCAAAACGTTAAGTCAAGACAACTGTGAAGTTCAACATACAGCTAATGTATTGTTCCACTGGAGAATGTGTTGAAGCTCCTAGAGATCATATCAAATAAAACAGAATAAGAATGATACTATCACCCAGAGTGACAGCACAATGTGAAAGTGACGAGCACACCCATGAGAAAACGTGTTTAAAGCTCCACATCCTGATCCCTTAGCATGAAAGTGAACACGCTGCCTTGAGAAGGTGAGAATTGCTAAGCCTTAATCCTCGGCTTTCCTTAGATCTTTGGTTAAAAAGGCAGCGAGATGCAGTAGGGAAAAGCCCCTTTCCCTTATCTTTCTTCAGTGTTTTTAATTAGCTTGAGGGCCAAAGACTCCACGGTGAGGGAAACCTCTAGGTGAAATCCCTGAGCTTGCCTGCTCAAATCCTGTTTCCTGCAAGAATCATGCCGACCTTCAGCCTGACCTGACAGCTGCCAATGAATGCAGCTACACACGTGTTTTCACATAAGATTTGCACTGCCACTGTTGAAATATTTCAATATGTATTAGAAGGGACAATTCCTTGTCCTTGTAGACGGAAACCAGAGCATCTTACTAAACAAATATACTTACTTGCTCTGGATCTTTCTACCCACCTCTAATAAAAAAGATTTTAAAAAAGATTTAATATAATACAACCGACACAAAAATTTGGATATACAGCCTCTTTAAAATGTAGAGTCAAGTTACTGATTTGAGGCAGAGGAAACCATTTTACCATGACAGAGTGAATTAGGCCAATGCTAGACAGCATGTCATCAAGAACTAATGTGGCATATTTGCTGCGCTGTGTCACTGAGAATTGACCTCGGAGTCTCTCTTGCAAAAAAAAACATGTGCAATATCTTAACCATGGGAAGCATGTAGACAAATCGGGTCAAGGAGATCTGCAGCCTCATGTTGGTTTGTGTCATGGGAGCGAAAGCAGCGAGGAAGAGAGACAGAAAGGGGAATGAGCAACTGAGGGGGGTGGCATGTAAAACAAAACAGCATGTTTTGTTATGCTACCTAGCCTTGTAGCTAATATTAACACAAAGGTATTTGCCTTTGTCGGTAATGCTAGCTGAGAACAGATCAAGACAGTGAGACAGTATTGTCTACTGTGATATTCTCTCTATTATCGTGAGGCTGTCACAATCAGTTTTTCTTTCAGGGGACGCTACCATGCTGTGGAGAAAGTAAAGAACAAGAGAGAGACAGATGTAAAAGTCAGAGGAGGGTGGAAGAGTGAGGCAAAAGGGAAAAGAAAAGAAAGGGAAAGACAAAAGACAGAGGACAATTATTAAAAAAAACAAAACAAAAAACAACTGTTTAGATCGGTTTCAGGCCATCCTGCAGAGCACTGCACTAATGTGACGCCGCTGTGACTCGTTGCCCTTGCCACCCCATCGCCCGTCTGCAACAACACCAGCGGACATTTACTGTTTCAGGCTTGGTGACCTTCGTGGTCTGAACCAGCATGTTGAGTATACATCTTCCGTTTTACCTTTGTTTTGTCACATGTAGATGTGTTTATTTGTTTTGCTATATACATAAGGCTACATGTATGATATATATATATACACACAAAAAGTCCTCCCTCCTTGGAGAGAATGGAGATAGACATACATGACCCATGCCTGACATTCCCTGCGTTCATCCTGTTTTATTTATGACTTTATTGTATGAAAGCTTCTAGCCTGTGGAGCTCTGCTGATTCACAGCAGTACATACTGTACGTGTGTGTGTGTCTTGTGTGCATCTGTGTTTATATGTGTACCTGCGTTTGTGGCTTGAAGAGCCTGCGTTTGCGCGTGTGTATATTTGTAAGTGTGTGTTTGTGTGTTTGCATGGGCAGACATTTCCCTCCCATTAGGCCTAATGCTACGTGACAGTTGTGGATCAGACTGCTAGCTATTCAAGGCTTCTCTTCTCACTACACACATGTGCGCGCAAACGCACACAAGTACCAACCTCTGCTCCTATAAACCTTGTCCTCTGCGCAGAAGCAAATAAAAAACAAAAACAAAGGCAGCATACAACACTGCCCTCCTGACCAACACTGTTACAGGGTGCTATGTGAATATTTGCCTCTTCGTTGTCATCAGAGCCTTTGAGAAATCCATGTGCTGTGGATCAGATACAGTGTGCATCAGGCCATGCTTTAGTGGTCTGTTTCTGAAAACAATTCTCTGTAATACATGTGCCTGTTGTGGTTGGTTTCATTCACTGATGATATTACTGTAATGAGCAGCCTTGGGGTTTACGTGAGCATGCTACACTGCAAGTAACGCTGAACGGCACCTTTTTTCCAAGACGAATTGTGCGACTTAGAAAGGTAATCCCTTTCATAGAATTTGTTATATATGAGCCAAATTCAGCATAATCCTGATGACATCATAAGGGTAGTTTGAGTTTATAAGTTAAGTTTTTTATAAGTTAAGTTTATACCATCAATCTCAATCAAAGCTGCATAAAAGAGAAAAGACTTTCTTTCGTTTCTTTTCAAGAATCTTACAGACATTAAACTTTCATGCCATCAAGTGTTTTTTCATGCCTGCCATCTTGTTTGCAAGTTCATGCTCTCTGCATTCGTGTCTCATTTGCTTTCCTTCTCACTTCCTCTCTTTCACCTTCTCCCACCTCCCCCTTGACTCTTCTCATCTCTCACTCACTTTCCCAGCCACCGCTGAAGTGATTTTGTAGGACTACTAATAGCTCTGATCTGAAAACGCTGGTTTCAGTGCTCAGTAATTGGCGAAGAGGTTAAAATTGGAGCTGCCACTGCAAAAGCGTGTGGCCAGTCGACAACTCTGTGATGACTCAGCGTCGCTATTCTTAGACCTCAAACTTTTTGAGAAGCAAGGAAAAGCTACAGTCAAAAATGGAACTGCTGTCTGTATTTTAAACAACCCCACGAACCATGCATGTTTAAGAAAGCTGAAGCAAAATAATTGGGTCCAATAAATGTGCAATAAAATCAAAATATTCCAGAGAAAATGAATGCCCCAGACAAACCTCGCACATGTCTCTCCACTTGTACATATCCTGTATGCATGCCGTAATAAATCAGTCTATTCTGAAACACAACGCATTAGCAATCTTAGGAGGAACACCTCCTCAGCGACAGTGTAACACGTACATAAAAAGTGTCTCTTTTCGATGACTAAATATGCACAGTATCCTCCAGACACTCTGATCACTGTTTAAGCTCACAGAGGAGTGAGCAGGGAAGCGTACGCCCATGCCTCCTAATGCCACACAGCAGTGGGGACCAACTAGGGCGTAGAGGGAAATGGCCCGTGTCAGACAGCTCAATGTCCTCAGATACTCTACTGAAATGCCGCACAAAGCCATCATTAGACCGCTCGCTCAGTTCAGTTCCTGCTCTCTTTGCTTCTTTCCTTCAGTGTCCAGCTACTCTTGTCCCCCTTTGCTCTCTTTTCCTCACAGTTAATACCTTATGTGGCCTTTGTGCTCTCTCTCTCTCTCTCTATCTCTTTCTCTCTATCTCTTTCTCTCTGTGTCAAAGTCACTGAGGTGTAAATTCACATTAGTGTGAGCATTCCTCCCAGACAGGAGGTACCAATGACTGGCTATATAGGTCAGAGTAAACACAGCGAAAAATGGTGTGCCAGAACATGTGTGCGTGTGGAGGGAAGGGTTGGTATGTGTCTGTGTGTGTGTGTGTGTGTGTGTGTGTGTGTGTGTGTGTGTGTGTGTGTTCTGTCACATGTGTGCTGACAACCAGGGGACCCACCGCTACATAGAAATGCACTAGCTCGCTGAGTAATGAGCATGTGGGCAGGTGTGTGTGAGAAAGAGAAGTGCGAAAATAATCCTGATCTCGCACCTATCTCACACGTATTGAGATACAAACATGCACAGACCCGCCAGAAGTGACCTCCCTATAGCAGCGCAAATAAACACAAACATACACTATAGTGTGTCAGAGTTTCCCCGATTCAGTATGAAAGCACAGTGTTGTTGGATCTAAATAATCAAAAACCTGTTTTCTACCTTTTCGCTGACACAACAAAGGCCAAAGATTTCCAAATAAAAAAGTGGAGGAGCTCAAGACTGATCAACCGAAACTTGTCAATATGACTTTTGGAGTATACAAATAACTGATATCCTAGTCAAGACCTCCTCTGCAGCCCGATTAGCAACGTGAGACTGATGAGAAACGCACATTCCTGTTAATCTTTATAGAAAGATAACTGCAAACAAGTAACGTCTTTCTACTGTGTTCAGCCTCATTCGCTCTCCACATTGACTATTACAATCAACCCCATGAAACCGGTCAATACTTCTTGCACTATAAATAGAAAACAGAACGCTTCCAACGTCTTAGTACCTTGCCAACAGATGCTGCTTTCATATGCAGATCTGTGTTTATAGAGGTTAACTTTTCATGAGCTCAGAAAACCAGCCCTGTTTTCAGCTTTGTGACAATGCATTTTTTAGATGATCCAAGAGGGTTTTAAATGATTTATTTGGCTTAAGAACTGGGGGAATTTCCTCAACAAAGAAATTAATGTTATGAAAAATTGTAATCTTGAAAGCACTAAAACTGTCACTCTAATCTAGTAGCGTAACAAGTACAATATTTTCCTCTGACTCTTACAGTAAAGACAGTCAAAGCGTGTTGAGTAACTGCAGCGACATAAAAAAGCGGCCAAAAAAAGTCAAATTCAGCTGGCAAAGTAATTAGCGGTTGATCCTTCTGTCACACACAATTTGAGGAGCGCTCTCCCTCGATTACATCTGAAAATGTCACCACTATGAGCACATTTTTTAAGGTCAGCCTTCACTTCAGAGCGTTTTGGAGTGCGTGCGTGAGTGTGCACGATTGGGCGTGCATGTCACGCTGTCATGCAGCATCATGTGTAGGCCCATGACTTTGTATAAAGTGTGTAACATTAAATGTGTGCACCTGCTCTCAGTGCTATGGAAACAGTAGCTGCTCCAACCCCCTGCTGTGTCATCCCTGGCTTGAGCATTAGTGTCAGTCTGACTCTGAACGGTCACAGCATGTTCACCCCGCATCCGTGGGGTGGAATTAACCTCCCAGTCTGTCAGAGGGGGTTTTAAGGTTGGATCAATAACCCAGCCCACCATTAAATAGAAGCCAACTAACAGATAATGGCTAGAAACTAAATCAGTACATGAAGTATAAACTGCTGCAAGATGTAGCATCAGACATTTACTGTCGCTACATTGGGTGAAATTAAGAGAGGCTGATAAATAGATTAACAGGCTGAAAATAGCATTGAATTCTGGATACTTAGCCTCATTTCCAGAACCAATAAATCACAGACAGCGCTTTTGTTTAGCAACTAATTGGGGGTGACATTTCCCATCTTTTTATCATTGCATGCTGACTGCAAGATATTATTTTGTGTCTTTAAATTTGTCTTTACATTTCTGAAAAATCATCAGCTGATCATCAGCTTGGATTTCATGGAGCAATGTCTTCTGCTGATGCTCAGCAAAGCAATTGAAATATTTGGGGGCTGGGTCAGTCTCCATTCACTGGGAATGGGGAATGGGGAATGAGAAAATCACATGGGGACACATGGAGAGCCCCAGCTTGTATGTTTGGGTTAAGTTTGGACACGCCAGCGGACACACTGGGTGTTTGTCTGACCGGGCTGCTTACGTCATGAGTGAGTGCATGCACGCGCCTGTCCTGAGGCAGTGACCTTAATCTGGAGCAAAAGGGTGACACAGGCTCAGACCAGACAGTGACAGGGATGACCTCATGCATCAAAACACACTCACACGCATGCGTAAAAGCGCGCACCCCGCGCACATCTCTACGTGTTCCGCCTTACCTCTGGGGCGATGTAGTCTGGAGTGCCACAGAAGGTGCGTGTGGTCACTCCTTCTGCCATGTTCTCTTTGCACATGCCAAAGTCAGCGATCTTAATGTGTCCCTCAGAGTCCAGCATCACGTTGTCCAACTTCAGATCCCTGAGGAAGCGCACAGACATTCAAAACCCCTTTTGAAGATTTGACTCCTCTTTGAGAAGCCGTTTAAGAAGGTGGCTTTTACTGCCAAATCCTAAATTCTTCTAATTCTTATCCTATTTATTCCAAACAAACCCCAGTTTCTGCTGCTGGGTGTATTCATGCTGTGTGAGTTGTGCAAACCAGTTAATATTCACCTGTAGATGACTCCTTTAGTGTGCAGGAAGAAGAGACCAACAGCAATCTCTGCTGCATAGAACCTGCAATAACACCCCATCATGTTAAGGAACCATTTTTCAAGACAGCCATATTACTGTGGCAGCTAGTGCACCACATGCTCTCTGCAGTCATTTGGATTTTATACAGATTTTTTTCATACAAGATGATGAAAACTAAAATAAACAATTTTCTTAAAATAAACATTTTTTGTTTATGTGTCAGGAGAAAACTATCCACTATGCAGACACACCGGTTGTTAATGAGCTGACTTACACTGCCTGAGGTTCCTTGAACTTGCCCACTTGTTGGATATGGTACATGAGGTCTCCTCCAGTCACATACTCCATAACAAAGTACAGACGGTCCTGTAGAAATAGAAGAGGGGAGGGGTGGGCAGAAAAATATGCAACATATTATTATTTTGCACATAAAATCTGCAGAGTTCCACCAAAGCATTCAAACGTTCCTACATATCTATTCACTCATAGTGCAGCCTGCCCTAACCTTGCTGTCTGAGTCGTTCCATCGTTCCTGCTACACTTTCCATGACAAGGTGACCTAAAAAGCCCACAACAAAGCGCTTCATGGAAAAAGAAAACACTCAACACAGACATCTGTCAGGAAGTATTCTCTTTGTCTGGTCCCTCACCACCCATGACACGTTTGGCCTGATCCGGGTCTAGGTCTGTTTGACAGACCTTGCTAGTCGCTAGCAAAACACAAACCAACCATCTCACATAGCAACAGACCAACATATGAGTGGCAAAGCTGACATCCTATCAGGTTTGACCCAAACAGATCTGACCCTGGACCTGCACGCTACAACTTCTCTAGAATCTCTACATTTCTCATATTAAACTTGTCTGTAGTCTTTTGCTTTGTAGAAATAGTGGTACAGTACATTTTTAGCAAAACAAATGCAAAAAATAATCTTTATTTAAGCTAATTAGTATGAGGCGGCAAAAAAGGTTTCCTCAGCCTTCCTACGTTCAAAGTCTATACCAGTGCATCCAGTGCAAAGAGTTGCTATGTTTTCTCCAACATATATACATACATGAATAAAGGAACTTAATCTCAAGAGGATTTGGCTCAGGATTTAGCCTGTTCCATATTCATTTCTGGGCATGTGTGAAAGCAGAGCTGTAAAATATATTTCTCTATGATTTTAAAGACCTACTAGAATGAAAGTAAGACTGAATGAGAGACTGTGTGTTTGTGCAGCAGACACACTGGCAAGTCTTAGATATAAAGCTTAAGAAGGCAAAGGTAGAAGGAAAAAACAGAAACTACAATGGAGAGCACAAAGCCAAATTTGTTCAGAACTTTACATCTGTGTGTGTTCTTACATAAGCCAGCGCAATACACTTCTATGAATAGGTGTGAGTGTGTTAGTTTGTGAGAATATGACTGTGTGTGTGTGCTTAAAAACGTGCTTGTGTGTGTGCAGGAATTACACATATTTATGAGTGCATGTCTCTTGGCTCATGCAGTGTGTGCTCTTGGGTTGTGTGGTCTGGTTTTAGCGTGACTCAAAGACAATACACACGTGCATGCACATACAGAAATTTGCTTTTGTACACACACGCACAAACATCAGCCTTCTAATTGGAGTTTATTTGTGTCTCCTTCTCTTTTTTTTAAACTGTACTTGTCATACACGTCCTCTACTGCTCTCTCTTTATGACTAAGCTGTTTAGCTAAAAGCCCCTTCATGAATTAATTTGACCTGACCCGACCTAGAGTGACTTGTCCTGACGCGTGTCCAGGAGCATTTTACCTACCACAGTCTGGAAGCACGAGTGGAGCTGTGTGAGGAAGGGCGGCTTGTCCTGTTGGGCCAGGACTCTCTTCTCCACCATGGTACATTCCACGTCATCGTCCTGGATCACCACGTCCTTCTTCAGGATCTTTATTGCGTACAGCTCCTCAGAGCCCTTCATCTCTGCCAGCATGACCTTCACAGAGGGAGAAAAAGAAAAGATCATTTCTAAGTTTCTAAGTCAATTACCATGCTGAAAGGTTACCAGTTACACTGAGCTGATCACAGCTGCCTCACCTTGCCGAAGCTGCCTTTCCCCAGAACAGCAAGGAAGGAGAAGTCGCTGAGTTTGACCTGGTCCAGGCTGTTGGAGGGCACACTGGGGTGGCTGTTGTCCATCTCGCTGATCACCTTTTTACCTGGGCCTAGCTTGGCTTTCTGCACTCGGGGCACAAAGGATGGCATGTAAGAAATACATCCTTTAAAATGTACTTAGTAACAAACACACACGACATAAAGCTGTGCTGTATAGTTGGAGATAACTAAGATAACCAAGATAGGTCCAGATTTCCTAAAATCCAGACCTTAACAGATACCTAATGAGTAAAGCTAATAAAGGCTACTTTGTGGTGTTTTTTAAATATATATTTTACCACTACAGCCATTATCTTAGACACAAATATTCCATATGTTTCATTCTTAAAAAAAAATATCCTCTACAGGTGCTCACACACTCACACTACTCATTTGCTCACACACAGCTCCAATACACTGATTGATAAGCAGAGCTCAAAGTTAATGGAGTGAAATGAGACTGAAGTGCCACTGTGGAGCTGAAACACACACACACACACACAAAAAAAATGGCTCCATACAAACGAATACAATTTAAGTGTACTGAACTGTTAACAAAAGGATACATTGACGTTTCTTTGTTTCAGCTTATCGCATCATTGACCAATAAATAGCAGGAGCTGTGATCTTGAATATACTGTATTAGCAAGTAATCGTCATTAAAATGAATTTAAAACTTCAGTACTGACTGTTCTTGTTGGCTTAAAGGTGGAACGAATGATGACAAACTGTTATGTAAATACATCAAAACATTTTTTTTCATTTATGTGAAAGAAAGAAAGATTTATTGAAGACCACCAAAAGCATGTGACATTGTTGATTTAAAATACATGTTCATAATTAGTTTTTAAGTTAATTAGATCGCTAACATTATACACAATGAACATATTTTGATATGCATCAGGCTCTACAATCAATAATTATCTCTGACAACTGTGTGGCAGAGGCAAAATGTTGTTGACATCAAACATTTTAACTTAAGTATGATGATGACTTTTTTTCACTAACACAAAGTTGCATGGCTGCATGAATAATGAAGAGCAGGATACCACGCTGTGGCTTTGTTATGTGCATGCATGACTGGTCCAGAGAAGTGTCTCTCATGTTCACCTGTATTTGCAAAAAAAAGATTTTCTCCTATCCTTCATGCCAAAGTCATGCTTAATGTCCGAGGATGGCAAGATGCTCCAAGAAGCTCTCTAGAAAGCTACAGTGCACTATGCTGAAAAATACACAACCTCACGGCAGTCTTACGGCTAAACACGTCTCTCTGCACAAGAGCACAACCAAGATTTCCAAGTCCAGTATTCACACTCAGCCAAGGCCAAGCACAGATCCAAACCCATGCTAAACCTCAACATCGATTTGTGTTGTCTACACTGGTATATCACATGAAGCAGGTCATTGTTTAGCTTTAATAGGGACCATAAATTTCTTTACTGCTTCCATCTTGATCTAAATCTGTTCAAGTAACGCCTTCCCAATGCGACTCCAAAGGGTCACCTTGGCAGAAACAAAAGTCTACCAAATGCACTACATGGTGACTTGTATCCCAAATATTTTATGAAGGAAATCTATTGAAGGCAAAGTTGAGGTGGGTGGATGAATAGGATTTCAAACCTTTCAATATCTGCTGACTGATGCCCAAACAATTAAGAAAAATGGGCCAGGAACAGGCAAACACGACAAATTCCGTAATTTATCACATTTAACCTTAAGTCCCAATAAAAACTATTAGACAGACTAAATTAAGATATTTAACTGAAGGCAACCAATTCTGAGAAGCTTTAGTGTGGTTAATAGCATCTACCATAGTCTGCCCTTTATCTGGGAGAGCACCAGAGATAGGCAAAGCAGAGCAGACTACACCAGATCACAGCACACAGGTAAGCTTTAGCCAAAAAAAAAAAACAGCCTGGCTGAGTCGAGCGAGCAGCAACCTTACTGTCCTTCCTCTCAAGGCGCACCTGATTAGAGTCTTCCACAACTGCTTGGTCCTGAAACCACAGGGAGAAGGGAGCCAAAACGGCCGGCTCGCTTAGTACAGTTGAGTATAGGTGCGAGCTACAACAACTGACTAAACCAAGGGCATTTTTATGTGCAGGTAGCTGAGCAGTGATCCAACGAGTGAGGAGGTGGATCAGGTACTGTAGCATTTTCTACATCACATTACAGTCAACATAATTAGAAAAGTACAGCTCAAAAGTACAATAACTAAGTGGAAAGTGTGTACTGTATTTGATCAAGTGGAAACCCCGGCTGCACTAGCACAAGTAAGTCAAGTAAAAAAGAAAAACAACATCTGAAGAATTCAAGTGAGGATCAGCATCATTTAAAAGTGGTATGGAAATCAAAGCTTCAAGTGTGAGCAAGAAGCAAGGTGACAATCTGTGGGTGGAAAAAGAAAAACCTGGTACCTCAGCAGCACACTGATGAATTACAAACAAACCCACACACACAAACTCGCACAAACATAGGCCATGAATTTCAGTTCAATGCTGACATCTTGTGGCCGCAATCGTTTCCCTTCTTCAAGCCAAATATTTTCCCACCGTGGAATATTTCTGTGGTCCGCGAATCCGCTATCGATCAAATGTGAGGTCTAATATGATGAGAGATGTTTACAGAAAGGAGTATAGATATAGCAGGTAAAGCGTAAGCATGTCTAAGTTAGGATGAAATGAGGAGCACGTACAGTATATACTACCAGGTAACACCTGCAGTGACAATGATGGAAGCACACAGGATGTAGACAGGCAAAGTGACCCACAGTCAGAGACACGCACAGAATACAAAGACACATGCAGACAAATGTATAGCCATGAACTGTGAGCAGCACAGCGCCGGGATTTACTAACAACCCTCTGACAAACTCTGACGAGCAGGAAGCAGTGAGGACAAAGAAGATCTATTGTACTCTCGCTTGACAGGTGACATATAATTCACCTTTTAGCTCAATGTCCCACATGTAGGATAGAGTAAAATGAAGAAATGCTAAAATGTCACAGTTCTTCCAAGTACAAAAAGGAGCAGTGACTAGATATTTAGGCCTCTACAAACATAGCAAGATAGATTTCATTATTATTCTTATTGGTTTCGATTAAACCCAAACCAGAACCAGAACAAATTGTTAGTAAATTGGATATATTTGCGGTAGCTTGAACCACATACAAATGACCAGACATGAGTAGAGATGAAAGAGAGATGTCATCACAACGAGAGGAGAGGAGAGGAGAGGAGAGGAGAGGAGAGGAGAGGAGCTACCTTTAGATTAAAGTTAATTTGGCAGTCCTGAGAGCAGGGGCAAGAAGGGGAGAGAGGGAGAGAGAAACTCTTGCATTAAATATGACAACGCGACACAGGATGAAGAAGCATTTGTACAGTATAAGTCTCACCAAGCACACAGGAGGGAGCAGGAAGCTACAGGGAAAAAAGGGAGAGAACCACAGAAGGGTTTATGAAGAAGAAAAAGGAAAGAGAACCTGGCAAACTGTCGAAACCATAGAGACCGAAAAGAAGCAATAAGGTCAAGTGGATGAACCGTTTTGAGACCTGGAGACTGAAACAAAGTATACTTTATATAAAAAAAAACACTGCTTTCATTTAAAGTATATTAAAAAACTAGAAAGTATTGTGCTCCAATTTGAATTACTGAATACTGTATTTTAGCTGCAGAACTGGAGAATCATATTGTATTTAAAAAAAAAATACTGTATAGTTTTAAAGAACAAACTAGATAAAAGCTTGGGACCGTCTGCTTTTTTGCAAGTATATGTAGCAGTCTGTGTGTGAGGGAGTACAGCGAGTACAAGCTGAGGCGCGAGGAGCAGGGAGAAAGAGCAGCTGCTGAACCCTGACACATAAAGCGCCAACACGTTGACCACAATGCATCATGCATCCCATCTGAGTGAACATATGTAAGTGGACCCGTTACCATGACAACCAAATTCGGACAAGTAGAAAATCTCTCACTCGTCTCTGACCTTAATCGCCGCTCGTACTCTTCACCTCTTTTCTCTGTCTTCGCTCAGCACGACTGAAACCTCACATCCTGTATGAAGATCATCACTGACTGCATTTTCATTCTGTCTTATTAAGCTTAAAATTTTTTGCCCAACTCTCTTAACCTGATAAACGGACTCAACAGGTAATGGACGTGTTTTGTGAAAAGCTTTGATTACAGCCTTGGTAAACCTAATTTTTAAATGGAGGTACTAGGAATAAAGTAGAATACACACATGTATTTACCTTTATTATAATTTATATATGGATAAAATCTAAAAAAGTTTTAGAAAATCCACACACTCTCACAGTTGACGAGTATTCAGTCCCAACCGTGATCTTTCTAAGCTGCCTTTCCATCATTTATTGCTATTTTACCCTCAACTCTCCACAATGCCTTGCAGAAATGTCATGGAAAATAACTTTAAAATGTGTCTTGCAGGAACCTGCACTCCCACTGAGAGGCAGACAATCAGAGGACCACGGAGAGCTGCTTCACTCTCAGCAGGCCAGACACCAACCAGTGCAGCAGATTGGATGGAGGAAATGAGCAGGCAGCTGTGTCTCATCAGAGACCTCCGCCGAAAAGGGTCTTGCGCGGTGTCAGAGCGTGTGTGTGTGCGATATGTGTTTGAGTTGCATTTCAGAGGTGAAAGTTTAGGATTTAATTATGTTTTTAGACGCTCCTCTGCTCCCCTTTTACTTCATTATTGGAAAGATGCTATGATGAGGACCATGATCATTAAACTTCATTACTATGTGATTAAGAAAATAATTAACTGTAAATCATGTTGGATCCTCATTGAGCAGTATCTAATTAAGAAGAAAAACTTCACATTATTGGGACGGCATGAATTGATCACAAGTCAATGATTCTAAAAATAAGTTCATCCACTGCAAGTGCAAAAAGTATTGTTGTCTGGTTAAAACTTCACAAATCACTAAAATAACTACAGTTGCAACAGGCCTGTAATTTCATCATTTTAGGGGCAAGGCCACTTTTTTGAAGGCACAAAGGCCATAAAATAAAACAAAGCCCACGTCCATAATAAATTTAATGCGATTGTGTTTTTATTATATGTTTTTATAGTTGTCTATTTTTTAACCTGTCTGCAAGCCACATTTCCCTTAGGGGACAATAAAAGGTCACTTCATCACTCACTTCAAAAACTGTAAAACTTATTAAACCAATCTCCACCCACGATTTATGCTGAGTTGACACCAAATGTGCAGGAGCATCTTCAGACTGTCCTCAAAAAAAACCTACTACACAGATTTTTCATTGATCAAAACTGAGCCTACTTTGCATCAAAATGTTTGACTGTCAACGGTACTGTAAACATATACTAGTATATAGGTTACTGATTAATCCATAACAGCCCAGACCGATTTCTCAATTAAGAAAAATTATGGAGGAGATAAAACAAAACAAACAGATTAAATTTTTATAAAGAAAATATTTGACTTTTCATTTTTAAGAATAGCACTCTTATGTCAAGAGATGTGAAATATTATATCTGTCACGTTAAGATTACGTCAATTTGTATAACACTGAAACGCATTTGTCCTTCCAAAGTTGAAGCTGCTCCATCAGCTGCTGTTGCAGTCAAGCAGTCACTCAGATCGAGGTCGTTTTCTGCACTTATGCATTATGGCCTCCAAAACCCATCAGCATCACATGTTGCTGGCACTGCAATACTTGCAATACTAAAAATATGGAACACAGAGAAAGAAATGAAGAATTAGTTCTTCATACTTTTGATAAACTTAATTATTACATCCTTTCTCCCGTCTTTCCTGCCCTTTTCTACTGAACGTCACTACTGCAAACAGATTATGTAAAGTGACTATGAACAGCCAGCACACATCAACCAACTGCAACTTACCCAAGTAGCAACATCAAGATCATAAATACATAGAAATTACATATTTCAGCAGAACCAGCAGCTCGACAAAGGAAAAACTTGACAGCAAGCTAGCAAGCGTTTGTTGAGGTTAATGTTACAGGCTGTGGTCGGCACGTTAAAACTGGGTCAACATTACTGTACACGCAATTTAACGTTAACTAACTTAAATGTTGAAATTCCTCTTATTCGTTCACTAATTTAACACACTGTCTGACCCTCGTGGCCCTCGTGAAATTCCTGCCCTGAGTTGGAGTCTCCTTCAAGTGTTCAGAATAGACCACCATCGGTAACACTCGCAGTGCAGTGAGAGATGTGGTTACGTAAAAACTTCTAACATAGTTCACAAAGTCCGAAAAACACCATAATTCTTTACAGTATATCCGAGCAGCGTAATCTTCACAGACATGGAAAAGTCTAATATTTACTTCAACAGCTTGTAAAACTATGAACTGTTGATGTGTGGCTCTGAGATACAGAGCGTCAAGGATCCGATACACCTAGACATTCACCACAGAACGTTGCTCCATTTAAAAAAAAACCAAATTGATGTGTTCACTCTCACCACATGTTTAAAATAACTGTTCCAGGCAATTAGCCTGATCATCAACTCATGATACAAACTCATGAAAAACATGATGTGTCTCATGAGTTCATAACAAGATGTGGTATCAAAGAGCCATGGCCTTAGCCAAGTCTGTGTCAAAGAAATGACTTTGTAGATTAAAAGACTACTGCTTTGAAAAGAAAACATATCAAAGGGTGTCGGTGAGCTGCTTTGATCCACTCCAGGTTGGAATCTTTCTGATGTCAGAGCAAAATGCTAACAGTCTGCGATGAACACACAACGCACACACGACCAACTGTACGTGTGAATTCTCAGAGCCTAAAAAGACCACGAGCTGATGATGCGGCTGTCAAACTGTCATTTTGAATTTAACAGCTGAGGCTGTGGCGAGCATGTGACCGTTTGATTTTCGATTAGAAGGTACTGTACGCACCCATACTCACCTGTTTATAGTGATTTAAGGGAAGGGTTATCTGGATTTATTCAAAGGAGATCAACAAGGTTAGCATGATTTAGGAGAGATGTCAGCCACCAGGGGCTGACTATGATGGTTAGGGTTTCAGTCAAGGCTGTGTCAATTACATTACCCATCATCAACAATTACTCAGGTCAGCTGACATGAATAAAGATCACTTCTCCAACAGAAAAGCTGACTGACAAAGAAAAAAGAAAAACAACTACAAACAGATGAGGGGCAATTATTTCAGCACAATCCTCACCTCAAACTTCTGCCTCAGTTCCTCATTCCCGTCATCCTCCTCTGAGATGGGAACATTGTAGTACTCCCCTTCTTCCTGGCACAATAACTTATACCTGGAGGAGAGAAAGAGACAAAACAGGGAGAATGACACATACAGAGAAACAGGCCTTCTTCTACTCAACCTAATGGGCCTGCTTTTAGTTGATGGTAAACCAACAACAAGCCTAAATGATTCGGTATTATTAACATCATGTTTTTGTCATCACTCTATTAGCCATCTTTGTTAACTTTAAGCACTCTAATGAATAATATGATAGCACTTCAAAGTAAGTTCTCATGCAGGTGAAACTAACCTGCTTGACTGAATAAAACCACCTGCTGCGAGTAACGTATCATCTAGGATAAAAATATAGACCTATTTTACTTGTTTAATGAGTTTAATAGCTGCCGGGCTTCACTGTGCCAATGCAAATGATACAGCAGGGCCAGTAACACAAACAGAAGTGAGAGTTACCAGCCACAGACGGGAGACTTCATGAGCTCTGATACGCCGAAGGACAGAGCCCCCATGAAGTCGTTCCTGGTGGTCCGGTCCCAGTCCCACACCTCCACCGACAGCCGGCGATCCTTGTCTGTAGGCTTCAGCTTGCTATACAAAGACAGAGATGGCACACATGGCGTTTGTATCAGGTTCGGTGTCGTAACTAAAACACTGCACTTTATTCTTATATGTTATAATCCATATTTATTGTTATTCATTTATGAAAAGGGGTCTGCAACCTTTTTCAGCCCAAAGACTCCTTGGACAAGAGACAAACAGAACAGGCACCCCCACATGTAATTAATATTTTTAAATGTTTCACATTTTTACCCTGGCCCATAATAACTTTTATATTTACTTAATTCAACTTTTCTTTCACCTTATGAACCTATTTATATACTGAGTTATTACTAGCCTATATGTGTTTATGATCGATGGACTCTAGAAAGCAGCTTTTGTTTGGCTTAGGGAATAAATCATACTGTACTGGGGTGAGTGTAGTAGCAGTTGTACTACTTTATAGTAACAACAGCAGTAGTGAAAGCAGTATGTATAAATATCTATACATAAATAATACAGCAGTAGTATAATGACTTTATGTATACAATAATGACATTACATTTACAGTAATGATTGTATCACATTGCAAACACAAGTGTGGTCTTTTGTAGGACAGAGACAGCGCATGATTTACTCACAAAGTAAAGGTCTCGTTCCACTTGGGGTTGAGGTTGGAGCGGATGGTTTTGGTCTTCTGCTTGGTCTCATTTTTGGGGTCTGGTATGAGCTTGAGCTTGACATATGGATCAGATAGGCCATTGGGGTCCATGGGGATCAGGTTTTTGCCTTCACCAACTGATAGTGAGATAGTGAGGAAAGTTGGATTAGAAACAATTCTTTCATCTACAGAGACACACAGATTAACTACATTTCTGTGTATATGTATACGTGGCTCCTATATTCAACACACATGACCTGCTAGCCAACATACTAATACCTGATGGATTTGTGGATTTTAAAGTCAGGTTTTATTTATATTTAAGACCATACATATTCCATGAGGTTTCTCCAATACAATTCTTTTTGTTCAGAAGCAAACAATGCTTCCTTTTCTTTTCAGCAACATGTGGACACCAATAGAACAAACTGCAGGTGTTCAAGATCAATTGCTGAGTCACGGCCTATGAGGACTGTTTATGCTGACTAACCATATACAGTAGAGAACAGCTACAGGAAGTGTTAAGGGAACAGGTTTTTCCAAATTGCAGGCTCTGCCACACTTAAGTAGACAGAGGCTCTCTTCTTCTCCTCCTGTATTTAGCTGTTCAGTAAACAAGGGCACACCAGGGACATTAGCACTCCATTAGCCCTGAGCACTGGAGCACTGCCAGACCTGAGCTACAGTACAGCACGCACGAATACACACAGACAGACACACACACACACACATCCATGCCCACTCTCGTGTATACACACATTCTACATTTATCTACACACAACACATCCCCACAGCGACGGGGTGATTGCCTATTTTGCTTGTCCCTTGGAGACCCCAGACATCTCTCTATGTGGCCCCATCAGTCACACTACAATGGGGAAGATGGTTACTAACATCGGACCTCGGCACCCAGCCAGTGTGCTAAACCCGCTGTCTTGGCTGGAGTACGCTTAATGAGATGCAGCAGGACTTAATAAAACAAACAAAAAATAAAAAAAATAAATCAATGAGGTCCCTTGACGTTACTCAGTCCCTACCCTGAGTAACTGTTGCAAAGGGCAAAGACCAGTCATTAGTAACAGTGCTTCATATTTTAATGCTGTTCTATCATTTGAGCCACTGATAAAAGAATATATATATTATTAGATATAGACAGATAGATCAGATTAGATTATTATATGCTCAGCATCTGTGCTGCAGAATTTGGGTGTTGAACAATGTGAGGTGTGAAGTTTGATGATGAGTGATTGAGTGAGTTGCTGTAAAGTACAGGCACACACACACACATGCACACACTGAGAGAAGCAGAGGCAGCAAAAGATCATACTTGACAAGAAAAGAGACAGATACCAGCTCACAGAAGCAGCTCGAGGTGTGGGAAGGTATTGAGCGATCTTGAGCTGGCAACACTCTGCTTTCTCAGAAATCCAATGGAAAAGTGTAACGCCCGTTTACAGGCACAGAAGAAGGGCTGACTGTTAATTGTGTTTGCACTTGAATGTATTCTAATATGGACGCACTCTGCAGCAGATAAAGGGAAGCACAGACTTTTGCCTTTGAAATGGGAAAGAAATGATTTTAATATTTGAGATCAATAAAGGTGTTCGTGTTCTTCCTGTTTCATCTTCTTGATGGGTGATCAAACAGTGCGTTCACTTGAGTAGTGGTGAATGTATTTATATATATATATATAATGTACATGTGTTATATTTGAGTGAAATTCCATGTGATGTGCGCAGTACGTCAACTGATGAACTTTAACTTCTGCACCACTCCTTCATCACCTTTTAACTCTTGCACTGTAAAGGTCGTGCTTTGAATATTTTTCATAGCGTGGCTGTATGTATGCAAAGTCACAGGACCCAAATGATGGCTTAAAACAGACCTACAAAGGAACATTGATCAGTGGCCTGTGTTTGGGTACAGTATGTGACAGTGGAATATAATTAGTGTTCATGCTGGATCTAATGTAATTTGTCCGAACGATAAATGTTGATTAGTTCAGTTAATAATTCCTGACCAGGAAGAGTGGATTATAATGACCGTGATTCTATCGATCTAGAGGGTGATGTCAAACATTGCAAAAAGTAAAAAATAAATAAAAATACAGTTTGGCTGGATATTTATGGGATGGTATCACAAAACAAACATATGAGGATGAAAATAAAAAATAAATAAATAAATAAAACTATTTCTCTGTCAATAAACCCTGATGTTGCTGGCTGCAGAATGTGCATGCAGTCTGAATTCGCTGATCTTAAAATGATGTGTTTATTGACTACAGAGGAGACTGTGAAGTATCTACTGGAGTTTGTGCAAAATGTACTTCCAAAAACGATCACTAGGGGGTAGTCTGTACTGTCTAATAGACCGTGCCTTGCCAGAGCACAGAGCTTTTTCCTTTGACATAACTGTGTGGCATAATTCAAACAAGATGTGTGAGTAGTCCTAACTGCTTCCAGCTGTACTGCAGAGAGACAAGTTCACAATTCAAGGCATTTGTGGTGCTGAATTCCTGGTTAGGGTTAGGGTTAGAGGTCAAAATGTTAATAAAAATACTAAATGTTAAACCCAAAGTTCTACATACTGTATGGTGTCAAATGTCTTAAAGTGCATAATGATTCAATTAATCCGTGTGCAAATGAGTCTAGAAACACATGCATATGCAAATAGACACACACAACACCAGGACAAAGGAAGCAGGGGCTATGTGCAGGGGCTGTGACATAGTTGCTTGGATACAAGTCTTCGCAACTATCTTGGCTTGCATTTAAACAGGAGTGCAAGTCAGAATGTGGTGCAGTTTCTCGAAAGAAAAAAAAAAGAAGACGTGTTGACCTGACCGACTAAAACTAACAAAGACCTTTAAAAAATAACAATAACCTGCTGACCTGATAAGATTGTAGAAAATCTGAGCCAAACTGAGCACACACATCAAACATTACATATGTTAGTTCATGACTTATCAGCTGTGCATAATCACATTTCAGATGCAAGCTCTGCTGAGCTTTCTGAATTTATAACGGCTAATCAGCACATATGACTCTGCAGTCCTGGCTGCCTCATGAAATCCACTCCTGGTGACGTTTTTTTTTTTTTTACCTCAGTTAGTGCAAACCATATAAAGTTTCACTCTTCTACAAACAATCAAAGAGGCCAAGCAGGAAGGGAAAGAAAGCGAAGCGACGAAAGTTAAAATAGCGCGAAGACGGCGTGCAACATGCTGAGAAGAGGGAGCCAAGTCAGGGCAGCGACGACAGACAGGGAATACCAATGACATGACTTCTGGGAGTCTGGTGGCAGAAATCATGCAACAACAGAGCTCAGCTGTTCTATGACACTGAGTCTTAATATGATGGAGACAAAATACTAAAGAAGGTTCACACCAAGACGGGGTACTAAGAATAGTCACGCAGCTTTCCTTAAAAATCTTTTGCTGTCAGGAAAGGTTATTTTCTCTTCTTCTCTCTGATTCTCTGTTTTCTCAAAAATTTTAGCTTCTGTTCGTTACTATGTGACAGCCAGCAACGTATGTGGAAAATGTGTCCATGTTTTTTAGGTTAGTGATAGTTACAAAGTAATAAAATGTCCATGTCAATACAAACTGGATTCCAAATACTGAAACGATTTTGAGAGTTTAATTAGGTTTATAAAAGCTTTTTGGTAATTAGGTTTTTAAAGGCTTTTTTGGTATTTGAAACTCTTTCAGGATGAGGATGAACTTTCAGTGGTTTACTTTCTTGCTTAGGGTCTGTCTTCCCGCACTGCACTGTAAAATCTGTGTGGATACAACAACCTCCTGATGTTTTTTTTTTTTTGAACTGTGCACTGCAAGCATACCACTAAATTTCATTCATTCCTACGTTCTTTCAAGAGTTGAGTTGTAAAAACACACCAAGCCTTGTCTTCAGCTGACACAAGTTGACCCTAGTTTGGCGATGTTTGTTCTTCACCTCCCTCCCTGTGCAAACACAATCTATGGAGCCACCTGGTTCTCTCTCCGCCCTCTCAAAGTAACACTGTGCTCTTTGACAGCCCACGACTTAAAAACGGGCGGTGAAATAGGGTTAACCAAAAGATTTTCTTCAATAATAACATCTTTATAATCATTACAGATCAGTTCTGGTGGATTATGTATTGAATTAGATAGCCGAGGAGCTCACTACAGAACATTAAGACAGGAGAAAATGCTGTCCCAATGGCCAACTCCCTGCAGTGGAAAAGTGCTGGCATTGGTACCAACACAAGTGCTGTCAGCTGCTCCATCTTAACTCTGATTCATAGGGAAAATGTAATAGCAGGATTTTAAGTAAATTTTCTCTTGGCAAGAACCTGTTGGCTTTTCCGTGTGATGACTCAGTCTCCACAAAGAAATGGAAATGACTGTAAGAAAAGGCTGAAAGAGTGGAAGCAGTGGCAGTTAGTCAGCAGCATTCAGATCACTGGGCAGTGATTATCAAGTGGAAACCCGCAGGCTGCATCCAAACCCGTGAACGTTGATCCAAACCCCTTCTGCCGTCTTCCTTGGATTCGGAGCCAGCAGAATATTATTATTATTATTATTATAGTTTGAATGATTGCCTGACTGAATGAGAAACTTACTAGTAACATGGAAGTAACACAGAGGGAACTGACTGTGCATAAAAACAGTGTATTGATCAAGATTTTGAAGATATTAAATTAGAGAATTAAATAACTCTGCGGACAGACTTTGACATTTCATTAATTTGGTGACTCTGTTCAAAAGGTTTAAGGTTCAAGTTGACAGGAAGGAGGATGTGCTGCATTATTGGGAGAGAAAGAGAGATGAACATGCAACAAAAGCCAATATATTGGCGAAAGGATTACAAACTATGGAGGGAAATCTGAACCAGCGTGACCTAGTGGCACTGCAGGCGTAAGCTCTTGTGACTGCATGAATGTAAACATGACTAAAACCCCTTTATACACACACAGACAAGAATACTCACTTCATTTCTCTCTCTGACCTGATAATTTGTACAACTGTAGCTCTAGTTCTGGTCTTTTAACATGATTGTTCTTTTCGCATGTTTGCCTACAGCGAGCAACCGAGAGCAACTGAGGTGATACAGGAAAATGCAAAAGTGAGAGTGAGTCAAAAGAGATAAGAGTTAAATGCAGGAAAAAAAAAACATCTGCAGTTACAGGATGTCATACGCAGTTTTGTGGAAGTCTCATGTTAAAACATATGTTAAGAGTTATTGTAGAACTGTTCTGTACATGATTTTCTATATTTTCCACAAGCTAAGATCGCTAGAGATCGCCTGCAGGCATAAACGCACAGAATGATACTGTAAGTTTATAGAGGTATAATGTGCATGGAGAATGATGCAATGCACCATTAAACATGCTTTTTGCATGCAACCTATGAGCAAATCATGAGGATAAAAGCTGCGGTTGCGCTGCGCTCTGGTATCCTCTGATATTAATCTTGACGTATCGTCATTTCAGCACACACTTCTGCACATTTGGCCACTTATCTGGAGTTAAAATAATACATCAAAAGCAGCAGTAAGATAGGAATGGGAGTTGCAGATGACGATCCAGAAGATGTTAAAAGTACTTAGAGCGCATTTCGTTTTGGACTGTAAAGGGCAGCTACACCTCCGAACGGTTCAAAAGTAAAATCTTGTTTCCCTGATCCACCCACATCTACATTCACTCTAAGCACCAATCCGACCTACACACACCTACATCGCACCTACGTTTAAAAACAAGCTGACTCCTACGGCAGCATCAGTATAACAAATAGCTGAAAAGAGACTGGGACATCAAGGGAAGAGTGGGGGGGGGCAAGCCCTCTGCGGCTTGTTAAATGAGGCTTTTCTGCAAAAATGGGTAAGTCAACATGGGGAAAAAAAAAACGGAAATGTGATTATTAACACTGTCTTTCACACACTCCCAAAGGACCTGCAGGCAGCAAGGCAGCATCCGCATGCTTGCACACACAGTGATATAGAATCTGGACATATATCCCATGTCTACTCTGGATATGTGCACTGATTCGATGAACAATAGTGCTGCTGAAACAAACGGGAGGGTGACGTCCGCGGCGCCACAGCAACGGACAGAGAAGAGCTGTGTGTTGAAAGGAATGAGAGGCGGAGGACAAGGTTAGTGGGCTATGTGCGTCCTTCACTAGACAGAACTTGTTTTGTTTCCTTCAGCACCTCCCCTCCCATCTCCATGTACCCTAAGTGACAAAAACACACATTCTCATATGTTTCTGGAAACAACAAAAATATCTCTTGTGTTTCTGAGTGACTCATTATTTCATTTTGCCATCTCAGCGTCGTTGCCAGAAAGTCTGTTTCTGTGTCTCTGTTGGTCTAGTTGGAGATCATATGGGAGTCCATGTATGGGTTTACAGGACAGCTGCTTCCTCTGGCAGACATGTCACTTCCTGTTGAACGTTTTGGCTCTGGCCACTGGAGTCACTCTTCAGTCAACTATGACTGTGTGTGTGTGTGTGTGTGTGCCCTGTTGATGGGTTGATCGGGGGATTCTAGCACTCATCATTTTGCACTCAGTCTTTCAGTCTCGTCTTAATGGCACCATATCACATTTCTGAATCCGGAGTCTCCCCATATGTTTTGTTACATTATAAATTTGTAGTAGCTGTGCTTATGCTGAAGACTCGTCTCTGCTTCTGTGGATTTCAGAGCCGCACCTGGTTTGCAATTAGGTCAAAAAGTCCCATTAAAGAGCCTGCAGCTATGACAGCAGAGACTGTGACAGTGAAATAAGTCTCAACTGAGCTACTGATTTGGCAGGGCAAATGATGAAAAACAATGAACAGTGGAGGTCCAGGCTTAGGGACAACAAAGGGGACCAAAAGGCTGAAGGAGTTGTTTCTGATGTGATATGCTCAAGTTAAATTTCATTTGAGTCTGACCACTTTTCAGAGACCACACCAGATGTCACTCTTAAACCTCATTTGAACCCACTTCATTTGATTTGCTGCATCCCACTAAAAGCCAAACAAAATATATTTTGATGTTTTTTTAGTTGACTCAGATTGGCTTTTTCTAAAATTGTTGGCACAGAGGAGTGGGAACTACAGCGGGCACTTGTGACAGTTTCACCTTTTTTGATGGTGTATTATAATCAGTGTTGGGTAACTCATATGAAATAAATTACTCATTACTTACCAAATACTCAATGGCAGAAGCAATTAGTTACATCACCCATTACGCTTAGTCTGTTACTCAACTTATCTTCATGAAAGGTGCTTTCCACCAACACCAAAACAGATTCTGCATTCAACAGGTGTATGCATAGAAAACAAGGCAGTGTGAGATTAAAGCTAAAATCACTGGGTGGGACAGTTTTATGAAATGAATGCAAGAAAAATTAACCAGTATTTCTATTTGCTGCTTTGTGCAGCTTTGTGTTATCTTGACCTTCACATCCATCACACTGTGCACTTTACATATTCCTCCTTAAGAAAAAAAATAATAAAACCGTAAAAAAAAAACAAATGAAACAAAAAAATATTTAGTTGCCATCAACTCTGAGCTTAGCCTCAGTGTCTACAAACTATTTGTGGATACAATTAATGCAAAAATAGAGTTAGCACATACACATCCCATTACAAGGGTCACACTCTGAAAATCTGGCACATTTTCCTCCTCCCAGCTATCCACTGCACCCTCTTCACAATGTACTGTAATACAATTGTTTGACAGGCTGTCTGCAAGGCGTCTACAGCAGCTAATGTAATCTATGATACAATCTGCCCTGAGTGGGCTGCAGGCTGTTGCAGCAGTTCTATACACACACCTACACACACAGAAGCAAGAGAGCACATGCAAATGATGACAAGCATGTTTTGTCCACATCAGGAATTGGCTACTACAACGTGTACCACAGAGGACCAAGAGTCTGCAGGTTTTTGCTCAAACAAAACACTATTTCAGAGGTTAATGGCGGTTTCCCATTCCTAGTGTACGCACATTCACGTCCACGTGTACCTACGCACATGCAAGTGTGAAATAAGCACGCATATTCAGATATACTGTACATACACGTCATTATGATGGGTTGACATGATGGGTTTACCACAAATGAAAGCTACATCTGACTAGCATTCCTAGCTAAAAAAAAAACTGGGTGAAGAGGGTCAGTGTTAATATAGCCAGCTTATCCATCAGGAGTCTATTTCCAAGTCTTGAGTGTAAACCCGATCCTCTCCATTCAAGTGTTTTGTTGTTGTCCCACATAGATCTGACCTTGAAATCCAGTTAGTCATTTTAAATTAAAATCAGTTATATAACGGGGAAACTGGAAGAGTGCGTATTAACAATATAGACTGCATTAACATCTGCATCACAAATAAGACAAGCACTGAAGCACATGGCTTGTGAGAAAAGAAGGCACGTTAAGAGGAGATACCAGATGGAGGACAGGAAATGAAAGGCCTCAAATAAATATTTGTGCCTCATTTGACCAGCTCAATATGTTCTGACGTAAGCTCAACTGTTTAGGTATTTCAGCACTTTGACTAGTTTATGTCATGTGTATTTGGCAGAGGCAGACAGTTATTGAGCTAGTAAGAAAAAGAAAAGTAAACTTGCTAAAGGTGGCCAGGCCAGACATTTGGCAAGCTCATATATACACACATATATAGATACATATTAGTCATGACCACTTATAATCAGCGCTTAATGTACAGAGTGCAAGTGTCCGTCTTTTTGCAATGGACTGCAGTGAATGGGACAAACATGCAAACCTTTTTATTCATCGCTTCTCAACGCTTTGTTGGTGTTAGGCATGCGAGTAGGTGCTGCACCACTTCCCCGCCCACATTCCCTCTCTTCCTTAAGGTGGTAACGTGATAAGTGAATAAGTCAGCAAAGTTCAGTGCCAGGGCCTTGTAAAGCACTGACCCCCGTTAGTCAGTTAATTGAATGATTACGTGCGCCTGCTGTCAGCTCCTTGCCGTCACTATTGTTCTAGCAGATGTGCTAATGCACTGTCATTACAGCCAGGGCATGTGCAGCGTGCCTCAAATACAAGGGAAAATAGGCTCCTATGCAAAAACACATGGTGTTACTGTACTTTTCCCCTAATAAACCCATACGACAAAACGGTACAGATAATGTGGCGAGTGTGCAGCATGTATATTCCACTATTTTCAAGTCTTTTTATATAAATATGTGTGTCAGAATCAGTATTAACAGATGCTATGCTGTTTTATTCACTTTCAATCTCACTGTGTTTCTGCAGAGATCTTTATAAACATGTTTATTACATTCCACACAAGGGTAAACTAGTGAAACCGGTCACTAGTCATTCTACAGCGGCCATGTTGGAGGACCACGGCTCTTAGAAGTCTCTCAAGTCATACTGAACGCTGACAACTCTGGACTCGCAGCAGCATCAAGCAGGCTCTGTTCATTTTCGTTCTACTTTTAGCCAGGAACGTCACAGCAGATACATTTGACAGATTATGAATGAAATTATCTCAGCTTAACCACAGCAGCTGGTCGGCCATTATTTGCTCTGAGAGGATTATTCAGCACTGTCTGCAGAGTCAACAATTAGGATTTGTCAAGTAATTTGTGATTTACTCACTGAAAGACCTCGGCCTACATCTTGTTGCATGCATTGTTTGCATTTGGAAAAGGCAGCAGACATGCAGAAGATGAATAAGCACAGGAAACTAAATAAATAAATAAAAACATAAATGAACAGAATAGTCTTGGAGCGGTTAAAAATAATTTCAAGGATATCTTCTTAGGCCAAAAAAAAATGTCTCTTTTAGCTTTCATGCTAGAATATCTTCTTGTTGTATAGATACTAACAAGGAAGTAGATTCACAGAGACATGAATCTTTATCCATAACATTAATGTACAGATTAGACATGCATCTTTTCAGACAGCTTCACACTTTTTTTTTTGGTTGTTCAAACAATATTAACAAATGGCTGCAAGATTTCTAAAGGATGTCTGGACACCGGCATGCATTCCATTCCATGAAGTAAAAATGCTATTTATAGCATCTCATTATATCCTTTTCTTAATGTAATAGGCAAAGACCAGGTGTTTCTTTCAAACCAGAGGCATCAGTAATTAAAATGGCTGGAAAAGCCAGTGATACAATCATGCAGAATAGTCTTCTAATGAATCATGGTAAGACAGAGCGCAGGGCTCAGATCCCTGCCTTTATGTAATTCTGATGAGACATAAATTAATATCTCGAGCGATCAATCTGCTTTGCAGGGACAATTCAGTTACATCAGAAACTCCAGCCAACACAGAGCAAGTCGTGACTGTTTAAAAGGAGTAACAACACGAGGCCCACGCAGCAGACCACACACCACTGCAGGACTATATATTTGGATTGGGATTGCCATCCAAGTGTGTCGTAACTGTGAATTGTTTCTTACAGAAGAATGTTTAGCAGGAGAAGCTCTATCGATCTGTGCACCAAAAAGGGAATAGCCTTTGCAGCATGCTGATAGCTGATAGTTACAAGGCCAGCCATGGAGTTAGCACTTGCATTCACTGCATCATGAGCGGGCAGAGTTAAGTTGGGCAGGGTTCGATTAAGGTTAATGGCAGCAGGGAAGAGAGAAGAAATGTGTGAAATTAGACGGTCATGGTTTATCGACCAAAAAAAAAAAAGGGCAAAGTTTCTAAATCCATCCAGGTTCACATTCAAAAACAGAACTATAGCCTCTGCTACCACATACGCTCTCACCTCAGACTAGCACACACACAATCACGAGTCTTCATCAGCACCTTACATAAACACACATCACACGTTGCATTTTTAAGCCTGTTCAATCCAGGGTGTGCAAACAGAGATTACGAGGCCTACCTGTGACCTGCAGTTTATCCACGGTGACCTCACACTTGAGGAAAACACGGCCCCTCCTTTCAGTGTGATCGGTTCCACACAGGCTGGGCACATTCATGACACACTGCTTATGGACATTCATATCACAGGCTGCGGGGACAGAGAGGAGAGAGAGGAGATCAGACGCAAACATTTTAAATTAGCATTATGCATCTGACCCAAACCAAAGGCTGAAATACTGATGCTGATGTATTGATTTTTAAAAAAAAATATGATGTTATGTTTTTAAATTTGTGTAATTTTAACATATTTTTAAAAAATATTTATTTATTTATTTATTGAAAAATCAAATCAGCAGGATCTACAGCTATGATGATCATTTATGTTAATAAACCATTTGTAATCAGATCATAGAAACCTAATGTTCAAATATAGTAAGCTGCTTGATCTGTTACACCTATATAAGGACATTTCAATTTCATTCCATGGATCATACATGTTTGGCACAATATTAAAGGATTGTATTTTTCTGAAAGCTGCATGAAAGAGGAGATTATGATGCAGATTGAGCCCTCTGATGTCATGCATACATGGCACGTGTGTCAGCCAGCTGAACCAAAATTTCAAGGATTAGGAATCAATGGTTACTTAAAGCCAATAGGTCAGTAGGTGAGAAATAAATGTAAAAAATGGTTATGCTGCTACCTTCATCTATTTTCTGTGCCTCACTGAAACTGTCCGGTGGCTCACAAGTGCTTAAAAATACTACAGCGCGAGCTTATTGTGCTGTGATTAGACGTGCAATTGATCTGCCAAAATAATTTCCCGCTCCACATCTCTATTTATGTACACCCTGGAGCAATCATTAGGCATAACTGGTGGTCTGTAGCAGGTGGAAGATAATGTATTTAGGAGCTCATTAAGGCATTCAGACTAATCCACTAACACAAGATTAAAGGGAAGAAGAGTGAGGGAGGGATATTAATAAAGACGCAGTAAAGCTTTCATAGCAGGCCTATTCGGGGTGCATCAAACATAGCTGCATACTGAAAATAGACCATGTGTGAGTTTAATGAGTGAAAGTTAAGGAGGAGGAGAAATTCATGTGCCTATGATATTCAGTGAAGGGGAGCAACAGGTTTTTTTGGGAGACTGATGCTGATGAAGTGGCTCTAAAGCGGAACATAATGAGTGTATAGCCACTTGCGGTAAACCATTATTTTCCCATGCAGCTTCAGCGTTACTGACCTCTGTAACAGAGGTGAGCAGTTCAGTGCACTGCTACGGTTTGAACATCGAGGCCCACTGATACTTATACACTCAGGAACCATAGGCTCATTGTGATTTTTTAAAATATATAATCTATAAAGATAATGAGCAATATTGTTTACATTTTTTATGTTATATGATAAAATGTCCATTTTAAAATCTCTTAAGTGAGAAGTCACACTTACAGTCGCACTTCATGCCCTGGTGGATGAGGCCATACAGCAGAGAGCCGCAGTGGTCACAGAAAGTGGGGCTCCCATAGGTGTGGATCTTAAACTTGTGCTTCGTTCTGGGATCCTGGAAGAATCAAAAGAGGGAAGTGACCATTAGTGACAATCAGTTGTCCCAGTATGTGTAGGGTTTAGTGACATCTAGCCATACAGCAGAGAGCCGCAGTGGTCACAGAAAGTGGGGCTCCCATAGGTGTGGATCTTAAACTTGTGCTTCGTTCTGGGATCCTGGAAGAATCAAAAGAGGGAAGTGACCATTAGTGACAATCAGTTGTCCCAGTATGTGTAGGGTTTAGTGACATCTAGCCATACAGCAGAGAGCCGCAGTGGTCACAGAAAGTGGGGCTCCCATAGGTGTGGATCTTAAACTTGTGCTTCGTTCTGGGATCCTGGAAGAATCAAAAGAGGGAAGTGACCATTAGTGACAATCAGTTGTCCCAGTATGTGTAGGGTTTAGTGACATATAGCTGTGAGATCGCAGACTGCAACCAACTGAATACTCCCTCGTCTCCACTTCCCCTTCCCATTGTAGGAGAAACTACAGTGAAATGCGAAAGGTCTAATCTAAAGGCAGGATTTAGTTTGTCTGTTCTTGACAATTACAGAAACATGGTGGATAAACATGGTGGACAGTAAACAGATGAATGACAGGTAACATACAATAAAATGTAAAATAAAACCCTCAACTTACAGTGTTGAAGGTTAAAATGATGTTTGCCATTTGGCCATAACTTCAATATATCTATCCTGAAAAAATGACAGCTGCTTCCCTTATCCTTTGAGACTCAGACACTGCTGAAAGAAAAAACATTTTGTCCGGCAATTCTTTGCTGATTGCCAACCTAACTGCAATCACCACATACCTTCTTTTCTTATACAACCCGAAGTGGCAGCCAAAACAGCCTTTTATCAGACCATAATGCTTGAGTTGTCTTCCATGGCCACATCAGTGAAGAAGAATTGTTTAAAGTTAAGAATCCGAAAGTACAGTTCAGTTCACTGTTACAATTACATGATTCATTTTTTAAGCTAAATTTGTGTATGCGATGCAATACAATCTAGAAATCATTGCACACCTACACAAGTAAAAGAGAAAAGCCACATACAAATTCTCAATTTTCAAAAAGTCAATATCATACACTGAAAAAAAAACGCTGCTTTTTTCATTGTGTCATAAACTGCCATGCATGAGAATGTGTGCATTGCACAAAAAATAAGTGCTCATCTCCTGTACGGTTGTCCTTCTGACCATCCAGTAAATGGTTTGTGTACGTGTGTAAATACTCATCAAAGCCAGCTTTATATTCATCACTGGCCTCTATATTATCACAGTTCATTGCTCCAGGCTCTCTACATAAATATCATATTAGTCAAAGTGTGAAAAATTAGAGATTAGTGCAGAGCATAACACTGCACACGTGTCTGTAAGGCTGCGTAGTAAAGGAGCTGTTGGTTGCAAAAGGCTGAATCATGTGTTTGTAAAGATAAAACACTTCTTGTTGGCTCCTGTTTTTGACTATTTTCCTACATGCAAGTCTACTGTACCCTCTTTTTTTTATTTACCATATTTTACAACAACATACCTACTCCATGGTCATGTTCTCGTGTTATTAAAAACTATTTGCATGATGTATTGAGGTTTATTTTGCTAACATGATTTGTGTGCCTTATCAAGAAAGCGTGAAAATACCAAGGAAAGAGATTTGCCATTCATATATTGCAGGTTGTACTGTACTGTAATAATCACATTAAACACTGTGGATTATTCATAAAGCAAACACATTAGGATCACCATTTCTGACATGGCAGCTACGCCTGAAGAGATTCCTTCTGATGGATAACACAACACAGAGGTTAACATCCCTAGTTTATTATTGTCACGCTGGGAGACCCTTGAGTTTTAAGGCATATGTCTGAATATATAGGTGCAAGGCATTCTTCTTGACTTGTTTGGGTGTATCGGAAGAATATGAGATGGCTGAAGTGCGCATACACAAGACAAACAACTAAAAGACATGGCCATCATGACAGCCAAAGCCTCAAAACAAGAACGTTGCAATGTCAAAAACAGGCAAACCACTGCATCATGTAGGTTTCACGCAGTCTGGCAGGGTAGGGAAGCAGACTGGGCAATGAGTTGTCTATCTCTCACCAGATGAAGTGCTTTCCAAAAATGTGAGACTGGCTATTGACAAGGACAGCTAATATTTTATCACCCATCCTGACAGAGTGTTAATTCTGTTTTAGTGGCGCTTAAACGAGAATTTTACTGGATTTAAAACAGGCTTGAAGCTCTCCTTATGCATCTGTGCATGTCCAAGTGTTACTCAGACAGCAGATTCACACTGGGACCAAAATCACAGTCATGCTACATGATTACGTTATCCTTAAACATGTAGAATATATCCTATGAAATAAGTTGATCAAGTACCCCAAGTCAAATAGTTTTAGGGTTTTGAGTTTTAATTCTAATTTTTAATAATGATACATGACAATAATCTTTTAAATATGAAACGAGGGCATGGTTAATGCAGACTGTTAGCCATCACTACATTAAGATATTATCTAATACAGTGTAGACATATTACAGTGTATAAAAGAATACACTCGTAAAACTTGCTCCTTGTATACTGACACTGTTATGTGGGCTGGACTCGTATTGTAAGACAGCACTCATAAAACAACCCATCTATTGTGCTTCGTTTGCATTTGTCATTCCTAAACACAGGCTCCGTATTTGCATGAGCGACTACCTTCCCCTCTTTCGAGTAAGTTTAACAACTTTTTTTTTTTTTTTTTTTTTTAATCAGGTGCACATCGCCACTCCAATCCAGCATTCATTCTAATTTTGGAACATTTGGATACACAAATAAGGGAGTATTAACTATAAAGAATGACATTATGTACAGTCAAAACAGACAGAGATGGAGGAAGATAAAGCAGAGTTATGACAAACGTACAACTCAACTGACAGAGAGTGCCTCAGTTGTAGAAATAAATTCTCAGTTCTGATGGGCTAGAGCCCCAACAGTGTGTTCAGTGTATGAGTGAAATGATTGAAGTGTATATACTGTATATAAATAGTATCTAATGTCCATTTTAATTACTGAAGAAGTGAACAACGTTACCGTTGCTTAAGGACCTTATGGGATTGGTGAAGATTGTTCCAGGTATTAGTCAAACCCTCAGGTGTTGCCAAAGACACAGAGTTGTGGTTTGTGGAAAAACTTTAAATTTTTGGTTGCAGAATGCTTAAATATATAAATTAGCAGCATTTATAATGATAATTATTTTTCTTTGGCAAGACTATTTAATGAGCAGTATGTCCATAATCAGGATTTAAGGGACAATGGGACAACCAGAGCTGTCCAACATGCAGACGGTTCCCTCCGTGATCCATCTTGTTGGACCTTATCCTTAACTTAGCGCACCAGGGGGTGTTTCAGTGTACAGAGCAGAACCAAGAGTGTGATTTACACTTAAAGTAATACATTGTGGCACATCAGCAATTCACCTGATCAGCATTCCAGCAGACAATTCAATTCAGGGCCAAAAAGGTAATGTAACATTCATGAGCTGGATCCTTTTCACTTGTCTCTCGCTCTCTCTGCTGAACATTTACAATGCAATGAAATATAGCATCAAAGAAAACAAACTTTGGCACTGGGTGCAAACTCCACCTTAAGTAAATATCTGTAGGTGTAAAGCTAAGTGAAGTTAGCTAAGTTAAGATGTGATGTGTTCAAGAAGCACCGGACAGCAAAGGAAAAAGAGTGAATCAGCAGATGCAAACATATTGTGTGATGCACAAAGTATCTGTATGCTCAATGTAATATTTGGGTACCACTGAAGGTAAGTGGTATAGTACACACCAACTAGAACACCCATGTCAGCATTTACATTATACAGTGTAGGGTCTATGTCACATCCATAGATTCATTCATTAATTTCATGCAGCCTGGAGCTTACGAGGTACTTTTCCACCAGAGAGAAAACTGGACGGCTGCCACTTTTCCAAGCGCCCCTTCAAAGTGGTTTCCTGCTCACTCTCAAATTGTGCTGTACTGTAAATCTCTTTCAGACTCGGAATCTGTTTAAGTGGATTTGCATTGAGAGCATTATCCAGGCTCGTCCGCTTTTTAATTTTTTTTTTTTTTTTACTGCATCTATTTGAAAGAACACCTGTCTTTGTATTCCCTGGAAACAGGAAAGCTTAAAATTCCCAGGAAAGAGCGAGACTTATTCTGCCTGGGGGGGAAAGCAGCAGTGAACTCCTATTTTTTCCTCTATCTTTAAAATATAAAGTGTCAAAACAATGAAGGAAGAGAGCTTGGCACAGGAGAAATACATCATAAGTACAGTAAAGGGAAGGAGCATGTCATATATCTCCGTGAGAGTGGAGTATCACATGATGAGGTGCCACAGACATCAATTCTGCTGTTTGACTGCCATTTCAGTTTGACAACCGGCTTTGGACTAATGCAGCAGAGACTCACTCTGGCTCTTCAGATCGTTCTTCAAATCTGTTGTTGCCCTGCCTGTCAATCTGCCTGTATTTACACCTTCATAGGAGAAAGTGATAAGAAAGAACTTTCTATGTCAGCTGCCACAGACATATTTAAGTGCTTTATATTAATACCCTATATTATCAGCCCTGATATAATCTCTAAGGTATCAGTGAATAATTACAATTCACCATCATTCAACAACTCAAGCTTTCACTATACTGCAGATTATGACCACTTAATGCTAAATGATAGATAGTAGTTACTGTACCTACAAATATTTAAAAAAAAAAATAGCAACACTAGATCCCCTCTTTACAATGTATAGGCATGGAAGTAAGGAAGCATAAAATGTATTCATTAGTTATAATTGCAGCACATTAATAAGCACTTAAATGCCCTTATAGCTGTCTATAAATCATAGATGTATGTGCACTGTGCAGGTGTTACAAACTCAGTGGACATTTTCTGCTCTTTTTTTTTTTTTTTGCATGAGTCAGTGATTCCTCAGAATTTTACAGCATTAATTGTTCAGCATATCTCTGACTGCCAAACCGAAGTCTACTGACATGAGCAGTTTGAGGCTGATGGTCAGATTAATCTGAGATGTCCATCATCTTGAGTGATTTTAAGCTCCTCCATCACGAATGACAGCGTAAAAACACGGTAGATGCATTAATGACACCTCACAGCAAAGGCAAACTGATCCATATCCAAAAAACAATCAGGTAACTGACTGGATTCATTAAATTGATTAAAACATGCAGGATGTAACTTTAAAGTCTGATAAACTCTCCTGGCTGTTGCAACAGTAACCTCTGTGCAAATCTCATTTTAATTTGTATTCTATTAATACTCGTAGCTACGATGGCCAAAATATTTATATTGCCATTTTGTCAAATTATCATTTTCATGGAGGGATCAGGTCAAATTACACAATCACATACACTGCATATTGTCCAATTAGCAGGCCGGACCACGCTGTGCACAGGCCAGCAGTCAGTGTGTTAGTTAAGGACAACAAGAAAATGGGAGGTAGCCAGACAGCAAAGAGATAGAGAGAGAGAGAGTGAGGCTGTGCCAGCTGCACTTACTCATGTCCACCCACACACAGCTGATCCTGAAGGATTATCCTCTTGTTCCCCTCAACCCGCCTCCCCCTCCTTTGCTTTGTTCCCTCCATCTACAGCATGAATGAGTGATGGCGACTAAGAGCCGCATTCAGCTGCAGATGGATCATGTATTTTTATCAACTGTCACATCAGCTTGTGATGGGTGAAACATGGCTTAAATCTTCACAGATAATGGAAAATACTCACAACAAAGAGACAGAGCGATAAAAGGCCAACCGAGGTGATAGACATGCTTGACACGTGTGTGTGCCTGTCAGAAGAAGTGGTCAACCATTGCTACAGATCATAAACACAGACAGTTGTCTTCCTGGATTGGCTGAATACTGGTAAGACTAAGGGTGTAAATGACAGATTAGTCTTTGTTGCTGTGTCTACAGTTATTCCCACTGCTATGTTGAATTTGATTGAAATTGTGGATTAATTCTATAAAATGTCAACAATTGACAGGGTCTAAAATTGTGTCTTCAAATTACTTTTTTCTGGCTAACAGTCAAACAGGACTTTGAGTCTACAGCACAGTTGAATTTTGAGCTAAATGCTAACGTCAACATGCCCACACTGTTAGCCATCTCAGTTTCGAGTGTTAGCATGCTAACATTGACTAGTTAGCACTAAACACAGAGTACAGCTGGGACTGATGGGAGTTTTTATTACTTTTACAGGTATTTGGTCACAAACTGAAGTCATTAGGACTCATCTTATGGGGACCATGAATGTCTAAAAAACATTAATTTTACAAATGTGATAACCGTTTAGATATTTTAGTCTCAACCAAAGTGGTGGACCATTGCCACTCAGTACCCAGAACGATGCTGTTAGTGTGGCTACGGATATTCAATTAATAATAAACTCAGACAACGTTAGCAAATTGTTATACATGAGAAGTTGTAACCACTAAATCTGGGTACATAAATTACTGAAATTACTAATTAATTATTAATGCTACCAGAAACTGACTGATGCTCGACCACTTGTAGCTAACCTCTCAAAATGAATTCATGTCAACATCCTCCCTGGGAGGTGTAAGCTGTTTAAAGATTCACCACGGCAAGCTGTAATGTGCAGAAAATGAAACCTGTAAATTAGTGTATTCGACTTCACGCCACTGAGCACATGGGTTGTCCATTAACATGTTTTCTGGAAGCTGCGGGATGGAGGGGTTTACCCCTGTGGCTTTCTATCCCCTATTACACCCTAATTGAGTCTTAATGGGAAATTCAAGACAGACTGGGCGGCGCTGCCCTTCCAGAACAGCAGGGTAAGCAGAGTGTTGCGCCAAAAGCAACGATGAACTCAATCACTAGGCTCAACACAAGAAGGCCATAATGATAAAACAAAGCCAGAGGGTGTTACATAATGACTGGTTGATGCAGCGAGGAGGTCGCCATTTGGTTACTGGTAATATATCAGAAGGCAAAAAGCCAAAAGGATGGCGCAGATGTCAAATGCACAGAGAGATTTTGCATCATGTCAGTGGAAAACTGCTTTTATTTTTTATTGGATTTTCTTGTGGCTGGTGTACTGTTTACTGTCAAACCATGCAGCAGCAAACAATTACAGGCCACGTCTAAATAGTTTATGCTGGCATGAGTGCATCAATATGCAAAGTATCCAGCTGTTACACAAGGATGGCCATAACTTAATGGCGGTTCTCAGAAAAATACAGACATTAAGTACGTCTAATTGCAACATATGTTTTGAAGCTGCACAAAAAACAAACAAGAAATATACTGTATTTTTTATAGATTCTAATTAGCATGGCCTTGATAGCACAGAATAAACGTACAATCCTTTGATAAATGCAGAGTAAACAATCACTCCATATTATGATTTCCCTTAAACTAATGCTGAAATGTATTTAAGCATTCGTCCTATCGTAATCCCAGACAGATTTGCATGTGAAGACACAGATCAAAAACAGACAGGGGCAGGAGGCTGATCAAAAGACTGAAGGCAACCAGGAGATACTGATGAAAACAGAAGCACAGGGGGTCAGGCACAGTGATGCTGGCTAATTAGCCAGGCTCTCCAATCCAGTTTAATTAGCAAACAGGATGCCAACCAGCCCAGGCTAATGAACAGCTTGACAGGGTAAAGCTGAGCAGGGTCTTCCCAGCAGAAGGGCGGGAGGGGAGGGCTAGAGGTGGATGACGCATAAGACTAGGATCACCCTCCATCCTGCATACACACTTCAGTTGTAAAAAATAAATAATCAAAATTTACACAACCTTTAGTGGTGATTTTATGACATAAAATGTCATAAAATAAAATAAAATGTCATAAAATGACATAAAATGTCAGCAGGACTGCCTCTTAAACACTGACATAGACACTGCAAAGTAAATATTATAACACAATATGACCTTGCGTCTATTTATTGACTAGCATGCAATACAACAGCAGCATCCTTGGATTCAAAGCACCCAGGGAAATATTAATACTTCAAATATTCTAACAAATACAAAACAATTATCAGGACTAAAAGACTACCCCAATACTGAACAGATGGCTTGGTGTTATGGCTACATTGGAATAAATAAAAGTCCTGTAAGCCAGACAAAGTTAATGCAGTGTGCGTCTTGCATCTGGTCAGCCTGTGTTAACAGGAAGAGACACCTGCGGACTGAATTGTTGTTGAGTTTAATTTGTATTGTGCATTTATGCATGTGAATGCAATTAGAGCAGCAGACTGGGCAGTGTTAGACACATTACAAGAACAAAATGAATGCGCAGACTTTCATCACAATGACTATTAAAGGTGGTCCCTAGTAGTACTACAGAAAAACACATTTTGGAATTACTACCACATACATGTCTGAAATAGTACTCGTGTAACTGAGTTAACAGGTATAACTGGCAGGAAATTGCAATACCATATGGGCTGTGAAGCTACTACGCACTGGTGCTGTTTAACACATTTAGCACAAAACATCAAACATGCACACAAAATGAAAAAAAGATTTCTGAATTTGCATAATGCACTCTGGTAACTGAAGCAACTTGCAAACTAACAGAACAGCTCAAAATAGTCGAATATGAGGATGTTTTGGTGGGTGCAGAAAAAAAGGGGGACGTGTGCTCTTCTCTGAAATAATCAGAGCTACTGAGGCTGTGAATATGGAGCCACTGAAGGTAAAATACAGGTCTAAATGGACAACTCTTCTCTGGTTGACCCCTCCCACCATTCATCGTATAACTGTAAAAACCCAAACTCTATCTAATCTTAGAATGCAAAGTAAATATCAAGGCCATACTAGCAACAAAGTGAAACTTATGGCACTGCAAAAACTCTGTGCTGGTTGTAGGCACGGTTAATAGGCACCAAAAGGTGTGTTTGGTGCTGTGGTATGCAGCCAGACAGTGTATGACTACATGCACTGAATTTTACAAATGGTGGTGGAAACCAACTTATTTAGATCTTTTCTTTCAGCCTTCCGCCCTGTTGTCTCAGCAATAGTGTCCATGTCTGAAGTCAGGTTTCTCAATTCCCTATCTGCATATTTCTTATCCACGACGTTTACAAAATATTGTTACTGCACAAACCTTGAAGCTGACTTCATCACTTTAAAGTGCATGCACACCGAGTGACAGACTATGATGGCTTCTCGGTCTTTGAACTGACGCTATTCTCACTTCATTTGTGAACAAGACAAAAGCTGCAGGAGGGTTTATTAATTGTAAAACTAACTACAGGCAGCAAAATAGCATCTTTTTTTTTAATTGCATGGAAAATATGAAATGAGTGTAGCAGTCTTCAAAGAGTCTGGATAGCTAATATGGTCCACCTGCCTCCCACAGAGTCTAAAGAGATCCACCTGGTGTGACATTTGCAGCCAGAGAGAGAGAGAGAGAGAGAGAGAGAGAGAGAGAGAGAGTGTGAAATTAGACGCACCGATTGTCACTTCATCTCTGTCATATCCTTCATTCACTTATCTCTCTGACCTCTCTGTTCCCTCCAGGACAGAGAAAAAGATTGTGACGCTGACTACTGAAGAGGAACAATTTCCTTAATATGCCGCATTAGACAAATTCCCTCTTTCCCCTCCGTTACCTAACGCTCTCATCCCTCTTTAACCCATCATCCCTCACTGGGAGCTGACATTTGAAATGGAGGTGGCAGAAGGCTCCTCCCTCTACCGGTTTTTGAGTCAACCTCTGTTTTGGTTAACTTGTGCCTGTGTATATGCACTGCTATCCTCAGATGCACAGACGTGAACATGCAATCAAGTTTGGAAAGGTGTGGTTTTCTTTTACTCCAAACCGGAGCTGTATGTATGTCTGTTTGACAATCCCCTAAATCAATAGCTGCAGCTGCAGTATTAGTTTGCACTGAGAATATCCAAGTAGTAGCTATATGCTGACTGACAGGGAGATCTGACATTTAGAAGTGGGTTACACAGTTACACAGACTATGCTTGCATGCTCAGGAAGACAAGTACTGAACAAGGTACTGATTACTCTAATTGTTGAGTGCTTTTAGACACTCAGCAACTTAACATATACAGTATCTAATAAAATCATTCGACACTGTCATTACAAAACAATTTATTAAAGGCCTTAAACACCTGAAATATCAGCACTACCAGGGAGTTAAAGGCTTCCCTACCATGTGCAGCCACTGTTCCTGGCTGTAGAGTGAAAGCCCCTTCATACATTGCTAATGATACCCTGACAGCGTGCTGAACCACACAAGTCAGTCTGTGCCACTTTGTCACCTAATTTAGTCACTAGGCTACATTGCAGGCGTTCAATTTAATTGCATCATATCCTTTAATTATATTTTACGTAATACAGCATTAATCACCTCTGCATCCTCCCATCAAACCCTACTGAATTAGAAATAAAACTGTGCCACTCACACATCACAGTCACTCATGGATGGACACAAAGGTTATCAAAATGCTTTAAGCATCTTGGTATGTAACATATAGCAGGGATGACTCAATTAACACGAGCTACCTGTCACTTTGTTCCCCCAAACATACAGACACAGATACAAGCACACACTTTTCTGATGGTTACTTTCTAGTAAATATCCTTGGCCGACAGCTCTAGGAGTAAGAGCTGTGTTTATTAAGGTGAGGGGAAGCTTTGAAGAGAACAAATGGAGCTATCATTTATCCAGACATGAAGTGTTAGGCTAGGCAAGGTTACTATTTTTAGCGTATAAATCACCAGCCTGATTCCTCTTGGCCTTTCACTAAGCTGCTGAGTGCTGGGAGGGAGGGCAGGTTGCCACCACAGCTCACAGGGGGTTTTCCTTGCCATGTGGTATCTGTTAACACATCTGTCTGCTAGGAAAGCAAGAGATAATAGCTGACACTTTCAACTGTTGTCAAGGTCCAAGTTGCCTTTTTGACTGACTCTATAAATGAATGTCATCTCTCACAGACCTTGGGTGCTCCTGTTCTGTAATATTATATTTGGACATGCTTCACAATAATAATTCAGTCAGTTGCATAACAAGAGCTTGATTATTAAACAATCAGTGTATGCCTGACAGGGCTTACTGAAAGACGTGTTTCCATCATGCAGATTCTTTTTTTTTATTCATTGATGAAGTTTGGCTATGCCATGTCCTCTGTTATTTTAACAAGAAGCCTCTCTGTGAGTTGCAGTGACAAATCAACTAAAAAACTAAGGTTTCCCATGAGGTGTACCTCAGGGGTTTATGTTTGGTCCACTTTGAAGCACAGTCCAAGCAAGTCAATTAGGCAGTCAGACTTGAGTCAAGTTAAGACCCCTTATTTGCATACCAATGCTAGAAACATTTAAATTTCATTCCTTTAATAAATGGAACTTGTTTTTTTTTTTTTTGTTTTAGACCTCTGAAAGTCACAAAGCTTCTTGTGGCTGAAACCGGACTTTGTCTCCAGGATACGACTCAACAAGAAAGAATGAAGCTGTTGAAACTGTAAGGATGTTGTCAGTCACACGCAAGGGCGTATGAAATGTAAAGTTATAAATGCTGTTTACACCAAAAACAAAATACCCTTTTTATTGCCATGGTTTATATAAAGGGACCATTTAGAGAAAAAATAGCATGAGACAGACTGAACTCAAGTGTGTGTGGCCTTAAACAAACTTTCCTCCTAGCCTTTTCACACCTATAAAAAAAAGGACTCCCAGATACACACATAGATGCAGCAGAGATGTGTTCATTTGCAGACGCTGGCTCATTAACATAGCCACTCGCGCATGCTGCGAGTGACAATCACAAGGTCAAGAGAGGACAAGGGGGTCTGTCACAGTTGTCACATTGGCTTCAAGATGACTGCACTGTTTATTACCTTCTATGCCAACCTTTTCTCCAGCATGGTAACAGGTGGAGAAAAAAAAACTAAAAACGAGGGGATAAAACTGAACTAGACCTGCTGGTTCATTCGGTCATGTTGCAAATGCTAAAAGCCAGAATAAATTGGCTTATCAGACACAGACCATCTGTCAGGTGGTTAATAATTAAAAGAACTTCACAAGATGTGTTTCAAAAAGTTATCTAATAACCAAGGTCTTTTTTCACCATAATGAGCCAGCTGACAGGGGCAGTAACTTTGCTGTTCAACTCTGTTCAGCTTTTTGCGGTCATTGCTCTGAGGTGTAGACTGCAGAAAACTCGATGAAAGTTAACTTTTGGTCCATGCAATCAATTTTGTTTATGCAGCTCTGTCTGTGCATGTGTCTGTGTCTGCATTTTGATTTCATAATGGACTGGAGGAATAGATACTTTGGCCTTGTGGAAAACATTAGAAAGCCCAGGAATCTAGTGTGTCTAGTGTAAAAAGAAGATTGTGTGCAAAGAGCTCCTGCGTCAGAAACAGTACCCCTGGTCAGAAATGCCATGAAGCCCACCCTGCAGATGCTGTGATGCACAAAACTGACATTTAATTTCCCACTGACACTTTTTTTAGACAAACTGAATTAGTAATCTACAATGAGGATAATGATGTTGGCCTGTATTCCTTCAAACGTCAACAAGAATTGAACAGCTGCAAAGTAATAGACTGGATGTGCTCAATTTTGTTAGAATATAACCATTTTATAGAGTAAACAGTTGGGTCACAAATTGAACGTCATTATAGTGATATGAGGTCCATGTTTTGTAGATAATCTACATGTTGTCACTGATTTATACAGAAGGGGCTGATTATCTCTGGATCAGTAAATGCTGCCACTGTCCAGCTTCTGCACTGGTTAAGTGAACTGCCAAGATGGTATCATTCCAGTTCCTAATCAACTGCTTGGTAAGTCCTCAGTACATTATTTTCCTTGCCTGTTGCAATGCAGATAAACCTGTAGTTGTTTACCTACAATAAATAAGAAGAACGCATACAGAGAACTACAAGTCTGTAGAGATACAGAAGGAGAAGAAGAGAGTCAGGCTGACCTATCTGTAACTTGTATCATTCTATTTCTGGGGTTGAGCTTCAGACCTACTGCTGGTTCAGCTTCAGGCCTCACTGTTACATGTAAAGTCAAGTTTAGACTTCAGACTCTGTCAGGCTTCTATTTCAAGTGTTTTTGTGTGCACTGACATGCAGAACGGTTATAAAAACGCTGCCTGACAGGACCTTTAAAAAAAAACACATGCCTTTATGGTACCTTTACTTGATGCTTTGTGAAACAGAGGTACAAAAAATGTAAACACAATGTGTGGTTAATAGGCTAAACATGCAAATCCACTGTGGGCGCTTCAGGGCTCAATACTGATATCGCATGTCGTGCAGATGGATAGGTCTTGTACCGTGCCGGCAGACACTGGTAAGGACAAACTCTCGTCCCGCAGGAACTGTGACACCAAGTTGATTCGGGGTCAAGAGCAGTTCCAACTCTCCCATGCGCTGGTCATTAGTAATACTTAGCATGGTTGGAGCAAGACTAGCTACCAGATACTTGCTGTAAACAAACCGCCAAGGGACTGGTGGAATGTGTGTGTATTTATGTGTGTGCTTTGGGTACTCGCTTTGGGTAAATTGTGTGTGACATCAGTGGAGTACAAGTTTTGGAGTGTTTGTGTGTATATGCAAATGTGTATTTGTATATAGAACAAAGAAATTACATGCATGTTCTTTATGTTTTGTGTGTGCAAAAAAAAAAGAGGTCAAGGAGGCAGGAATTGTGATTAAACAGACTGCTTAGCCTTGAAAAACCCAGTTGCATCCTGGATCTCGAATACACAGTCATACTGTACATCTGTGACGAGGAAATCTCGCTAAAGTGTTGCACTCTACTTGTATGTCATGTCCAATTTCCCTCAACTTGCTTAGACTTCCTAAGGCAGGTTTAGTAATTTCATGACTAACAGTAAGACAATCCCCAGTGGCTGTGATGTTGTTGCTTTCAGTTGTACAGTGTAGGTTATGAGCTGCTCTGTAAGAGCAGTAATAACTTCATTCTTCCAGTCACGGGAGCATCAGTGGAGGGAGAACAATGCTGCTTTGTGCAGTGCCTGGCTGTTCAAATTACAATATAACTGTCAAACATGGCGTTGTGTGTCTCCGTCCAAAGGCAGTGTCCTGAGTTGTTCAAAGTGCAGTAATCAAACTTGTACTTAGAAATAGATCCATTGAGGTGCCAGCTGTGGTTGAATTCTAGCTGAGAAATGGTACTTCGGCTGATATCTCCTGAATGGCAGTGTGAAATGACAGCTCTACAAAGATTCCCTTTGATTCTGAGGGGTCTAAAACTGGCAAGTGACCCTGTTGCAGCGCCACAAGAGAGGCTTTCAAAAAGACTCACAGAGAGATGATGACTTCACACAGTCAATCCATATATTGAACACAAGTGTTTTACACAGTCCAAAAGGATGAACACATTTTCATTCAGTCCACATTTTCAGATCTTCCAGGGGAATTCCAGATAGGGATGCGGCAGTTTCACTATTAAAGGTTAGGTTTAAAACATCACGTTTTTGTAACGTGAAGGCTCAGCTACGATATGTGTGTATATGCTATGTTTGTGTCACTCACAATCAGTGACAATATGGTGAGTGAAGAGTTGGGCTTTTGGTGCACACCAACAACTAGCCACAAAGCAGAAAAAAGAAGCATTCAGCACTGACCACAACCAGACTTCAAGGTGGTTGCAAGTAGAATAATCAGAATGGGAAAGCATAGATTTCATATTAATTTTTGAGATATTAGACTTTGAAGTTGTATTACTGTACAGGGTCTATAGATGAACGCTCTCCTGGATTGATCTTGATTTTGACATTCCCAGAGTGTGTAAATTGAGTATCCTTTACAATCAGCCTACCCTACTAGCCTGACTGATGACTTCTCGTGCTATTGGAAAGGTAGAGGTGGAAAGGCTTTGGGGTGAAGGTTTAGTTTTTGTGCCTGGTGTGTGAATTATCATCCAAAATAGACCTAGCTGCTACAATAAACTAAAGCTTAAATGTTATGACAAAGGCAAAGGATCAGACATTATCTCTTTGATCACCTTACTAGGATTCCTGTTAAGCCGAGAGTCGACAGTCAGGATGCAGATGGAGATAATCTGTCTAAAGAGTGTGCAAATGGAAGGCGGGTTTCAGGCATTGGTGATGATAAACCTGCCCTAGAGAAGAACGAGGCGTAGCATTTGTTTGCCTCTTGCCACATAAATTAGAGAGTGCACACATGACCTCAACTAGTCTTAAAGTGGCTTTTAATAATTACTGTTTGTTTTAGTGTGTTTATCTGCATCTATCTGTGGAAACAACTGTGTAGGTGTTGTGTTCAGGAAATAGAGTTTGTGAACTGCCTCAATGTTGAAAGGTCAAGCACATGACATCACCAAAGAATTTCTCACCAAAGTTTAGTTGAGGCCATGGACGTTTGGCAATTTAATATTTTCTCACAGGATTTCACCAGGAAGTGATTCAGCAGCTCCAAGTACCCACCCATTCTCTATCCTACACCAGCACTTGCTTACACACACACACACACACACACACACACACACACACACACACACTTGAGAGCATGTAAGCACTTACACCCTTCTGCATTGTCTTCCCCCAGCAAAGCCTTGATCAAACCACTTTTTAGACAGGCACGTCACAGACCATTAGCAAGAGAGACTCAAGATCTGTTATTGTTCATTAGGATCTCAGAGCATATAAATACCATCAGTAGGCAGCCCAGGGCAAGCTCTATCAACTATAAGTCAACACAGATAATCACTGGAAATAATGATACATTTCTAAAGAAAAGTGACAAAACATTGTGTCTTATTTTCTTAAAAGGCTCTGTTTTTCCTTGTAACTTCAACTTTAAATGTATAGTGTACCAATTCTTTATTTTTATGTGTAAACTGAATCAACCACAAGGAAAATCCAAAACGCATATGAAGAGGAAAGCATTTTCCTTGGACATGACCCAATAAATCACAAATTTCAGTTAATATTTTGAATTGCTTGTGAGTCGTGACAATACATTTTATTCTGATATCGATCTGTCATAACACCAGTGCTGTGGAAAGAACCTGCTCCCCTGGGTTGACAGTAAAGTTCGCCACATCCCAGCTGTGACTGCATGTCAAAGTCTTACTTTCTCTGGACCAGGAAGCATCTTTGAAAGAAGTATCACGTTAACTAACGCACGTATAGATGCAACCGCCTAAAATTAGTCTGTGACAGGTCGATGACAGGCGCTCGCTTATCTGGTTGGAATGAATGGATATATCTGACTGGTGTTGGCAGTTCTGGTTGGCTGGTACTGTACTGGTACGTTTGGAAGAAAGCGGTTGTTTTTGGTGAGATGGCTTGTTTCATAGGGTTGGCATAATTATTTGGATTTGGTTTGGGCTATGCTGATAATGACAATGTGTTTAATTAAGCTGTGCCCAGAGAACCTTCAAGCAACTGTATATACTGTATAGGCCAATGAGGCTCAAAGAGGCTTTATGATCTGGATGTCAATAGCTCATATTATTTGGATGTTTGCATGCCCATAATTTGACTCTCTTACAGTATTTGAAGGTCAGTATCATCAACTAAACCTAACTGAATTAATCTGTTGACATGAATCGTGTCCAAGCAGCAGCATCTCATAATTGCATGAACATAAAGGCATTGTTGTGCATCTAACAATGAGAAATCAATCTGTTTCTTTGTTTGATTTTTTTATTTTCTCCTGGTATCTATCTGGGAGAGCTTCTGAATAAACACTATTTCTCAGCAAGACACAAACATAGTGACACATTCAACCTGCTCTGTAACAACAGGCTTTACTTTCTACTAGTCTCACATGTCTTCCACCGTGACTTATGTGAAAAGTTAGAGCTGAAGTTAAAATTTAAGGTTTTCTGAAATAAAAGCCAGGGGGTATTAAGGTTAATACAGTCATTGTCAAACTTTTACACTGTCTTTAAGCAACGTCTATGGTGCAGAAATATCTATAGAGACAGTTCAAGAGACCTGATAAGATCCATAGTCTGGCTCTATAAACACTTCCCAGACAGATTAATAACCGCTCGAGTTCTTATTTTTGTCTATCATAGAGCATGGGAACTCAAAACAACATCTGTTCTCATATGTCTGCGGCTGACTCTGCTTCCAGTGACAAAAGCTTAAAGTTGAAATGCTGTATTGTGACTTGGGTGGTATTATCTACACATATCATCATGAAGGTTTTGAGAATGCTTCTGCAAGCATACACTTCTGTTTATATTAGCCTGCGTCCCCTCAGGAGACTTAATTCCTTCAGGGTCTAAGAAGTTTATGAGCTTTTGTCATGCCACAAGGCATAAGCAACAAACATCAAACTGCGATGCACGGTCAACATTTTCGGGAAAACACCAGAAACTTCATTAGAATTTATTACCAACAGCAATTGGTAATAAATTCTACAGTTTGTCTCAGCACAGGAGAAGAGCCCTGCTCTGGGAAGATGACTTCTCATAAATGAGTGATTCTCCATATTGTTGGAGATACAATCTGTCTGTTTGGCTTAAAAACACGGACTACTTACCATAGAACAAAGTCATTTTGTGCTAATAAAAGAAGAAGGCCCGAGCCAAAACAAAATGATCATCCAACTAGTTTCAGTGCGTCTCCAGTAACCATCAGGAGGATTTCTCATACAAGGGAGGATGCAGCAGTACATTACAGCAAGTCAGCCTTAAGATCAAATCCTGCACAGCACTGGACAATTATGCAGCACTTCATGTTGTTCTGACTGCTTTATTATCTGGAAATTGTATCTCCTTTCCACTTCCCTCTCCTCCCACTTCTTTTCTAAACTAAACCCTCCTGTTCTTGCCTGATATCCAGTCGATCAGCAGACTGTAATGGCAGTAATGGCTTCTATTTTTTTAAGCTTCTTTCTTGATTTCTCATCCACCACATTCTCTGAGCAACTGCTGTTAATATATAATATCATGTATCAGACTCAGGAATAACACTCACAGAAACATTTCCAAACACATCATACACATAGGGTGGCTCATCTACGACAATAAATATAGCTTGGTGAAAGAGATCAAACTTCATTAGACCCAATATATGAGCAGAGTACATTCTCTTATTCCCCGTCGAAGGACCTGAATAGGTGTTATGTGTCTCTTCTCATGTGCACGTCCTGCACGCTCCAGCTCTAGCTACGAGCCATAGAGATAATTCAGTCTGGCACCTCTCACAGTGTGATTATTGTGCATATCTTGCGTGTTTGCAGGCATGTCTGAGTCTACAACGATTTAGTCATTTTGCTAAAACAGTATACCCCGATGGGTCTCTGCAGGACATGTCAGCACTCACGCACCAAAATAAAATCAGTGCACTAAGCACAAATATGCAGCGTCGAGTTTCTTTGTGACCATGTTTCCTTGGAAGCTGTATCTGCGCCAAGGCTGGCATAGGGGTGTGTGCTGAAAGCATGTGATGGGATTCGACACAGTAAGGGGTGGGAGGGTGACTTCTGTGGACACTTACATGCCATTACATCACACAGGCACAAGGAGCTGGATTTACATTCAAGCAACTACTCAGCAAGATATGCAAAGAATGACAGAATATTTGGGTGAAACTCTGTAATCTAAAAAGAATTATTATTGTATACTTTGATATATTCAGAAAAAATCTTAATAAATAGGTTTTTTTGGTAATATATTAGAGAGATACATAACAGATATTGCGGCACAAAGGTCAAAATTTTTTAATTTAGATATTCTACGTAGATTTCTTTTATAAGTCTTTACCCCCTAGGGTCCTATATTACTTTTCACAATCGTGGGTAATTGCTCAGATGTTTGGAAAATACTGCTGTATAGTTAAATAACTGTGTAGAATATTTTCCTGAAGAACTAAGGAAAGGTCTTTAAGTGAATTCACCTTAAATGCACTTATTTGCACCACTGGTTTTCTGAATAATGGAAATACTGTTGTGAACACCATGAAAAGGTGTTTATAGACACCTTCTGGGCCAGAACAGGCCTGCCTTAAAGGGATGGCCAACACCCTTGCTAGAAGGAAATGGACTAAAAATACAGATGAAAGGCTCCATTGCCTGTGACAACCCAAGATGTCTGTCACACTGATGATGTAATTTAGCTCCACTCCAGTTTAATCTTGTTTTCAAGCAGAGTCCTTGTAATGAGACGGTGTGTGTCCCAAGCCTCGCCACCAGAACACCTATTTTTCCCAGACCTGCTGGAGTCTGCCAAAACCATCTCCTCCTGTGTCATTTGTCCTTTTAAATATTAGATCAGCCCTGCCTACGGCATTGCTCATCAATATTACAAATGAGAATTCTCTCAGGTTAACTGTTTACACCTTATGACTGTATACCATTAGATACCATTTAGATTCTAGTTATTTGACATTATTTTACTGGTGAATATAGAACAGAGAGCATATCACTATTCAAAATGACACTGGGGTATCTTCTGGGTGTTTGAGCTCTGTCAGGCTGCCATGTCACCCTGGGGTCAGTTCTGTCTGTTTCCAAGCAGAGGAGACAGAAAGGACACTGTGCTACTGCTTAACTCTGTTACCCTGCCACAGCTATCTGTGCCCTGAACAGCCCCAAGGGTCTCTGGGTGATTGTCTAAATATGTGTCTGTGTGTCTGTGTGTGCATGTGTGTGCAGAGGAGAAATCAGTGCAAAAGGACTTGTAGATTGCCCCAGGTCATATGTGCTGCACTGGTTAAGTGGACATCAATGATGCAGTAGCCACACACCCACGCAAAAGCAAGCACATCAAACCTCTCAGTTTCATCTGCTGAGCCCCTGTAGTGAAACGGGAAGCTCTTGAATTATTGATGGTCTCGTCCTGTAAAGCGCTGAACTTACTCGGCCTGCCGGTAACGTTACAGCCGGACAAAAACATTGTGTCAAATTAAATGCGCTTCATCAGACTCACTGGTGAGAGTGTGGAATGGGCTCATTACTAGAAAATGTTGATTACAGTGGCTACACGGTTAGACAGCATTTTACCTGTAATTTGATTTGTACTGATTATTTAGCAATAATGTAAAAGTCACAATAAACCAGCTAAATGGACATATATCGTTCTTAAGATTTTGAGTGGTTTCTGCCTTTCTTTACCAGTTTGCATTACAATTCCAACGAAAATGTCAAATTTCTAATAAGAAGCTGTAATCTAGTCATTTGAGCAGCACGTCTGTGACCAGACAGACATCCGCTCCAATCCCTGTGAAACTGGGAGACGAATCAAGTGTTAGTTCTCTCCTCAAAGATAGCACCCTCAAACCGAATCTCAAACTGCACTACTGAATATGCTCTCTGGCACAAACGCGAGCGTGGTCTTCACATAAGAGTGTGCGTAAGTCTACACCATTTATCCGCCCTTGAAACAACACCCTGGGGACGTTGCTGTGAGGAAGAATCTATTCAACGGCGGTAATCTTGTCCTGTCAGAGCAAAGCTAGCTGCTCGCTGAAAAGAACGGATGGCTCTTGTTGGCATCTTTGTGCGCACCAAGTTTCATCCAATAGGGGAGTTATAAAACACACACATGAGTCATAAAATGCAGGTAGCCTAGATACTGCAGATCTTCAGGATATTTGTTGGCCATGGGAGTTATTGCCTTTCTGGATTGCACGCCCAGGAGGCAGCAAGCCATGTAATATGTGTGGTTGCCCCTGGCAACAGTACTGATAAGTGCACAGAAATGTATATTAAAAGGAAGCATCAAATATTTTAACATGGCACGAGACAAAAGACAGAGATTTGGTTTGTGCTGGTGCCATGGTGGTGACAACAACTGTAGTTATACAGTCATAAAAACACTATATGTCTCTACATGAACAACTGTTTGAGAATGTTTTAACTCTCTGTTGCTCTAAGTGAAGGAGGGGAACTTTGCATTTGTAAAATAAAGTACATTTTTAATGCATCAAATAGGAATAAATTAGAACTACATGTTCTTTTATGTGTTCTGTGCCGTACAAAAACTACTGTACCACAGCACGCAGATCATCGGTCATTAAAAGTCAACTGCCCTGCTGATGGTAAACCCGATGTCCCTTCACTACTCTGAACCTTGGTGGCCGCTCAGACCAAGAATCCCCGAGCTCAGACTATTTTCTGCCGTTACGGCTTCCGTGTCATCCACAGCGTGCTCTATTTAAAGAGTCTGGGTTGATGATCTTGAATGGTACACTGACATATCTCCAGTTACAGAGGCTGAGCTGCGCTGGTGCAACGCCAAGAGACTACACACGCCCGGCAGGCAGGCAGGCATGTAAATGGACTTTCACACTTAGCAAGCAGGTAAGCAGCGGCTGATGGCACATTGCTGGTACAAGCAGCCGATGAAGAGGCGAAGGAGAGACCTCATTGGACGCGTCATACAGAGAGCTGATATTTACCAAGCATTTCAAATGTGTTTTCCCAATGAAAGAAATCCTTTTGAAACGCATTTTATGTTTGTAACAATCCCCCATTTTCAGTCCAATGTGCTGATTAAATAATGTATGAACTAATGTATAAAATATATCAACTGCCTTACTAACAAATGTCAATTCATGTAATAAGATCAAGAATCATAAATAATTCAAAATGAGCATTTCCACAGTGTGCTGGTAAATCCAGACTACTGGTAAAATTTACGTTTGCACTGGTGTACATATTCAGGATTTTTGGGTGAAAGCGGGTTCAAAATTAAATTAGACTTGGATCCAGTATACCATCTGCTGAATGGCACCTACAAATCCAGAGGAATTATAGACAGCTAAAAATAAATGATAAATGTAAAATCTGTGTATATGTGAATAAGACATAATGGATGCATAATTAATAATAAAAGATATGTTCAAAAGAATCTGGAGTCTGCTGTATTGTTATCATTAATTCAGCTCCAAGCAACCAGCTACTGGTACATGTTTGTTATAGTGTGCATCTCTTGGTCGGGCCAAAATGGATGCAGGTGTATTGGTTTTTGCCACCACTTCCGACACTTACCATCTGTCTCTAGGGCAGAGCAGGTCATTGCTAATGGCACAGTAATCTCCCAATCAGCTTTTGTGTGAACTGAGTCTTCCTGGATAAATTGGAGTTATTTAGAGTACTATGAACATAAAATAGAATGAATAAATCGTCTGAGGATGAGGGTCACTGTCATTTTATTATGAGGTCACAACCTGCTTTAGAAAAAAAAAAACTTTGAATATGTTATTACAAGGACAGAATAATCTAAAGTTTAGTTCTTCTCAAGGGGTTGGAAACAGTGACTCACTAAGTGGAATACTGAATCATTTCTCTTAAAGGTGGCGCCCAGTGACCTGACTAAACCATTAGCATTGAATGAATTGAATTAGCACCAGCTGCTGTTGAAATTCATTTATAAGCTTGTTTTTAATATTTCGAAGCACGTCTTTGAATAGATATTAGACACATCTATTGAAAGGAAGATGCTAAGCATTAACAATGTACCACAATATATGTTCTGTTGTTATGCAGGGTACTGCTGTGATTAATACTTAGCTTGTCATCAAATTCAATGCAATAAAGAGGGTTTATCGTTTTTATCTACACAATGCTCAAATGGCGTTTAAAATGCAATTTGCCGCTTCGGGTGCTTGGAAACTGATGCTATACTGTTCATAATCCAATGAAGATACATGGCGGCTCATAGCAGCTGTCACGGAGAAAACGTGTGATGGGAAAATCGGTGACACTGCATGTCTTCATCAGTATGACAGGAAAGGCACCTCCTCACCAACAAACATGTGAGAGGCAACAGCTGGGCTTTGGTTACTTACGTCTGTGTCTGGGCCCTTATCTGCCCCTGGGCAGGAGAACGTGACAAGTTCATGGCACCTCTTGTGGACCACAAAACAGCAAACTGCAGGAGAAGAAAAGAGACAAGGAGATTGTTAAAAAAAACAGAGAGAGATAATGGGAGAAATAAATACAGAGACTGATGGGGGAAAAAAAACTAAACTGAGAGAAAGAATGAGATGGGTAAAATACAGTGTATCATTGTTGACAGACAGCAGAAAGAGCCCGAGATCTGATAACAGAGAGTGACTGAAAAATCAATGTCTGGGCAAGGCTCCTTACCATGTCCAGATGGCCAGTCCTGCCTGCAGGCTGACTGCTCTTATTGCACAGTACAGTGCCACCTCCTCACTGACATGACAGGAGCCACACACACACTCACACACACTCACACTTCTGCATGCATTTGGAGGACAAATGTGGACAAACAGCCACAAACAGACACGATAACTAAACATGTACGCACATCCGAACACATCCAGGCCTGCACTCTCATGGTCTGAGTGCACCGCTGTAGTCAAAGTGGAGGAAGGTGCCTGTTAACTGGCTGACACCAAGACGAGACAGGGACAGAGGGGGCTAATTGTGTGAGCTAGATGGTATAAATAACAAAATAAATGTGTCCGTAAGTGTTCTCCCCTGCTCCTCTTGATAGACAGAAGCGCTCCTCCCCTTCTTCCCAAGACTTAATGTTTTCAAGGCGACGCTTGCGGCATGAGATGAAAGCATCTGAAATGGCGGTTTTCAATGGTCTTCACTTAGCAATGAGTAACCTTGAGCAGACTCCATTAGTGGTTCAAAATGCATCAGTGATGAGATGCATTTTCAGAGACCCTTTGCTTGATTTTCAGTTTCACTTTTTTCCCCTATACTGTTTCAACAGTGGAACTAAGTAACGTGAAGTGCGTGTCTCAGTCTTTTACACGCAGCCACCTACAGATCACCTCTCTTATTTTTGATGCATCTGTCTCAGACAGCTAGACGAACTGTAAGAGCCACAGTGGACGAGCTTGTCACAAAAATACAGACTCCATCAACAGAAAAGCTCCCTAAAAAAATGGATCCGCCAAATTAATTACAAATATCATCATCATCATCATCATCATCATCATCAGGACCACTCACCACTGTTCCATTCATGCGTTAAGGCTATTACCAGTTAAATACCTGTTCATGAGTCTTCATTCAGTCTAAAATTACAATATAGACATACAAACACAAACTGAGTAATGACAATGCTGCTGTTAATGTGAGTACAGTTATTATTTTTGACTTCTGATCACTGTTATTTTGGCATGAGTCAAAACTCTCATCTAAAATCATGAATAAAGGCAGATACTAATGAATCTGACAATCCATTTGCATAGAATATAAGTATAATACTTATTAGCATATTTTACATTTAAAACTTTATTAGATTCTGAAATGTGGTTAATAAATCAGGTTTATACGACACATTATTGTACATGAGTCATGAGTCACAAAGGGAATAATTTCTGTCAGAATGTACATTATGACCACAATAGAGCCTTGGCCACACATATTACATCCTACTTACATATCTGCATATGCATGAAGATTTATGCATATTTATACTGTATATTATATTCCATATTGAGCCACTGGATATCTGGTTCAAACTATGCAAAGATCATTGGCAAATAATCCCGAATCATTGTCTGTGCCTTCTTCCTTCTATCTCCTTATCGACATGTGCCTTCAGCACCTGACCAGCAGCAGCTTTTGCATCACTGACGTAGGTCATACACAGTGTCGGTTTTTGCTTGCACACATGATGTATGGACAAAGAGTAGCCCTGTTTGTTTGTTTGCAGCTGCATCGCAACATGGAAAGCAGTGTGTCGTTAGCATTCTGTGCACCCGCGCTGTCATATGAGTTTTTGATGAAGCAGGCCATAAAGAAATCAATATTTACAGGGCCACAACTGTAAGAAACATCAGTGTTCAGCAAGGAATTACATATAAAAAAAAAACACTCTCATCAGAGAGTATTTATGTAAAGTACCATAATCATAACATGTAGTCATATATAGTATGCCCCAGCATACAGTATGTATTCAGCAGAAGGTTGTTTGTTGTGTGGGTGGAAGACACCTGGGTTAAACAGTGTCACAGACAGTGCTTGTGTCAATACAAACAGTACTGGTTGGATTTCAGAGACAAATTGCCTTGGTGAAATGTTTCCTTTTGCACAACAGTTGTTAGAACCTCAGCAGTATCATAGCCAATTACATTGTGAATATTTTATTAATATGGTTTGAAAGAGCTGTATCTAAACATTTGATACTTTTTAAGATCTTGGAGAGCATGGATCCCCTTTATCTCCAAACATTTTGCTACAGTTGTATATATTCACACAGAAGCTCCACTTGGAGTGAAATACATCATAGCGGTAGTTGCTGTTGTTGAAATAATCCAATTTCCCAGCCAAGATTTCACAAGAATGGGATCTGCAGCGTTCTAGTTGCACGCCAGCTTCACAACCTGTGATACAATCAGTAATGTTATATTATATTTATATATAATATATGCCATAGTTTTGGCGAGATCTGTATTTCAGACAAGGAGCCTGACAATATGATCATTTCTAATCTATACATCCACAGTACTAAACAATAAAGAAAGAGTTGTTAGTATTCACATGTAGTGATGGCAAGTCAATACAAACCACACAAGTCAATCCCCGCTACCCTTTCATGCATCTTCTGAGCTATTGGTTAGTGTGATCAATAACTGTCATGAAACATAACTCACAACAAGACCAAACCACAAACCAAGCAGTTCATAAATCTCACAGATCTCCATAATTTAACCTACAGCAAATAGCTGATAGTAGGGATCAGGGATCTATACCAAACCTCCTTCAAACCTCCAAACCTTTTTTCGGGATACACAAAAAGATTTTATTAACTGTCTATAAGAGGGAACAGCTATGTTGTAGCTAAGTAGAGTAGAGAATACAGGAGTCAAGGCAACTAAAGTTAACACAGTTAACACAAAGGATGAAACTCAAAGGCCATCTTATACATCCCAAGCTAAATGGGTCAATCTGAACTAAACGCTGAACTATTTTCTGTAACAGAAAAGACGCAACAGAAAACGATTTTTCTCCACAGATTTAGCCGTCCTTATTAAGAGCATATAAGAGACAAAGAAAGAAGGTATGAATGTGAGCTACAGAGGTGGAGCGAGATAAATGAGGAGGTTGGTCGAGGCTAACAGTGAAGGAGGTCGAAATTCATCGTCTTCTGCAGTTCTCATTAGAGCTCAGCTGCCTGTGATCGGTTGTCCCTGTGGTCCTATTCTGGGGCAACACCAAGGTTCAACACATATATAAACCTGGGTGAAGTTCTCCATTAGAGGCAAAGGTAACAAGTTAGTTTCAAAGTAACTTCATTCCTGTCATGTACTCAACTCAACAGTAGTGAGTTTTGATTAGTTTGTTAATCAAGAATATTTGTCTTAGCAAATAATAAGGAAACTACCAAATGCTTGTAAAGTATGTAGCTATTAAAAGATATCAGATTAAAACAGGGATTTAGGGGACCGGCAATTTAATATAAAGCAATTAAGGCTCTCATTTCTCCTACAAGAAATTAGATTTGGGGATGTGAGGTGTGTCAACACCTTAGTCAACTTTGAACAGGGAAAGCAGCTAAGCTGCGGTGCTTCCAACTGGTTTGTTAGGCTTAACTGGAGATATTTGCCTGCTTCTGACCTAATAATTTCCTTCCTCTCTAGACAGGATTAATTATACAGCAAGTGGGAGTGTAATGAGGGTTTTCAGATCAATACTTTCCAGCACAACAGACAGTGAAATCACTTTTCTTCCCAAAAGATAACGTAGCTCAGACCCGCTCCTACTCCCACACTGGCAAGTCAATTTCTTCCAGATTTTTTTTCCAGGTCAGAAGTTCGCTGGAGCAATTTCCTGATTTTTTTTTTTGAATACAGGCAGGGAATGAGATAGAGGGAAATAATCCCCTAGTTCTTAGACATGTAGATGGGATTTATTTTCAAGGTACAACACTAAAACAAAGACAGAATTGTGGATCAAACTATCAAGGCCCTGCAGCCCACTGGTGCCACTGACAAAAGGCTTTCATTATTTCCTGTGGCTCTTTTCTCCACTTGAATGCCTGGACAATTTTCACCACTATAACAATAACTCCATTGCTGTAAAAAGGAGAATGAGATTTAATCATAAAACCGGAACGATTTAGATCTGACCAGGACATAAAGGGTTTTATTCACTGGATGAAACAGCTACACATGCTAAAAGATGCCAGAAAAAAAAAACTGCCAGTAAGTGTGTGACTCTCCCAGGGAGGTGTTTGCATGGGCAGACAAGCAGACAAACAACAGGGCCACTGGTTTTTCAAGCTAATGGATTGAAATATTAAGCAAATTATTACTGAGCACAGGTTCATACGAGGCCTCATCCAAACTGGCTGCAACTTGTATCTTTATATCACAAAAATATGCCAATGTTTCTGTAAACATTTTTAATTCTGTCCGCATAAATCATGCCATCATCACTCATGACAGGTGTGACAGATTATATTACTGTCTATAAATACAGAATTATTTTTACAGTGCAGCTGAAGCATCGCTTGCAACGGTGGATGGTTACAGCAACATTCGCAGTGATAATGATGATAAAGTGAAGATCAACAGCACTGAGGCAGCCACCTCAGTGCGTCCCCATCAACACCATCCATGCAGTATTTTTTCTACACGATGACGGTATTCACTATCAACATGACTTAAAGGTGTGGCTATTAAGGCCGAGTATTGTGCATCACTCTCACAGGGTCATGCATCATTTGAAATAACACCCTGGCAGAGAATTAAAAATTAATGGAGACATTATATGTTTTTTTGATTTATTCCTGCTTAGACCCGGCTCAAACATCCCTGGCTTTTATGTAAAAAGAAGGCTGCTGTGTGGCAGCTATTGTAGACCTTGATTAAACTCCCTCTCCAAGTCTCCCTGACATCCATTTAATATTAAATAACAGTGATCACTGTATAAATCAATAAACCTTGTACTCTGCATTAACTTTTTCATTGTCATGCAAATAAGTACATTAAGTAGAGCGACTTGGCTTTCTTTAAAACTCTGTAATGACTAAAATTACTTTAAGCTTCTTGGCAGCAGTTTTCTCCTCAATAACTGCATTATAATGTTATTCAGATTCAAGATTACAGATGGCAGAGCAGGCCAAGAGTGCAGCTATATTCATGTCTTGTTTATGTTTGTTTGCATTTTGTCCTGTGATCATGGGTAGTTAAAAAAGAAACAAGATGCAAGGAATCACAAGAAAGTAAAGCCTGTTATGTGAAGACAAAAAAACAAGAAGAGCAGGACATACATGTAAAAGTAAATACAAGCAAATACATTTTTATATGGGAATTTTAACACTGTTCTCAATCATACACTTCAGCTGTCATAAACTTCCGCGTCTTTGTCATAATTTCGCCTGATGAAGCCAGTTTGTTTGACAAAATGTTGGTTGTGATAATAAATTACAACACAGGGCGTGCCACGTGAATTTGTGACCATCTCTTATCTTGAGTACTCTGGAATTTGAAACACTGCAGCCATCAGTGAAGTAAAGCAGAGCCATTATCTGTCGGCTCCTCAACATGATTTGTTGACTCATTCAAGAGTAGCATCTTAAACTTGAGGCTGTGCAGCTCAATTGCAAACCATACATAACCGGTTCTTCCCCTTTTCTCATTGTTCGTAATCCTGCAAATATGTCAACACTGGCACAAGCAGGATTTGAAACAAACTGCAGCACACAGCAGCTAAAGGTTACCACAAACCCTGTTATTTAACACTAACCCAACGGAAAAGAGTAAAGTAAGGAGTAATACAGAGTACTGAAAGGGAATTGAAAAACACAATGTACTGTATAGGTTCATCAGTCACTGCCTAATAGGCATTCATGAGAGTACATGACAAAAGCCAGAAGATAAAACTGGTTTTCAATCAAAAGACAATAATATTATGGGACACAACTGACAGTAGTATATTTTCAGTATATTTCTGGGCTGGATGCTCTAAAGTCCAAGTTTTTAAGACAGCTGTTAAACTGCAAATCCTTTCCTTAGATTACCTCAATCTGATGTGCACTGGTCAGTTGCTTAATGCGGCTATCCACAAACCTATAGGAAGACACCACATTACCACGTCATGTTTATCAAGTGTTTGCATTGAGGTGTTTATTATATGATATAAATAATCAAAATCAGTCAAAAAGTCTACTTGTTAGCAAGCGGCAGATGTGGCAAATGGAAGTTATGTAAACAATGTTGCCTTATGCGTTGAAGTTAAACACTATAACTTGTACTGTAAACTCGAGTATCACGGATCCTGCTCCTGTTTCGCAGTAATATTTACACTTAACACTCATAAACTGTGAAAGTTGACAGGACCCGCCATATTGCACCATTAGTTCTGTTTTCCGTCGAACTAGCCTGGCCTTTGAGGCTTCTGAAAGACTAACACTCATGCATGTCCTCTATATCACTCATATAAAGTACACTGTACAGGCACATGGACAGTATATATGTACGGGCACACACATGGATATACTATATCAAGACAGAGAAGAGAAGTGAAGACTGTTTGCTACTACTGAAGCAAACACTTCTAAGTAGGAAGAGAGTATAACAGGCGTTTCACTTTAGGCTCCCACTGTGAGGTACTAAATGTTAAGACGCATGGGAACACTGGGACAAAGCGAAGGTAGTTTCTAAGGAAACAAGCCATAATGAGGTTAGAAGAAGAAATTAAGGAACCTATCACATGGCAAGAATTTAAACCTTGGGCACATAATTGAATGGAGCCACTCTCATTGGTTTGAGAAAGACGGGCAACAGTAAGTATTCTCACTAAGCATGTAGAGACAGAAAAGCTGCATTCCAACCAGCATTTAAAGACTGTACCAATGATAAGCACTACTCTACATGACCGAAAATATCAACAAAAAGATTAAATACTGTTTCTCAAGCGATAGTAACTGAACAAACATCTCTAATAGTGCCAGAAAACACTGATGTTTTCTGAACATGAAGTTCTCCCTTCCAAAGACAGCAAAGACAGAGAAAATAAACAAAAAGCCGCCACACTGACACTGACAAGGAGGCCAACTTTGCAGACACACACAAAAAAATATACACAGTCAGTCCATTTATTCAAGTAATGATCCAGTCTTTATTAACATAAGTCAGATGGTTTACAATTAGCGGTATCTGCACACTAATAGTGTTATCTTTCTTCATCTGCGTTAGTACAAATAGATGATACTGAAAATGCACAGGCAAAACAGTAAATTCACTGAAATATTGACCATATTTGGCAGAAATATTATTCAAACAATCCATCTGTTGGCATTCAGTCTTATGAACATGTTTGGCATTGCCCTGGGAGAATCTCTAGTCCGTTGATATTTGAAATCATATCAACCATTCAGTGAATTCAGACCTAAGCTGCGTTCACCATATGCTGTACAATGAAAATGAGTTTGATGTGAGCCTCAATCACCCCATCTCAGAGTCATTAAGGTTCGACTTGTCTTGGATTTTTTTTTTCTCCATGAGCACATATTAAATATTAAATAGTACCATCAAATAGTTATATGGCACACAGTTGAATGCCTCTGCTATGAGGGGCTAAGGCTGATTTCCTTTCCAATAACTGCACTATGCGATTTCCAGACAGACATTTATGTAACCAAAATCTAAGAGGAAAAAGTTCACTACAGACACAAAAGCAGCTCCAGCTCCTTTCAAATCTATCTGTATAAACACTGTATGTGTACCATTAAATACCCTGTAGGCTTAAACCTTGAACAGATTGAGCTAAAGACAAAATAAGTTGGGTTTTTTTTTTTGGTGTGCATACATCACTGCTTTCAAGTCGCCATAAAAACTGATGTCTAACTAGTAATGCTAGTTCATATGACTACCTTCCTGCCCCTACGCATTCAATTTCCCACGCGCTTTCTGAGCATTTATAAACAAGATCCAATTCAAACCAATCTCGTAATATTTGAATCCTCACACAAAGCTCTTGAGATCCCAAATAAATGTCTCCACTGGGCATTGACCCTTTGCGAGGTAAGACTTTGAACCCTGATCCAATCCCTCCACTGTTAGGGAGCAATTATGCCACTCAGGTTCTTCAAAGTGGCAATTAAGTTTCATCTGTTATCAAAAGCTCTTGAGTATAGCGGAGACTACGAGGATTTAAAAGGCTTAATCAATGCTCAATTGAAGAAACATGGATTCTGATTGTATAAGCGATGTCTATAAAGAAAAAGCATAGGCGTTTTCTTTTCTGGGTAATTGGTGGATACTGAGAAGGAGTCTTGCGCATCCCGCACACATAATGGCCACTTGTGGGAGAGAGCGGTCAAGAGGCATGGCATGTAATAGGAGGATGTGGATTGCTACTGCACAAATTAGACAATAGGCACTCAAGGGAGACCCTTGTAGGTATAACAATTAGCCATTATGGCAGACTTCAGCGTGACAGGTCGGACAGAAATGGTATAGCAGAGAGTGTGCTGAGGATCTGCGCTCATTAATCACCGTATTCTTCATTCAAATGGTGGCCTAAAATGGCAAAGGCTATGAAAATAATGATGGTCAGATAACATTCTAGAAAAGGTAACAGCTAGCATTTTTGAGCATGTTATTCATCATTTATGATGGTACTGAATAAAGAAATCAATAGAAAAAAAGGCTAGCAGCTTTCAGAATGTTGGCTACATAGACTACATAGACTTACTACAACAATTTATTAACTCACCGTGCCCAACGCCAGTGCAACACTATTTGTTCTTGTGACCATGTTTCTTTCTGTATGCATGTTTTCAGTGTCGAAAATCAGCATTTCTGTACTTCTCTAATACAGTTGTAATAACTGTGCCAAGTGCTGAAATATTGCCCTTTGACAAAGTAATCTGGATACAGTGTGCAATAAGATTTAGTCTGTTGTCGGGAGATCAGAGAAGCGCACTCTATTTTTTCTATTTGCTAATCGGGATTTGTAGACGGCGGCCCTTTTTGTGGTTATAAGAATGTGTTAGAAATCAGTCTAAGTGCCTTACATGTCGTCCAATTTAGGCTCTAGGTAGCCCATGTCAATAGTTTAAACACAGTTCTCGTTTGGGAAAAACATGCACTTGGTATGTAATTTGAGTAATGACCATCAATAATGATTAGTGACCATTAATGTGGTCGATGATCATTTAGGAAATTGCTGAATATTAGAATAGAAGGAATCCAATCATGGTCACTAATTACTGGGCAGGTCTTGTATTCATTATCCATCCTGTTAATTGAACTAAAGAACCCTTACCGGGCACACAGATGGGTTTGGCTGCAGAAGGATGTTCATTCATCAGATGAAACAGGTTTTGCATTCTTGTGACTAGCCCGGTGTGTGTGTGTGCGTGTGTGTGTGCGTGTGTGGTATTCCAAGTGAAAAACATGCTTAGGATTCTCGTCAAGATACTGCTGATCTCTGCTTACTGGGCTTAATCATGCCTGACTGACTCCTTTGAGGTTAAGAAACATAGCTCACACATGGCTGATTTGTTCTGAAGAGCCAGAGGGCGCTTTGGGATTTAAAATACATCCCTAAATATCACTAATGGCTTCTCCAAGAAGAAAATCATAGAGATAGTGACAGATGATGTGCTTGAACACCCACTGTACAATACAGAACCGGTGTGTAGTGTAGTAATGCAAATGAAATTTTCAATTTAAGAGTATAAAATGTCAAAGTAAACTATGGCAAAAGTTTGGGATGTACAAAAAGTTTTCAAAAAAAAGAGCTGGAGGACTGAAAAACTAAAAAAGGACCTCTGACTGAGGGAATAACATGAATGTCTGGGGGTTGCAGCCCAGTCCAGGTGCACAACCTTGTACAATCAATACAAGAATAGATAAATCGATTCTTTTCCTATTAAGGTCTTAGCAGTCAATAAATGTCATGTTCATGACATTTAAAAGAAAATATTGCATACATTTCCATCCATCTAGCAGACAGAAGACCCTCTTTAAAGTAGATTCTAAACATCCCAACCAGAAGGACTGGTGGCAAACTCCTGCTTAGCAGTCAGCACATATCTGTCTTCTGTGGTGTGAACAGGTTCAAGGCAACACTTAAACGACACAAGGCCACTGGGTGCGGACATTTGTTCTCCCATGAGGATAGAAAGACATTTGTAGTTGGCCAGTGTGGAAGATTGTGGATAGAAGAGGCCGTTCTCTTCTTCAACGCCTCAACGGTTCCAGTCAAGCACATCAGAGAATTAACCTCACCTGGCTTTGTGCCAGCTCTCACACTGCCTCTCCTCAACAACAACTTCAGCTTCCATGGCTATGTGTGGTTATGGACACTGTGTACAAAGAACCTCCCTGTGGACACTGTGTAATGCCACGACTCGGCCATGCAGAGCAAAAATAGAAAAGATTGAAAACAGGCTTAAAGAAGATGTTGGCTGGAACACCAATTATTTTAATTAGTAATTCACTGAGACTAATAAATAACATATACTGTATTAGAAATGAGCTTGTTGGCATATTTGGTTACATCTGATAATGATCAACGTCTGCCAATTCAAACAAAAATACTTTCTGCATTCTGCATTTACACTAAAAACATTGTATTTTTCATTTAGACACTTCCTGGCTGCTACATACAACAACCAAAGCTTGGAAATGTCGCCAGAGTTTGCAAGGTGAGATTGGGGTGGTGGGAAGAAGGGTTGTGCTGACGAGATGCTCCAGCATATCCAACATTTCATGACATCTGTCATCACTATGTCAGGTTAGAGGGAGATGGGACTACCAGGCTTTGACACAGAGAGACAATACTTTGCAGGCAGAGGTATTCAATGAAGGGATGCGGCTGAAAAATTGTTGTTGTTTTTTTTTTAAATTTGCAACTGTTACTGTTTATTTGCTCATCAGTCAATCAGTTTGTTTGTTTTCCAGTTTGTATCCTTTAAATTGAACTGCTGAATAGTACCTACATTTGGATCCTGAACGTAGTTAGCCGGCGGAGAACAACATGAGGAAGTCTTTAACACTACCTGGCAGGGTTGCATTGAGCTTCCTGGTCTCAAGGGAAGAATTTCAGTGCTAGCATGCTAACCCTATCTTGCCATATGGAAGCCATTTCTCCAGTCTATATGAAATTATATAAAGACATGAATCCAGGAGACAATCTGATAAATTGGTGCAATACACTCAAATGGTCCGTATGGGAAGCGCTGATGTCACAATGCATCACTGGTGGGGCTGTAGCAAATGAATATTGTATCTTATGATACACTGTAAGGCACTTGCAATATTTCACCACACAAATGTGCACTGTTGGTGCTGTAACCTGTCCCTTAAAACCCACCGCAAATTAATGTGTCATGTAAAAGTAGTACATCTATTTTACCCTTGTGTCCTTGTTGGGCAAAAAAAAAAAACAATCATAGTAACAGAACATTATCTTTTCATTGTTTTAATTTAATTTTCATTAATGAAGTGCCTAATGGATCCAGATAATAACTCAACCCCTTTTTCATTCATTAATTTATTCAGGATAAGATAACTCACTGCATGTCAAGGAAACGCTATAAGAGGATGACTTCACCTTGATCCGGAGCACTATACTGCACTATACATAATCCATGACGATATGGGTCTCTTAGTAATGACCTCACACACTCATTTTTCATTACTGTTTTTGCAACAAGACCAGCTCAGTGCAAGCTTGGTAAAGCAAAGCTTGGTACTTTTAAATCGATTCTCATCAATGTGAGAATAATAAAAAACCTTCATACCTTTCACTGTGTTTAAGTTCATATGACTCATATTTCTTCACCTGACTAAAACCCTGGGAAAGATGAAAGAATGCCTTTTGCTGCTGTGGCGCTTCTCTGGAGGAGGATCTCATATCAACCTTATACCCTTCCTCCCAACAGGCTCATAGGGCTGGGCCCGGCTTCCTGTTTCAAGCTCCAGGCTAGCACAAGGGGAGATACATCTGGCGTTTATTTAGACAGCTTTTCCGCAGAGTATGCAGAGTATGTTTTACATTTGCCAAGCACACAGTCCTTTCTGTTTTGTTCAAAGGTATTGATAATTTAATATTTGGATAGCCTGAGAATATCAGCAAAAATTTGGAATAAAATGACACTACTGACCTCTGAAGGTCTACTGCACTACTCTTTTACTACTGGCATCTCTCTTTAGGAGACAGAACACATCACACTTTTAAAAAGCGGTCTTCACTTTTTACAGAGCACAGCAATTTGAAGGTATGATTTAATTCTTGCATGTTTTGCCACAGAGGTCTGGTTCTCTTGAGGAACTCCTGTGAGATTATTTTAAGCTATGAACTAGCAAGTCTGTACAAATTCTGCACTGAGGACTCAACAAACAAGCCTTTGCAGCCAATTAAAATGGCAAAAAAAAAAAATATGCTGATGAGTGTATCGTGTTTGGCATAAGTTGAAAGTTAACAGGTTGTTGGTCTTAATAACTCAATCAAAACAAATTATCTGACAGAATACTATGAGGTGCATACTGTAATCAGACTATCGGCAAACTTGCAAGCAAGCTTACCCTGGCTGAGATCTGTAGTAAGTGATAGGGTAGAGTCTTAATGGGATTTTCGAAAAGACAGGGATAATCTGCAGCAGAGCCAGTTAACTGTCTGCAGGGCAAGGAACACAAACCCCAGGGAGGCAATAAGTGACATCTATATTTGCAGTGAAACAAGGTGTCAAGCAGAAACCATTACTACATGTAGTTTTGGAGGAAAATATAGCTTGGAAAGGACAAATAGTTAACTAGCAGCCTTATAATTTGGGCTCACCAGCTTCTACATACAGGAATTCAAAGTGCATATGTGGAATGTAGAACATGTAGAAATGGTTTTACGATTTTAGCATGCATAATATCACTCGCACAAATTCTTTCAATTTTTGAGGATGTTTCCATGTGCTTACACTCTTCAGAATTTTGGTTGCATTGAATATTTGGAAGGACGTTCTCGACAAGGTCAAAAAGGCTTAGGTTAGCTGAGAGTAATAGATATGAATCTTTGACTACAGGTTGCACATTTCAAACATAAATTCTAGTCAGAATGGATTTTAAACCAATTTACTCTTTCAAGATTTGTGGGAAATTCATTTCTGTACTGAAGTACTTAAGTTAGAGAGAGATTTGGAGAACCATTTGCTTTCACAACGCTGACTGGCATTTAAACACCTCTCAAGCAGGTCCTGGAAGACATCTTTTGTCAAATCCTTAGGAGAACCTGACATTTTCTAAGAACACAAACAGCCCTCCCTGCAGAACAAAACATATAAAAGAATTTTATTTTAGCCATCCCATTGACAAATGGGAATATTTCCCTTGTGTTGATGATAAAGGGATCAATTTTTATCCCGCTGTGCACTGACATTTAAAGCCTTCCATAATGGGTGACTCTTCAACACAGAGACACAAAGGGACATCGCTGTATGGAGAAGACGTGTCTATGTGTCAAAGGTGTTAAGGTTGCACTGAAGGTTGGACTATAAGTTAGTTTTCTAAACCATCCAAGGATTTTGCCATAGAGGCCAAAACTGAGACATCAATACCACATTGACTATTGAGAGAGCACCCTACAGCTAACATTTTAACTGCTGTAACAGAGGCCGAGGAGACAATTTTTAACGGTGTAATTAATGGCGTTGACCTGGGTCATTTTCTGGGGGTATTGACAGTGATTTTATTGTGACTGTGTTGTGTGTGTATCACCTTTATTTCATTCATTTCATCAATCACTCCCCTGTTTTGTCGCTGAGATAGGAGAGATATAAGCAGCAGGATGCGAGCTACGGTATTCTCATTTATCTGCCCATCTAATGAGTCAGCTTGTGTCTTCTCTTTGCAATTACAGCTTAGAAACCGTTTTTGTGGCAGCCGCTTTCGAGTATTGCTAAGTTAATCAGGGACTCAAGGCTCTGGTGCTGTAAGAACAGACAAGTGCCAACCTACTTTTGGATAAATGACAAGGTTTAATATGAGGAGGACAAAGAAACAAAGGGAAATAAGAGTGAGATGATGTGGGTGTAGACAGAAAGACAAAGAGAAATTAATTTGACGCTGTGCAGTTTGGCGCATCTACAAAATAAAACAAAAAGGCTGATCTTAAGAAACACAAAACGCGTCATCCTCTGGACCTCTAGACAGTGTCTTCAGGCTGAAATTGGACCCACAACCTGCAATTGTGAGGTCAGACAATAAGAACTCAGGGGCAGACAGTCTAAATGCACCTTATCAACTCTCACAGCTCCCCAATTACATTTGACAGGAAGAGGTTCAAATTAGGGGGACTGCTCTTTTAACACAAGAAAGGCTGGATGTGCTAATTGATCTATTGTGCAGAGGACCAAAACCTACTGGATTCACCAAAGAAAACGCAATAGTTGTGTCAGAGCTCCAGTCTTTCTCTGCCCCAAAAATAACAATGGAACAGCACACATGACGTCAGAGGACAGGAATATAGCACAAAGACGTACAGGGATGTGAGTATGTGTCTACAAAATTACTCATAAATACAGTATATGTGCCAGAAAAGAGAAGGAGATTTTTTTAAGTGTGAAGAGAATAACTGGAAGAAAATAAAATTACAAAAAAACAAAAACTAAAAAAAAAAAACAGTGTTTTTCACATTAAACCGGCACAACTACAGCGCAAAAAGAATTACCATAATGATCAGAGCTCAGCAAGACAATCAAGAACTGCATTACAAACAAAGCACTGTGGCAGGGCCTCCGAACAGCATGCACGAAATCAACCGCTGCGACTCGTGAATTTAATGTACCTGAATGATGGACGACGTGCCTCGAAAAAACACGCATACATCACCCACTGCCCGAGGCTGCATCCTTAATGCCCCACTATTGATTTAATGGTACAAATTTGAGTAATACGAGGGGAACCCTGACATGTAGAGTTGGGAACAAGCACTGAGGTGCCTGCAGCTTGCATCTTCTCCCTTCACGGACTGCACTGCCAGTGCTCCGCTCACAGTAGATCTTTTCCAGCTGAGTTATAGCTCCAGATGGAGCCAAATGCATCAATCTCTGATAATGTCCCGGCAGTTCCTGGTATTGCTCTGGGATATAAATTATACTCGACGACAGGGCAGACTAATAAATAGAAAACACTGTGACACCATTGTAGAGAAAAATAGGTTTTTATTGGCAGTATTTTGAGATATCATTACTTCGAACGCCCCCAGAATGGCTGCAAACACTTTATTTCCGTCAGCTGAGGCCAAGACGCAGAATAACTCAAAGGTGTGAAAGCACAGCCTATGGATTTGGACTTAATCATGGCAACTTTAACGGTACCATTGTTTAAAAGAGGAAGTAGATAGAAAAGGAGCTTTGGGGAAAATCCAACGTGTGAATCTGTAATATTACAGCCAGATTTCTCCTCTCTTCATCCGAATGACACGCTCTATTGATCCGACTGAAACGGTGCTTTTCTCGGCACATACAACACTCCCCCTTTCTCCAGAGTGCACCATGTATGAGGATTCCTCAGGAGTGTAGAGGGGTGTGTCTCTTTGTTTCTCCCTGTATGCACACACTTAGAGTTTGTACACTTGTGTGTAACCCCCCCACTAACCTGAGAGACAAGGCATTCCCACCCATGAGAATAGTGAGCCAGACAACAGCACAGACTAACATTTAACTGCTCTTCACAGCTGTCTGGACCAATGAACTACACAAAGATTAGTGTGTGTCAGGAGGAGAGGACGCGTTTTACACTTTTGATTTTTGTGAACTTTTCTTCGTGGTCAGCGGTTTTAATGTGCAGCTTGAAATCAGCCCAGGAATAGAAGCAGATTTACACGTGCAGATAGAAAGACATACGAAGATGCAGATTTGTGCACACGCTTAACACACCATTACACAGTGGTTTAAATGGTATAAACCTCTCCATCCTCCCAGGGGTCTAACATGGCAGGGGCTATAAATAATCTTAGGAGATTACTGGGTGTGGTGGCAGACAGCCTGATTCATGTCACAACCTTTGTCAAACAGTGCGTAAACACTGCAGTAGATGTGCGTTAAACAACGGCACAGTCCAGGTTCGTGGTCCAGGTCCATGTGATCCCTCATAATGAGAGGAGCGGGTTCATTTTATTAAAAATTAATGTACAATATATTATCCGAGATACAGAAAATTAAGTCATGATGTTTCTAATTATAGGCTTCATTCTTACCAATAATATCTCTATCTCACCTCAGCTCGTGACCAAATCCTATGAATGAGACAAAATCTTAACAGTGCATCCCGTTCACTTGTGCACATTGAACTTGCTGTTACACTGCATGTGTTACAGGTATGAACGACTGACAGAGAGAGCGTATGCCATGAGTAAAAAGAAATGCATTTGTCGGAAAAACACTTATCTGCTTCTTCTCTGCAACAGAAACTCTGGATTTTATATTCACCTCATGTCGAGTGCAGATCATAGGGCGCTCAACAACTGATATGAGCCGCACACAAAAATGACGGTACAAAATAAAATACAGCAGAGACATTTAATTATCATGTGGAAATAACGGGGAGAATTTGGGGAGAAAAGCTCTCCCGTTGTCTACCTTTAAACTCAAATAACAGGATACAGCATTCAGGTATCACTTAAAACCACATTCAGGCAGCACAACACGTACACAGGGTGATCGACAGACAGTGATAGACACAGTCTGCGTGTTTTTCTCTCCACATTGTGTGTGTGAGTGTGCCCTGAAGGCACCAAAGGTTGGCACTTTCTGTGACAGCTTGCTCTAAATTGACAAAAGAAAAAAAACACTACATTACAATTACAGTATGCACAGTGCAGTATGCACACTGCTACATTTTGTAGCAGTACTTGTTACCTTGTGATTAACAATCACACTCTATCCCTGGCAGGATGTATTGATGTGCTGTTAAGTGAATGCAACAGACCTGAAGCAAGGATTCCTAAATAAGCCCCAGCTTAAAAAACACAGACTTGCATGTAGACTTAAAAGCTAAGCATATTTTTTTAAACAAAGTTCTTTAGTCAGATTCACAAATCCCTGCTTTGTTTTTACTTTGTAGCTTTTTAAGCTTTAGGTCACCGCCCTCGTACCTGTATGGTAAATATGAAACTACAGTCATCAGATAGAGCAGTTAGCTTAGCTTAGCTTAGCTTAGCATGAGGACCGGAAAGAGGGGGAAATAGCCTACCTGGCTCTACTCAAAGGTAACCAAAAAGTCCACCTACCAGCACCTACACATCTCATTAATTACCACATACCTTGTCATCTGTGCAAAAAAACAAATTTGAAAACGCCACATTTCTATGTTGTAGGCAGTTTTGTGATGTACTACTGATTCTGGATCCTCGTATGTATTCTTAAGATAGATCTTTTGTCAAAATGTTCTGTAGTTACTGTTAGATAAATGCACTTATATAGGTCTTTTCTACCATAACAGACAAAGAGATTCATAATTGGCCTCTTGTTCGCCCCATTCCACACACAGTCACGCCACGATGGCGACAGAGCTGCTATGTGAGGAGTTGGCCTGTCCATTGGGAGCAACTTAAGGTTCAGTGTCAGTGTTGACATGTGGAGAGGAGCAGGCGGGGATCAAACAGCCAACCTAGTGGACAATCACATATGTTGATACCACGGCAGTTTTGTTCCCTCTTACAGCAGGTACAGTAGCATGCTGCATCTTTTTATTGTATCTATTTAGTGAAAAAAACACAACATAAGCTCTCTGTATTAATACATAATTAGCAACCGTTTCACAGTCATCAGCAGTGTAAATATCAGTAACGTGATGTGATCGTAAAATGTGCGTTCTCATTTTCAAGAATGGAAATCATGAAGGAAGAGAAATGTCAACAGGAGATGACACCAAACAAGCTTCCTGAATTTTAAGTCAACAGAGTCGTGTATGTTTGCAGTGAGTAGACAAACACCAAACAGGTTGCGTTGCTCTGCCAGACTGACAAAGTTTCATACGACAACGTTCCTCCCTGTTTATTACGAGCAAGGCATAAAAATTAGATCAGGAAATGGGTGGAAGGATTTGAGGAGCAGAGAGACAGACCCCTGACCTGGAACAGACGAGGTGAGACAGCACAAGTAAGAGTAACTGAAAGGGTGAGCACAACTCCTTGAACTCTAAAAGAAAAGACGGGCTGGGATGAGCAGAGAAAATTGTGGGGTGTACGGGAGGACAGAGAGACGAGAGGTAAAAAGAAGAGACAGCACATAAAGTAGACCATTACAGTGGAAACAAGAAAAACTGCGAAGAATCCGAGAAAATAATAGCCAGACGTGAATAATGAGAAAAAAGATAAAACTTTAATGTCCCCTCTGGTTAAATCGGGTAATGAAATGACAGAGCCCGGAAAAGAGGAGGTGAGGAGATTGTGAAGAGAAATTTAAAACATGCCATCGCAGCTTAATTACAGTGGTCTGTTACAGCTTATGGTCCGCTCATTCAGACTGTATTTCCTCTGTTCCTTCAGCTCCCTCAGCTGTGGTCAGCTGGCCAGAGAAACTGCTTATTGTGGTTCTTACAGCTTGCAGCCAGACAGGACATTACTCTCCACAGCCTTCCACTGAGTGGGTCTGTGTGGGTGGGTGTGTGTGAATGTGTGGGGATTGTGTGCCGTGGAGCTGGAAATGCTCCAAGATATCACAAACAGCATTATTTCCACTTACATAACTGAGTTTTTCTTACAAGATCGGATTCGTTTTCTTCATCTTTCTACTCTTCTCCCAGTCTCCGCCTCTCCCCTCTCACTCTGACAGCAGGTTTATCTCCAGCATCTTGCACAACTTGTGTACACCAGTGCTGAACGACGGCTATTGCGAAGGCTTCGTACTACGCTGTCGCACAAGCATGCAACAAATGTCAAGGCAGCAAGAGCTTTGACAGTTACTCTGTGGTTTTGAGAAATTGCATTAGCCCGCAGAGGCAAAGGGAGTGCAGCTATGATGAGGATGCCTCACAGCACACTGCTGAAATCAACCACATCCTTTGCTGAAGTTGCAAACAAAAGGTGGAATAAGGAAAGCAGGTCTACCGATGCAAATAACAAGCTCACGTGACTGCCGCGTCTTAAATGCAAAGACATCTGGGCTAATGTTTGCCGTTTATGCTGAGCTCCTCCTTGGATTGCATGTGCAAAGTACTGAATTTCACACCTAAACACCAAACTATAAAATGTAGTTTAAAGGACCAGACTGTAAAATATTGATTGAGTGTAGGACCAGACATACTGTGGACCACTTTGCTTATAGAAATACGTCTATCCGGCAGGAATTTGAGCCCATTTCTATGTAGATCATTAGATCTGACAGACAGCAGACGACTGCAGATGGGTTGCAAGAAACTTTTAGTACCCAACAGATTGCATTAAGGTCTGCCAACATGGGCATATTCGAGACATGTCACTTCAGAGCAGATGATTGATTGGAACTGGGCTATTTGAGCCCTGTGTGTGACTGTGTGCGTGTGTGAGCCTCCTTCCCTCCGTGTCAACTCGTTTGGATGTTAGCTGATCAAATACACAGTTGTGGCCATCCATATCGACTCTGACTTCCTGTCACAGAAAATAACAACCAATAATAGGAAAGCAGGAAGGCGAAAACTGGCGCAGAGGAAACTGTGACTGATTACGAGTCAGGAAATGCAAGCGCTTTCTAGTTTATCTTCAAAACAGCTGCAAAATGCCATAGTGCCTGGATGAAGTGAGTGACATTAAAGGCAGATCGATCTTGCGTTTCTTTAGTGTGATATCTAGTTGGTCAGTCAATGATGGCCACATTCTGCTGTGGGGCATACACAAATAACATTAATATGAAATGTCTACCTCGTCAGACACACGAGTGACAAGTCAAACCAATGGCTCAGAGGCAGAACTTAGTTTTGCTGAAATAAAACATGATAGACGGCGATGAAGCAAACCGTCACAGCTGTCAGCAACAGGTTACACCGTCCACAATCATGATGGGCAACAAAAAAATCATTCCATTAAGAATAAATCCATCATATATTGTAACATCTTAAACTCACTTGTTTTGCCCAAGAAGGTATATTTAATGTGCAGTGGTGACTGGAAAATAACATAAGCACATCTGCTTGATGAATAACTTTAGTATTAACAGTCTCCTCAGATTTGTTGTCTAATACTTGCAAGCTGCAGGCTGTGCAACTCGTGTAGGAACTCTGCACGCTATTAGATGTCTGCACATAGGGAATGCATGTCCTGTTAGCACATGACAGAAAGAGAATGAATGGTGATTATCTAAGAAACACATCGTTCATTCACTGTGAGCAGTACACGCACTTGCACAAAGCGTCACAGACACATTCATAGATGCTTGGTTTGCACAGACATGCATACACATACACACACACGCGCGGCACAATAGCAGAAGTCATTCACAGAGTGTGTGAAGTGAGCTGCGCGCTGCTCATGAGCTGGTGGCACAAGCGCTATGATATATTCTTAAAAGCAAAAAACGATAACGTCAGCTGTGAAGTGTGTAAACAGTCTGAGTCACAGTGGCCACTTCTTCCAATCATGAGTTCACGCCCCGTGCACACCGTATCCGAGCGTGCACACGCTCACACGCGCAGTCAGCGCGCTCCGACGTGTCAACCTTGTAACCACCAGCAAGTCGTGGCTGACACAAAGGGAGGCATGCGGTGGCTGGTGCTAAGTGGTGTGACAGAGGGGAGGGAGAGAGTGGGGATAGAGAAGGAGGAGAAAGATGAGGGTGATAATGCTAAAATTAGTTCTCTGTGAGAAAGTGACAGATGACCTCATGCTGGTTGTCACCGCGCCTTGTCACAGAAATCAGGTCATCTGGCAAAGGCCTATATTTTCTCCTGCCTCTTCCGTCTTTATGACGTGCTTTTTTCTTTTCTTTTCCTGGTCCCTCATCTCTGCTCAAAATATCCAAATTTTGCACTTTGTTTGACCCCAAAGTGGACCATCTGGACACAAAGTAGCAATAACTTACGGTATGAATGACTCAACAGTAGAAATGGATAGAAAGATGCTCAGTCAGTTTATTGTGTAGGCCACAATAAATTATTCTGTATGTAACTATTTATATTATTTTCTAAGATGTTCTTTCCTAAAAACAGAAAATCCTAAAAATTCCTTTCTCTCTTCACAATGGAACAAGGAAGTAAATCGCTGAGCAGACCTGATCTGATATTACTCACTGAACATTGACCTTTTCCTGTCCCCACCACTATACACATACACACATGCACACACAGACTACGCTTCATTATCACCCCGCCACCTCCCTGAGCAAAGTTCATTTCTGAAGGGAGAAGCGCCATAAAAAAATCTGACAATGCGGCAGGTATTTTCTAAGCCCAAGGCGCCTGGGGATAGGCCAAGGCTCTGGCAGGACAATGCTATTGCCTTATTCGACTCCCATTTCACAGCTCCTTCCTGTGTTATGTGCCACTCTTCCGTATCCCTTAAGGCAGAAAAAGTTGAATCTCCTTGTTAAGGTGCCTGAATAGCAGCAACAGCAGCAGCAGCAGCAGCATGCATGCAAAGCAAAGCAAGTCAACGTATGTGTCAGCCTGTGTGCACAAGCGGATGAAAAAAAAGAGAGACAAGCGGGCGGGTGTGTGATTGTGACGTCAGACGTCATTAGCTGCAGGAGTAACAGAGATGAAGTGTGTGTGTGTTTCTTGTTTACATTATGAATAATCGCTGACAGGGCAGCTAAGGGAAGCTAAGAGTCCCTGCGAGCAAATGGATAGACAGGAAGAGGAGAGGGAAGGAAGAAGTGTTGTGGTGCCCTTCTACAGCTTTAGGGAACTTCAGCACACAGGAGGAATGATACAAAAGAAACACTTGAACTAGCCATTTGCATCCTCACATGCAGCCTGACTTGGTGGTGATAATGTGCTGAAGTGTTGATTTCAGGTACTGATTTCCCGCCATTAAACTAAAATCCATGAACTGGGCCTAATCTTCTTCATTCCTTGGCAATCAATTGCAAAAACTTCTAAATCCACTGAGGGTTTCATCTGCCTCTGGCCGAAAATTCAGTTTGCTCGAGAATGCATGAGCTTTAGTCACATTAGCGCTGCAACTCAGGACGTTGCCTGAAGTACTCCCTCAGCAGCAGAGGAAATGTTTGACTAACATGCTCTGTGATAGCGGTGCTATGTAATGAGTTTGAGGGTGGACACAGCTCGGAATAAACACAGATTTATTTGACACACTGGATGAATTTCACGCTGAGAGGGGCATTCAGAGTGTTGCCTGTGTTTGCCTCTTCACTGGTTTGGTTTCTGTTCCATGTCTGCAAAGCTAGCACTGCTCGTTTGCTTATCTTCTTGATTGCTATCGACTTCATCATCTGTCTCATAGAGATGTTGGCATGCTGCTGCGTCGTGTCAAGAATGTTGCGTGACTTCATTTTTGATGCACAATATGGATCCGCAAACGGAAAAGGCACAACCATAAGAAATAGCTGGTCAGAGTCTCTGGCAGGCAAATGGAGGCAAAACTGTTTGCCTCTAGTTTTTCTCCCCCGCCTTCGATTGTTCTCGACACGAATATATGAGTGTCAACGATGATAAAAGAGAGCTCCAGAGAGAAGTTCACATCCTGTATATTCTCTCTCCTCTGTGAAGTTGGTCTATAACTGCATGAGGTGGACAAGCTTGGCGTGATTGTTGAAAGCTACAAAACTGTCAGACTCCCCCTGTTCAAATGTCAGGAGGAGGGGTTTATAGACACTGTTCAGCCACCCAACTAACACTTTGATTGGTTTTGCATTTCTCAAGTTAAAAATGAATGAATAAATGAACACTGTGACTATAAGTTCTTAGCGCACTGCCAGAGGAACTGTTTGTGCCTTAAGTACGATTTCAAGTTCTGATGTCATTTGTTTAGTTTATCTTTATTATTCCTGTTCGTCTTTCGAAAATGTCAACACAATCCAGAAAGGAAGTCAATGGAAGCAAAGGGCAACTGTTGGGCAACCAATGGAAGACTTATCTCTTATGTCTATCTTGGTTACACTGATGTTGCCGTCGACTCATTTCCCCACGAAGGATTAGCCTAAACGTTCAGGGTCTGCTGCGTGTTTAGAACAAAGCTTCCACGTCAGCACTTTCAGCAAACCGTGCACCTCACAGCCTCTTCACGTTAAAGTAATCAATATTTCTGCCGCTCAGCCCGTACACTAACGCTAACCATGCATTTTGTTAGCTTTACCTAGCAAACCAAACAAAAGTCACAGTCACGTGTTTTCAGCCCCTCAAGCCAGTAATTAGAGTTCTGACATGTCACTCTACACCATGACTGCTTTTTAAACATAACACTTGAACAAGCCCCAGGCCGTTCAGGGTCCCATGAATGTGTGTAACATTGACTTGACACAACATTAACACTGGTTACCCATTTCAAGAGCCTCCTTGTAGTCCGAGGCTCTCGGCAGAAGATCACATTCACCGTCCAGCTCTTTTTAAACAACACTGGGCAGAGACAAGCTCGACTGTAGAATGATGCATTAACTGTTCACAATGGTATTAAATCCTGTGTCATACCACTGAGACAACTCAATTCTATTGTGACGCTTTTAGACATAAATATAATACAATACAGTCAGATTTGCTACAGCGCACTGGTGCACGTATACTGTTGCAAAGACATGAAGTGATTTATAGCCTCCGCCTCGTATAAGTGACACTGTCAATACCAGTGTTTCTCAAATTCCACACATTTGTACACCCCGTAGCTTCCTGTTGCACAGTTGCTGTTACTATTTAGTGTTCACCCTTCTGACAGCCAGGTGCCCCTGAGTGTCTGTGATCAAAGACTATTGGGAAAGGGTTTTTATTTTATCTACATTATATCAAAGTTTTTGATTTTATCGACATAATAATCTAACAGGTGTATAGGTTTTTTGCAGGACTACAGGATTAGTATTTAAATTTGTCAGCCAAAATTTTTATTACGATAAATACATAATTCGGCAATGAAACATTACCAGATACAACCAAGGCAGCGATGGAGATGGATGGGCACCAACTAAAGCAAATCCTTTGACAGCACTTAAGCTTGTGACACCTCAAACAAAGCTTGCTGCTTAAATTAAAAGGCACATCAAAAGAGTGACACGACCCACAGTGGAGAGACAGGGAAAGAGTGAAGGAGAAGGAGAACGAAAGACCAAAGAGGCAAAGAGTCCGTGTGTGCAATGCTATGCTGAAATCATTATTTTGCGAATGAATATGCCTCCCCTCTTTTCCCAGTGCTAAAGCTGCAGTGACTACATCTAAGTCCTGTGTGTTTAGCAGCCACGGCAGTGTTAAGGCACAGCAACACCTTACCCTTAGGCCTTGGGCTGATCAGATTAAACAGGACACATTGTTACATGATCCCAAAAGACTTCTTCTTCTTCCTTTTTATTTTTAAATTCATCATCAGGGGCTGACATCCTCACAAGACCTCTGATTGGCTTGAAGATGAGTGCGTTAGAGCCAAAGGAACAAGCTGTGGGCTGTGATTTCTCACAGACCAGTGGCCCCAGAAAATAAAATTATCAGGGTTATTATTAGGACATGGCTCTGAATCACGTGTGCCAAAAAAGCAGCATAAGGTAGGCTGAAAAGAAGTTGAATGGATGATGGAGCTATATGAACAGAAAGCAAATGCTTTTCATTTGACTGGCAACTGATGCGTGAATAAAACTAAAAATCCTGAAATCTAAATAAAGAGAGATCTATGTGCATAACCTTTTAGGACAGTTTGTAAAACTTCCAGATCATTACACTCCACTGATTACTGGATCAGTTTAGCAGCTTTCTTGAACATTACCTTCAGGCCTACATTAGATCAGCAAAGCTTAAAACTGTCATTTGACCTGTGCCGTTCCCTCGTGACAGCAGCAGCATCGCAAGTTGAAGGAGGGGGAATACTGCATGGATTGTTTTGGTTGGCTTAAAAAGATGCTGATCCCAAATCACAACCAGGGGCGGCAGTAGAAAAACAATGTCCTGTTATCCCTCTCGTATAAAGAGCCATTCCTAGAGAGATTTAAAGTGAATGGACAATACAGCAACACTGACAGACACTGTTGCACAGCTACAATCACGGAACTCATTGAACCCACCGCGTGCACTGAGAAGATGCAACGAATTGTATATCTGAAAGAACCACAGTGTTACGGAGAGCACTGACTTATAGACACGTCTGAAGTCATAGCATGTTTGTGTAATACTAGACATAGTTCATAACTGCTACATCATAATCACACGCTAAACATGCGGTCAGCCATAACACAACAAGTCCCGCTTTTGCCACCAAAACAGCCCTGACACCTTGAGGTGTCAACTCCACTAGACCTCAGAAGGTGTGCTGTGGTATCTGGCACCAAGAGAAATGAAATTAAAAGAAGTAAAACAATACATCTATGAGAGATAAACTACTTCTTAAACCAAACAAGCGATCATGTGGGCATCCACTAAAGTTGTTTCAGGACCTTTCTTGCCAGAAACTACATGAAAATCACCGTTTCTCATCAGCAGCAAATGGGACACGTTAAGATCATAGGTGAGTATTGTCATAGTCGGTGTGTTTTATGCTTTTCACATTATGTGGTGTGTAAAACAAGAGAGGATTTAATGAGCTCAGTTTGATTACAAGGGTCATCTCAGGCGACGTGCTCAGTTTCGGAATGCACTGAACTATAATATCATTACAAACACCCACTGGAACACCTGATCAAATAACACAAAGAAGAAAGACTCCTGTATTACATCGCAACCCAATATTCACACCAAGAACAAACCAATTTCCTATTGTGGTGACATAATACAAACTGAAACGTACGATAACATAATGAGGAACTCATAATAAAAACACTGCGCAGCAATTACGTTGGTGTCTGTTGCCCTGCCAACTTTCAGATGCGTCTTCCTGACGTCTCCTTCCTCTCCAACAAGACCTTTGTTCAGGTTACAACAATGTACACCATCAACTTTAATCCTCAGTAGAGGGGATTAAACACAGAGATAATACAGTCATACAGACAGTAAACAGCATAGATGGAAAGAAGCTGTTAGCTTAGATGGTGTTTTCTAACCAGAGTTATGACAGGAACACCTCTCGTGCCCAAATAAACAGCTCTGACACCTTTTTCCCCTCGCACACCATTTCCACAATGACTCATTCCTAAAGGCCAACTATCAAACGCTGACTAACAGTGTAGACAACAACAAGTGTTCTCATGGCGCTTTAGGAGTTTTTCAGTGGATCCATAAACACAAACAAATGTTCTGGGATTCAGGGTCGTCCAATAAGCACCTGACCATCAACCATCGACACAAAAAGCGATCACATAAATCCTGTGCTTGGTTTGCCTGACTCCTGAAGCCAAAGGGGCCAATGTTTGATGTTTTATATCAAGGATTAATCATAATCAAAAAGAGTTATAAAATACAGGACAGTAGATAAAGAAAGACTGAAAAAGTAAGAAATACTTTATGACAAAGTGAAAGAGAAACACAGTAAATGTACACGTTCATTGCAGGATAATCACTCTAAGATAACATGTATGATGTGGCTGATAAACTGCAAGTAATGTAGATGTGCAATGTAGGCCTCAGTTCAGAGGCTCATTGAGAACTACTCTTCAGTAAATTCCTGTTTTGCCATCACGAACACACCCCATTTCAATTCCAGGCTTCCTGATTTAAACTATTTGTCAGGATTTGTCTCTGCTGTCACACATAAAGAAATAACAGCAGCTGAATAATATCATAAGTTTAGACTTCTTTTTGTTTTCTAACCTTTTCCAAGCAGAAAGAAGATAAATTCATGGAGGAGTTTCCCTGTTGATGGTTGGCTTGGTGCATATTAATGGAAGCTGGGCTACTCTGCTCAACGTGAACTGACATAAATGAGTAGATGCTCCAGAGATGAAACTAACTTCTCTTAACATGCTCGCCGTAAAAGCCACTTTTGCCTTTAAACGGGGTCAGTCTGAGTGGATAGCTCCGTGTGTGGTGGATGATTTTCAGAGGGTGCTATGAGGATCGTGACTGCTGTACTTTGCACGGGTTCAGCAGTTACCATGATCTTCTTCATCGACTTCACTCATCTATGCTTTTGCCATCCTGTAAGTCTTTAATGGACGCCAGCTGACAGACAATCGTCCTTTTAGCCAGTCACATAACAAAATTGTCATGTTATTGTTTTTTTTTGTTTGGCACAATTATCCAAAATCCACAATTATCATTGAGTCATTGTGCTTTCATAAAACTCCGAGAGGTTTTAAGTTAAATTTGTTGGATTTGTTGAATCCTTCCGGTTCATTGAAATATCAGGACATGATTATTTTTCCCATTTATCCCTAAAACCCTTTATTTAACTGAAGCCTGTATAGCATTAGAGATGAGCTGCATGTTGATACTGTTTTAACGGCAAGGTCAATTTTTTCCCCAAACACACAGCACACGTCTACTGAGAAAAAGTATTGTGTTTTGATGTTTACAATATTATGCCAGCTTAAAGTCACTTAAGTCTCATCTTGTCTTTGTGCAAATGGATTATAAAGCACTTTGCAATCTGCGGCAGGATTAACTAGTCATTTAGAAGATCTATTAGGGGAACAAAGGGAACTTTTTAGTATAGCAGGATTAACTATTTATACACAGTAAAAGGGAGCTGGATTTACATTGCACTGTTCTGATTATGGTGTCTAAAAAAGCCACAGAGAACTGTAAAACAATAGAGACGTGCAAAATGTTATTTCATTGAATTATCAGTATATCAGTGATTTATTATAAACACTTGAGAAGAGTTCCACCATATAAAATCAAGGGCAAAGATGTCATAAGAGGAATGGAAATACCTCATGAGCAGATTTGATTCCGTGATTTGTGTCATAAATGTACAGATCATTAACTTATGTGTTAATCATTGTGTATTATAGTGCAACAATCAAACGGTGTTCTACTCTCTAATCCAATGCACAAACTTACTAAGTCCGCTACCATAAAAACATAAATCAGTCCCTGCTGTAAAAACTGTTGGAACATCCTTCCTACAGTGAGGTGTTTAACCAATAGACAGCTTTATTCTCCAGAGTTGACATTTCATTTGACCTACTAAACCAGTGTGACAGAGACAATCGACGATGGCAAGTATTGACACCGAGACTTAGTCTAATCCCTGAAATTGAACAGGATCTTGAACAACCCCAAGAGGAACAGAGTGACATTTCAGATTGGACTGACTTCAGTTGGCATACCCCCCCCGACTTCTGCCCACCAAACTCATGTTATCAGCACTGATTAATAGATCCCGTTTAATTTGTCTGTCCAGCACTTGTACAGTATGTTTCTGACTTTTACAAGAACAAAAAAAAAAAAACCTACATCATTTTGTCTTGTAATATCTCTTGCTTTTGTCAGGTTTTTGGTGAGTCAGACCATGTGAAGCATTCTGTCTTTAGTAATGCCTGAGAGGCTCAAATTCGAGTCAAGCTGTTCTTTTCTAATAGGACTAAACCATATTGGCATTTCATCAATGCTGCCAACAACCTTTGCATTGATTTCTCACTGGATAAATTGAAAAACTAATCCATATCAGTGCTTCGGATAACGATCTGGATTCTCTATTTCAGCCTTTCACATTCAGCCTGTTATTTCCTATCTTGGGTAAGATCACACAGTCCATGTTATATTGAACAAATACCAAAATCCATCACACACAGTAATAGTTGAGTTGGTGTAACAGACCAACCAGATTTGAGAACTAGACCCACCAGATTGTGAGGGCTTAACAGTGGCTCTGTGAAATTATACCTAAAAGAACTGAAAATGCTGTTTTATTACTATTCTGTCAAAGACTGCTATGATTTCACATTACAATAGCACGTTTGGTTCATGAAGCCTTTTCTACAGACAAGAGTAGAGAAATTACTGTAGGGGACAGTAAGTATAAGGCGTTCCTCTTCTTCCAGATAGTGACAACAAAAAGGTTAACGCAGACGGTGGCGAACACAAAGGAAAAAATGACACCATGTGTTTACTGACAACCTGAAGTGGGACTGGCCAAATCAATATTTAGTGTTTAAACCTGCAACCAGGGCAACAGCCCTTTTCAAAGATGTGTGTGTACGTGCATGAGCAGTTGCATGCATTTCCTATTGTTTGTGAAGTCACGGGATGATGTCCAAAAGATTAAACAATGAGCCCAAGAAATACCATAAATATCATATTTGTTCTGTTTTCTTATTATTTTCTTTTCTGTAAACTGGGTTTAAATAGTTATTACAATGTAATTTATGGAACTTAACATTTAGCAACCACGGCATTATCTTAAATTTTAGTAGCTGGACACGCGTCATTTGACCAAGTGACAGGAAGTGCCTGTAAGTCTCCTGACAATTGCTGGAAGGCGTGCAGATTACACACAGACAAAGGCCTCTTCCATGCTGTATAATCCAATTCAACTGTATTCAATTAAAAATCCCTCTTTTTACATTCTCTGCATTTTCATTGTTGAAAACAACTCAGCTGTAGTGAAAGGGATCTTTGTGTAACTTGGGCCAAAAAACATGTCACCGGTTCACCAACCTGTGTAATCATTCTAAAGTTAGAGTCCCACATCTGTAACTGCTCATTCCATCTCCCCTGCCTTTTGCTCTTTGTACAAACCCTTCCAGAGCTCTTCCATTAGATAATACCATTATCACAACAAAACTCTGGGCAATTAAATGCAGATTACACTGTAATTCAGAGTCTGGTGCATTAGTCTGTGCTCCATCATGGAGCTATCTAATACACCTCTAATGCATTCAGACAGTAATATCCCTCTCTAATCCTTGGTAATGTTCGGTGCTGCACCTCCCCATGGATTAACCAAACCCTCTCAGTTTTAAAAGCATTCTCATCCGTACTGAAAGTGGCATGTACCTCTGGAAGATACACCTTTTATGAAGTTGAATCCATGCCTCTCAGAAAAGCAGGATTTTTTTTTACCAATTTGCATTATTCTCTCAGTAATAAGTCTGTAAGAGTGGAATTCAGGTCACTCAGAGTTTAAACAGTTCATCCCCCCTTTGCTGGATGCTACTAAGCTTTGCGATGGTCGAGCGCATCGGAGATAAATCTTTTCTATGCGATGCATCTGTTCTAATCAATACAATTAAAGTTAAGTTGACGCGAGACTGGAAATGTCTCCACATATTTTCACATAAACTGCTGTGGTCTTTTACCTCCCACAGAAAGAATAAACATCACCACAGTCAGAGACATGAAGGGGAGCTCAAACCCACAAGCAAGGAGAAGGGAAAGCAGGAATGAGTTTCAGCGGACACAACAGCGATTTGAAATTATGTTCTGAGAGCGGTAAATGTCACAGAGGAAAGAAACACAAAGGTTTGACATTTGCGGGGGTTGTCTAAAAATGTTGCGTATTTGCGTACATAAGCTGCCCTTGTCCGTGTCGTGTGTAATTGAAAAGATGACGCATCTCACATCTTCCTTTAAAGACATTCATACTGTACTGAAAAGCTATTTAGATAGTGACGACAGCTATTTTGATTTCTTTGCTGAGAAATAGCCTTTGAGCTCCATCATGTCCTCAGTGTTCCACTTCAGCATAAGCTGCGTTTGCTTCAATTCAAAAAAAGCCCATGAGGACACTTCTACTTTAGGATTGTACAATGTGCAACCTTCAGCAACTCAATATGACTGACGAACTGCTTAGTTAAATTGTACGTGCCATTGGTGTGCAGCAGAAGTTGAATTTGGAGTTATTTTAGCAGAAAGTGCCCATGTTAAAAGAGAAGAACCACTATATGGAGTATTTTGCAGGATATGCTTTAAATCTTGACTGGTAAAAGATTGTCCATAGTTTGCTATATTTTGTATTTCTCTTCTATGGCGTACTTAAAGCTAATAGCCTTTCGCGTTTCACTGGATGTTATCCCAAATGGGTTCAAAATTAAATGAAAGCACAAATCTGTTTCTGGCTTCTGCTTTTGGCTCTTGTTTTACACTGGGACATTGGTTTTTTTAATGTTTGGTTGTAATGGAATAAAAGCAAGGCATCAGAACATACTTACACGTTCAGTACCATTTGCAATACAAGGACTTGAAACAGAGAAACCGTTCAACGCTACAACATCACAAAGTGTCTGAGAGGACACATCACCACCGTAATGACGACGGTTAAGAGCCACAGAAATTCGATTGTTCATTCAGTCCGGAAGCATTAGCCCTGTTATGATCTCCCCACTTATGTTACCTCTGAGTCACAAAGCTATACGCATGATTTATATAAACAGAGTGACAGACAGATACACATACAGACTGGGAACGTGTACAGTTGTAAATAAAAGGCTTAACGGTCATTAGCTAAAGGAGAAAGCAGAGTTGCCATCCAGCATCACACTAGAAGCAGTACAGCGAGGTAACCTGGTCTGCATCAGCGCCACACTGCAACATGACTAACACACTGCAAGAAAACACTAACAGCAGCTGTTTTATTTTATTTGTAATGAAGTGTTGTGGATTTTTCGTCCAATAAAGCTGCAATATCTACCATTCATATCTACAGTATATGCCAAATGATAAATTCCCGTGGGTCATTGCTTATTCGATTTACATCGATTCAACTTACCAAAATCCAGTGTAACAGGCAAGTGTGATCTGGATTATTATGGGGCTACAAGGCTACATTTTTGCCATCAAACCATCTCAACTTCAGTAGGCAATACAAGCTCAAAGAGGGAAATGGATCCTTCTTCTTACCTTGCAAATATTTATTTTCTAGGCTAAAACACTTTTAGACTGAGAGTGAAACTTGTCTAAAAGTCTTTTAGGTCCAGATGGGAAGGCTATTAGCCCACTGGACTATGGCCTAAGTGAAGCTCTCTCGACACTCACTGATGTTTTCATGCCGTTTTCCATTTCATTGCATCCAAGGCATGAGTATGACCGAATGAGCATGAAACCCCTTGTTATTTCACCCTGATAATGGTTAATTCATGCTACCAGTAGAAGGCAAGCGTAGGCCCATTTGCCAGTTTGTTAGTTACACCTTACTAAAACTAATGTGGTCTAATACAACAATCCTGCAATAAATCCTCCTTCATGAAAGACACGATATTCAGCACTTGTTGAAACAGGTGTTGATTCAACTTCATGATCTTTAGGAGGCTGTAGTTGGGGATTTTTTTTTCGTACTGCATTATACTGACAGACGTTTCTGTTATTTAAGCCCGCCTTCATTGTTATAAATGGGGTGGACAAATAATAGAAATACTTGTGAGACAAGATACACAGCACCACAAGCTACAGCCTCCAAACTAACGAAGCTTCAAACTTTTATGTCTATATTATTAACTCTGTGTGTTGTTCAGTTTTCTACAAACAGACATGAGATGAGATCCAAGGAGGAAACCATGCTAGAAAGTAATGGAAAATATGGATAAACCAGTAAAAGAAATATATAAGAAAAAGTGATACACATACAACAACAATAACAAATCAGCCCATATGCTCTCTGTATGGATTAAGTTTACATCCACAGCCAACCACTTTCAGGGAGCAGATGTTGCCATGCAGGGCTGAATAACACTTTTAAAACCAAGCTGTGTGTGTAAGAGTTTATGTGCGAGGCTTTGTAAATCCCTGCATGTGTTTGTGTAAACTAGAGCAAACTAATACTGCCGGATGGAAAACATACACTGACGTAAAACTGCAGGGGCGCATTGCTTTTTCACCACAGCAAGAAAAAAATCCATAACGTCACTACTACGATTGATGATAGACGATAAAGCCGAATACAACGTATTATCATCAGGATTATTTGATATCGCATAAAGTGACTTCAGTGATACTGATGGCAGTCATCTGCCAGTTTTTCTGTGGTATAATGTACCGGGGGGGGGGGGGGGGGGGCTGGTAACAGGAGGGAAACGGAAAAGCCTGTAGCCTGTTTAATCAAGAGAAATAGCACGTATAAAGGGGAAGATACTTGGGTCAACAGTTAGAACAGCTATTTCCCGGTTTTGTCTTATCACGTTTCTCATTCACAAATTCCCCCACGTTTGTTTCCAAACTTGTGGTTAGGGTGAAAAATCCATTCGAGTTACATGCCTCTGCAGCTGCCAAGATCAAATTTCAAAGACAAGACAGTCAGGAGAGGGACGCGCAATTGCAGTCACCTCCTCAGAAACCAGCTTGTCCGTATACAAACAATTCAGCCCACCGTTTCAGTAAAAACACAGGAAATTGTTACATGAGTGTTTATGTGATATTACCAACTCAGGCCTACAGGAATTCATCTGGTTTAAACCCCTCCTCCCTCATCACACTGCTGGCTCTCGTTTTAAGTAGAGAAGAAAAAGGGTATTCCCCACTTCGATTTTCTTGTCAGGCCTGCCTTTTAAAGCCAATGACATGAACGCTATTAATTAAAGGTAAATGCTATCCAAGCTCCAGTTATAGATCCATAACGATATGGAAAGACCAGTGACCAGTGAATCCTGAGAGTCCCTGCTCCTCAGATATTGACCTCTGCTGATCTCTGGAGGCCACTAGCCATTGATGTAAAGCAGCACACTAAGACTGAGGGTTTTATTTAACTGCAGAGGCCAACAGGAGGTCTGTGTTAAATGGCAAGACGGGCAATCCAGCTTAGGGACACTGCAGCCAGCCCAGAGACCTACTTTGCATGCAGACAGATGTCGGATTTGAGACTTGTCAATGTTACAGCATCGATTCAGAAGTGAAGGGAAGGATTGTTCCCTGCTGCTCACATCCAGCCCAAAAGTTAATCCCAGTAAGCAGGCACACTTCCTATGAGCAAATGACAGAACAACAGGTGGTTCCATTCACAAAAAAAAAGGTCTGAACGACGGTTTCATTCAAGTAAAAGCTACCATTAAGCTCCCATTAAGGACCTATGATACCATTCTGCCCCTCAAAACATTATCATCAACCATCTGAAAGTAGGTTTAACATTGAAACCATACACGCAGCTTTAATCATCTAAATGGATGATTTTAAAAAACCATTACCGCTGCTGCAGAGGGTTTTTTTTTTTTTTTTTTAATAGGTCAAACTAACCTAACTACCCCCCAAATCTGTGCATTCTGAAAGGACACGGCGTATCTGCTGGGATAATGTGTGCTGACATTGGCTTCATATGAGCGATAGTAAATGGTTGTGAGTTACCATTCTGTTGTTTGCCTCAGCATGCCTCATCTGCTTCAAATTCAGTTATGTTCCTACACTTCCCCGAATGCCTTTCAACAACACCCAAGCAACTTGACAAGAATATCGCGCCCATGTCTGAAGGTTAGACAGATCAATGTACTGCAGTGAGAGCAATGGCAGCAACAAGAAAGCAAGACGTTCCACTCAAGGAAAAGCAAGTCGCACATCATACTGGAAATGTTATATGGTTTGTGGTTATGTTGCATTATGTTGTGCAGTACAGACTGCTGTCAGTGCAGAAAAAGGATCTCAGCCTCTTCCACCATGTGTGAAACCTAAACAAAAACGAGTCAAGATAGAAGTCAATTCTGCATTAGTCCTGAGACACACCCATGTTATACTTAGTGTCACTTGTTTCATGGTTGTCTTTTACCAAAAATATTACCATGCTGGAACAAAAGACGAAAAATAACTTCCCATGATGAATGCAGTCTTCCCGACAAATTTGTATTCAAGCCTTGTAAAACTAGCTCGCGACAATAAATATGAACTATAACCATTCTTGACAAGCCAAAAGTGGGATTCACCATGTGCTCAGGCTCTCAGACTTTGGCTCACCGTGCTGCATCTGCACGCTCTCAACCGGAGTCCATTATGACCCAGCTGCCAAACGCTTCCTCCTGCAGGACCTCAAGCAAACACAGAGCAGACACCACGACACGTAGCCGCTGGCATGGGCCTTCTCGGCATGGGCCGTCCATATAATTTGTTTTCAACACGCATCATTATATGTACACACGCTAAAACACACTCATACATAAAATATGTTTCGTTTCTGATTTACAAGGTCACAAGGAGGGCTTGCTAAGGATTAACAATTTGTTTTTGTTTTTTTTGTTGTTGTTTTTTTCAAATAAATGCTAGTATTTTTATTGAATATACACAGCCTAAATACTACAATCTGCACATTTATACTGAAAGGCAATGGTTAGAGACACAGAGACAAACTTTCTTACTCAGAGTTGCAGAATCATTCAAAATGTCATTCTCATCTCTAAAAGGCTATTTAATTAAAGTTCTGTATAGGAGAGAATGTGAAAATTCACCTTTACATACAATATAAGTGTACACTATTGCATTCAGTCAAATTCTATCACATCCTTACAATGTACTGAGGTTCCGACATCCACCTCTCGTCCAGGAGAACACATTCAGTGTTAAACATATGGTGTATTGACATGAAATTAAGATTGCATATGATCACTGCAATCAGATCAAATCAGTGGAAATGTGAAAAGGGGCTAAAAGCAGTAAGATCAAGTGCAGAATTTGAACCAACACGCAAGATCGCAAACCCAAGAGCTCAAAGTTGTTTGTCGCAATGTGCTTTGCTGTCGCTGCGTCTTCAAACTGATAGAGAGAGACAGCAAAATCTGACCATCCAAATTCCTTGTGACATCAGCATGACAGCAGGAGCGTGGACGTCATCCCACCTGGGACTGCTCAGTCAGTCCCCTTCCTGCACACAAATCCCCTTATCAAACTGTGAAACAGATTTGGGCTACATCATGACAGCATGCAATCAGGAACTGTACAGGGCTCTATTATCTCATGACATGCAGGTGTCAGAGGATGTATTTCCCTCCATGCAGGAGCCATCCTGTGCCAAGAGACAAGCAGATTTGCATCAACGTGTCGTCCAGGTCTCCATAGAAGCCCAGAAGGTAATTTAATACAGAGAAGAGCTGTGGCAGGGGAGCAACAAACATCACGACACCATTTAAAATATTGACATATTTCACTGAACATAAGCACTCACTCGCATAAATTTCAAAGCAATATTTATGCTGAATGCTCATTCTGTACACATTGGGATTTACATATTCCAACACAGTTGTTCTAGGCTGACAAATATGACAAACAGCGATGTCATCCCGTGCAAACACCTCCTTGTACAGTGCCAAACACATTTGAGCTATGAGCTGTGCAGCACACAGAACACAACACGGCATTTTCCCCCAAATGCATGGTGGGAATTCAGGTGATAAATAATGCAGACCGCCATGATGGATTAGTCTAATCTTAATGCGGCTAGTCTGAATTGATTGGCAAGAAGCAGGAAGAAAGACGAGAGGCTTTCAGGGAAAGCCGAAATGACCATTCAGCTTGCTTATGGCAATGTTGTTTTCTGGTCAGAACCGACCTGCAAGCCAGAACCTCCGATTCACCTTCCATCATTCATGCTTTGTTCAGCTGCGGCTTAAAAGGAATACAATATGTCAGGGGGGATGTTTTTTAGCTTTTGTAATATATTTCTAATCCCATTTTGATGGTAAATGTTTTATCAAAACTGGCCTTATTAGGAAATATTTATATTTCTGAGTTTATAACCCAAACATATAACCCTCTTGTGCTAAAAGAAAGCATTAAACCAAAACACAGTCATCCATGAAGCAAAAATGCAATGTAATGCATGCAATAATATTTCTGTAAAGCACACAGCAGAACTACATCCTTTCTCCGGAGAGGAAAGTTCCATCCGAAGAAAAAGGCAAACAAATCAAGGTAACGTGTTTAGTTTCAACTTAACGCAACTAACACATTACTAGGAGACATATCTTATGCTGGTTTTTAATTTAACACCCATTCAAGGCTAAGCTGGTACCACTGACAATCGCTCAGTTTGTTCTTGCACTCATGGCATTTTCTCCGCCACACTTAGGTACAGAACACCAGAAAAGTGGCAGCAACTGGGTAAAAAGAGATCTTGTGATTTGAAGTATTCATTTTCATCTGGCTCCAGCTACATAGCTCCACGTCTGATGTAACTACCTGTCCCATTAATGTTGATTTGACAGTACTGTTGACTGGGTTACACAGCAGTTACAAAGCAATAGCTGGGAGTTCTTTTAACTACTAGTTAACATGAATCCACAGCGGTGACCCTTTTACAGCTGGAGAGGCTTTAGAACAAGAGATTTTACTGCTGGGGATTTGCTAGAACAGCATTAGTCAGACGGGCCACGTCTCTCCAGGCAACAGGAAGCACTGTGCGGGTCATGGTCCTGATCACTATCATAAAAGGTGTCAATCACGGTAACAATGACGATACTTTGTACAGAACTTCTCTCTCAGTGTGGATGACCGGCTCATTCATCCTACAATGAAAAGGAAAAGGGAAAAGCGCCACATCGATATCGGTAACTCGGTCACTTCCACAATCATGATTAATGTCTTTCGTATTGACACGAGATTAGAAATATTACATGAAATGTTTGTCTAATATATCTGTTTGTCCAAGGGTAATTAGATGTGGTGTGTGTTGTCTTTGTTCATGGTGGTGCGCTGTGTTCGACTTTTGTCTGTTGCCGTATCAGTTTACTGTGCTTGTCTTCCCCATTTTTCTTTCTCTGTAACTAACAGAACTGGATGAGTGAATGTCGGTTTTCTATGCACACAAGACGAAAAAAAGGTCATCGCAACAGTTGTCAGTGGCCATCAGTAGCTGTGTGCAAAGTTCTGTAACCAGAAGACATCATTTTTTCCAAATATTTAAAACGGTAGACATGAAACATTGACGTGTTTGTAATGGATTAAGTGAAGGCCAACATGCTGAAACTGAAATAACAGCACCGAAGTTCTGGATTTAGCCATAAATTTCCTTTTATAGTACGATCTACTGACTAGTTGGTTTTTTAAAAAAAGACAATGAATGACGCTTAACTATGTGTCCCTAGTCAAGTCAGTAACTTGTAACATCTGTGGAAGTTTACTAACATGTGTATGAGTAGACAAAGCCCTTATGTAATCATACAGTGGCCATATAAGACAGAGAGAGTGCCCTCCCTATAAACAGAACCAACTCTCGGCATAGCAATGTGTCTCTTTAGGGGACCGAGGAGCATCTCTAAATATAGCCTATGTTGAACTCTGCCCCCTTCCTCTCTGTCTCATAAACACACACACATGCACACACGCGCACTCACACACACACACACACACACAACCATGACGCCGACTCATCTCTGCTCCGCTCCATTTAAATGGTCTAAATTTTATATTTTGACGTCCATCTAACTCTGGACCAAAACAGTATAAAAGGACAAACACTTAGAACATCTTAACCCTAAGAGCATGGCCATGTAATGCTAACTATGTGAGAAAGATGGATTGGCTATGTGGGAGTGTGTGTGTGGGAGTGTGTGTGTAGAAAGAGAGAAAGAAAGTGGCCATATAGGAGCAACCCGATAAGGCGCTGCCACTCAGGACAGGGGGCACAGTACAAGACAATTTTCTGGCTGTGAGGACAAACAGAGAAACAAGTTAATGAGCAAAAAGAAAAACTGAAAGCAACAAGTCTTTGTTTTAGCTCGAACTATGCAGTGCCTTTAATGCAAAAAGAAAAAGGCTACGAGGGCACAAACAAGACGGAATGGTCACTAATGGTCACGAATCTCTGCACTAGAGTCAACTTGGCTTTCATGTCTCTATCACGAGCCATTTCTTCTCAGAATCATTTCTGTGAGGGTCACTTGATGGAATGAAAATTACTTTGAAGGCTTTTATAGATTAAACTGTAACAGAACTGAAATACTTTGATGCCCGGGCTCGGGCCTTTAGGTTTGAAGTTTCAATCACTCGCCCCATATTTATGTGTGTAAATAAATAATCAAACACAAAACTATAGGGGAGGGGAGTTCAGTTTTAGCATGCAAGAATCTGAAGGAGCATTTTACGAAGGCGATAACAGTCTCTCTGTTAGTACTTCAAAGTTTCATCACTGAGGGTTTAAACCCTTTGTAGTTTTCTACTCACTGCTATTAAACCACAAAATGAATGTAATTGTCCCCCATTTGAGAGAAGAAAATAAGAACACTTCTCCTGAAAAATATTCCACATATTTATATAACTTTGTATACTGGCAATCTAACATATTTTGCTGTTGCAATCGAATACATACTATATTGCATTTTCAAATAATTTCACTATAAAAGCATTACTCTTACCAGCTCGGTTTCTTTCGGGGCATCTAAGATTGCAAATGTAATAAACCCGTATGTGTCTTATGAAAAGAAGCAGTTTATTATAGGCCATGTAACCCCCCTGGAGAAATGAAACCATGAACCAATCTATCACAGTCAGCATGACGCATAAATCTGCCTCATACCAGAAACGGACCTGTGGCACCGTCAGAGGCCGTCTCCATGTTAGATCGTAATATCTTTTATTTTTATGGCTATATTGAACAATCTGGAGCTTATACTTTGTACTGTGCAGCATATAATAAATCCAGGCCAATGATCAAACATGTTATGTGTACACGATCTCCCTCTTTCTGAACGATGAGCACCAGGCTTCTAATGCAACTTCAGGATGTGGCGCTCAAATGGAGCAGAAAAAACATCAGCTGGAAGCTGGGAGGCTTGTGCTGTGTGACCAAGTTGAAAATGGAAAGATAAAACAACAAGTAATGGTAGAATGTGTGTGCTAGCCAGCCATAGACGAGATAGTGGACACTGAGTTTACCTTTCCATGGACTGTCAACAGAGACGTTATTGGGATGACACTGTGGCGGATGTGCACAAGGATATTTTGAGTACTGTCCAAATACTGAACAGCACAAGGTAAACAAAGCTACTGTGCATTGGTGGGATTTGGTGGGTGAAACATTTGAAGCCATCGTGTCTGGTGCTGTCAGAGTTTGGTCTAACACATCAAACGAGACGACTAACCACCGCAGAACAAAAAGGCGGGGCTGGTTTATGTGCGAGTAATTGGATATCATAATGCATCCTGTCGGGTTCATACAGTAGTGCAGTTTCCATGCAGTTTGAATGTATTTTTAATTCTCATTACAGCATCACAGTCATAGCAAATTAAAACTGCTCCAAAGGTGTTTGGCCAACAGGGTAAAGCAGGGGTCAGATATTCACCACCCTTGATCTGCACGTGCCTTCATTTCTGAGGCTGGACATCAAGCTGTCTTCTCTCTCGGGAGGCAGAACAGCAAAGCTCATTAGCTTTTCCTCATTGTGTATCAGGGAACATTGGAAAGCCTCAGGTGAAACTCCCTTATCTGTAGACTGCCAATAAATGTCCAATCCACAGAGGAACTCGTCGAGAAACCACTGAGCGAGCGCAAATCCATTGACTGTGCAAATCCATACACTACTCCGAACACAGGTCATTTCTGGAGAGAAATGATCTGTGTCTGAAGTAGTGTATGGAGCAGAACCAGAGACTACTGTGTACTGCACTGAAATTTCTCCTGGAATAACAAGAAGAACAACATTTCATGAAGCCTTCTGGTTTTAATTTCATCTGTCTTTTTATCCCTTACTCCTTTCATTACCTTTCTGGTCTTTGTTGGAATCTGTCCCCAGACACTGATAAACTCTAGTCAGGACAAAGCTGCAGTTTTTATGTTCAATCACTGCCATTTCACCAAGAATTTAGAAAGAACATCAATTTTAGAGTAACTTTTGCGGCCTGAGCAATGATTTCCTGTCTCGTATAAAGACAGTGAGCATTAGCAGAGTTAGATGGGCTAGAAAGCTTGTTTTTAATAAGAAACGATCAATACTGTGGGACTGTTTCCTCTACTAATATTTTCTTGTTTAAGCTTACAGTGGCAGGGCACAGTGCACTCATGATGCCATCTACATCCTGTTAGAAAAGTCACTCTCCGGCAGAAATTCTGGACTAACGAGAAACGATTATTATTATACTAGCACTCCTCCAATAAGTGTCAACACAGGTGCCCTTAGAGAAGGCACTTGACCCCAAAACACTTGCAGAGGGCTGTTTAGTAGACTGTGGCTCAGGGTGGATGTGTTCAGCTGAATTAATGTAAAACAGGTCACAGAGCAGGATTACACTGTCAGCTGAACCCTCCGGAGATTCTGGAGATGAAACCCATAACCCTCAACCCACACTGTGAACTCAAGACCAAGATCTGAAAGGCAAATCTGCTGAGTGGCACAGGTACAAATTGCTCGGCTGTACTACAGTGTCAACTAAACGGTGATTTGAGATACCCTGCTGCAAACACCAGCGGGCCAGAGCCTTGAAATAAGACTCCACAGGGAAAGTAGCCAGTTGACAACAGATCGGTCGTTACCAACACAGATACCATCTAGAAAGCGGTTACTGATAGTCTTCTTTGTTTCCACAACATTACCTCTCCTCAATTTTAACTTTACTCGAGCATTTCATTACAAGATTCACGCTGAGAGTGATCTGATTTTTTCCCACCTGCAGTCAAATAAGTTCAACATAATTATGATTTTAATGTGTTGGCCCATGCTCACATTTTGTTTATCTTATAGCGCAGTATTAGTGCAATATGCTGTGCTCTAGGCGGTTTCACTAGTAACCCTGCAACCAACAATCGTTTTCATTATTGATTAAACTCCCAATTATGTTCAGGATTCATTAATTAATGAATGAATGAATTACTTGTTAAAAATTAAATTTACTGTTGTAAACGCTGAAGAAAAAATATTTACGTCTGAGAAGTAAAAGAAGAATTTTACTTTTTAAAAAATAACTTTAAAATTTTAAAATTTAAAAAGGCTGGTTAGAGTATTACCACCAAGCCCTCAATGATGAAAATCTAAAAATCAGACTTGCTGCTATATAATTTTTATGTTTTTATATATCTAATCCCAAAATGTAGAAATAACCATACAAGCATAAACACATTCGACGAGCTTTACACACAATTTTCAGAAAAGCCTGATCACATTTTACAGTTTCAAGCTGAACTACACATGCAGCCTACCCTATTCTTAGTAAAGGGACATTTGCAGGGCTGAAAATTAAATGTCACTCTTGTTACAGAAATGCCACTCTCCAGTTTATCACTTTGTCATTTTCAAGTAGTCGCTGAGAGGCTCTGCTGGAGGACTCCGCTCTCATTTTATAGAAGCTTAAGCTTAATAATTGATGGCTAAACAGATATTATAAAGTGGGGACCTTTCGCTCCCTGAATAGCTGCAATGTAACCAATCACCTTCATCTTGATATGGCACACATTATATATTTAACAGATCCAGGCATAGATTTAAGCTGGGAGAAGAAGGAGTGGTCAGTTTTTGAGCCGCGCAGACAATCTGCTATCTGGATGCTTTCCGTGCTTGACACAGATAGAAAAAGATCTCCAGGGCACCAGAGTGTAAGACCTCTCTTCGTCCTTCTAATCATTCAATTTATCATCTCCTGCATCAAAAGCGCTGACAGTAACAATGAGGCAAGATGACAATGACAACTTGCTGTAAAAGCCAGGGAAGGAGTTGGCGGACATGTTGATGATAATGTCAGGTTATGCAAAAACATGTTAGGCTGTCAACACTCCCGACACCTTGGGCTGACTCATCGCTGAGCCTGGTTTCAACCAAGTAGGAGCAAATGCTAGAAGCCTGACAGCAGACTGAATCTCACCTTTGTGAGAGGAGAATACGAGTGGGCGTTGGGTCGCTGGCAGACGACTTTATATGCAGACATGGGACAATGCGCGTGTGCCTATATGTGGACATTTCCCAGACACGCGAGACAACGTGAACTACCTAAATGTATGGCTGTGATGAGTAATCATTCAGCGAAGACCTCTGTATGTCTCATCCTCTCTGACACTCTCAAGGGAAATGCTTCTGAATCACTGGGATCAAACGCCTTGCATGGCGAAGTGTTTATCTTTAAGTCTCCAGCAGAGAGGCTGCCTTCTCTTCGACTGTACACCTCGGTGAAAAGAAATCCATGGAGAGCATTTCCATTCGGGTCATGCGCTGGATGTTGATTTAACTGTCGTGACAGAGTTTACGCTTTTAACACACATGCCTCAGATGATGCAAACAGTAGCCGTCATCTTGCGTCGTGTCGTGCACCAGAAATCGCACTTTGTAAAATGCAACGATTATATGCCTGTGATCAAATTAAAGTATGTGAGAGCACTGATTTGCCCTGGAATTTAAATGACAGGGCATGCACATAACTAGAGACTACAATGCACTTTTAAATTACAGTGTTTTATATATGTGTGTATTATTTCTTAAGGAAAGACAGTTATTTCAAAAAAAACTAAACTGGAAATGACATCCGGATATCACTGACAGCAACCCTGAATACTATATCTATATAAAACTATATCCAAGAGAAACATCAGTTTAACGTCATCTGCACTGTTACCTGGGCAGAGTCAAGAGTCAGACTTTGGCAAGCCCAAATGTTTCCACATTAGATCAGGAATTCTGAGAGTTGATGCATGCTGAAGCTCAAAATGGCAGGTTGATAGAAAATCCACCTTCAGTGATGTTGTAGGGATTTGGAGGCTGACGTGGGTAACTAGATCTGTCCATGTCTGCATGTTTTGTGCCTCCTCTCTGTTCTACTCCTCACTTTCACCCTCTGTCCCCGATTTCCTCAAAAACAGTCTCACGTGTCATCCTTTTGCTTTCAGCTCAAGGAGGCTTTATTTCTCTTTTTTGCCAAAATTGTTCTCAACCTACAGGCCCGTCTAAGCGAAAGCTTCGCTTGTTCGAAATCGCTCCACTGATAGTAAGCAGTTAAACAGCACATCAAATTGCAATTATCACAGTGATAATCAGCATTTTGAATCTAATTCAGCACGATGCCAACAAGCTCAAAGAAACTGTTATTAGTAGTGCCGTAGATAAAAAAAAAGGCATGAACTCACAGCTCCTCCACCCACCTCCGCCCCGCCCCTCCGGTTCTACACTGCTAAACACTTGCTATAGTCACACATTATGACCACAGTAATGCTACACTGACTGCGGGTAAACAAATATCGCTTGCAAAATAGCAAACAAATTAGGAGCGGGATGGGAATAACGTTGGTGCATTAAAATGAAGGTTATGAACATAGCATAGCACCTAAAGCAGTCCATTTGTTCGTAAGTTTCTCATGTTATCCTCGATATTTATCCGGGATTCTTGTCATGAGGCAACAAATAACCAGAGGCACACTCCCAGACAAATCAGTTTTTCACACAGGCCTTCACGCGTCCTTTTCTCATGTCAAATCAAATGGAGTCGGTGTCTCAAAGAGCATCAAACAAGTGAGAAGGATGTCTCGTCCTTAACTGCGACGGATTGCGTGATGGGTAAAGCAGCAAAGGAGGCACACATGCACAGGTCTCATAATATCTGAATGAGTCAGATGTCAGTCAGTTGTGTTTTTACCTTGGCACTGGAATCCTTGCTTTCCAAACCCCCTGTGAAAACAAAGAATGCTGAATTAAATAGTTGCTTACGCTCTCCTCTTTCTCACTCGCACAGTAAATCCCTTCATACATTCATTCATACATTCACAGCAGGGACACGGCGTTGCATAATGTGCATCAGAGCGTTCAAATTTTCAGGCATTCGAGGCATTTATTGTCATCCACCCCAACCCAAACAATCAAATCAACATTTAAGAGCAAAGTATGCTCTCAACTACGCTTTATGAACAGACATACGGGGATACGTCTGTGTTTATCGTGATTTGTGATTATTATCACGATTTTTTACTTCAAATTACATTTTAACAGTGTGCTTCCAACGTTGTGTCAACACTTTAGAGAAGCCCAAGTGAGTCCATAAAAAGATATTTTGTGAGTTTTGCATGGAGAAACTTGGAGACTGGCCGTAAGTGTGCATAAAGAGCCTCCCTTCTTTAATTTATACAGCAAAGCAACAAGTTGTTGCCTTCAGGTTTCCACGTTGAGCTTGTGTTTTGCCAAGGAGGGTTGTTTGGTATAGGGCGCAGGTCATGCTGTAAAAATGTCAAAGTTATGAGCCACGGGCAATAAAAGGCCTGAGTTCAGACTCCTACCTGTGAACGTGGGTGAGACTCTACAGAGCAGTCTGCAAGTTTACTCCTCTCACAATTAAGGCCTGAATGAACTGATACCTTACTGGAATAGCAGCACAATAAGGACACCAAGACATTTGTCATACTTTCCAAATACATTACGCATAAATACACCCACCGCACGAGTCACTAATGGAGCTTAAGTTGAGACATCTCTCCAGAGTGCACATGGAGTGCACATGAGGTGCCTAGCTGCAGAGTTTCCTTTAAAAATCTGGGCAGCTATGGGAGAGGTTTTTCTTTTATAGCATGAAATCCTCAAGTTGTTTTCCACAGTAACAACCGATAGATGAAAGGCGTTAATGGCTCGGTGACCTACCAGGAAGGGGAGCCTCAACCTATTACTCATCCCAGACTTTAACCAGGTCCAATGTCCTCAGCCAAAAGCAGTTATGTGTCAGTCAACAGGACAAGTGGACTCACAGCAGCAGGGACGGGTGTCATTTAGTCTCGACTGATTCTTGTAGAAATGTGTTCATTTATGTTTATGCAACCTTGAAGATGTTCTCAAACAGAGGTCCTGAGATTGCCTGGGGCCACCCACACACCCACACACACACACACACACAAACACAAACACATGAAAATGACTGCTTTCATTGCACTCACTCTCTCTCCCCGGGAATCTGAGCGTGTCTATAAAATCACAACCCTAAAATCCGAGATTTACTCACTCTCCTGCAAAGCTATTATTTACAGCGATTCACTAATAACACGAACAACCGCACTAACTCCTCCCATATGGGACAGGCTTGGACGAAAACCTCGATAAACCGGGATCCCTCGGGGAGAGAAACGCCGACGACTTTCGGACACGCGTGTCAACTTCGCTGGTAGGAAAAGTGCAGAGACCGCGGGGTTAGGAGGGGAAACTTAACCTGAAGTTTGTGTTACATCATCGAGCGGACTGCGCTCGGCTGAAGTTATCCAATATGCAACAGGCAGCAGTCAGTCAGAGGAGGAGGGGGGGGTGGAGGTGGCTTACCAGATGAAGTCGGTGCAGTGGCTGCAGAAAGTCGGCTGCCTGAAGAACCGGGCTATGAATTTGTGGTTCTTGACCTCGTGGACGTTTTTTTGCCTCAGAGCACCTTTGCGAGCGAACCTATTCGCCACGTCCCCGGTGGACGAGTCGATTAAACTTGATTCAGACATGTCCCTCTAAAAAAAAAAAAAATTTAGAAAAAAAAGAAAAGAACAAATCAATGCTACAGCTTTGTGGTCTTGCTGTGTCGAAGTGTCTTTCAGTCCGTTTGGCGGGCGCAGCAGCCTTCAGTGTGGAGCCAGCAGCGGCAGAGTGCAGAGCGGCGGTCTTCACCGGAGACACTGTACTTACTGTCTGAGGGCTTTCCCTGCCTGTCGATGCCACTGGGCTGCTCCACTGACAGCTCTGCGCGCTGGCAAGTCACACGCAGTGATGGGCACTACATCCGGTCCACGCCTTCAAAGTAAAAGTCAGATCCAGCATGTAAGATTTAGTGGTGGAGGGAGGGAGGGAGGGAGGGGTCTATCTGCAACTATCTTTTCATGTGTGTATAAACACCTGAGGGTGAACAACATTGTGGACCGAGGAGATTTTTATATCTTCATCCACAGACTCTTCTACTGCAGCCCACAGCAGACAAACTTAATACTGGCTCCATAGAGCGCCTTTTGGTGTTTTGCGTGTGTTTTACAGACACCATAGTTCGTCCTTCACACAAAGAAGGGGAGGCAACAATGTCAATGGCAACCTCCATGACTGTGAAGTGAAGCCAGCTGCAGTTTCTCAAATGGCCACTTAAAGCTGGCTACAAAACAATTTCCATAAGCCCCCATTAGAATGTCCAACTTCACGGCACAAATAACGTTTACAGCCTGTAGCTAATTTCCCTCTCCGTGACATCTGTACTGAATCAGATTTTTTTCCTTCACCTGTTCATCCATCCATCATCTGTCACCGCTTATCGCAGTGAGGCTGGAGCCGATCCCAGCTAACTTTGAGCGAGAGGCGGGGTACGCCCTGGACAAGTCACCAGCTCATCACAGGGCACGTAGAGACAAATGACCATTCACACCAATTTAGAGTCTCCAATTAACCCATGAAGTGCATGTCTTTAGAGTGTGGGAGGAAGCCGGAGAGAACCCACGCAGACACTAGGAGAACATGCACACTCCACACAGAAAGGCGACTGTGCTAACTGCTGCACCGCCGTGCTGCTCACCTGTTCAAATTACATCAAAGATTAATTGTAAGCTTAATTAACAGCTGATTGACAGGTGGATGTCATTACAAGTGGCTTGTTTGAGCACTCATGCTTCACTGGTATTAAATCCTACACACTGGTCCTTTAAAGGTCCCATATTTGACACTTTTACAGCGTTTTATTTGAATTTTTGATATCTACAAGAAAACATACTCTAAGTGCCAAAAACCATCTCAGTATTGTTTTATATCTCTTTACAGTGTAGTAGTACTCAAGATCTGTCTTGGTCTCTCACAAATGATGGCCTTTTCTCTGTCTTTGGACAAAGAGGCCTTGGGTTTTTATTCCAAGACTGTTCAAGACCACAACTGTGGGAATATCACCAGTGTTTCCCATTAATCACCTAATCACTTGCGCCGCCACACTTTCACAATTAACAGAAAATACTTTGAATCTAATACTAAAGTTTTACTTTACGGCAAACCGACATTTGGTACACCGCTGAGGAAAGTAAAACAAATGATGGTGAAAAGAGGCTAAGAAGGAGTTCAAAAAGTTGTTCTACAACTTGTAGTTTTAGGGTAAAGGAGGACCACGAGGCAACAACTGCTTGGAACAAATCAAACTCAGTATTTTATGAAGCAGGTCATTTTAAAAAAAAATTAATATGAACGAGTTTAGTTTTGGGACTGTAAACCCTGTGACCCTGTGATACAGCTGCAGAGAAAATTTAATATTGCCATCAAGAATTCAGCCAAGGGCCAAAGGGCTCATAGACAAACACATGTGGGGAGATGGTGGAGTGATGGGCAGCCACATCGTGGTGCCCTGGAGCACCTCTGCAGTGCCCAGGAGGTGAACCAGTCCACCCACCATACTTTGGTCCACGCTGGACTTGAACCAGCCAGTTCCCAAACCAAAACCCTACAGAGTGAGCTACTGCTGGTTTAAATATGATATGGTACTTTACTGAACTCGACTTGATACACAGGTTGGACCAATCAAATTCTTCTATGGATATGAAGGACAAGAATACTTATTTCAGTAAGTTTTTCCTAAAAAAAGAGTGGCAGTGAATACTGTAAAGAGTTTTTATGCATGCATTTCAAGCTTTCATGAGCTAGTCTTGTCTAGTTTGCTTTCAACGTGAGAAAATAATTAGGTCTACAGTCATACTACATTGCATGAACTACATTCACTAAATTATAGAACATTTGAGCAGCTTTACATCTTCGCCGCATTTAATCTCTAATCAAAGCGGTTCACAATGCCTTTGTTGCCAAATGATACATCAAAAAGGACCCATGAAAGCTTTCTGGATAATCAGACTTGTACTGTTAAACACAGGGTATTGTCAACCTTCTGGTTTTAAGCAGGAATCATTTAAATGGCACATGTTGACTCAGTGGATTCTTATTGCCCAAATGATCAGATTTTACCGCATATTATCTTTGATCCAAACCTGTGGAGCTAGTATACTCAATCCAAACCCCACAGAGCCAATCCTTTAATCTCTTAAATCTCTGGCACGATTTTCCAAAAGAGTCTTTTGCAAATCTTTATACTTAAAACAAACTTCCTGCTCATGGTCTGTGTATCTTTGTGCAACTTGACAGCTTCTCCACTCTGCTTCCTCCTTTTCACTCGGGCTGATGTCACGCAACAGGACCGCTGTGGGAGGGAGGGAGGAGGCCCCTGGTCCCGCTGCAGGAATTTAGGATGGGGGCGTCACCTTGTGGAACAAGAGCGCATTACACATGTTTTTGGCTGAGCTTTAAAAATGGTTCATTGCTTGTATGTGTTCAGTACTTCTCTCATGAAGAGCAATAAATGGTGCGTTTGAGTGGCTTCAACTTTTTCTTCTCTGTTCCGTATATGTAGCTTGGATTCATATTACGCAACTCTAATGTTTTCACTGAACTGACTCAGATAATGCTTAACTGTGTTTTTCAGCTTGTTCTTAAAGGTCCAGTATGTACAGCAGAAATTGAAGATGCTATTAATTAAGTATTAATTGGTGTATAATCACCTGAAAATAAGCATTGTTGTGTCTTTGTTACCTTAGAATGAGGATTTTATATCTACTAAAGCAGCAGCTTCTCTTCTACAGAGCCTGCCATGTTGAGCTGCCATTTGTCAACAGTATCCCAGGACAGACAAATCAAACACAGCTCTGGGTAGGGCCTTTAATGTTTTATAAGTTTCACAGCCCCTGTGGTTTCTCCTATCTGGCTGGAAGGGGGGCAGTGTTTGCTAGATGCACTAAATCCTACACACTGGACCGTTATTGATCATTTGCAGTGGTATATGTTTTTAACTAGATTCATTACTTAGGTGGTCTAAGTAATTAATTTACTGCTCGTCTTTTACTTTGGCTGGATTACATTTCTTGCGGGCTCTAGAACATTTCTCTTTGGGTGCTTTACCAATTTACTGGAGTTCACTGACCAGCAGAGCAGCCTAACCATCTCAGTCCCTCAAATATTTGCAAACTGAATTGGGTTAAATAAACCAGATCTACTTTTCCCTGAAATCAGATGGGACTTATTCCCATTTTGACGTGATATACCAGCCAAAAGTTTGGACACACTTTCTCATTCAGTGCTTTCAGTGGTTCAGTAATAAACGGACTATCTCATCTTGCACGCTGATTCAGCTCATACTTCCTAGATTTTTCTTACCAAACCTAAACGCATATTTTTTTTTTACCCCATCTAGAGCAATATCTGTATACCTGCTTGTTTCTTGTTGTTACTGCTGTAATGCTGTTTCTTTGCTTCATTACAGCAAACAGCTATTGAGCTTTGCTAAAAAAGGGCAATAGATGGTTTAAGTACTGTTCATCAAAAATCTGTATCTGACTATTTGTGTTGCGTGTGCACAGAGCCTGGGGAGTCTGTCTCTTTTATTATTCATGAAATGATATCACACTGTTTGTCTGCTGCTGGTTCATGTACCAAATCAAGGTTATCGATCAATTCTGAGTAAATATGCAACAGTAAAGACCTTTGCGCTCAATCAATAGGAAGTTACACTGACATCTGATTGGATCAGGTTATAAGGACCTGTTTTACCAGGCAGTCCTTCTGTCTGTCGCTTTTCCACCCAGATGCAGTGGAGACTACACCTCTAAGAAAATGGTTCTGAAATTGACTTTGCTGGTCCTTACCCAGCTAGCTTTATACACAACTGTAACAACCAAGAAAGGTAAAATGGATCATTTTTATTTGAGCACAGAATTAATTCACTGTGCTCATTGGTAATGTGCTGCAATTAGTCCTGCTTTACTCGCTGTCAATCACTGTCTGTTATGTATTTATGTTTTTGTACTTTATGCATCTGACTAATGGTGTGGCATCAGAAGTAAAGTGTTCACAATTCACAACATTATGACCTGTACGCTGGATGAGTTGTTGGCTAAAATGAATTACAGTCGTGAATGAAATTCAAAATCTACCTGCAGAATATGAACATTTATTCCATTAATCCTTTAAGCCTTTTATATAATTTGTCAAATTGTACTTCTGGTCTCTCACCAGTATGTGGCCGACCACCCATCACTGACGGGATTGACGAGTTGACCCTAAAGCGTGTGTATGAGGTTGGTGAAGAAGTAAGCCTCTCATGTGAACGGGGGTACTCGCCTTCAACAGCGACCCCTCGAAGGATGACCTGCACTGGCACAGGAGAGTGGACACACTCAGACCTGACGTGTTCCCGTGAGTTTACCGGAGCTATTGCACTGGAACAGTAGAGATTCTTAAACGACACGGTCTAAAACAGGAATTATAGAAGGAATAGGAATATAAACTGAGTAGGAGTAAAAGGTGGCTTTTGTACTGCAGTTGACCATTTAAAGCAAAAATCATACATCAAAATGCAGGAATATCAGTTTTTAAGAATCTATATTATCTGACTATAAAAATATAGCAACGATGAAAATAACATGGAATTTGGTTCTGCTATATAATATATACATATGATATATACTTTAATTGTTGATGCATTATGTAAACAATTTCTCTTGAATAAATATTCAGCTCAAAGAGAAAGATTGGTCATCAAGAATGTGAAATAAATTTTCAGCAGATGTTTGCAATAAACTCTGTTCTAGTGGTCAAGTTGCTCATGTGTAAGAACAAAGGGCTGTTATAGCATTAGAACGAGTTTGTCATATTAAATCCACTTTGTTCTTGCTTCAAAAGGTCATTTCTGAGACACGGTGAATGTTTTGTATTGTGCTGCTGGCTGTAGTGTTGCCTAACCTACACTCAAAAAAAGTTTTTTGGCCACAAATTTTCCATCCATTTGAATTACATAGTTTTAATATAAATAAACTAACACACTTAATGTGAAGCAAGTAATAAGATTTATGTAATAGTACTAATAAAAATTAAAAATTACTGCATTCATTTTCACTGTTGGGTTTGGGCAAACAAATTGACTTTTAAAATTGAATGTATAAACCTGGCTACTACTACACTGCTGTGTCTGGGAATCACATTGAGTTTATTGGTACTATTACATAAATCTTATTACACACTTCACACACAAGTTTATTAGTTGATTTATATTAAACCTATGTAATTCAAATGAATGGAAATTTCCGTCAAGCATTTTGGCCAATTTTTTTTGTTTTTTTGAGCGTACAAGAGAAGTAGATTCAGTGTTGTATCTTATTTTATAGCCAAGATGTGCCCAATCCCCAGACCTCTACAGCCATTAGCTATGGGGAGAACGGAAGCTCCATTCAAGAGTGTGCTCAACTTCACATGTGATGACGGGTAAAAGCTACGTTATAGTTCTAAATAGATCATTGCAAAGTGTGTGTTTACGATAATAATGTCATAATAATGAAATAAGATTTTTACATCAGGTACGTCATGGTGGGAGCCAATGAAAGCAAGTGTTTACATGATGGGACTTGGAGCAATCAACCACCTCTCTGCAAAGGTACTGGAGGACAATATACACAGAGGAAATGTTAAGCAGCACTTCATATAAATTAGTATTTTAGCAAATTAGCGCCCCCAGTGCAATACCACTTCATATGGTACTTGTACATTGTACGCATGTTTTTTTTTAGTACATTAGTATACATAAGTTGAATATTTCTTGGGATCAAAAACTAATGAGCGACAACTTTGCTAAGATCAAAAACTGCAACAATACAAGACATAAAGGCCAGCCAATATTACTTACTAGTCTGAGAGCAAAAAGAGCCAGCTGGGCGTCTGTCTTTTAGGCTTCTATTTCATAAAGCTCTTTCCAGCCCATAAAAGCCAGTCCCAGTTTTACTCTGATTTGATTTGACTGGCGGCTTCTTGGGTAGTCATTTTGCTCTTTTTTACTTCTTAGCTTCCTCTGTCCACATCCCCTTTGTTCTCAGCGTAACTCTTGTAAGATAATTTTTCTTCTTGCAGCTGTCAATTGTCCACTACCCAGGATACTTAGAGATGGAAGAATTGTCCATGATAAGCCAGTTACTGGAACCACCGTCATGTATGGGCACAGCTGGACATATGAGTGTAATCCACCTAAGGCACCAAGTTATGAGAGAGGAACCTGCAACGCTGATGGAACGGCAACTGAGCCACCTGTGTGCCAAGGTATACAGATGATGTTATTAACCATTCCTTCCCCTTTCATCTATTTCTCTCCTTCACGATTACCGGCCAAATAGGCAGTTTTCCCACAATGAAACCAACATTTTAAAAATGTTTCCTATACATGCTGTTCTTCATCCTGCCTTTTGCATTTGTAACAACTAAACTAAATATTGCTTCCTCACATTTTTTAATCTTCTTGTGATGATGATGATCTCTAGATGTGAGCTGCTCCATTCCGACAAGCATACCAAATGGCTTCATCACATTTGCTGTGAGAAGACAACATAGCTACAAGGAGAAGGTTAAGTATGCCTGCAATGACCACTACGTTCTGGATGGTCAGGCTGAGATACAGTGCCAAAACACAGGGAACTGGTCTTCCAAGCCAGTTTGCAGGGGTGAGTTATGGGAAACTGAAATCTTAAGAACTACCCAAAGCTGTATTTCTGTTTTATGTTTCATGCAAACGATTCTGGATCTAGTTAATCGGGAGTCAATTAGTAAACCACAAGATATGTTGAAATAGTTTTTGTGCATCACAAGCTGGCAGAGTCTTCAGAGAAACATTAAACTGCTTTCATGCAAAACTGGATGTGGTAATTAATGTTAATGTCATAATCCACTTAGTGGATTGGCAATGTCTGGTAAAAAGATGCTTCAGCTTCTCTGTTTCTCAACACAGCTCCTTGCTCGGTTGGCATCAAAAGAGGCCGCATCTTCTACAATAGTAGGAAGATCTGGATCGAAGAATTGAAACCCAACAGAGTCCTCCATGGAGAACATGTTGCCTTCTATTGTAAGAACAAAGCTGACAAGTGCGGCTACCCTGTTGCCAGCACCTGTAACGATGGAACCCTGCCCATCCCAGAATGCTTCGAGGGTGAGTTCTTGAAAAATCTAATTTAAACTTCTCTAGTTCCCTCAGTGGAGGTTTGAATGTTCAATAGAACATTTCTCACTGAGTAAAGACAGTCAGCATCATGGTCATGAGTCCATGTCAATTACAAAAGTGTGTTCGAGGAGTGTGAGATGGAAATGATTAATTATTAAAGATGAAAGTACTGCTTTCAGCAGAGAAGATCTGTTTTTTCTATAAAGCTCAAAACAGACATACCTCAAATTGTTTCTGGTGCTAGGAAAAGAGTTGAATTACACATCAATAGCAATTCAAATAATGTTTTCAGTATAAGTATAGTCTATATATGGTTTAATCAATTGGCACAAGAGGAAACATTAAGCAAAGAATGACTCTGGATGCTTTATTCAAAACTCAGTTTGGGCAAAAGTAAGTTCTAATATCTGCACGCTTGTCAACAGTGGTAATAGTGATTCCCCGGAAAAAGATTACAAAAAAGTTGCATAATAAGTCTGTGAAATGGCTTACAGATGTCTTTGGAAGGGCTCACAATGTTTCCGTGCAGTCATGCATTTTATGATTACAGTGATATATCTGCCATTCTCTTTCTTTCTTTTAGAACCAGGCAGGGTGGAGTACAACCTAAGGTCAAAAAGCCTTGCATCTGAAATCCAAATGTGTGCCACTAGCCCCCCTGCAAGTCCCACAAGCTCTGCAAGGCCGGCATAGCTTTGCACAAAATGATCTGGAACAGCATGTACACGGACAGGACATGAATAATTGGATCATGAATAATTAATCTGTAACAATATGCTAAAGGAGGCCACTTTTGTTGACATTGTTTTGTCACCTTCATCATTTATTATGCCTCATTTGTCATTTGCAACTAATAATAAACTGATATGAACTGGTGTGATTATTAATAAAATCATTTCATTAAGGCTGTAAAATGAGTGTCAATGACCTGCAGATACATACATGTCATACATAGATACCCAATACAGAGGTTACAATAAATACCAAATGTGAAAGAACTGAACCATTTGTGTCCAAAATACAACATCTCCTTCCCCAGGAGATTTGATTCAACTTCATACTGTAGTTTTGTGTGATTTTAATGTGAATCTATAATCTGTAATAAAAATAATTCATAACTTCCATGACACTTTAATCACTCTTATGTGATATCATGGTGTGAACAACATCTCACACATCAGCTAGTGTAGTGGTGAGTGGTGAAATGCCACAAAATGACATAGAGCAAGGCCACAAGAATATCGTAGTTTTATGTATTTTATACTTAACTTACTTAACTTTGTGCTTTTATTCAGCAAAGTTTGTGTACATGTGAGTTTACAGTGTCTGCCTCTGTAGATTTCAGCTCGTGTCACTTTAGTGCTTCTCAGGATGAAACTGCCTTGACAAGCGCCATAAAACTTGTGGAATGGAAATATAAAAGGAGCAGTTAAGGTGCATAGTAAATGTAAAGTAGTAAATAGTAAATGTTGTATAGTTTTGGTAAGGCACCCATTCACAGACAAATACACTCATCTGCATTACTGCATTGCTGATATCAAATCTGCCATAATATCCTTTACCAGTTTTTTTCTTTACAGTAACTTAGACCTCACATGGTTCAGAGACTTGATAATACCTCCGTAAGAGGAATTTTTGTTTTCATTATGATGTTGCATGAGGCACCAAGCATGTTATTGGCAATGGTGGTGGCTTGACGCTAAGTTCTTGAATGAGGCAAAATGGCATTTAAAAAAAAAAAAAAAAAATTAAAAAAAGGGAGAGGGACATTTGTCGTTTCACAATACAATATTGCAGCAATGCAGATTGTGTCACTTCCAGTAAAATGTCACAACGCCAAAAAAACAAACACCCAAAAGAAAAAAAACACACAAATCAGCAGTGAGCTGTTACTTCATGCTGCTATTCTGTTATCTGTTCACTTCACGAGGGACACAAACAGCAGCAGGAGAGGGAGACAGAAGATTTGGTATTTGAACCAGAGACCACAAGAGAGGACTGAGGAACATCTGAACATTTCAACAAAAAGATGGAACGCATTTTGATTCTGTTGTGTCATTTTGTATTTTTTATCACCCTGACATCCGGACAAGAGCATGGTATTTGTTATCATTACTGGCTTCTATCTGACATTATATTGCTTTAGCATCAGGTAATTTCTTTTATTTTACAAGACACAGATTCAAGAGGAATTTAGCAGTTCATGTAATGATTATGTTCATTTTAGATACAGGATTGCATGTGCTGTTCCTATAAATGGTTTGCTGTTTTTCTGACATTATGCTGTTTCTGTTTTTCTGTCCTCTCTATATAAAATACTTAAACTGAATGTTCTTTGCGACACATACATTTTTGTTGTATGTTATATTTTTTTCTTCTTGATTTTCTACAAGTTTTCTTAATTCCCTGTCACATTACACATACACACACATACACAAACACGGTTCCTCTATTTCAGAGTCAGCACATGACTGCACAGGCATTTAAGATCAGTAAATAGTTAAATTCCTGCAGTGATAACACAGACCTGTTCAGATGACAATTAGAATGTTAGCTGGAGAGTGTAAATCTATTGAAAGAATTTTTTTTTTATACACAACTATTATTAAATCTATTTGTTCTTGCAGTGTGCTTTAGGCCTGAGCTGGATCGCAACATTGATTTGGATGGGGTCCAGAGGTTCTTTAACCCCGGTGTGGAGTTATCGCTAGCCTGTAAACAAGGATACACCCCTGTGTCGGGCCCTCGGACGATTGTTTGCACCATCAGTGGAGAATGGACAAAAACCAAAATGTTTTGCATGCGTGGGTTCCCATTATTCTTGTCAAACCCTGAAGTTTTTAATAGTTTAATAGTGAAGTAATTTTCTGGAAAACATCAACATCTATACAATCTATTTTATTATCCCAAAGCAATTTGAACCATTTCTACCAGTTTATAACTACTATTCTCTGGTATCATAAATATGTAGATAAGTACATATCGTTGCATTTACAATTCTGTAGTTTCTTCTGTTCCCGCTTCAGTCCCACTTCATCACAACATGTATTCAGTGAGGTTGTCTTTTACAACAAAGACAGCAAATATGTCATTCCACGTTTGAATTATTCCTAAAAAGCAAAGCTTCCCATTTACATGTGTCCTCTGTTCTGTCACCTCTCTTACAGCAAAGCGTTGCCCCTATCCTGACCCACCATCTAACGGAGAATTATACTATGAGGATGTTGTGTACCAGAGCACCATCAACTATACTTGTAATGAAGGGTAAAGTAGGAATGTCTTTTTGAATTTCTTGTGAAGTATCAATATCATCTCTCAGCCTCTCAGCTACCTTGTTCTCCATAAAAGTTATAATTTTAGATATTTTATTTGTATGTAATTCGCTGCTTTGCACAGGTACATTTTGATTGGAGCCGACTCTGCTGAGTGCCTTGCAAATGGAACGTGGAGCACAGCAGTACCAGAGTGCATACGTATGTAATCCACTACACGAAAATAATAAAAATCCTTCTAATTTATGTCTCTAAAGTTCTATTCTTATTTTAGTTTCATCAGATAATAATAATTTGTTTCACTTTCTTTACATATCTGTACTTATTGTCCTTGTGCTGCTGTAACAACCAAATTTCCCAGCTGGGGATCAATAAAGTTGAAAGGTGAAAAAAAGGCTAAATGGTGTAAATCTAAACAAGACAGGAAAAATAATATAAGAAACAAACACATATAGTAAGCATTATAAACAATTATAAGATAAACAAACTCATCCGGTACAGTCATACATTATCTGCCAATACACATAAATTGGTATTTTCTGTCTTTTTTGTCATAGCTGTGACCTGCGGCCTCGCTCCGATCCCGGAGTTTGGAATGATAATTTATGACAAGATGATAAGTGGGAATACCACTGATTACGGCATCCAAGGGACCTACAAGTGCCTGCCTCCATACGTACTGTTTGGAGATCCAAGGACAGAGTGCACTGTCGATGGCACTTGGACGAAGACCCCGGAATGTCGAGGTAGGTTAGAAATAATAAAGATAACACCTCGAGAAGTTACTGTACTTTTCAAAATTGAGTTTCAAAGTTCAATTTTAAACTCACCACAAGGTTTATACTTGTGTAGTTTGTTTGTTTCTGTATGCTTCCACCTAAGCTTTATATTGCAACAGTATATAGAGTACTTAACAAACTAAAATGCTTCAAGCTCTCTGACTGCCCTTTGTTCTGGGAGAAAATCAGCAAATCGCAGTGACTCAGAGATATGTGGGGACATCCAGTGGACAGCTGAAGTTGCTGAGCATTACAAAACCATGTGATTAGCCAAATACTCCCAAGCATTAGTGGGTGGTTGACACATGAATTATGAGACTGGGAGAATAGTTCATTAATGACATCTATCTGCTATTAGGCATTATGTAAGTTTCTAATATATATTGAGACACACAGACAAAATAGTCCGCAAAACAATTTTAAGTGACGTGGATGCTATTTAGTCCACCTTCAGGGGAATTCATTCAGGGGATTTCTAAAATGCTTTAAAATGGAAAACAGTGGTATGATTGGCAAGCAATTGAAAAATAATAACATATAACGGCAGACAACATGACATCTCTAATGAAATAACTATTTTGTTCCCTTTACAGTGGTGACCTGCCCTCCACCAGAGAGCATCGACAGAGGCTACATGTCAACCAGTGGACCAAGAGAGTATGACTACATGGAAACCGTCAAATATGGCTGCCATGGAGATTATGAAATTGAAGGAAGCTTCCAGATTGTTTGTCAGCAGGATGGGAAATGGTCTGAAAAGCCAGCCTGCAAGGGTAAAGTTACAACCAATATTACAGCAATTTTACATGAAAATTTTTGGTGACAGCAAGGTGAATAGGCTGACTTGTTTGTAGTATACGTTGTTTACTCCACAAAAACAGTACAACACTATATTTCCAGTAAAATGTTTTTTTTTCTTCTGCCTTCCCTACAGCTCCTTGCAGTGTTAGCATACAGAGAGGAAGGATACTCTACAAAGGGCGAAAGATCTGGATCAAAGACCTAAATCCAAACAAAGTCTTGCACAAAGAAATTGTCTCATTCTACTGCATGAACAAGGCCAGGAACTGTGGTTACGCAGTGCCAAGCCAGTGTATCGATGGAACACTCAAAACCCCTGAATGCTTTGAAGGTAAAGAATATTTAATGAAAAAACACAATATATCATATAGAGCACAAGCCTGGTAGCCAGAACACTAGATAGGCTTTGTTGATTTATTGATGTATTTCTGTCACATTACTATCACTCCTGAGCCTCACAGCCTAAGGCATCAGTGTTGCCAGGTTTGCAGTTGCTTAATTGCTCATTTCTAACTCCAGTTGTCACATTTAATGAACATAAAGTTTCATTGTGTAATATTTATGAGGCTACATTTACAGGCAGACATGGAATATAATATATTAAGAACTGTGTAAGATTGGTGCTGTGGTTTTAGATCCTTTAGATCAGCGGTCCTTTCGTGTTTTACATGCATTCAAGGCCACCAAGTTCTTCTGCATGCTTCGAATGGAGGAGGTTGCAATCTGCAGTACACTGATAGATGCTGCTAAATCTTAAAGACTGGATCTTTAATGTTTAGAAATGCTAAATAATATCAACAAAATTGATAGAAACCACTAGTTCATAGCCCAAATACTGTCTTCTGGGTTCAATTTATTTCAGAAAATGAATGTTTTTTAAAAACTATTTTTAGCTAGGTTTGGTTATTTCGTTGCATTGCTTCTCTTCTAACAAACTGGTCTTTGGTGATCTGAGGCCTTTTTGCCAGGTTGGTAATCCATTTATATGTGGGAGTAAATTATTGATGCCTAAATTGCTTCTGGGCTTAATCATAATAAAACAATTTTCGTCTGCAATACATTTCATATAATTTTGTTTGCAGTGAACAAAATAGATAATAATAATGTCTGTGGGCTATTTGGTTATTAATATATTCAGCAACAGGAAAAATGAATCAATTAACTCATGTTATTTTCCCATAAGCAGGGAAATAATATTGTATTAATTCATTTAATTTATGGAACAGCGTGTGCAGAGTGTACCCATCACACAAATTAAGAAAAGTGCAATAGCAAGTATTGTCATTATACAACACATTTCAAAAAGTTAATATCAGTACAGATTACAGTCTCCTCCAAATAAGAGATAATCACAAGAGAATTCATTGTGATCCATTTCGTATGAATATACGACAATATCCCGTGGATTACAGCATATAGAGGAACAAAATTGGGTTTCTCCTTGCCTCTGGTGCAAAACAAAATCAATTCTGCAACATTCAGACTACACAGAAGGTGCAAAGAACAAGCTACAAAGGAAGTAAGGGAAGGGCAAGGGTTTTTCTGTGACTCAATGAATGATCATCGAAGACTTCAATTAAGGATCTGTACTTGTATTACAGTCTGTGGACATATTCTAACCTATTCTCTCTCTCTCTCTCTCTCTCTCTCTGTCTTTTCTAGAACCGAGTGGTATTAATTATACTTTTCATTCAAGTTCGCTTCCATCAGAAATCACACAGTGCTGAAACAGCAGCAGATACCTTGCCTGATGATTATTAAACTACTGCAATATGAAAAAGGTAGAGCTCTGCTCGTTCAGAAAATAATATGGTCTGACTGAAGCTGTCTTTTCAGACATGATTTTATCTGACTCTGCCCTGATTAAGAAATGTATTACGTATGCTGTTACTTCCTTTTCTGTTGATGATTTACTTTGCCAAATCAGTTTCTCATATGAAATAAATAATATTCCAAAGTCTCCAGTGTCAATGAATTTGAAAGGTAACACATTAAATTACTAGGTTCTCTCACACTTTAAAATCCCTTGCACCAAACAGAACACAACAACACAAAAGTCACTCACTTGTGATAGGCATCATGATATCAAATAAACCCTCATTGGTCTCAGCAAAATCTTGTCCAATGTGTGTCAGCTCTGTGCTACGAGCTATGGGTTGTTTTTTTCCAAGCTTACAATTGTTATGTCTTATTTTGTATTATTATGTACCAATGTGTGTTGTGTTGAGATTTTTAAAGATATTGTGTACACATAACTCTAATGGAGACATGGAGCATAGGAGCCTATACAGGTTGTTATTATAAGATAGTGTGGAACAAATCTATTACAACCACCAATGTTGGCAGCAGGCAAGTTAGGTCATAATAGTTAATGAGTGCAAAGTGTTGCTCATGCAAACATAGTGATACAAACATTGTGGTTATATGCAGCGGTGGAGAGGTTTGTAGTATTAATTTATGTTTTATGTGTGTATTTAAGCAGCCCATCCAATATACATCTTTTTATACAGTTTATGAAATAACTTCTTTATTATAAACAGTGACATGTAAGACTACTTTTGCATATTCAGCTCACCTAAATATGGGCATTTTGACGTTTTTGTCAGTCTTAACAAATGATAGATGGAATGTTATTATCTTGTTATATTATGTATATACATACCTATACATATACATATGAACAATTGCATGAGTCTATAGTTTTACTTCTACATTATGTTATTGAACATATATAGTTGATAGACACTGAGAGAGACTAAAGAAAGGGTAAGAATAAAAAAAAAACTCTTCAGTAGCAATCTCATAGTATAACTTCTGTGTGTGTGGTGGCCATGAAGTTCATCCACCCTCTTTTCCTCATAGTGACTAGACAGCTTCAATTTTAGGGCGGCCCTGGAGTTGATTGCTCTTATCGTTTCAGATGTGTGGATGTACTGCTCTGGCTATAATTTCTGACCTACATTTTCTTTGTTAGTGTAAGCTTTACTGAGCTGTTTACTGAGTCAGTTGGCAATGCACCGAGTGAATTAAAATGTCTGGCGTGTAGGATTTAGTGCCACTTAGTGGTGAAGTTGCAGATTGCAACCAAATGAATACTCATGTCTCACCCTCTCCTTACAATCAGGTAGGAAGTGAAATTCGCATAAAAATCAAAAGGTCATAACTATATCAGTGTTCGGTTTGTCTGCTCAGGGCTACTGTAGAAAAATGGCAGTTCAACATGGTGGACTCCATGGAAGAGGACCCACTCTCGCTGTAGATATAGAGGGCTCATTTAAAGACAACGGAAACATAATGATTCTTATATTCAGGTTATTATACACTAATGGAAATATAGCTAATGAATACTGTGTTCAATTCCTGTAAAAAAGACGTACACACTAGATCTTTAAGTTTCCTTAACTGAACTTTGTATATGTACTTCTATCGTCACCTCTAACGCATTCAGAAACCACAACTTCCGTTTTTATACCTTCCACAATAAGAGCCCTACACCGCATATACAGTACGATGAACTTAAATTCATCCTAAGCATTGCCAACACACAATCCAATACCATAGCTTACGATAGCAATCTGATTCGTTACACTCTGCAAACTTAATATAGCTATCTAATTAGACAGCTGAAGATAAGGCTAGTTAAGCCGCTTATTTTGGCGTAGCTGGCTAACTAACTAGCACAGACAGACAGTGTCGCACAATCCTAAACTCCAAAATCATCAGTGACTGCTGCTGGCCTGTCGCTTACTTACATGTCCTGCACCACATGTCGCATAAAATAACAACAAGCACTGTTTATATCTGGACAAAACAAGAGTGTGCATCAGTAATAAGCAGTCTCGTGTTTCCGGTCGCCGCTGACAAACGTTCGTCTTTTCTCGCGAGATCCCGCGAGCTCCACTTTCTTCTCGTCCAGCATGGCCGCGCTGTATGAGGGCTACACGTTGTGCGGACTTGTTCCAGCTCAAACTCCGTCAAACTCAGGCATTCAGGGGGTCGAAACGGAGAGAGACAGCGACCATGTCGTCGTCACCGACTCAGCCAGATCCGTCACGTTGTACAAGGTAACGTCAAACGTTGGTTTTAAGGAGGCTCTCTGACCCGGGGCCAGCTGATATGTGAGACCTGTGCAACTCGTGCTGGCATCCTCGGCTGGTCTTAGCAACAGAGTGACAGAAACCACCAGGACAGACAGGGTACACGCTTAGCCGCGATAGCACCTCGTTCTTACTTAAAGTTGTAAGTAAGGGTCGCATAAGCTCGAGTCAGCATCATGACAGGCTACAAAACAGGCAGATGTTCGCTGTCCACTGTAAGACACACACTTAGCTAACTAATGATAGCTTTAAATGGCTAGGCTCAGCGTGCATGTGCCTATTTATTTATAACGATTATACCTGGTCATAAATAACTTACTAAGCTCCTTTTCGGTAAGTGTTAACTTTCAGAGTTGGGCTCGTTTCCTCCAAACAACCTTTTGTACCTCCTTTATTTCATTATGTGGTTTATCGTCTTTTTGTTGTTCTGACAGGTTTCAGACCAGAAGCCGCTGAGCAGCTGGACGGTGAAACAAGGACAGACCCTGACCTGTTCGGCTGTCTACAACCCCCAAACCAAAGAGTATGTGGCAGTCACAGACGGCAAGGTAGACATTTATTTTCATTGTCATTCTTGCCGAGGCAAGGTGGAGGAAAGCACGCACAGGTTTATAAGAAGGGGGTGATTACATTGTTTACAGCGCAAAAATCAGTTCTTTAACTTTTTTACAATTAAAGATGTGCAGTGAGCTCACACACACTATCAGCACTAGATTATTTGGAAAAGTCATGAGTAAAATGTTGCTCTTCAAGTAAACTAGTGAGTTTACCCTTCTTTTGCATGAATTCATTCTCCCACCAAATTGTCTACGTTAGGCAATGTGTAATTGGTCCATATGGATATATTATCTATGCATTAATGTAGTCTCTAGATCTGCCAGACATTGTCTTCACAAAATAACACCTGCTTGTGTTTTGTCTTTCAGGTGATCAGAATTTGGAAGCAAGAGGACATAATCTTAGATAAAACCTTCAAAGCAACTGTAAGTGTGAACATGGCTGTTTACGGTCCTGATATTATTGAATTAGTTTTTACGTACTGTATACTCTGATGTGAGAGCCAGAAATGTTTAAAAGCTGTGTACTCACCATTAGATGTGGGCAGGCAGAAAACTTTATCCTTGTTCCAAATGGTCACACTTTGAGGGTGAGGTGAAAGGCCTTTTGTCACAGAAAGGAGTCAGATGTGATGAATCATACTATTAGGGATAATGGTGCACACTGTTGGACAGTCTCCCCTCAAAGGCATTCATGGTGACTGTTGAAATACAGTAAGACATTTACTTTATTTGTCACTGCTGAAAGCTTAGCATCAGTTACTTGATTGCCTAGCATACTATATGAATATCTGAGTATTTTGCTGCCAGTCCACTCAAAAGATAGTTGATGATGTGACTTCTGGTCACAAGGAAGTTGGTGTAACCCTTTATTTCTGGTCCAATGAATAGAGTAAGTTTATAACTTATTTTACATCAAGGTATTTATTGAGCCTAAAAGCTAAAAAATAACAATCCCCTCCTAACTACAGTGGTGATCTCCATTTCGAATGTCTCTTATTCTGATAGTTTCCTCCACAGATTTGTGACTAAAACAGGACAGATTCTCATTCCTACCTCCTCTTGTCTCCAGGTGTCATCAGATGTCTGGAGGGTTCACTGTGTACCTGGAGGGCAGCCTGTGGTTTTGTTCCAGAGAGGAGCTGTGAGACTCTTGGAGTCTCTCCTTTCTGCTCCTCAGCAGTCAGTAGAGGAAGTCCTGGCTCAAGAAGAGACCATTAGGTCAGTATCACTAAGCTTTACAGCCCAAGTAAATCGTTTGTGTTATAATTGAGTGTGAGAGCGAGGCTCAGAATCTGACCCAAAAGTAAAAGCTACATCTCAACTTGCACATTTGCACAAGTTACAAACATATTGAAATGAGCCGATTGGCTGTACTGTGCTGCAGTCTGGCCAGTTGCCTGTCAGTATCAGTGTGTTGTTGATGACTCTTTTTGTCTTCAGGTGGAGCACCAACATAGTGACAGAGTCGCAACAGTTTGTCATCTACACAACTGAACAGGTAATATGACAGACTTCAATTGTTTGGCTGCTTGGGGAAAGACACAACCACTAATAATCCAATTCAAAGTGTTTATTCTACTTATATTGCAGCACTATTCTGTTTATTTCACGACATACTTTTGTGTCTTCTTGTATATAATGACCCATTTACAAATAAATAATTATTTCTGTCCTTGTTTACTGTGCATCAGGTGTGACTAGAGGATTGTTTGTCTGTAATGGCTGTCAATGTCTTCCCACAGAAAGGAGAGAATTTCCTCTACCTGCAGAGACTGAATCCCAACACCCTGCAGAGGTACCGACTGGAGAGAGAGGAGCCCGGCCTTTCTCCCCTCAGCTTCTCTGCCTCCTACAGGGACAAACACATCCAGCTGCTTTATCTCTGTAAGCCTGAAACCATTTTTTACATCAGGCTAGTTTTGTTTTGTGTAAAGGGTTAATCGTTTAAGATTAACGACCCATACAGTTTGGAGCACAAATGCAGGATGTTAAATGCAAGATAAGTTTAATAGTTGTCAATGGTTCTCTCTAATGTTTTCCTCCTTTTTTACCCTTTCGTCTCATCTTCCTGCCATCCAGACCCTAACGGTCATGTTTACCAGAGCGTAGTATCTCTACGGAGCCCAGGGACTGACGAAGGGGCCCAAGCGCTTCCGCTGCCTCGTAACCTGCTGTTGGGTCTTGCTGTAGGTGAAGGTCTGCTGGAGGCAGCATCAGCCTTGGTCCTGGATGAAGCCCATGTAGCTGTTGTCGGGGCTCCACACCCCTCTGCTGGAGTTGGTAAAGGTAAATGCAGTTAAATTACACTGCCTCAAACGAAGACCACAAGTGCTCCGCTCAGACTACAGCTGCCTCATGAAAGTCGATTATTGGAGTCATCAGTATTCACTGTTGTGCAACAGCACTGCGTGCCGTAACCTTTGCAGTCTCATGAAGCAGAAGGCAGGGATGACTGTCAGCCCACTGTGATTGACTCTTTGACTGACAGTGCTGTCAGCAGCACAGCAGGAGACACACTTTGTTGTGTGCTGTGGCATATCTGTTTAAGGTTTGAAGATGTAATTATTCTGAGCTTCTAGATGGTTTTCATGGCAATAAAACTTGGTAGATTTCGTGTTTGAAGCATGACAGATCTTAATTAAGTCAATCTGGGACACACTGCAAAGCTTTCAGGAAGCCATATTGTTGTGTCAGCATCCACAACCCCAGAGTTTTGTCCTAAATGTTTTAAATATGAAAAGTTCATACTGGAAAAGTATTTTCTGACCTCATTGGCCAGTTATACATTTTATTAACTTTTCACACTTTAAATAATAAAAATACCAAAAAACACAGGTCTAGCAGGCTTCACTTAATACAATACAAGTGTCTTTTTCTGTCCGATGGCTGACTAGTCTGCACATCTTGTGCTGTGAGGAAATAACAGGATTTTTTGTTCGTTAGAAGTAAAAATAATTTAATGGTTCAAATTATTAGAACTCAAGTAATTACAAAGCTAACAATCTGAGGCTAGAAATAATGAAATAGAATGATGAGTGAAGCTATGTGACTCAGGTATCTGATGTGAGTGTGTTGTTCTTGAACGGCTCTTTTCAGACTTCCTCTGCATCTGGAATACCAATTTCCAGACACTTCAGGCAGGAAAAGAGATGGCGGGTAAAATCTACGGCCAGGTAGGACTGCTTGGTGTATTAAACGCAAATAAACCAACCAACCGATGTTTCTGTTTTATGATTGATTTTTTTTTTTTAATGATTTTTATCCATGTTTGTGGCCGGGCCCAAGAACTCGTGCAGGACACTCTCCAGCGTGTACTGCTGAGGTTAAAACTATGCACGAACCACCCACTCAGGCTTCTCATTTTTATTACTGCTGCAGGCCAAGGTTCCCTGTCCTTCCAGCTGCTGGGTGCTGATGGAGGACTGTATGACTTTGGTAGAGCATTGTGTCTGCTCTCCACTGTGATGGGGCTCTCTGTCCCTCCTCACAACTTTATGGCAGTTTACAATTTTAAAACTGACACATTAATAGACCAATTGTGTTTTCTATACTATCACTCTTAATCTATGTCAACTTGTGCTGCTAATTCCTTTTTGTATTCATTTTCTTTTATTCCCCTGGTTTAGCTCTGGACGTATTCCAACAAGTTATTCATTCCACATGGGAAAACTCTCTCTGTTATTCCATATGAGTGTCCCAAATCTTCCCTGGCAGCTGCTCTGGGAAAACTAAGACAGGCCAAGACTGAAGGTGAGCTAAAACAAGTAGTACTGCTACCATAGGAGCTTTTTGCAACAGATGACATCTGACTTAAATGTTTTATGCCTGAATGCACCGATTGAACATAAATGAATAGTGTTGATGCTGTTGCTGCATCACTGTATTATGTAAACATACACATTGGAAATGTAGAGATGATAGTCAGTTTACTTTCTGTCTCCCACAGAGTCCAAAGCTCTGGCGTCTGTACCATCATGGAATAACATTCTGCATGGAGACAAAGCTCAACCCTCGAGAACAGCGGAGACCAGGAAGACGGTAAGGCAAAATAAAGTAGGCAGAAAGATGGTGTGATTCATCGGTGCCACGCACTCTGCCTTAAACCGGCTAACAGTGTATGAAAAACAAGTAGTACTAATAAGAAATGGCTCTGTCTGATTGTAGTTTGGAGTCATTTCTGCCTGAAATGATACTGCAAAATGTACAAAATGATGTCATGTGACATGGGGAAATATTGTAATAAAACATGGATTTATTCATTAGATTTATTCATAAAGATAACTCATTATATTTAAGTCTCCTCTCAAACACTTCATCCCAATTTATGACATTGCTGAATAAACATGTACCCACATTTGAGCTATAAAAGCATCAGTTGTGTGTGTGATGTGGCACAATCTTTGTAAATCAGAACTTCACTGTGTGTCTGAATGTAGTGCCAATTGAAGAGTGATGGTTCAGTAATGTTCCTCTCACTGGTATGGTCTTTATATGGCTTGATTCTTCTTTCCATGCAGAGAACAACCCGTAGGACCCAATCAGCACCTAGTTTAACAATCGACCAAGTTCTGGAGCTCATTAAGGTAAATCTTGACTTTTTATAGATCATAAATTGCATCATAAAAACTGGAAATATGTAGGAATATTATAATATATATAATACATATTTGAATTTTCTCATACAGACAGCACCAGTTGAAGAGGTCCATAAAGAGGTGGAGGGGCTCATCTCCAGGGCAGACATACAGGACTTGCAGCCCTCGGTGGGGCAGCTAGCATCAACCCTTGTGTCCCGGAGCCTGGCTGATCCAGCCTTCTACACCCCGAGCATCCTGGCACAGCTAGTCCACACCCAGTCCCTCTCCCACAGGTCAGTAAGACATTATTTTTCATGGGTGATGAACAGAAAGGTTCAAATGTTGACTCTCAGAACTCTTTAATCCACCTTCAGTCTGCATAATGTATCACTGTACTTAGAACCTGCACCATTAATCGACTGACTGATTTTATACTGGTAGAGAGTTAATTAAATCGTTAAGTGTTATTTTTGTTAAATGTAACGATTTACCATCATGGCCCTCAGTGTTTGTCCTGACCTTGTGCTCCTGGCCCTGGAGAAGAAGGATTACTTTCTGTGTCAACTCTGCTTGCAATTCTTCCCCGACATCCCCGAAGCTGTCACCTGTGCTTGCCTTAAAGCCTTCATCAGGTAAAACGAATAGTTTTTGAATTGTATTTTGAGTTTGGAACTCATCTGGTAAAATATCTTAAATACAATAAAACCAAAGTGATTTTGCAATTTAATAATCTGCTCATTAGCCTTGTTCTTCGACATCTTATAGTATGCCAGACATCGATGCAGAGAAAGCGAGCCTGGAGCCTGAGAGCATTGCCTTCATGGAAACCCTGATCGCCAGGGAACACGGCAAGGGTGGCTTGCAGAACGGTTTCAGCCCTACCTCCTGTGACGGGGACTGCTCAGACGCCCTTAGTGGAGGTGGCACTGTCATTAAAACCAGAGCAGAAGACGAGGAGAAGCCCTCAACTCCTCCAGAGCAGATCTGTCCAGTGGGATTACATAAGGCTGTTCTACTGTATCCTCTCAGTAGACAATAACACTCTATTTCACCATCAAGTCACATTTTGTTGTTTTACATTGTCACATATATATGTGTTGTATATCAGAAACAAGCTTAATGTTGCAGTCAAACGGCATAATTGCCAACATTTTAGTGTGTTATGAAAGATCTTAACTCGGGCTGTACAGGAATGAGGTCCTGCAGACGGCGTACAGTGACACTTTTCTCCTCCCACACCTAAAAGATCTTTCCTCTCAACATGTTGTTGTGAGTAACAATTAGTTTTTCCTTCCCATTTCAAAAAATGGACAGCTCTCATTCATTTTTCAAAGCAGCTGACACCGTACAGCTGTAACAGATAAATAACTTGTGTTTACAATGTCAGTTTTCTTTCTCATCCAATCAGCTCTTCCTCCAGTACCTGCAGTTCCTTTACCAAAAGTTTTCCCAAGATACTTACCCACACATGCACGGCCAGAGATCACCGAGTCTGACTCAGGTCTGTATCAATGTTTAACTAGATAATTAGGGTGGCCCCACACTTTCTGTCACACCAGGGTGCATTAAGTGACAAGTCTGGGGGCAGGAAAAAGTATTTTGCTGGCAGTTTGTCAGATGGACTCACATTTTGACCTGAACTGTGCGGTCTGATTTAAATGTAACCACATTGTGTATATAGTCAGCATAAAAAAAGGTTTCCAACTTTTTCAATAAACTTCTATTGCTTATCACAAAACAGCTGTTAAAAGAAGTGGAATGCAACAATTTTGTCAAAATGTCAAAAATTACTAATTATTTTTTATTCCTTTGCATTCGATTTATAGATCATGGATTGGGTATGCTTGCTCTTGGATGCCAATTTCACAGTGCTAGTGATGACTCCAGAGGCCAAAAGCTTACTGCTGAACTTACACAGCTTTGTTAAATCTCAGGTAATAAACAGTCTCCCCTTCTGTCTGCTGTTTACATGGCTAAATGTTAAATAATCTGTGAAAAGAAATGAATACAAAATTTAAACAAATATGCCTTCTTGCGCCCTCAGGTGAGACTCGTTTCTGAGCTTGGAAAGATCGAGGGCAGCCTCCAAGAACTCAATAAGATGAACGTGAAGAAGGATGTCGGACAATACTCCATCGAAGTCATTGAGCTGTTTTAGAACAATGTGTATACTTTTATTAAATCATTGAGCATATTGTCTCCTTCCATTACGTTTTACCTGTAGTGGTTTCAAGGTTGTATACTTCTTACAAATGGTCTAATATTCAATGTGTTTTGGCACAGATGCTAGCCATCAGAGTTTTACTGTAATTTAGCCTTTAAAGCCTGTTTTTAAAACTTGTTATTAAGCTCACGATCTTTGACCAGGTGATATGATTTGCATCAATTCAGTCTGTTCAAATGCTAAGCTGATTAATAATAGGTTTGTAATATGCATGCAAAAGCTGGCTAATACAACAATAAGGCAGTAGTTTGTGAAGTTCATAAAGGGACTCTGCTTTTGAACATTTAACCATGAGAGTGAATGGCTTTTTTTTTTGTATGTGTCCTAACACAACTGAATATTTGTGAATCCGTCAGCTGTGACTTTGTACAAGGTATTCTGCAGGAAATCCTTTTATTTTGAATACAAATATATAACAATGAGAAAACTTTGAGTTGTGTCACTGTATCTTTTCGTTATTATTTCTGCAGCTTGGGTGACAAAAGGTAATTTATGTTTGTTAATAGGTTCTTGTGCAAACTACATTTGAGCCGGTGTAGTACTTTTAACATTTACCAGCAGCTGTGGTTCAACTCCTCATGCTGTTCAGGAACACACCAATAACCTGATTCGGTAACTCACACTGGTGACCCACTATAAAACATTTTGAGTTTACTGGGAGAGTTATGAGATGAGTGGTATGAAGAAGATAAAACTACAAGGGGGGCTTCAGAATTAAGCTAAATATAATCTTAGAGTCAATTCAACAGAATCTAGGCATTTGGTTAACAAGTTGTTAAAGCTATTAACCCAAGAACAACATTCAGCAAGTTATTATAAACTATATTACCTGCTGTTTGTTTTACATTGCTATCAATAGTTGTATAAAGAGTAGATTGCTACGAGCTAAAATGCTGCTGTGGCGTAATTAGCTACGTATAGCTATTGCTAACTCGTTGGTTTAGCTATATGGCTAACGACAGCTAGTTGCGTGTTAGCATCATGGTTCATAGCATCGATTTACCATCAGAAAAGAATAAAGATCGTTGTCGGCAGGATTCGAACCTGCGCGGGGAGACCCCAATGGATTTCTAGTCCATCGCCTTAACCACTCGGCCACGACAACAGTTAAACGTATATACGCAAGATACTTTTATAAATGTACCAACAGACGTATTTATTTCTATTTTGATTTATGTCATTTTCTTGTGATATGTCAGTCATTAAAAATTGCATAGCTATGTTTCGACTAGCTAACGCTACCGGGTAAACATATGCTTCGCCTGTGTCGTGTGTATTCTTGAAGTAACTATCCAGATTAACTGCAAGGATAAACACAAGACTTAAAAACTGAACAACTAATGTTTCTCACTCATTAAGTCAAGCCCAAAATGTGATATATAATAAAGTCCAGAGTGGGGGGAGGGGGGGTCTCGAACCACTAATTTGTTGCTCTCTGGTTAAATAATGTCATAGCTTACATCGTTGCAACAGTGCACGTTTATTCTTATACTTACTATTAATCTCAGCACCGGTCTTGTTGTACTTCAGTTAAGTGGCTGAAAACTAAGCCAATTTAAAACTGCGGTCAAGTGAGCCGTTCGTCTTTTCGTGGTCAAATTAGCCGCACCAAAATTTCAAGTGCGCCCGTATTACAGAATGTATGGCAAACGCAGGTAGTCCATGATACGGAGTGAGCAAACTTCACGTTTTCAAAACAAAACGTTGGTTCTCTTTCATAACATTTTCGCTCGATGTCTGTTCGCTCTATGGGTTGCACGGCTCAGAAGCATTAACCTCATTACGCCAATCCTGATTGGCTGGTGAAATGTGTCCATCCGCTCCAGGTAGTACCACCTACCTTAAATAGCCCATGCAGATGGCACCACGTCTCTTCTCACTCAGAGCATATCTTGCGTCCTGGGCTAGCTAGCTAAACTGTCCACAGACAGATCTTATTTAGCTTCTGTCGCTGGGTGCTACCTAGCCTTGAAGATTTTCTGCTTCGTCTGTCACACCAGATCGAATTCTGTGCTTTCCTCGCTCTCCACGGCCTGGTCAGCACTGTCCCCGATGCCTCACCACAGCTGTTTGAGTACGGAGCGTTAGCACACCAGCTAATTTCTCGGTTTCTTCACAGTTAGCACACCAGCTAACTGCCTCAACTTCTTGCCTGCACACCAGCTCGTGAGGAATGGAGACTAAAATCCCTCACACGCGTGGGCACGTCCCTGTCGGAACAAGATATCGAGCAAAGATCCACACCAGGTCTGCTCAAGCTGCCTGGGGCTGCAACACACCCGGCTAGCTATCGAAGGCCCCGGCTCGTGTGAACACTGTGCGGCATTCACCATCAAGAGTCTCTGCAAACAGCTAGCCACCAGGCTAGCCTGTCTGGACATGACCCCTATCTCCCCGCCGAAGAGAGGGGGTTGTTGTGGGAGCGGCACCAGAGGCTAGCGCCAGCTGGGGTTCCTGGCTCAACCTAGCCGTGGATCCCCCCGCAGGAGGAAGATGTCCTGGTACTGGACTTTGGGGACGATGAAGATGGCACCTCGGAACTCCTCATATCAGAGGAAGCAGATGAGGACGACATCTTCATGACTCTTTTGCCCTTCTGCCAAGAGAGGGCGCCACAGCGGGTGGGGCCTCTTATGGCGGAAGGGCTGCCATGTGTGTCCACCCCCAGATGGGAGAGATGAGTCATGTTCACAGCCCCACCCTGGGTGTTAAAGAGGATTTCGAGGGGATACAGGCTGCAGTTCGCCACGATTCGCCAGTTTAATACACTCCCAGGCTTAGGGAGAGTCAGCTCACATTTTACAGGAGGAAATCCTCTCACTGTTAAACAAAGAAGCTATCTGTGTCGTACCTCCTGAACAGTGTCAGAGCGGTTTTTACTCCAGGTATTTTCTAGTCCCCCCTGGGTCATCATGTCCGGGTGAGCACGGACAATACGACGACGGTGGCATACATCATCTGTGAGATTACGCTCCCACACATGCACATGCTTGCGTACAGACTGAGCCTATGGAGCTGCGGTCGCCTCCTCTCTTTGAAAGTGACGCATGTCCAGGGAGTCCTGAATATGGGCGCAGACCTGTTGTCACCAGCATACGGGGAGTGGATCCTGCACCCAGATGACAGATATGGGCCCTTCCACACGTACCCGGAGCGCCTGGCTCTGTGGGCTTGGCCCCTGAGTGGCTAAATCTGTCAGCTGTGGGTCTTTCACTGTGGGTAATTTCCACCGTACACAGTGCTCGAGCCTCCTCCACTAGGTCTCTGTATGACCGTTTGAGGGGTGGTGTCACAGAAACGAGAGCCAGCACCTGCCGGTTTACCGTTTTATGAAGGGAGCGCGCAGGCTTCTTCCTGTGTCCAGACCACTGGTACCACCATGCTGTGGTTCTGGAGAGGCTCGAGGGCCCTCCTTTTGAGTCACTGGAGGGGGGCGGACTTGAAACAAGTGTTTCTCAAGACAATGTTGTTGCTGGCTCTGGCTTCAGCTAAACAGGTTAGGGACCCCCATGTGCTTTGGGTGCATCCCTCATGCGCTCAGGTCTTCCCAGGGATGTAAGGATGATTTTGAAGCCCAACCCAGCTTTTGTGCCTAAAGTGGTGGGCTCATGTTCTCCTATTGACCTTGTGGCTTTTTCTGCCTCACCAGGTGAGCAGTGGTCACATGCGTTGTGTCCAGTCCGTGCGGTGTGCACTTACATAGATAGGACAAAGGGCTTCAGGAGGAGCCATCAGCTGTTCCTCTCCTGGGCTAACCCTCATAAGGGGAAGTCTGTCACCAAGCAGGACCTATCCCACTGGATGGTGGAGGCGATTGAAAGGCGGTTGAAAGCTCTGGCTCCAAATCTACTTTTGGAAACTATAGGAACCACAAGGAACCCAGCATTCTGAGAGCGCAGTGGTCTAGAGGGGTAGTAAAGTACTATGAGTTCTTTTAGATATGATGGTGCCTGGCCATGACGGGCTTTGTATGTAAGGAGAAGAATTTTAAATTCTATTCTAGATTTAATAGGTAGCCAGTGCAAGGAAGCCAAAATGGGAGAGATGTGATCTCTGATCTTGGTTCCTGTCAGAACATGTGCTGCAGCATTCTGAATTAGCTGCAAAGTCCTAAGAGATTTATTCAAGCAGCCTGATAAAAAAAAGACTTACAATAGTCCAGCCTAGAAGGAACAAATGCATGGACTAGTTTTTCTGCATCCGCTTGAGACACAATGTGTCTGATTTTGGCAATGTTGCGTAAGTGGAAGAATGAAGTCCTCAAAGTTTGTTTTATGTGGACAAATCCTGATCAAAAACAACTCAAGATTCTTTACGGTGGAGCTGGAGGCCAGGGTGATGCCGTCTACGGTAACCAATTCTACGGAAAGCGAGTTTTTGAGGTGCTTGGATCCAATCATAGACGGATTATCGCATGGGCAAAGTGGGTGTGTGCCCAGGGTCCCAGAGCCAATAGGGGCCCTGGGCCATCAGTGTTTTTTTTTTGGTACAATAAAAAAATGAATATGGTTTTGAAAATGTACTCAAAATAGCAGTGCCAGGACTACACCTCACCGCTCAGACGACCAGCAGGATGCTAACGCTGCTAGCTCAAGTTCACCGGAGACGTTTGGTAGTGGTAAAGCTGCACTGCCTCCTATGGACACCGTCCGTAAGCAGTACTATTGCGGACAACGGAGCCAGGTCAGTGGCAACCTGAGCTAAGTCCTGTCACAGACAGGAGGATGAGGCGGAGGATGAGGCGGCTGGGAATGAATCTTGAGAATACCGTACAGCAGAAGGATATGTTGGCGTGGTTACGGCCGACAGTAACCATTAATGTTGCGGCAATAAACAACGTTTTGCTAACTAACTCATCGTCATTGTAACCTCATCTCTTCAACACGTCTTGGCAGATGCTACAGTATGTATGTGCAGCGAAGACTAGTATGAGTGTGTGCTGTGAATTAACGAGTGTGTATGGAGAATGAAAACGTGAAGTCACATCATTGTGTGGCCATGATACGTGCACAGTGCCGGTATAAATGGTTCAGGGGCCGAGTGTCACATCATCATGGAGAGCGCCCATTTTTTTGTGTTTGTGTGTTGCCCGGTGTTGTTATGTGTGTAATGGGAAGAGTGCCTTTGCGTGTGTAGGCAGGGGCCCATGGCGAGTTTGTGTCCAGGGCCCGTGGTCATGATAATCCGTCTGTGGGTCCAATTACAAATAAATAACCTAAAGATATTCCAAGGCACTAAAAACAGACATGCGAATGTGTTCTGAAGCTAATTTTCAGACTTTAGGCCACATAGTCTAGAAGCTATTAAACAAAAATGCTAATATTTTAAATATTAATTATATTTTTGAAAAGGCTTGATGCCACTAATTTTTGACAATGGGTGACAATTTGCGTCTCAAGACTACGTTTACTACTCAGTGACTTAGTGTCAAACATTTTACATGTATCATTTAAGAGAAATTCAGACTCACCCTTTTTTGCATTGAAAAAGGGGCATTATGCATGATATTTACGCTACAGTAAAATTCCTTTGATCCATAATTTCTAACAAAGGTTGATACAGTTGTCCTTGGGACCAACCTGACTGTTCACTCACTCAGTGAAAAATTCAGCTTCAAAGTTCCTTCTTTTGCACTGAAAAAAGGGCTTCATGCTCTATATTTGCTCTACTGTAAAATCCCTTTGCAGCGGAGTATAGAGTCGAGCAGAGTTTGCTCGCTCCGTATCATGGACCACCTGCATTTGCCATACATTCTGTAATACGAGCACACTTGAAATTTTGTTGCGGCTAATTTGACCACAGAAAAGACAAACGGCTCACTTGACCGCAGTAATTTTTAAGCCATGTAGCATACTAAATAAGAAGTATTTTATTAAGTTATATAAAATGCATTCGTTTGAGAAATACATTGCAGGCGTTTCTACATCCCTGTAATTTCAAACATGAAAATGTATAGCGTTAACTTTTATGACGACTTATAGGCTCATGTAATAGAGCTCTCTGTCGGACGTATGCTTATCTTCTCGCCTCTCTTCTCTTGTGACGACGATGGGGGACAGGGCCGACATGAACGATGGTGTCTGACTGAATACACTTGATCCACCTGTGATTAAAACCATCCAGCAGCAGCAGCCAACTCCCAATAAAGTAGTATTGGCGGAAAGCGTTTGCACGGATAACTAATTTTATGAACTAGCACGGCAATTGCGTCTATTGTAGAATAGTGGGTCACGTGACCTCGCATCCACTCAAGCCTGCTAGTGTCAAGTTTAGAGGACAACGCCGCACTTCCGGTTTTGTTACAGCGAACTCATTGAAACGAAAACGTTTAAAGATTATTTTACTAACATAAACTGGCATGTGTAAAACTGTCAATGAATATAATCGGACGTTGTACTTTTGCTGTGTTCTGGACACCGCTGTATTGAATAATTGTTTTCATCATTTATGATGTTTTGCTTTTACTTCGAAGGGAATGGCGCTCTGCTTCCGGTACAGTCACTGGTGTCCGTTGCGAGCTTGACGCAGCTCTGGGGCCTGCTGTGTTTTCAACGGAGGGAGAGCTGAGAAGAAAAATGGCGTCTTCAAGCGACTCAGAGCGGGACACCGGCCATTCAGTTTGAGCTTTCCGCCCTGAAATTGAGACCGGGGCTTGGTGGGGACTTCTCGGGAACCGTCGCCAGACCTGTTGGTTTTTTTCTCCCCCGCTTTTCTCCGGTGTGCGTGGCTTATTCGAGCACCGAGATTGAAGCGGAACAGAAGATACTCTCTCCTACAATGAGGGGGAGAAGAGGAAGGCCGCCCAAACAAGCAGCCGTGATGCGGGAAGGTTCACCCGGGCCAGTCCGCGGCTCTCGGGGAGGCAGGAGCAGAGGGATGCGTGGACGGGGAAGAGGCAGAGGACGGGGTCGGGGACGCGGGGGGAGTGGCGGGCTTTGCGGCACTGGCTCTGCGGAGGTGGATACAGAAATCTCCGGGCGAGAGAACTTTCATTCGTCCCGGGGCCGCAGGAAAGTTGGAGCCTCCACCACGGCGACGGCCGCGGGATCGCGGGGCAGAGGAAGCAGAGGGAGAGGCAGGGGGTCGAGAGGCGGCCGCGGCGGCAGAGGCGGAGTGAGGCGGCCTCAAACCAAGGTGGTCTACGACGACAACAGCGACGAGGAGGATGATAATTTCAGCTACAGGTCGGACGATGATGAACTCCTGAACGACAACCCTTCGTCGGATCTTGAAGAAGAGGAGGCCTTGGGAAACGACTCTGACTATCTGGAGGAACTACCAGATGATGATGATGCCAGCTACTGTACCGAGAGTAGTTTTAGGAGCCACAGCACGCTCGGTAGCACCCCAGGTACGTTCGTTTGCAAGTGCACGCACTTTAGGAAAGCAAGTTTGCATTACTTAAAGTGTGCATTTTATTTTTAGCACAGTACAGAAAGCAAGCCGCATTGTTCAAAATGGAGCTTGCACTCAGAAACAGGCCTTTGTTTACCGTGTGCTCCGCTCGCCGCTGGCTTGCAGATCCGCTCCACGCTTCAACCGGCTCTCATGTTGTTTTTTTTTTTACTTTTGTCGGATCAGCACATTTTTTTTGTTGTCAATTTTCAGCCCCGAGTTTATTCACGTTTGTTTTTTTCTTTTTTTTTTTTTTACCGGACGTTTGCACGCATTAAACGCATTTTCACACTCACGGAGGAAGAAGATGCATGCACTGCGTTTGCCACTTTTCCATTCATTTCATTCATTCAGCTTCAGATGTATGTAAAAACATAGTAAGGGCAGTTTCTACTACGTGAACTACGCGCCACCAAAACACGTAGTTTGTAAACATTGTTTCTCATTGGCCTCGGGTGAGCAGTTTATAGTTATGCTCTCTACTAAAGCTGTAGCACTAAAGTATGACCTGTCCAATAAATAATAAATAATGAAAAATCACACACAGTCATTCAAATGTCAAACTCAATCTCAGAAGACGCATTTTAGCTGCATAACGCCGCTTAAATGAGTTTGACAGGCCTTTGTTTTGAAGTGAGGCGCTCTTTTTTTTTCACTTGTTGCAAACACCAACTCATTACGATATTACGTGGTGCCCCGTTACCATAGTAACCGCCCTTATGTTTATCAGGTGAGCCAATTAGATCCACCACGTCCCCACTGGTCATGTTAATAATGTTGTTTTTGCAACGAAATCAACTGAGAAATGTTTTATGTAAAGTTATGCACTGAGTAAATGCACTGTGCAGGCCACTGGAAGTAATTCTAGATCCGGATTAGAAAAGTAGTTGTAAGGGCAGACCAGAGTCTGGCGTTTTGTGCAATTTAGTGTCTTTTCCACAAAAAGAGACGTCAGACTTTTGTCTTTATGTTCTTTGGAACGAAACATTTGAATTCAGATTGCATTTCTTGGTTTGTTCGCCCTATAACACTTCACCGCACTCACTACACAGGCATAGATGCAATTTCACAAATTACCCACTTACCTCTAAACCTCCAGTGGCCGGGTTGCCTCCTTTCTCTAAAGACATGTGAACATGGCAGCATTGTGCAGCTGAGTGTGAGGGAGGTGGGGGTCTTTCATAAGACCCAATGGTGACAGACAGATATTACAGTGCTACGCTGTCATGGACAAACAGGCGCACATATTTCTGCTGTTTTCAAACACGTCGCGTGCGCTCCACTTTTGTTTGATGCTGAATAATGAATCTGCGGTTCTTCGGCTGTCAAAATTTGTGAAGCAGAACGTTCCGCTGCTGTAGTCCTGTCACCGTTTCTCCGTTTCAACGATAAACCACAGAATTATATTAAAGTTAATACAAACATATTTCCCAAACTGTTAGGGACTCCCATTTATAAGTGGTTGCTGCGGTGCTACATGATACAGTATGGCAGACAGTGTAGATGAAGTGGGGCAATTTCAAAGGAATTGTTTATTCGGCCAGCTTATGAAAAGTTAATGCAGCAGCCTACACTCTACAACAATGTTACAGTATCTCCTGAGATTGAGGACACGATGACAATAGGAGCACAACGATCTTCTATATGAGGATATAGTAATTGTAGTAACCGTGACACTAATCCTGCAGTCATTATAGAAATGTTTCTTCCAGCAGGTAAGCATTTAACACTAGTCAGGAGCGGTGTCACGAGGCCAGGATGAATGACCTGTACTGACCCATTAAGATTAACCATAAATGCAAGCTCATTCCATATTACTGTGAAGCATAATTCAGAGAGAATACTCTATATAGGTATATAAGCTGCACCACCTGCATGTACAGTAGGGAAAAAGAGGGCAGGCCTATAAATCAAGTGGGTTTCACTTATTGTCTTCAGAGAAGAATGTGCTTGTTTGCCCTTTTTAAGAATGTAACTTCTCCAGTGTCGCACCGTATTATAAATAAACACATTCCCATTAGCACCCACTTGTGATTCCCCACAATTAGACGTTTCATTAGCCCTGTGTAATATTTGAATAGGGTATCCCATTTCCATATTGTTATTGTATCCTTTTTTTTCTATTCAAACACAATTTAGAGCTTGAGGAATCCCCACCATGCTTACAGGCACTGTACTACTGCAAAATGAGAGCGTAAACTTCAATGAGACATAGAGGATATTAATATGTTTAGGCCTTAGGTTGCATTGACTGATGGTAAACATAAGGTATGTAACGCAGTTCATTGTGGTGCACAGTGATGCACAAAGTTGTCATGTTTGCACATTTTCTAGTGACTCCAAGTAACAATGGTCTTTTTAAATATCTGCGTTTCAAATACTCACCAGGCTTACTGCTTGTTAACTTGCGTTTATTATGAAGAGTAGGCAGGTAGAACACTGTTTTGACACTGTTTCTGATTTGCTCTTCATTTTTTGTTTTCTGTGCCGCCCTTCTTCTCACTCCTGCCTCTTTCCTTTTCACCTCTTGCAGGCCGGAGAAAGAGTCGGGCGATGCGACCGCGGTCTCCGATCCTCGAAGCAAATGACATTCCTCCGCTTGAGCTTCCCAAGTCTTCTGAGGACCTCCTGGTTTCTACCTCACAGCTCCTCAATGTGTCTGCCGTCTACGAAGTCCTCCGCAACTTTGGCTCAGTCCTGCGGCTCTCACCGTTCCGGTTTGAGGATTTCTGTGCGGCGCTGGCCAGCCAGGAGCAATGCACACTGCTGGCAGAGACCCACATCTCCCTGCTCAAAGCTATTCTCAGAGAGGAGGACACTTCCAACACCACATTTGGTCCCGCTGACGTGAAGGACTCTGTCAACTCCACTCTGTATTTTGTGGACGGTATGACCTGGCCAGAGGTGGTGCGGGCATACTGCGAGAGTGACCCGGAGTACCGACACATTCTTCCTTTCCAGGAGGGCGAGGATTATCCGTATGAACCGTTGGAGAGCAAAGTCAAAGTTCTCCAGTTTTTGGTGGACCAGTTTCTGGCAACCAACATTGCCCGGGAGGAGCTAATGTCAGAAGGGGTGGTTGCCTACGACGACCATTGCAGGGTATGCCATCGCCTTGGTGACCTGCTGTGCTGTGAGACATGTTCAGCCGTTTACCATCTGGAGTGTGTGAAGCCGCCATTGCAGGAAGTGCCGGAGGACGAGTGGCAGTGTGAGGTGTGTGTAGCACACAAGGTACCCGGTGTGTCGGACTGCATCCCCGAAGCACAGAGGAGCAAACCATTTATTCGACAACTGCCAGTCGGCTATGACCGACAACATCGGAAATACTGGTTCCTTAATCGCCGCATTGTTGTGTAAGTTTATAATGTTTGATGTTTATGTGCCAACTACACAACGAAACACAATCACATTTCCATGATTTTATAGAGATTAGAAGAGAATATTTTGGTTATGGGAAAAAATAGTGGAAACGAGGTGTGCTCTAAAGTAGCACACTCAAAGTTATCACACAATTTGGTGTCATGGCAAACTTGAGAGTTTTCACGGATGTCACAAACCATCTGCACGTACAGCGCCATAACGAAGAGAGATACGACCAACAATCCTGTAATTTCCTTTCCTCACATTCCAGCAATGTAATTTCTTCTGATTCAATTTTGGAGCTGCAGTCTGTGCAGCTGATGTACCATCAGTATGTGTCAGCTGACTTTATCCCGGCCGCATACCCTGAGATGGGAAAGTGTGAGACGAGATACACCTTTACAGTCTCTGTGAAGCTCTTTGTGTGGTTGGCTTTACACTTGCTCTTCACTCCTCGCTAATCCAAGGCATTAATACTACCCCTTTAATATTGGAGACCCACATTGAGCAACCTGTATTTGACCCCTGTTAGAACGGTGTCACAGGCTAATCCCTGAACATTGCAGTTACTATTACTGTTTCTGCATTGGATTGCTCGGAACTGTAAATACCATTGAATTAAAATGATCTCCAAAAAAGTGTCTGGCGTTAAAAGCCAGCCTGTGTCCACCTGGTGCAAAATTAAGATCAACCCCAGTCAACAGAGGTGTCATGAATCTGGGCTGAGTGACTTGCCGCGACCCATCAAATGGACTACAAATAAACTCAGTTTTAGAAACAGAGCAGCGCTTCACCAAGGTTTGAGATAAAGTAACCAACTTTTATATGCTGTGTATCATCACACTACACTGCGATGTGGCCGAATGTGTAAAGAATGGTGCATTTTGTTACTGCTGGACCATTCTATTCCCAGTGACAAAAAGTAATGAGCAAAGTTAAGCTCACCACAAGCCCAGGGTCTCGCACATAAGTACAGACCTGCGCTGTAGTTGGACCTGCTGTTTAATAAACCAAAAATAACTGCATCCATCCATAGGATTTAACATAACCTGACCATCAGCAGTATTGGTCCCATACGTTAGCAAATTATCTTGCTATTGAGCAGTCACAGATGGTGTGTGTCTGTGTGCTGGGTCAGCAGCAGCAGAAAGGCCCGCTACATAATGCATAGATCACCTGAACAATATAAGATTTAAGAGGTTTGGTGGCCCTGAAGGTTGTCATGGCTGCATTTCACTCCCTCTCTCTGCCTTTTCTGCCTCGTCCTGCTCTACAAATTGTTCCCAAGCAGGTGCTGATCTTCACTCTCCCCTCAGAGTCTGTGTGTGTGTGTGTGTGTGTGTGTGTGTGCATACAAGTAGTGCGCACAGAGGAAAGTTTGTGGCTGGATGTACGTGCCGTGAATGATGTGCACAGAAGTAAGGTGTTGGTGTGTGTGTCTGCGCCTCAAGTAATGGATGCTGAATAGACACTACTGTTACACAGCTCCGGGCTTCACAGTCCCTCGGCCCTAGAGCATGCAGAGTAAAGCTGTCATATATTCCACTCTATAGTTGCTGCTACATAAACTCAAGTGTGGTAGACAATATTTCTTATCGTGCCGGACCTTGCCTAACCTCAGGCTTCCTGCTAATCAGCATGGTTCACCTGCTGTAACCTACAGGTAGCCACATTTTCATGGTATGTAGGGAGAGAGCTGATCTTTGACAAATTAGTCAAATTCCAGAATGTTTCGGCCATAATTTTATATTATTGTTGGTCGTCACTAAATTATATCAATATGATCCTCCTGTCTATTTTGCAGTAAATATATTTGAAATAGTTTACACTCCAAACACTCAGAATATAAAGTGTAAATGAACGGTTTAATGTATGCTTTGTCTTTAATTTACTTTTCTTACAGACAGATAATTACCACAAGTAACTTCATAATCAGTTGATCATTCTCTTCAGCACCATGGACAGCCAACGTTTCAAAGACTATCCTGACAGAAGACCATGTGCACTAGCGCTGAAGTGCAGTTTTGGGAAACCTTTAAACAGATTTAAGTATAAATGCTCTTAGAAAATGCCCCTGACCACTACAATCAGCTGTCATTTGGAAACTGTTGCCAAGAGACCCGCGAGCCTCAAGCCGACTAGAACATTTGTATAATAGAAGAATTTTATCGGACAGAATGAAAGTGTAGTACTTGAAATGCTTCAAAGAGTAATTGCTAACATGACAGATGCCCTGTTGCCTCTGATTAATGCAGTGCATGTTTTGTGTCATCGGCAATACGTATAAATTGATGTCAGTGTGAAGAGTCTTTGATTTGATTTTTAGACGTGAGGCACACAACAACAGTAGAGCGTGTATCCTCTAGTTCTGTTTTCTTTTTCCTGTTTGTGTCCTGTTTTTAACTTTTTTTTCCTTCTCCATCCTGCCTCTTCCTCTTCTGTATCCCCTACAGTGAGGAGGACGGTGAGCAGGAGGACAAAGCCATCTGGTACTACAGCACCAAGGTAAATGCAACTCATCATTTTCCCCCGTGTGAGAGTGTGCACTCCTCACACAATAATATTGAATTATTTGTTTGAAAAACTCAGTCCTTATTTTTTTACTGATGATACTAATGTGTCACAATCCTGCACTTTTATTTTAATTAGCAAAATACATCTGTTTTTGGCAGTCAGTTGTCATGGCAGCGAGTTTATCTTGCACTGCGTTTACTGAACTCTTCTATTAACTCTGTTCATCTCAGGTCCAGCTAGCTGAGCTCATAGACTGTTTGGATAAGGAGTACTGGGAGGCCGACCTGTATGCAGCACTTGAGGAGATAAGGGACGAAGTGCACGCGCATATGGATATCACAGAGGACCTAACCAACAAGGCCCGTGGCAGCAACAAGTGTTTCCTTGCTGCCTCGAACGGTAATAAAATTAACCACTTTTCAGAGAATCTGAGAACCTTTTTGTCGCTGAATTTAATCACGACTGACGGGGGAAGAAGGCTCTCTTTAAGCCCAGAGTCATTTTTTTCTTCTCTTTCTATCTTTCGTTCCCCATTCCTCTGCCTGCTTTCTCCCCCGATACTCATGAATGCCACCCAGTCATAGAAGGCTGGGCCATAGGAATCAACCCAGCTATTATGTAACCTTACTCTGGTCCCAGTTTGGCCAGTATCCAGCACTTGAGCTTCCCTTCAGTCCCTCATCCCGTCCTTTCTGCCTGTAGGCCATCCACCAAATCCATGAGTACGTTTTTTTTTTAAACTCGCTGCGTTGATGAAAACTATTCACCTGTGAGCACACCGTGTCTAGAGCATTCAGTGGAAGTTCATAACAATTAACTTTAAGTGGTGCCGCTGGCTGTGTGTACGTTTTGATGCAACAGCTTGGATGGAAATTATCACTTCTAACAAGCGTCTGCTCGTTGACGTTGAACGTTCTCACTTACAAGAGACTTTGGTCTTATTTTAGGATGCAGATAACACGGGTATTTAAAATGTATTCCACTTGTAAGAATAAATGTTTTTTTTTATTTTTTTCCAGAGTTCATATCACCAGCCAGATCAGCAAATTCACTCATTCAGATACACAAGTTACTCACTGGTCAAGACAGTGCCCCACAGAAAAGTGCATCCCCTTATTACTTTTGGGGATTGTTTGGGTTGGTACATTTGGCAGCTGTTTTGACAAGAAATCCATTAGAGAAAGATAACAAACAGCACATAGAGGCTTTTAGATTCAAAACTCTGTTTTTGTACATAACCACTTCATGACTTTTTTTTTTTCATCCGACTGGGTGTGAAAGTGATTATTCTTTCACCCAGTGCTATTCTTCTCTTTGCAAGTGTCATACCCAGCCAGGAGACAGCGAATGTATCAGACCTCCCTCTGCATTTATCATTCAGCGTCGATAAAAGACGAAGAATAGACATAATTTAACACAAAGCTCTTGTTTCCTGTTTTGTGTGTCAATACAAGAAAAACCTCAGCATTTGCATACTTTACTATTTGGTTCTGCCTGCTGTCAGATTTCCTATTTGGGTGAGGCAGACTGAACACAGATTATGATGTCTGCAATCACGTAGACATGCAACCACATCAAGACACACATTAAGCAGAAACAACTTGACCAAATCGACGATTTACCACTTAGATGCACACAGTATTGTCTGCTTCAGTCATGAACAGATAGAAATGAATTAGCATTTAAATCTGTAATGGTGTTAAATCTGTCACTGCTGGTGCAACGTGGTGCCATTGTGCTCTCTGATCGCACTAGGATCTAATTCCGTCCTTGTGTTTTACAGCACGTCAGGATGTGAATTGTTTCCAGTCAACATGTACCTATTTTCACACGTTTTGTAAGCAAATCATGTAATGTAAATCTTGTCAACAGTCTGCCACCATTTGAGAAGTATAAACGAAGAAGTCCTTTGGAAGGTAGTCCTGTGTCTTCTCTTAGTTTCCGGTTTAAAATCAACGTACAAGCTTGTCATAATGCGGCCTCGCAAGATGCACACGCTTTCTCTTTTCTGTTAGTGTTCGTTTTGGTTTAGTTCCCAAGTTATCTTTTTTTACCCGAGGACTTGATAACACTGAATTTTAGTCAGATGCTTCTATTCTAGTTTTCCCCCACAACTGAAATCTGTTTAATTCAACCTTGTTCTGGCTTTTAATGTGCTTTTGTTGCGTGTATCTTCATACTCAGCTCTTCGTTTATTGTGTCTTACAACTTTTGTCCTTTTGTTCACGTCTTCCTCCTTTGTCCAGAGGAGATACTGGAGCGGTTGCGAGCTAAGAAGGAAGAGGAGCTGGAGGAGGTGAAGAGACGGGCTGCTGAGGAGGCCCAGAAAGCGCGGCTGGAACAGGAGAAGAAGGAGGTGGATGTGGAGAAGGGAGAGGAGGATGCCAATTTGAAGGATGAGGGGCAGCAGGAGGGCAAAGTCAAAGCTTTGACAAAGGAGGAGGAGACAAAGGAAGAGGAGACGGAAGAGATAAAGGATGGCGACAAAACAGGAGGTGATTATGATTTTTATCTTTCACAGAGCATTCGGAAAAACACGACCAGATGTGTAGCTCAAAGTGATGACAATAGTAGCATAAAACTGTAGCAAAGTCTGGCCTGAAAAGCTGTTTCTCTGAGGCTCGGGGCCTCCTTTCTATTCTGTTTTTTATCCTTGGAAAAAAGGACATCACAATGGTGTAATTAGTTATTGATTGAAGAATCAATTGTGCTGTTGCTTGGTTCTTAGACCAATTAGAAATGATGTGCTTTTTTTCAAGTCTCAAGTTTGGCTCCCACACATATGTTAATTAATGTGTGTCTTGCTAGATGAATTATCCAGTGTAATAAAGAGGCCTTAACAGAATAATAAACATTTATTGCAGGAGAAGAAATTGCTAATGACTTTGGTAAGCAGCATCTAATTAACCTTGAGATCATAATGAATAGAAATGCATGAATGCATCCTCTTAAAAAGGAAATGTATGTAACAGCAGATGTTTTAAAAGTACTGTAGAGTAAATAACATTACTAACGATATATAACTATATATTTGTCAGCTCATTGCTGCTTCTTTTCATTGTCTTTAAGTGATATGCATTATAAACTAAAAAAAAAATGCTATTCATCTGTAGTTGTTGAATCTCCACCCACTGGCCAAGAAGGCAGTAGTGGCAGTAGCATCTCAGATGGACCTATACTTCCGGCGACATCTGCTCCAACACAAGCCACCCCCACCACCGCAAGCTATAGCCTGGCCACTGAGGCTCCAAAGCCCCCGGCCTCTGCCGTGGAGGCCGCGATAGAGGGATGTTCCCATATGGAGGTCTCTAACAACACCAAAGGTATACAAGGACACGTTTCAGAGTGCGGCTGATCTCATTAAGCTAAGCAGTGTGCTTTGCTGTCACAGTCTGCAACAAATGTGCAATGAATCTCACACCCCTATTCACCAGTGACTTGTTTGTTTCGCGATATGCAGCGCTCCTCCCGACCATTGCTTAGCGTGCCTCTTTGCATGTGGCTCCCGCTCCTCCTGCTGGGATTTGTGTTCAGTGTTCCAATTTTTATTTCTCGAAACCTGGCCTCAGCTTTGGAACACACTCGCAGCCATTTTATACTTGAACTCTTCATTCCTCTTCCTCTCTTTTTCTTCCAGTAGCTGAGAATTTGATTGCATCAATTGATTTGCAATCAGATACCATTGTCACCGCAATCAGCAGGGCTAGAAGCGAGGCTCAGTCAACCGGGGACAGCTTTCGCACTGAGTTCTTACAAAAAGCTTTTCTTCTGCTGCCTGCTTGTAATTAGGACCCCGTAGATGGCTGTGTGTTTAGGTAGTGCTTCCGCTCAAAATTGTTTAGTGATTATTTGCACATATTCACCCTTAATAATTGCAGAGCTTCGCCATTTGTTGTTGTGGTCAGTGTGTGGCTGTGTGCGCACAAGCCATGTTGTAGTCATGCCTGGACTGGTCACACATTGCTTTCAAGGGACCCATCCCTCTATTTGAACTGGTTATTTGGTGCATGCATTAATGCAACTAATCAGTAGAGGGAGCTATGGCCTTAGCTATGTCAGACCGATAACAAGAAAGTTTCTGTCTTCATGAGTGACCTTCTACTTGTGCAGAAGCTTGTGTTTACTGGGCATTGCTGACAGCTTTGTTGATACAGTTTGTCTTGTTTGTTTGTTTCAGTCAAGGCTAAAACCTGTACTTTGCTGCAACACGTAAATGAAGCATGAAAGATGTTTCAAAGATGATCGCCGGTGACAGCAAAAGCAATACAATCAAAGCAGGTTTGTTTATTTAACAGTCTATACTCTTTTCCGATTTTCTGTCTGATTGCAGCAACCCCATCATCAGATTCTGTCCCCGTCAGTGGAGATGGCGTCCCCAGCCTGAGCCAGCCCTCCCAGACCAGCGAGGAGAACAGTAACAGCAGCACAGGAGCTGTGGTCCCTCCCAGAGGTCCTGAACCTCCGGACCTGGCCGACAAGTCCTCCCAGTCATCCCTGGCCAGCTTTGATGACACAGGTCTGACAAAACGGAGACCTCATGTTGTTACATTTGACGTGGTAGTTTTATCCAGTTTTAAGCACATTCCGACTATTATTTATGTAACCATCGTCACAAGGGTGTCGCTTTTAATGATCATTGCACATCATGTGTGCGATGTCTGTGTTTTCTGTTAACTGAAACGGGCACTGTGTTTCCAGGGGACATCAAGGACTCGGCCAACGGTGAGGGGACAGGTCTCAGCAGTAAGAAGTCGGCAGCTACCCGCATGGTTACCCGGCTGAGGAACCCAGAGAGCAAGCTCAGCCAGCTGAAGAGCCAGCAGGTGGCTGCTGCTGTTCACGAAGCCAACAAGGGCTTCAAAGAGGGCAAAGAGGTGAGAAGATCTGTGGATGATTTCGCTCTTTCAGACAATGAATGGAAAAGTGGAGATTTAACTGATTTAGCCGATGAGTTAGTTACCTTTTCAAGGCTGCAGTGTCATTGTATTCAGAGCAGCTGGATAAATCTAAATGACTCCTCCCCATCTCTACAGGTACTAGTAGTAAATGCACAGGGTGATGTCACCCGTGTCAGCACGCGTAACAGCAAGGACGTGGTGATGAAGGGAACTATCTGCCAATACTTCAAACTTGGCCAGGAGGGGAAGTACCGTGTCTATCATAACCAGTACAGCTCCAATGCTGTGGCCCTCAACAAGCACCAGCACAGAGAGGCAAGTATTGTGTTTGCAAGTGTTTCTTCCATTATTCTGAAGCTATCCAGGTCTGATGGATACACATGTATTGATACTAAGGAGAATACCTAAAAGAAGTTGACAGTGAAATGTCCCCATTCCTTCAGACTCTTAAGATTAATCACTGACTAAAACCCGTTTGTTTCCATCAGGACCATGACAAGAGGCGGCATCTCTCCCACAAGTTCTGCATGACACCAGCAGGAGAGTTTAAGTGGAACGGGTCCATTCATGGCTCTAAGGTTCTGACTATCTCCACACTGAGACTCACCATCATCCAGCTGGAGAACAACGTTCCAGCACCGTTCATGCACCCCAACTGGGCCTCGCACAGGTAGAGATCAGTATCACTGTGGCATGGAAATGAGAATGTGTTACGACTGCTTGCACATGTGCATTGCTAGGTGTTTTATAACCATCCAAAATATTCATTAGGTATTAGTTTCATTGTTGAAATCACCTCACGTGTAGAAATGAGAGAGAGAAGTACAGTTGAGGATTATTTAAGGTTAAGGTGAAGAGAGAAGTTTAAAGGTGTTTTAAATGTTTCTTTGTTTTGTTTTTTTTGTAGGACCAATTGGATCAAAGCAGTTCAGATGTGCAGTAAGGCCAGAGAGTTTGCACTGGCTCTGGCCATCCTGGAGTGTGCCATCAAACCTGTGGCTATGCTGCCTGTCTGGAAGGACTCGTTGGGCCATACCAGGTACACATATTGTGTCTATATATGTATATATGTACTGTGTGTGTGTGTTTGTACTGTACATACTGTATGTATACTGCATATATTCATAAATCACACATAAACAAAATAATAGTTACAGAACCTCTCCACAAATTCAGTTTAAATGCAAAACATTCAGATGCATTTAAAAAAAAAAAAGTGTACATTCAGTACATGCACACAGGGGATGTGTGGTCAGTTTAGCAGGCAGAGGCGATCTTAACCAGATCTGATCAAAGGGGCCACCCTAGCTGTGAGGCATAATATTTAGACTGCAAGTCCACTACCAGTACCACCCACCTCTGCCTGTACTACTGCTTCAACACCACAACGCCCCTTTTAAAGAAGCGATTGTCCAAGATTTCACAAGGTTAGGACCTGAATGTGTGTCTGTAGTGTTTAATGGAACTGTTCCAAGAGAAGCTATAGTTTTCTCAGCTTTAATCGAGGCTTTAATCATACTTATACATCATTCAACAAGCTTTCCAATTGTTTATTTACACCTAATAATAAAAGAAACAATTATTCATATAAGAATTGCTGAAAAAGAAGACTGAAGGGTTAAAGGGTGTGCGTGGTTGTTGTCAAGTCACCTCATACAACAAGGATTTAAGAAATAAATCACAAAAAAAGTTCTCTTGGTTAAAAAAAAAACAAATAAGTCTTCTTCTACATCACTAGACTTAGAGAAAAATGTGTGTGCATGATTTAGTGGCATCCAGCAGCATAAATGCAGATTGCAACCACCCTGCCCTTATCCTCTCCTTCCTAGTGTGAAGGAGCAACTATGGTGGCTGTGAAAAAGGTAGATGGCCCAATCTAGAGCCAGTGTTCAGTTTGAAACACGGCACTCAAAGAAAGAGGTCCTATGGCATCTGTAGATGTATCAGGCTCATTCTAGTCACTGCAACAAAATGATTCTTATTTTCAGATGATTATACACAATCTACACATATGAAAACATAATCATGCCTATTATATTTAGTTTCTGCCTTATTCTGTAAATAAAGCGCTCGAAATCTTACACAGCATTCTATACTGCATCACAATTTAAAAATATATGTTTTCAGGTTAAACCGCATGACTTCCATTGAGCGTGAGGAGAAAGAGAAAGTGAAGAAGAGGGAAAAGAAGCTCGAGGACGAGGAGACGATGCAACAGGCTACTTGGGTCAAGTACACTTTTCCAATCAAACACCAGGTAAGTCTCATAACTATAATTGATCATTTCTTGATATTTTTTGCAATGAATGCACATACAGTAAGCATATCAAACTGAGACTGGACAACTGGCCCTGTTTATTTGTACTTGGTACGAGCCAGTAAGACCGGTTTGGTCACAATATATCTTACACACAGGCACATACTCTGTCTTCTGCCCTGTCATTTGGCTGTTGACTGCATGCCTAATGTCTTTTTTTGTCAGTATTTATTCATGCCTGACATGAGATAATCCTGGCAGGAGTGTTAACTTGATAAGATTTTCCTAACTATTCTAGTTGTGTTTCCATGCCATCACAACATATATTGATAATGGGGTGACGGTAATAATATTTCAGTTTAGTCTACTTCTACACTAAGACTTTAATGCCTGGAAAACTGATTCATTGCTGTGGGAAACACTGGTGTGTATGCTGTGCGTATGTGCGTGAGTAGCCATCAAGGGCTCTTTGATGCAGCAAGCTGAGCTCTGCAGTGAGTCATTTCCCTCTGCAATTAATGATCAGTGTGTGAATAACCTCCTAACTTTTAAGCGCTCTTTATACCTTCACGCTCTCCATTTCCACAGCTTTTGTCTCTTCGCCAATTCACTTTTCTCCATTTGAATCTTTCACCTCTTGCCGTTTCTTTATCCCTCTTTACCTCATGCCTCTTCTACCTTCTTGTCTTATGTAAAGGTGTGGAAGCAGAAAGGAGAGGAGTATCGTGTTACGGGCTATGGGGGCTGGAGTTGGATCAGTAAGACTTATGTGCAGCGGTTTCTCCCCAGGCTTCCCGGCAACACCAACGCCAACTACCGCAAAGAACTGGAAGGTCTGAGATGGGAGACTTCGGGGCCTGAAATGTGTTTATTTTATTTATTTTTTTAAGTTATTTGGAATTTGGTTTTGTCTAATTTAAAGTCTCTTTAACTCTGAGAGTGAATTAGTCTCTCGTCCGTGTGTGTGTCATTGTGTGTGTTGGCTGACATTCAGTGGATTAAGTCTCTTTTGATGTGTCTGTGGAGGTCATTGAGTAATGTAGTAGAAACTCTATAAAGAGTTGACAAAATTGTACTGAAATTCATCCAAACTTTGGAAAGATTTTTGACTCATTTGATGTTTCTTGAGTTCAAAGAGCTCACATTAGACCTCACAAATAGTTTGGATTCTTGTTTTATTCATTTTTATAGTTTATCATCTTGTTTATCCTTTTTTTCTCCAACTACTGCTAATTGTTTCAGATGTTCAATAAAACTGCAGATTAACCGCAGTGCCAAAACCATGATCTTAATGTTGCAGAAGCTGAATTAATGACTTGTGCTCCAAAATGTCTGGATTAATAGCAATAGTGATTGTTAGTTCAACGTGTTTCAAACTAATTCGAAAAATAAACTCTCGCTGTCATTGTGTCTTCCAAAGATGCCAAACTTGGCAAAAAATGTACCCTGCTGGACTTGAGTCGACGACCCAGTGTAGCTGAACCAGAAGCTCAGGGAGCTGCTGTCTTAAGCAGTGAGGCAAAAGATCAAGACTGCTCTGGCCTCTCCAAACCTGCAACCGGTCATCCGATGTCTGCTGAAGATCGGAAGTCCAGTGAGAGGATAGAAGAGGAAACAAAAGAAGGGGAGGATAAAAAAGAAAAGTCTGAATTGTCAGCTGATGAATCACCTACAAAGATGGAGGTGGACCCTGCAGACTCAAGATCAGATGAAGAGCAAAGTATGACAGAGTGCGACTTAGTGTGCATTGTGTTCAGTATATTTTAAACTCACCAAATGTCCTTCCCAAGCCATTTCAACTTTATTGACATAAATTATAAAGAAATGTGATGAAGTGTCTCATTTTTGTATCAATACAGATTCAAGTCTGAATAATTTTTTTTTCTCTCCAGGGTCCAGTGTTCAGACTTCCATGAAGGAAGAGGCTACAGAGTGCTCTACACGACCCTTTAACTACGATGTAGTCGACGTCAGTAAGGGCTTCCTTAGCCGAATCGCCTACAAGAAGAAGGTCAAAGCCTCCAAGCTGGACAGCCTCCTAGAGCGACGAGTGAAGCAGCACATTATCGAAGAGAGGCAGAGGCAACAGGTGCCTGCCTCCAAACCTCAGACTCCTAAATCAGTTTTATCCACTTCAACCCCGACTCTGAGCACTCCAAGCCGGCCACGGTCACCACTTAAGCCCCATACTCTCACTCAGAAACAGCTCCCCCTGGGCGAACCTGTGAAAGTGGAAGAGAAATCTTCCACAATACAGGCTCCAGGGTCAGGAGAAGTTGGAGGACGAGATGTTGAAGGGGAGAGTCGGGCTGAACTCTCTAAAACTATAGATGAAAATGTCACTCCTCTTCTTCCTTCTCCTGCTCCGGGCTCCACACCCAAAGACAGTTGCAATGCAGGTACAGGTGAAGATTCGGCATCACCACAAAACCAAATCACCTCCATGCCTCAGGAATTGGAGGCAGACTTAGTGGGAAGGACTATGGGGCCAAAAGAAACAAATTCAGATAGTTCAGGACAAGAGGGTGTCAAACTGCCTGATGTTGAAACATTTGGGGGAATTCATAGCTCTTTAGAGCAACAAACAGCCAGTGTACCATCAGATGTTACCAAGGCTGCATGTATTGAAAATACAGGGTCAGAGGTACCCAACTTGAAAACGGACTCTTTAAGGACATCTACAAGTGTTCTTGACCAGAAAAGCAGTCAGAACACATCTCCTTCTAAAGTTATTCAGCAAAACCCAGAAACTTTAAGCTCAATGCATTCATCTACAGGGGAAAATGGCATGGGGCTAATGGAGAACCAAGAAAGTATGCAAAGCATCGGACAAGGTAGAACTACAGGCGATGGCACTCCCGAGCCAGTTTCTCCTCTCCCTCAGGTAAATGGTAATGATGGCTCAGGCAGTGAAAGCATGTTGAGTAACTCTGTAATGAGCTCAAATAATGGTGTGCTTACCAACAGTTCACTGCCCAGAGTGAACAGCATTGGTAAAGTTGAAGATCAAGGGCTGGTTGTCTCGTTGAAGGACAACACACAGCAGAAGCCTTTAATTAACGGAGATTTGCCTCCTGGAAATAATAGTACGGTGGTTGGGTCTAAAGTACCAAGCCTAGATTGTGAGGCAGAGAGCAAGAAGACTATATCGGACCAGGACTACAGACCTCCACTTAAAATCACGAGGCTGGAGAACAATATAGATGCACTTGGAACTAATACTCAGAGCACTGTACAGCACAACAGCACATCACCATTTCAGCCTGCGGAGACCAATGTGGTCAAGATCATCCGAATGGCACCATCTCCTATACCTTCAGCAGAGGAGTCCAGTCTGAGCGACGACTTTGCAGAGGAGAATAGTCACGGTGGGACGACAGAGCCGCTCAAGACCATTATCACCCAGGTAACCACAACCTCTACAACCACCACCACCGTGGTTTCCACAGAGACGAGGATGGCCAAAGCGCCATTAAAGATGACAACAGTATCAACAACAGAGAGCAGCGCAGTGTCCACCCTTACTACCATGACCAAAACAACTGTGACCAAAATCTGTTCCTCGGGGCTTGACAGTCAGTCAGAGGACAGCCAGAGTGAAATAGTGACACAAGAACAGAAGACGGCACTCTCAGCCTCTATCAGTAAGTCTACAACCGACACCAGTGGTGAAACCACAGTGTCGACTGTTGCTGTGAGCCAGGAGGACTATTCTTCAACAAAGGGTCGAGTCCGCCTTCTCAAGTTCTCCCGCACCAAGAAGACACGCTCGGACACCGCCCTCCCTTCTTATCGCAAGTTTGTCACCAAGAGTAACCGCAAGAGTATTTTTGTACTGCCCCATGACGACCTAAAGGTGTTGGGGAGGCGCGGTGGGTTCCGTGAGGTGCCCATATTTAGCTACAATGCCAAGCCAGCATCGGATATCTGGCCATATCCGTCACCGAGACCCACGTTTGGCATCACCTGGAGGTAAGTTCACTCTTTCTGTTGTTTTTCTTGCACCCAAAAGCATTTTTGAACATTTTTCATTCTTTCTGTGTTATTGATAATTTATAATTATGCACCAAAAGGTTGCTGGTGAAGAAGTCTCCATGGTGACATTCATCTTTTGCGTTTGAACCATATTAGCAGTTTCAAGCATTCTGTGGCGACTCGAGTTTAGATGCCAGTATCTTCTCCAAGAGCAAATGAAGCAAATACAGAGGGCACGCAGACATGTGGCACAGACTGTAAAATGAGGACCTTCTGACTCTGAGATGATGCTGAGTTTCAGTGGATCTCGTAAACTTTGACACACAATAATAATTCCAGAAATAAAAAAGGAAACTCCAATACAACCCCCCCACCCCCTAAAATGAGAACTTGACACCAATAAATAGAACAACAATAAAGAGAATATATAATTTTTATTTTCTGACAGTCAGACGTGATTTGAATCTACTGACTCCCCAAATATATAAATTCAAAACCAATGCACTGGCAGAACTCCGAATTTACTTTTAATTAAATTTTTCATGACAACTACAATTCATTATACCCTTATTTTATAAAAGGCCACAACAGAGTAAAATATTACTAAATAAACCAAGGTCAGAGAAACGCATTCTTCTTGCAGGCTCTTAAATAATTAGTTTCTTTCTTTTTGTCGCTTTCTGGGGCAAACTCTAACATAGTGAGCAGTAATTTGGCAGTAATTACAGAGACAAAACACACAATAAAAGAATAATTTGAATGATAGCATTATTAGTGTTATGTTACATTTTCCATAGATTTTATAATCATAATAATATTAGTGTGATTTCTTTTGGCCACAATTACTGTACCATGCAGTGAAAACCTCATACAGTGACAGCACTAGCAATAAATATCCTGACTATTCTTAGGTTTTTACTGCACTTTTGGCCTGTCTTGATTGTAATCAAAGTAAACAGTGTAACAGTGTAACATTTTCTAGACACATGTACGCCACCTGTATCCAGTTAACTGGACATGGTTTGAACTAAAGAATGCAAAAATGTAAATGCTAAACCGCACTTAATTTTTGTGGACTGTTTGAATAAAGGCGTAGCAAGTTTTAACTTATCCTTCCCCCTGACAAGGATATTGGGTGACATGACAAGTCCTGTGTAGCTTTGTGTTCATATATGTTTATACAGAGTGGTTTTATAATCACTTATCATACATGTGTAATGTTTATACCCTGATAAGGACGATACTATTTCTCTTCAGGTCACACCCTTAAGCAGTGCCATGTCCCGTTGATTAGTTTGCATTATGCTTTCTCTTTCGCTGTCTGCTGTCCGTGGCTTTGGCCCTGAGTGATGTTGTGGCTCTGAGCTTGGTGTCGCACAGGGACCTCTGGTTATTTTGACCGGACCATAGAGTTCCGAAGCAGTCATGAATCATCCTGCGGTTGCAGAAGTGTCAGGATGTTCACTTTGTGCAGTGACCCAGCCCTGCAGCCCAGGGATATTTTCCCGCCTGTGGTTACACATGGGAAAGAGAATATCTACCAAACACCCATACACACACACACACAGCTTTGTGACGATCGTGTTTTTGTAGATGTGAAAGATATTTTAAATGTTCATGTCCTAAGTGCCAAGTTCATAGTCGGAACAGCTGTCCTGACCATAATGATGTACGGAAGGAATATTTCTTCTATTAGAAAAGTTGAGGAAATTATTCATTGATGGATGACATCCTGTCAACTTATTCTGCAGTTGGAACCGTCTGTTACACCCAAACATTGTTTATTAAATTAAATGGGATGAAATGAAATATGCACAAGTTTCCACTTTGAACTTTGTGAGTTGTGTGCTTTTGTAGTCGGAGATAATATCGGTTCCCAAACCAAATGAGCGTCTGAAATGGCTTGTTAAAAATGGCAGCAAGTCCATCTGTTTGTTTTATGGAAGTGGTCATCAGGGGACAGCAACATTACCAAAAACTTCAGTCTGTTTTTTTACTCTGCCGCTTCCTGTAAACAGTCGTGCTGCAATGTGTTTTCTGTAACACTGAGCGAGTCACTGCCAGTCAGTTGCCCTGCACTAATGAACTGCGTGACACCGGAGAATGCAGAAAACCTTTCATTCAGCTCGTAGCTGTAGGACAAGTGTTCTTTCTTTCAGTTGTGTTTATATTCCAGTTTGAAAGTCACATTTTCAGCAAATTGTACAGAACAACATTTTTCCATTTTCCCATAGTTTCCTTCAATGTACCTTCTTTTATGCGTAGGTGCAAAGTTATACACAACATGCAATACTTTGACAGATGTTTACATACAACTGTATATGAGTAATTAAACCTCCGGGTTGTGTTCTAGGTATCGCCTGCAGACAGTGAAGTCACTGGCTGGTGTGAGCCTGATGCTGAGGCTGCTGTGGGCCTCTCTGAGATGGGACGATATGGCCGTCAAACCATCCGCTGCTGTCGGCACCACGCGTACAGGTAGAACTCCCCTTATCCTCCCAAACATCTAACCGCTTCCAGATAAAGATGACCTTGGGAGGATGGGGATCCGATTTGAGCTAAGGGTTTGACGATGGAGCTAATTCTGTTGTTTACTGTCAAAGACTTAGAAGTAATGTGTTTTTATCTATTTTTTTATATGATTTTAATAAGAACCATCTGATTTATTATATTGTGGATGATTGATCCAGTTGGTGTTTTCACAAGAATTTCACAAGCAGAAACTGTAGTATTTCTGCTGTTCAATAAGTCCATAGTATCATCCTGTATTAATTTTGGCTATCCCCATGGTTCGCCCAAAGAAACACACAAAACAGCGGTCTGAAAAAGACACAGCCTTTTCAGTCTCACTTGGGTTTCACTGTTTTTATGTTGGAGTGCATTTCCTCCATCTTCTTGGGCTCTCGTCCTCATCACCATACCAACCCAGCCCTATCCCCACTCATTGCTACAGAGACATCAGATACTGAGATCACCACCACCGAGATAATCAAGCGCCGCGACGTGGGACCCTACGGCATTCGCTCAGAGTACTGCATTCGCAAAATCATCTGCCCCCTCGGAGTACCTGAGACTCCGAAAGGTGAGATGTACTTTTTATTCCTGACAGTGCCCGAGACCTGAAAAAGGAAGCCTTGGCTATCTAGACCATAGTTAAGAGAATAAGATGAATTTAAGAAAATAAAACGCAATAACACTGATGTATTGCTGATAATGGACAGCTGTCTTTGTCCCCCAGCAAAACAAAATGCAATGGCAATTTTCAAACAGCCCTTTTATTCTGTCCATTCTGTCTTTCCACATCACAGAAACCCACACCCCTCAGAGGAAGGGGCTACGTTCCAGTGCCTTGCGCCCCAAGAAGCATGAGCCTGCCAAGCAGACGGGCCCAGTGGTGATCGAGACCTGGGTGGCTGAGGAAGAGCTTGACCTCTGGGAGATCAGAGCCTTCTCAGAAAGGTCAGATATGGAGTGTGTTGGTTTTAATCCATGATATTTACCTCCCATCACCCCAATGACCATAATCACTAACTTTCTGTTTTTTTCTTCTCACTATTAGGGGTGCAACAATACATGTATTTGTATTTCCATATAGTGGTCTCGGTTCGGTACGCACTATGAATCGAACAATACGCAGTTTTATATTTATTTAATCAACTTCTGACGTTGCGCTCTGTGCCGAAAGCTCAGTGGATCTGCGCTCGACTACTCCGCCACCGCACACGTCTCTGGCACGTCGCATACGCACCGCGGTTTTGGTCCGTCCGCACGCGACTTCAAACCCACAGGAAGCGCTTCAGAAGCGAGCGCGTATCCCGCTAGACTTTGTTTGCATGCTCAGATCTGGTCATTTTCGTGGTTTTCGTACTTCTAAACATGCTTCAACGTGTGTAAATATGCTACGTAGTTACTTAGTTTCGCCTTTGTCTGTTTTTACGACCGGCAGTTTGCACGGAGTATTTTATTTTGAAAATCCACCGGCTTCTCTTTGCTTTTTCTGTTCCTGGCTTCTGCCCGCTCGAGGTGCTCTGTGTAAATTGACGCATGACACAGACGCTACATGCGAAGCTAGCTCGTTGCAACATGGCTTATGCCTTTTTTTTTACAAGGTAACATTTTTGTTTTATATGGTTCTGACTTCTAAGTATGCGTGGTATAAAATGAGGCAGGTAGAGCTGCACCAGATACATTTCATTTAATTTGAAAACTGTACTTTTGAGTTGAAACAAATGTTGGTAATTTCAATAAACTACAAGTTAAAAAGGCATGGAAATTGTGTATTGTTGCACCCAAAACCACCCCAAACTATATATTTTAAAATGTTCCAAAGTGTTGCTGTGTTACAAGCTTGATAGTTTTTTTTTTTTTTTGTCCTTTATAGAGTGGAGAAAGAGAAAGCTCAGGCAGCAGAGCAGGCCAAGGTGAGTACTGTTTAGTACAGTAGTCTTCCATTAAATGTTTTAAATCTTTAAATCATTTAAATCTTTTTTTTTCAAAAAGCACACTTCTTTTCAAGAAGTTTTGTAAGTTAGTAGTAGTAAGAAGTTAATTTCTACTCTTGACATCATTTGTTCAGGCGGCTAAAAGCCTTAAAATATCTCTGTCTACACAACTGATTTTATTTTTGGCTTTCCCTTTGAATACATCTGTCATTTGAATTTATGTTAATGTACTGACTGATTTGTACACCGTCTCAGAAACGTCTGGAGCAGAAACCAAGCGGAGTCACCGCTACCCCAACAGGGACTCCTGCGACACCTGCCTCCACGCCCAAAGTCATTGTCGGTTCGCTGTCAGGCCAGGGCACCCCCACCACCAAGGTGGTACTATCCACTAAGATGGGCACCCCCGTCACATTCCAGCAGAACAAGAACTTCCAGCAGTCGTTTGCCACCTGGGTCAAGCAGGGTCAAAGCACACAAGGTACTGCAGAGGATTGTAACTAACAGCCAGTTTGGTGTACTTTAGTCTGGGGGACCAGCGGGGAAGTACAATGTAGTCTCTTCTTTTACTTCATTTAAAGTATATCAGAACAAATCATACTACATGTATTCACAAGAGTGCAGCTCTGAGGTGTAATAGTTTTACCATTATATTAGAAGTAGTAGTATTATTGGATTTACAGTAGTAAAGATTGTTTTCTTGTGTTTTGCTTTATTAGGAGGGGGCACAGAGACCACCGTAGCCACATCTGGTGGGCACACTTTCCAGATTACGGGAACTTCAGTGGGTGGAAAGGTAGTGACCACCAAGCTGCCGCTGCCCGCCAACAGCAAGATCGTCACAGTCAACGTGCCAACTTCACAAGGAGGTACGGCAGGTTTTAATAAGTCTCACCTTGAAGGCAGCCAGAGGGCGCTAATTACGTTTATGCAGTGTAGACATTTCTTCTTTCCATCCACCGCAATTTCGGGATGCATGTATGTTTGTGTTTTCGTTGCTTCGCCTCAGACCCCACAGCTGAGACATTTCAAATGTGTCAAAGGAGCCAAATTAGATCTGGCTCGTTAATTGGATGCCATTGTAAGCAAGTTAGCGGCCAACCACATGCACGGCGTTTTAGAAGGGATGAGTCTGTCTTCACTCATTTTAAATGATGTTGGTGCCAGCTGCCGCAGGACCAAATATTTTGAGGTCTACAAATTGAACACAAATAGACATTCCCCTGTCTTTGATTACATCTGTCAGTGAGCCAAGAACACAAGTCATGTTTAAAGGCCCACAGCTTAGAAGAACTATAGGGCTCAGGTGTTCAAATGCTTTTTGTCACTGTTGGCTTCATTTCACTTGGTCCTTCAGTGGTAATACATGTTTACCATGAAACGTTGTGCTCCTTTAATTAATATTAATTAAGGTCTGTCTACATTAAGAATAAGGTGCATTAAACCTGCTCCCACCTCTCCGACAATAATGGTGTTTGACATTGCAGGCCGGAGTTTTCAACTACTGTACCGGTCCAGCAGCAGACAAAGTTAGAGCTAAAAGGAGAGTGAATATTGGGGTCGCTAAGTGGAGCTTACACATACATTGAACGTTACGCTGAGCTTTGTTTAGGCCAGTTATCATCTGCTTGTGCTCCAGGTAAGCTTTTTTTGTTCCACCAGCTTCTCCCTGGACAGATGTAAAATGTGCTACTGCTTCAGAAGCAGCCAGTTTCTCGCTGTGTTTTGAGCTACTGTGGCAGCCTGGTCTGCACCAACCTCATTGTGGTGGCCACTATGTGCCCAACCTCATGAGTCAGCAGCTTAGTTTGGTGTGGCACATCATGTCTGGTTGTGTCCTGTCGGCATGGTAATCTAATAGAAAGCTGTTATTTTGGTTGGATGGTTTTTGGGGATGGTAAACTTGTGTAGTCTGAGGTTCTAAAACCAGACTGTGGATTGAGAATTGTTCTATCTTAACGTTGGTGCTTTTTGAAATGTCAATATTGACAGTGTGGATGAGGTGATAGTTTCTACGGAGCAGCGCCGGGCCTGTCTGTGGTTCTGTCAAATTATTGGATGATGGATATTGCTCAGCACTCAGTAAAGGTGGTCTGTCATATTGACATGCTCTTTTAAAGTCGTTGACAGCTCTTGTGTGGCTGATATAGGTCAGATATGACATTCACAAAATCATTTACTTCATTACTGTATACATAAGATGCATGTTCTAAATTAAAAATATGAAACATGCTGCATGCAAAAAAACACACACAAAAAAAAACATGGACGGGAAAGGTTAATCTGGAGATTAAAGGACTTTCTAATCTTTATCTGCATTTTTCAACTTTTACCAATTGAGAACAAATCAGGGAAGCTGAGAGTTGTTGTCATAAGGCTGAAAAAAAGAACGACTGAAAATTTTCAAACATGATGCAATGACGATTCCCTTAAAATAGCATCTCAGTGTAATATTACATGTATCATTTGATACAGCCCTGCTTAAATAAAACATTGCAATCACCAGATTAAGAGAGTGATATTCACCAAGGATATAAAGAAAGTGATTTTTCTTACCTTTGAAGTCACCATGAAGGAGAAACTAAGTTCAGGTGGAGTGTAACCATTTAATGGACATGTGTATTTATCCAGCATGACTGTTTGATTTGACTGTTTGGGAGCTCTGTTTGTTTTGGAAAGGCTTAAGGAAGTTAGGCAGGAAAACAAGTTTACCCTGAGGTCTGCTTCCCAGACAGGTAGCCCTCTATAGCGGGATTCCGTTTTCCTTTTTTTCCCTCCGTCTTTTTGAATAAAAGTGTACCTCTCCACTCACTGGAGTCCCAACTCCCCGACCTCTCCAAACAGCCAGCCCATAGAAAAGCTTGTTTGATGTGTGTGACCAGAGCTGCTACTCCCCTGGTCTTACGACCGGGTTTAACGTCCCAGTTTGAAGAGGGAAACCCTTGATGTATAGGTTTACCTGCTCGGTTGCGGTTGAAAAACCACAGCAAGACGGCAGCAGCAGAGGAAAAAGAGCAACACTCATGGTTTCCATTTCTGCCACCGACTTCACGTGAGGTCATTAAGGCACAGAGCCCGGTGAACAAATATGAAACGCTCCCTTTGTCAGATTAAAGGTTGAGAGAAAAAAAAAAAAGAAGTGGCATCTGAATTCATGCATAATGTATGAGGGGGTTCAGGTATGTTGGGGGAAACCCAACTAAGCTTTCAGTGAACCTTTGAAGATTTTGTTTACCTGCTCAACTAATATTTACCGTCGCTGTGATCAAAAGCTGGCCATCTAGCAAGGAGAGAAGCCCACAAATAATGTATTGAGTTGTGTCAATGCAGGACTTCTGCACAGCCGCTCACTTGTAACATGCAAACACGTAACCACTGCTTCACATCAGTAATTGTATTAGGCATTTTTGAGCATTTTAAGATTTTTGTTGGTGGATGTGTTTGACGCAGCAAAAGGCAGGTTAACTATATATATATATATATATATATATATATATATAAAACCTTCAAATCTGACTAAACAGTCTCTTCTTTGCATAATTTCTTTCATTCACTCAAACCACTTGTGCTTCCATGTCCTTTGTGTCGTCTCTTTAAGTATTTCTCCTTGTCCTCTAATGTCTCCACCTGTTCTCTCTCAACTGAACTGGCAAAAACTGCTTTCCGGGAAACCTCGTCTTCACCCCGCCCTTCTTCTCCTCTCGCCTTCTCTTTTCTCATTTCTACTCTGGTATCTTTTCTGTTTCTCTTTGCAGGTGTGGTTCAGCAGAAAGTGTTGGGTATCATCCCGTCCAGCACAGCGGGCGGTGCCCAGACCTACACCACATTCCAGCCCCGCACTACCACGCTCAACATCAGGCCCAACACCCCAGGCTCCCAGCAACAGGTACGTCTGTCGTCACCCTGCTCTGAAGATGTGCTTTTTATTTTGTCATCCTTTATGCATTCCCATCTGCGGGCTGCACAGCTTTGCTTCTTGTTTGGCTCTCAAAGTCTTGCATTACTGATTCTGTTGCCTTTGCTTTTGTTTGTACAGCAGGTATAATAACTACTTTCTCTCTGTGTTATTTTATACAATAGAATAGAATACTATTTTATATGTAATATATATAATTTCCATATTGAAACCGAGTCACATTTTTTTTTCCCCCAGACATACTCCTGTTTACCTGACATTGATTTTGACCTCTTCTTTTCTGGCTTTGAAATAATTCATGAATAACATCTTCATGAAAATATCCTTCCAGGTTCTGGCAGCTGGTGGTCAGATCCGTCCAGGAATGACAGTGATCCGAACACCGATACAGCAGACGGGACCAATGGGAAAGACAATACTGCGAACTCCACTCGTGGTCCAGCAAGGTAATATTGTTCAACTGGACATAGAGCAACTCCCTCTCAAAGACACGCGCAGAGAGTTAAGCAATAAGTTAAAATTGAACTATTTAAGCATCCGGCCTCTTGCAGAAATTTACCCTCTTCATAAACCTTTCACTTCCAGGTCAGGGTGGACAGCAAGTAGTCACACAGATAATTCGTGGCCAGGCAGTTTCCACGCCAATATCAGGTGCCAGCCCTGTCGCCACAGTCACTGGCCAGGGGACAGCCAGCCCCACCGCAGCAGGGCAGGCTGCAGGCCAAACACCACCAGGCACCCCACGGGCGCAGGGGCAAGGCCAGGTTAAACTCACGCTGGCACAGCTCACCCAGCTCACACAGGTTAGTGAAACACTGAACACACCAGGACGTCCTGTCTCACCTTGTGTGCAGGCTTTGAAATGAACACCACCCAAAGCTCTGAAGATAAATACATTTCCAACATTGTGAACATTGCCCCACAGGCAATCAGACTGAACTGCACATGTGATTAACATAATAACAACCCCCCCTCCCCATCTCTTCTCATCCTCTCCGTAGAAGCAGCAGGCCGGGGCAGGTGTCGATAGGCAGGCTGGTGTCACTGGTACCCAACAGGCTCTGACGGTGATGGTTCAAGGCCAGGGCCAGACTACTGGTCAGCTGCAGGTCATACCTCAAGGGGTCACCGTCATCCCAGGACCTGGCCAGCAGCTCATGCAGGCAGCGCTGCCCAACGGCCAAGTGCAGCGCTTCCTCTTCACCCCTCTGGCCTCCGCTGCCACTCCCACATCAAGCACAGGTATGACAGGAAACAAGCAGGATCTCTCGACAGATGAGCATTTCAGGACAGATGAGATTATATTTTATTATGTGTGCACGCATATCTGTCATGTTTTAAAGGTGACACTTTTATGACTCTCTGCAGCCACCACAGTTCCTGGCCAACCCAACTCCATCTCTACCAAAACCCCCGCCCAGCAGGCTGCCGCCCCCATCCAGGCAGGGGCGACCCCCTTGGCCACCACCAGCACCCCTTCGTCGGCCACCCCACAAGGCCAGTTACCCCCTCAGACGCAGGCGCACATGCCCATCCAGTCTCCCACTTCACTGCAGGTGAAAACGCAGGGAGGAACTGCCCAGCTGCAGCTGCAGCAGACTCCGCAGCTCATAAGCATGTCGGGACTGCAGCAGCAGGTACAGGTATGATTAGCAAAGAGACAATGTGATCAGTGCTATTGCATTAATCCTTACTGCAGATGTAGATAGCAATTTAGCAGCTAGGCAATTAAAACTACTCAGGTGACCAGCACTAGAAGACCGGTGTAGACTGATTCAAAAAAAGTTGCTTGTGCATGCTCAAACTAAACCTGCGTCATTCAGTGAACTGATTTAATTAATTAGTTATGAATTTAATTTACCCTATTAAATGAAGGTGTGTGTGTGAACCAATCTAAATGGACATTTTATATAAATGTACAAACAAAACTCTGTTTTGTTAAATTTGTGTATCTTCTGTGTAACTGCAGGTGTTGGCCCAGCTGCAGGCCCAGCAGGGTGGAGGCTCTCTGCCACAGCACATCAAACTGCAGCTTCCTATCCAGATACAACAGACCGGGACCACCTCAGCTCAGGGAGGACAGGTAGAGCAGCGAGCTTGATAAACCAGATGCTAACTTAAGTTACCCTTTTATAGGACCAAAGTAAAGTTAGAAAACAAATCAGAAAGCCAGAGTTCAGTCATTTGAAATGCACAAATGTAACCACTGATTTACACATTTACGCATATGAAATTGTAAACCTCATCACACACTGCTGTCTGCACAGATTGGGAACGTAGTGACCATCCAGGCAGCTTCTGTCCAGGAGCAACTGCAGAGAATCCAGCAGCTCAGAGAACAGCAACAGCAGAAGAAGAGACAAGCCGCAGAGGCTAAGAGAGAGCAAGCGCTCAACGCAGCCAGCCAGAGCGACATCATTCAGAAACAGGTGTGTGTGTGTGTGTGTGTGTGTGTGTGTGTGTGTGTGTGTGTGTGTGTGTGTGTGTGTGTGTGTGTGTGTGTGTGTGTGTGTGTGTGTGTGTGTGTGTGTGTGTGTGTGTGTGTGTGTGTGTGTGTGAGAGCATGCCAAGGCACCCATCTCTCTCCCTGTCATCAGTACATAAACAGTCATCATCGTCCAAGCCTCCACTAAGACTGGGTTTATTTTTACAGCTCAGGCCTCGTCTGTTTGTTGGGCTTAATGCTACCACAACTACTGTGTGTGTATGTGTGTGTTTTCATCCGTCTCTGTTTATTCGACATGTTGTACAGTCTGGTAACATTTAATAATAATAATAATAATCCATTTCTATAGATGTTTATCGTACATGATAGACATCACTGAAGTCACATTTTTTCCCCAAAATGTAGCCTGTAAATATATTTTCTGTTGTTAAACATTTGATTTGTTCTGACATCTTCCTGCGTTGTGTGTTTCAGGTGGTGATGAAACAAAATGCTGTGATTGAGCACCTGAAGCAGAAGAAGACCATGACGCCGGCAGAGAGAGAAGAGAATCAGAGGTTTGTGTCCAAAATCTGTGGGTGTGAAAATGAAGAAATATTTTGCATGTGGTCAAAGGTGTCATTTTGGAAGGTTATATTGAAGCGCTCTGGGCCATTGGAAAGAGTTTCTCATCGATCAAAGTGAAAGCAGAACTGTGGTAAGATTATGCACCGGAGACAATGAAACAACTGCGCAGAAACAATGTTCATGGTAATCATCTGTGGGACATTTCTTTGAAATGATGTCTTCATATGTTCGGATCATGTGGGACTGGACATCATTTAAACAGCCTATACACTCTCCTCTTTACTTTCTCCGTTTGGCTTTTGTCCAACACCACGTTGGGAGGTACTACACAGCCTGGGAATGTTTGGGTGTGTAACCACCAACAGCTGCATGTACTCAGTGTGACCCTAACAAGCAAGAACACAAAGACAAACCCGTTTACAAAGGACACGGGTTGTACAATAAAATCGCACGAGGCCTTTTCAACCCAGCACAGATTTGTAAGGATGTAGCAAGTTTAAACCTCGATATAAAAATAAAAAAACGACTATTAGCTTGGCAAAATCTGACAAAATAACTGAGATAAAATAATCGTATTTGTTCTTTGTAGCTGGAGGAATTCTCTGATACTGATTGGTGGTATCACCTCAGTGACAAATACTACTGTTTGTGCTCTGGTCCTTTTTATATCGAGTCAAACAGTTCAACAGGCTGAGTGTGTGTCGAGCTGTTTGCCTAGCTCTAAAAATGTGCAGCTTTACTGCTCCGACTATGAAAACAAAAATAAAATCCATAAAATAAAAGTTGAAGAATCTCCCTCCTGTTTCATATACTGTACATAGATTATGCCCTGACCTGCAGTTGACCCTGACAACCATGTGTTTATGTCCACAGACGGTGTGTCAACACTGTGCCCATTCACACAAACCTGAAATACCAAACCCAGACTACCGTGACATCACTACAGCAGGCTCTGTCTGTTGTCTGTCTCTCTGCTTATTTTTCATCCTTTTTTTTTTTTTTTCCATTTCTTCATGCCATCCTTTTCTCCCGCTTTTCCTTCAAAACATGACTCGGTTAGCAATAACCTTGAACTCTGACATCAGCCTGCGTTCGTTTGTGTGTCCCGTTTCATTAGTCACCACCACTTTCCACGCCGCATTTGCAATGCGTACTTCAGCGTACACGCTGTACTGTGATCCTGGCCCATCTTCGACCTCATCCGCCTTGGACACATTTGTGTGTGCTGTTCACACAAACGTGCACTGAAAGCAGCGTTTCTGTTTTTCGATCTCGGTCGTGAATGTTGGCGAACATGAGCGAACATACGGAGATGGAGCCATAAATTATCTAGATGTACTGTAATATACTGACATTTGACAAAATATGTACGGAGATTTTTTTTTTTTTTTTTTTTATAGAAGTTCTTCTTTATTGCTTAATATTTTTCTACTTCCTTTCTGATTTGCAGGAAGAAGCCTACACATAACCCTGAATCCCCATGTGCGCTTTAATTAGCTTGAATTTGTCTGCATGACCTTTCTTCCTCCCTTTCCCATGTTTACAAGAGCAGCGTGGCTTCCCAGTCGTCATCTATCTGTCCATCTCTCACCATACCCCCTCTTCAACCCTCCGCTCCACTCCCCTGCTACTGAAGCACAAAGTATCATGCAAATAAACACTGGACAACCAAATACCCCCTCTAACATCTGTAAGACACGTGGCCCAGTAATATGACTTATCTGAACACTTGGTTCTCACAGGGACGCAACTGTGACGCTTTTCGAACGCAGCTGTACAGATTCAGGATTTTTAAACATTTGTTGTTGTTTTTTGTGATCAGTTTGTCAGGTCATGTAGAAAGTATTAGCGCACCGTGTTTTGTTTTTTTACGAGTTACAGCCATCTGCCTCTGAAGCCTTTCCAAGCAGCACAAGTGGAAGTTGTGGGGAAAAGTGAACCGTTTGCTTTTCCGAGAGTTTTCTGTGTGTGTTTTTAGCCCTTTTATTTGCGAGTTCACAGCAGAGAAAGGAAAGATTTAGAGCCAGATATGGATGGGGATACAAGTCCAGGACTTTGTAGTTACAAGGCTTACACAACCGAGCCACCAGAATCCCTCAAGGAGTTGCGTCGAGAGAAATGCTCTCATTGTTCATTGACACACACTGCCATTTCTTACATGTGGAAAGTCAGATGTTTGCATTATTGAAGTAGCCAATATCCGTGCAGGTTGTACTTTCTGAAACATTGAAGCATTGTTTGGATTAATACTCTGCGCCTGCCCACTGGTGTGTCAGAGGGATAACTTTCTTCCTCTGTGACTTCGACTGTGCTCACTTTCTGAATTCAAGATTCAGATACGTGATAAACCTTTCCCTCCGTACTCTTTTATCCTTCTTTTCTCTCTCAGCAGGACTGTGTGTTCTATGCGTTTAGAAATACCCTGAATGGGCCACAGCCCGTTTACACATGAGTACTCATTAGATATAGGTGGGCTACTTCCAGTGCTGTACTATGTTTATCAAGCTGTTTATCCTCAATATATAGTACTTTAATATTCTATATAACACACATTTATGATCCTCTGTAAGCCTAAAAGGTCATGAGATGAGATAAATCTGAAATTAATTACCCCTCTTTTCTTCTCCGTGTCTGTCCAGGATGATCGTATGCAACCAGGTGATGAAGTACATCTTAGACAGGATAGACAAGGATGAGAGGCAGGCAGCCAAGAGGAGGAAAAAGGAGGAGGTGGTGGAGGCCAAGAGGAGGTTGGCTAATGCTAGCAAGCTCTCCTCACTCCTGTACCGGCACAAAGAGAGCCTAAAGATGGAGATCCTGAAGAAACGGGCACTTCTTGACAAGGAGCTGCAACTAGAGGCCCAGGTATGATGTGAGGGGGGGGGATCTGCATCCATTCCCCAATGTATCAATTTTCAAATCAAGGAGGTGTATAATGACAAGAAAACCGCCTGAAAAATGCGTGAAGCTTCACGCAATATCATTTTAACCACCGTCCTGACGTTGCACTCTGCAGGAGGAGCTGAAGAGGGACCTGTTGCGAATGCGGAGGGAGAAGGAGAGGGCTCAGGCCGCAGCCCACCAAGCCGCCCAGGCCGCTGCCGCCGCACAGGCCGCCCACAACCAGCAGCAACATACTCTGCCACACACGCACGGCATCGCCTCCCAACACCACCTCGCCACGACCGTCACCTCCACACACAAGAGGAAACGGGAGGAGGAGAGGGAGACCGTGACGTCAGCCAAGTCCAAGAAGAAGAAGATGATCTTGACAACGAGCACCAAGGAGACTAAGAAGGACACCAAGCTCTACTGCATCTGCAAGACGCCGTACGACGAGACCAAGTATGAGGACGTTTACTTGAATACTCTTTGAAATGTTATCACCCATGGTGAAGGCATGACAGTAGCAACATAAGCACAGTAACACTATTTAAAATAAAGCATTGCCAGAGAAAGAAAAAAAAAATCTAATGGCCCTTTTGACTGGTGGAAATTTTCCATCCAACCTTTGTGGGAACTCAGAAACCTGAATTTCAACTGTACAAATGTAGTCCTGCTTTTGGTTCCAAAATGTCCTGAGGCTGTATTTTCCAATGGTCCAGGAGCGATAAGGGGAGAGTTTACTGTACTAAGCTCTGCTGACTGGTCAAACACAAGCCTCCAGACTGCAGCAACAAGTGTAGAGAATTCATTCAGCCTGTAAGGAAGCACTGGTCGTAGAATCAATATTAGGATGAAGGATGGCATTTCATTTAAAGTTATTGGTGTTTAAATGTCAGCTCTTTCCAGACTCATTTTTAAAAACATATGTTTTTAAAAAAGACAAACAAACTAGTGTCAGCTGTTATACATTACTGACAATCAGCGTTCTCTGTACAGGTTCTACATTGGCTGCGACCTGTGTACTAACTGGTATCACGGAGAATGTGTGGGCATAACAGAGAAGGAGGCCAAGAAGATGGACGACTACATCTGTGTGGAGTGTAAACGGGGCCAGGAGGGCAGCACAGAAGAGCTGTACTGCATCTGTCAGACACCATACGACGAGTCCCAGTAAGGAGATGCATGACTGTGTGTTTTGTGTTGTCACTCTGCGTACATGTTCTAATGTTAACCAAACTGTAAACTAATCAACAGCGTTGACAGTGCATGTTAAATAGCCATAGTAAAGCTTGATTTTCCAGGATGTGAAAGCACGGACGGCCCTGCGTCACAACTAAAAGTGAGCACTTCCTGTCTTCCCAGGTTCTACATTGGCTGTGACCGATGCCAGAACTGGTACCATGGTCGCTGTGTGGGAATCTTGCAGAGCGAGGCCAACCACATCGATGAATACGTGTGCCCACAGTGCCAGTCGACAGAGGACGCCATGACGGTCTTCACGCCGCTCACCGACAAGGACTATGAAGGCTTGCGGAGAACTCTGCGTTCCTTACAGGTAAACAGCGGTTTTGTTGTAGCTGCACAAACACACGAGCTTGCAGTCTGTATAGTGAGTAGAAAAGCCAGAGAATTTCACTTGCGTGGCATCCCAGGTGCAAAACACTACAGTAAGAAAGAAACAATGAGTGCAGTGATACTTTTTTTTTTTTTACAAGCCAAGCCTATAACTAAATTCCAACTGTATTTTGCAAAGGAATAATGAATATTTTGCTCTATTACTACATCTCTGCACATTTGCTATACAGGTACACAAGCGCTCTCAGCAGTATCTGAAGCAGCAGTACTGTTGTGGTAGTTTTATTACAAGCGATAGACTGAACTCTAACACAGCTCCTCGTCATGTAAGAGCAGCAAACAAAAGTCCTCTGTGTCCGTCTTATCTGATGGGTTCAGCTCCCCGGAGCGCTACTTGGACAGCTGCCTGGCCTCAGCATTTTTTTTTTTCTAGCTTCCCTCTCTTTTCTTTTCCTCCTCCTACCTCTTCTCCTCTCATTTTCTCCTCCTCTCTCCAGTGGTCTGTCTCTATGTGTGAGAAAAGGGGGAGAGAGAGAGAGAGAGAGAAGTGGGGAAGACGGCAAGAGAAAACATCTGTGTTGACCCACCTGCTCCCAGTGTCATTTTCATGGTGTTGTTTGTTGATCTTCATTGGTTTCAGCTTTCTCAAGTGTCTCATCTTTCTCTTTATCTCTCCCCTTTTTTTTGTCCCTCTCTCGTCTGCAGGCACATAAAATGGCATGGCCGTTCCTGGAGCCAGTGGACACAAATGACGCCCCAGACTACTACAGGGTTATCAAGGAACCAATGGGTGAGTGGAGGAAATGTGTAAAAGAAAATAAATACTTGTCCACATTACACACAAACACAACTATGAATACAGACAACAAGGTATTTGTTTCGCAGCTACTGTATCCAAGAATAGTCAGTAATCATCCTCCAGTCCTATTTGGGCCAGCAGCTACTCTGGAGCCGAGCCTCTTCTGTGTTCTTCATGCCATCGAGTTCCTCTATTTGTACACATATTAAGTTTTCAGACTTTCATATTAGAAGGTTTTTTTTCCCCCCGCAGTTTCCTGTTAATAGCCTTTTGAATTTGTATTTAATAATACAAATCTGAAGTAGCGTCTAAATGTTGCATGTTTTAGCTCATTTACTGACAATTGCACGTGCGGGTGGTTGTTTTCATTCATTGTCCTTTTTATTTATTAAAAACTTGTTTGGACTTGTGGAGAAATGTCACCTTGGGCTTTTGGAAAATGTTCACAGTTTTAAAAGCACGATAAATGATTAATGGATCCATCCAATGGTCCTATTGACTGACAATGAAAATAATCAATAAAGTTGCGGCCCTAGATCATATCAGACAAAATAACTAAACAGCACGAGATAAAATGTTATTTGAACCTATTTAAGGAAGGCAGTGGTCAAGGCTGTATTTGTTTTGAATGCATTGCTCTTGAAACATCATATCTCTCGTGTATCTTTTGCGGGTTGGCAAACCTTTAGTGTTGCACTTTGTGGCTCTCCTATGTAGGAAAATATAAAGATTCTCGTGAATCAGCAGATACCCAATATTGAATTACCAAGACTTGGATTGGGATCCCTGTTTGGAAGATAAAATGGCCTCAGGAGTACTGTTTTCATTTCTTAATAGCGAGAGGCAATTATGAAGCTGCAGCTCCTCACTGGAAGTAACACCCAGTCTCTATATCTTCAACCTGAAAACACATCAGGAGACCAGCAGAGAGGAAGCCCTCCAACTCAGATCAAACCGGCCATGTAAATGGTGACTTGCGTCAACAGGGCCTTTTTGAACTTCCACACAAACAAACCGTTAATGAGCTGGTCCGGGTCTGCCAGGCTCCCTGTGGAAAGGGACCAGCCCCACACTTAGCTCCTGTTGGCCCGGTCCTGGAAACTCTAGTCCTCCCCTCTTCCTTCCACCGCAAGAAAAAGACCTTGTTGGTTTCAAAAAAAGAAAAAGGAGCATTTGGCTGGTGCAGCTACAGCCGTTGGTCGTTTTTTAGAGGGTTTCTAGATGAAATCTGATGACAGAGAAGAAGGAGGTCTTTGATATTGACCATGAGGTTTGTAAGCCCTTAGCCAGCTGGGTGGGGGTTAAGGAGGTTAAGAGTCGGATATGTTTGTTTAAAACGCAGCCCCGGGGACGCCGTGCAGAGCAAACCACCGGCAGCAGCAGATTATATGAAGCTTTTTCGCTAACTCAATCTTATTTTGGTCAGTTTCTAACTTGATTTAACCAGGTTGGTGACACTGAAAGCTCCTTTTAATGGGAAAGCCAGACTTGGAAGCGCTTATTTGACACTCGGATAACGACGTTCAGAAAATGACGCTCTCCTCAGGAATGATAAATCGGTCAGATCTCAGTAACTGATCTGGAAGGCTGAGTAGATCGAGGTTAAAGCTGGCAGAGGTCTTGGATTTTTGCTGTCACATATAAAGTGATGAACTGCGCTCCCAGGAAACATATTTGAATATCTGTCACATGCCACATAAGCTGTAATTACTTTGAAGCAGACATGCTGATTTGTGGAACAAAGTTGATTAGAAAAGCCAGATATCTGCTGCTTCTGCACGTGATGTTTGTCTCTGGCAAGAGTCTCCAATTAAATCTGTAGTCTTTTTTAATTTGTTTTATTACATACTGTACATACAGTTGTTAACCAGATGTTTTTTTTTTTTAATCCCCTTCTTCTTAGACCTTTCCACCATGGAGGAGAGGTTACAGAAGCGCGAGTATGTAAAGCTGACAGAGTTCGTAGCGGACATGACCAAAATCTTTGACAACTGCCGCTATTACAACCCCAGTGACTCGCCCTTCTACCAGTGTGCCGAGGTTCTGGAGACCTTCTTTGTCCAGAAACTCAAAGGCTTCAAAGCCAGCAGGTAAGACGGGGGTCAATGGTGAGGAAACGAAACACAAAATGTTCGGGTGACTTTGACAAAAGGGAGGCAGAGAGCGTCCAACCTGCAGAAGGAAGTGTCTATGACTAAGTTATTAGCAGTCCCAGCTGTGACGTTGACCACCAATAAAATGCAACTTCTGGAAAAATACGTCAGACACAAGTGGAGTTCACTGACTCCTTCTCTTTGATCACCATCTTGTGTTTCTTTCAAACTATTTAAATCACTTGAAAATAACTTTTTTTTTTTTGTCTTTTTGGGTCATGGCTGAACGCTCATACAACCAGCAGGCTTCTTCTGTCAGCATAAAACACTGACACATAAATCCAATATGCAGTGCACCATTTTAAGAATGATGTATGATATTATGTGTTCTTTTAAAAAGCCTGCATTGTTGAGGACACTGCGAGGAATGCATGACTTTCCCTACTTCAACTATTTTTCTGCACGCTGTATGAGCTTTCAGTCACGTTCTCGATCATCTACATGTTGGTGCTAGCTTCATTCACTATTTGGTCAGCTGATTTTCCACCCATAACATATCTGCTTCAGCTTTCACATTTAATAAAGGAGAATTTTCTATTTATTTATTTTTATTTAGTGGAGTTATGGAGTAATGTTCAGACCTGAGTTTTTTTTACCATCTATTACAAGCAGCATAGTTAGTTTAAAACCAGAACAGCCTGACGTAAGCCGCGCAAAGAGCCAAGTTTTCACTGTTACCCTACAATTTGCACTGCATAGATTGGGAAATATGAAAAATTGGTGCTTAACTCATCTCAAACCTGCTGCATCAGGGCTTTTCATGGCCAGGCTAAGAACCAAGGCTCTACTCTCTACGTTCTTTACGTCCTTAATGCTGTTGCTGCTGTAGTTTGGGAGCAGCTTTTTCTGCTCAATTAATCCTCATACAACAAATAGGCTCAAATAACTCCACTGTCTGCTCCTGCCTCGTCGTACATCTGAACTCACCTCACTGCGAGATGTGATTGCTTAAGTTGGATGCACACTGCAAGATTTTAGCAACAGGTTGATTTATACTAAACAAAAAGTTTCGACAAGGATTATTCTTGTGGTTCGCATCCAGCTTTATGTGCCTAAAACGGCGATGTGCTTCACCCGCGTGTATTTACACCATCCATTCTCTCTTTCCCTCTCTCTCTCTCTTGCAGATTGTGATGTCAAACTCCTTGGTGCCGGGGTCACTCTTAAAACAAACAAACAAAAAAATAATTTGTTATCCCGGATGTGGCTGTTTTTACTTGTTTAAAACAGCGTTAAAAAAAACTTTGTAAGAAAGTGCATATATTACGCCACACTGTAGGTGTGAACCTTTTTTATTTTAGAAGCAAAAGAAATTTAAAAAAAAAACTTTCTACTGTCTAATAATGGCAGCCATGTTGGTAACGCAAAGCATTCAAGGGAAAATGTATTTTCTTACAATTCTTGCAACAGATGACTGATATTTTGTTTATGTTTCAGTTGGATATAAGACAAAATATGAAGTTTGTCTTTCTCTTTCTGGAGAGATTCAGTTTTGAAAAAAACACAAAAAGCTGTCGATTGTGAACTCTGACTTAATTTCCACAAACAGATAATTTATCTTTTAATTTGACAGAACTGTTGTTTATCATCTTGGTCATAACATGCTGCAGCAGAACATTTTTACCTCATTTCTTAGCTCAGATTTTTTTTTTTTTTTTTTTTTTTAAATAAGCATGCAACATTTATTAGTTTATTTTTATTGGCTGTACCCATGTATAACTATTTCATGTGCATATTATATCTTTTTTGTGAAGGACTATTTTTATGTTCTAAAGGAAATAATGGTAGGATCTGTAAAGATAGATTGGAGAAAAAATGTAGTTTAGCTTTCCTGTTCTAAATATGGCGAGCTCGACAGTCTCCAGTTTAAAAAAAAAAGTCCTTGTATATACACTGTTGGGCTGACATCACATCATACACTTCGATAACATTTCACCAACATGGCTGCTTGGTCTCCGTCAAAGTGTCTGACCCACTGGCATCCAATACATGTTTTTGTTTTGTTTGTTTTTTTTTGTATTTCCCCTAGTGCATATTTTTGTCATATTGTAAAGCTTTTAATAAAAAAAAAGAAACAACACAAAGTTTTCCAACTGTTTTCTTCCTCCTCTCTTTGCCCATCTCTGTAGGTCTCATAACAACAAACTACAATCAGCAGCCTCTTAGCTCCTCCTAAAATCAAAAAGACAGGCCTTGTGGTTTCCTCTGAATGATTAAGCCCTGTGGTCCAAGTCAGGCTCAGCTCGCCCAACCTCCAACACCTCCACTGCAGTGCTAAAAGGGAGAGAAAAGCTCCTTTTCATCCAAAGTATCACTGGGACATAATGGCAGAGAAGTCCGCAGGGACGCCCCCCCCCCCCCCAGACTCTGTTTGGCAGCCTGTTACATCCCAGCAGCCGTTCATACCAGCATGCGTGCCGTCCCATCCACAAGAGGAAAGATCCAGATGGGAAACTAAGAGGAAATGATAAGTTTGCTGGTTGGAAGTTCAGTGGCAGTCTGATCTGGAAGCATGGAAGAGTTGTGTTCATTCTCAAGCTGATCGCTATTTTTGTTTGTCTTTCAACGCAGCAAGAGTCAGCTTTGATCTTCCCACCCAGAGGTGCAACTTTCATTTCATCCCGTCACATTTTTATGACACAAACATCCCATTAAAGTCCCGGCCTTCTGCGTGAAGCTGCAGTCAATCCCATCCATGTACAAGAGTTCATCCTCCTCATATTTGACTTTGAAAGCAGCATTTTATTGCCGCTGTACCAACGTCGCCCTTTGCCCCCCCATCAGACAACTTAACCAGTATCACCATCCATGTTTCGCACTCATCCACACTGCACCCAGTTATGTTGACTATACCCTCAGGTGTGTAGCCCTGCACAGAGCATGACCCAGTCTCATGAAACCCACATTGTGGCACTGTACATTCCCCGTCATGGTAACCTGATGCTGAGATGTTCCATTTGTAATAGAAGCTCGATTTCAGAAAATAATAATCAGGAGAATCATTTGTTGGATCAACATCATCACATTTGGGCATAGACTGCACTCATCCAGGGGTCTTCATTTTGTCTACGGTGCTGTGTTACTTTCATGTCTATTTCCAGAGAGAAACACCCAGGTCAGGCCATCCCACCCACCACATCCTGCCCCTCTTCTGACCTTTTTCCATTTTGCATTGTGAAAAATGCTAACTAGCTCTGTGGTCCTTTTTTTTTTTTTTTTTTTTTTTTTTAACTTGACCTTTTGTCCCTCCAAAGGTCAAGCACAAGAAGCAAGGAAACAAGACTGTTAGGCCTTCAGGGAAGGTGAAACTTGTACAAGGCTTAACTAACCCACATGTACTGTACCTCCCTCCATGCACACACTGTCTCGTCAAAGCTCTTGTTTCTGTCAATGGCTGAGTCTGTAAGTCTCTCTCCCCTTATCTGTCAGCCACTTCTTCCAGCATATTTCATTGAAGTTGACAGGTTGGCTCACATATGTCTCTCAACTCGCCCTCAAAGCATGGTTAAGTAATTGGATAATGGACTTTTCCACTCAGCATCAACTCAGTTATGTTGCGGTCTGCGGCAGCATGTCTGGGAGTAAACTTTGAGTGGGGACTGGGGAGTCTTTGTATCGTGGGGTTTGTATGAAAATTTTATAGCTGCATTTTTAGCATATTTGGGAACATTTTTGTAATCCGTGATTATCAGTTTTGTAGGAGGGGAGCAGTCATGAGAATTACAGTTGTCTTTAAGTTGTTGAAAACAGGTTCAAATTAAGCAAACGTTTCTGTTTCAATCATAAAGTTGTTTTTTTTATTCTTTGTCTAAAAGCAGAGTTGAGAGATAATGTAGCTTCTGTCTTCTTTTCTGTGTTTGTGTGTCTTTCACACAAGATGTCCGTCACTTTGTAGTCTGTTGATGACGATGTGTTTCATCCACTCTTTGTAATCTCTATTGTAAATTATGGCTGTCCAAATATGTAGAGATAAAAAGATTTTTAGAAGTAGAAACTTTTATTTTTCACTCTTTGAACCAGCAACTAAGCCCACCTGTATATTTTAACTGTCTATTTTTTTCTCTTTAATTGAAGTGAACTCTACGTTTAGGTGAAATTGCCCTTTATATTAAAAGTGCTGCATATTGTGAGCATAAAGTTTTTGAATGGGGTAGAGTGACACAGTTAACTCTTGTAAAGAGTTGATCTTTTTTTTGTAAGAAACCAACCAGTTCGACATAACTTCTATATTGACATTGCATTTCTTGTATTATTTATTCATATCAATGAAAAATTCTCAGTTTTTTGAGTAATGTTGACGAAACGTAACTGCAGATAAAAAGTACTCTATGTTTTTAACAGATTGTGGCAACTCCGAAGAGATTCTCTTTTGTACTTGATAGGACATTTCATCCTAGGTAATAAAGTAATGTTTTTGACACCAGTTTTATGTTTTCTTTAATTGTCTCTGCTCCTTACAGACACACTACATCATGCATGCCTATCCAGGTTTGTTAGTGTGCATCACATTGATACTCAACTCAATATTTTGTGCATTATAAGTAAATTAATTATCTGAAATCAAGATTGATGTCACACCAGATCTCATGGAAGAATCTAAGGAAAATTTTAGCAGCAACATTTGGGACCACTTCTAAATTACCCAGGGATGTTTTGCTAAGACGTGTATGCCCGCAATTGCCGGGACAGGATGAATGAGTCAGTTCCCAGTCCGTAATGATACCTAGATTTTATACGGAAGATTTAACAGCAGAGGAAAAAGAATAAAGGCCTTCCATTACCTTAGGGACAAGGCTAGGTGCGTCAGAAATAATATTTATTTCAACAGCATTAAATTAAGGGTTGAAGTAGTTATGTAATTTGCTATATTTTGAGTCCTAAATGAGATGTATAATTGAACACCATCTGCGTATCAGTGACGGGAGATACCCCTAGAATGACATATTAGGCAGCGTCCCCATGATTCAAGGGTTAAGAGCCCTACCATGAACTGCCTGATTCAAGTCCTATCATAACTTTTGTTCCATCTCTGTTCATTTCAACTCTAGTACTGTCTTTCATCTTAAAAAGGATCAACTAATGCCCCAAAATATCAGAAAAGTTCTGTATCGTATGCTCAAATACACAAGGCAAACACCAATAGACTTCTTCTGACATTGCTATTTTATGTCACTTTAAATACAGCAAATGTTTTGAAACAGTTTAAGGTTAGGCAAATGCATCAGGAAATGTCGGTCTATCATTTGGTTAGTCGGTCCACCACTCTGGTGCAGAGTGAAATATCTCAACAAACAATTTGATAGATTGACATAGAATTTTGTACAAACATTAAGTTCCCAGAGGATCGTGATAATGTCTTTGGTGATCGTCTGACTTTTCTTCTAGCACAAACATGAGGTTCACATTTGTGGGTTCTATCAAAATGCCTCAACAACTGTAGGCTGGATTGCCATGAAATTTTCCGACACACATTCAAGATCCCAGGAAGATTGTAATCACTTTGGCGTAACGTTGGTCCCATCAGCCTCAGTTGTTCTTTGGTTGATTGATAATTGGCATGTTATAGTAGCCTATCACACCAAACTAAGATGGTGACCATGGTATAAACATTATACCCACTTAAAGATACATTGCATAGAAATTGGTATTTCTGCAGTTTAGTATCTCCACTAATTTTTTGCGCTAAAGTGCACTACCACTGTCATAAATATGGACAGCTGTACACGTATTTGTCCTGATAATGTTACTTATGATCAAAAATGAGACATGTTTGCTAAGAGCCAAACATCAAGCTAATGCAACAATGCATGACATAGTAACCAGTAAATATTCCTTACCTTTTTTTTGAAAAGCTCTTACCAACAACTAAGTCAGTCCAAATTTACTCTTGTCCGTAGGCTTCTTGTTCAGTCACTCTCTTTTTCTCTTCCTAGCTTCCTGGATCTGAAAACCTCCTTTTCCTGGTGGTCCAAAACACAAACACTAACAATTTCCCAGCGCTTTGAGCTCACAGTCTGGACAGCCCAGCAAACAAACTGTTCTAACATTAGCTAACAGCAGCTATAGTTCACAGCAGTTTACTTATCAGGAAACTTTGTTAATCACATAGAGTTGATACTCAGCAGGTGGGGGACTGAGTGAGAATGACTCCATTCTCCTGATTACATGTCAGTGAAACATCAAAATGATTTTAAAGCTGTTATTTTATGGTACAAATGTTACACAACATTGCTTTAGTGTGTTAGCATTGTTATTTTAGGCAGATGTTAGCATGCTGGTTAGCCTGACAATGCTACTAGCATGGCTGTTTATACTATATTAGCTGTTGGTTTCACAGCTCATTTTTTGTGCCGACACCCTGTAATAAGTTAATCCGTCCCTACACGCCAAGTTCAACCCCTCGACTTAACTCAATTATCCAGCGCTTTGAGTGAAATATGTGTGAACTAGTGAGCCTTGAAGGACAAGGTCATGACCTTCAACACATGCATACAAACTCTTACTGCGATCACATTACCAACATGACACATAAAAGCCACCTCCAAGGTTGACCTTTCACTCTCCTCTCACACCCTTCTCCCCCACCTCCCTCTCTAAACTCCCCACTCAAACCACTAAATGGATCCAGAGGCTTACACGGACGCTGAAAGCACTGTCGATGACCACAAGCACCACGTGGTTTCAATCCACCACCATTGCCTTTTTCTCTCACTCCCCCCTTGTGGCTTGGGGGCTATCACACAGGAAACAACTTAGAGATATTCCCACCTCCCCCTGCTCTTTTTTCTCCTCCTTTACATCCTCCGCAATGAGGAATGTCCTCCTGCTGCGATAGTAGCCAAGATGTGGAGCAGGCTCCTGTTTCCTGCCTGCCTGCATCTGTTCCCTCCAGCACTGATCCCAGATAGAGGCTTCCTCGAGCCTGGGAACTGACCGGCCCAGCTGACAGACGGACAGAGGAGGAGAAAAGAGGCTTAGCCCTGCCTCAACGTCCAAGTTCCCAAGTCAGTCCCTCTTCCCTGAGGCCAGACAGAGACCTTGGTTGTTAAACTCTAATTAGAGTGTCTTACATTGAGGGCTCCTTCTCATGCAATCAGTGGTAATGATAATGAGGATCAATGTTTCAGTCAGGGAGCAGATATATGCGATAGCGTGAGTGAAGGGTTGGTTCAAAGACAGAAAAAATCCTTACAGGGTCGTTGAGTACAAAACAAATAAACATTTTTATTGGGTTCATGTATATTAAAGCAATGTACGTGTTCAGTGCAAATCTTTTCCCTTTCAAAGGAAGCATGAGCTCAGGGTCCTACTACAATCAAGCCAGGGATTTCTGATTAAATAAAAAGCTATCCCTTTGAAAAGACAGACCCAACACCCCCTCTCCTGCTTCAACCCCCTCCCTGTGTTATTTTACATAACCTTCTTTATTTTCCCTCCACCTTGCCTCCACCTCCTGCTTTCTCCTGCCTGAATACTTTAAATAAATACTCCTTTTTGAGCCTTTGGCCTTACCAGAGGAGTACATGTTTATGTGTAAGCAAGAAAACACGAGCCATCCCAAAGAGGAGCTGTGATGGAGGCACTTTTCCGAAGTCATGTGCCCAGGTGCAGAGAGGATCAGATTCCTGCGATTAGATTTATGGCTTAGTCCCTACAACAACACACCCCTCCTCATTCAGCAAGGCCCCTTTTGATGTCCCAGTATACTCGGGCAGATATTTCATCGTGGACACATAATTAAAGTTAGAATAATAAGCCGTTCTCTTGACAAGCAAAGGTCTTGTACTCTCTCTCTCTCCCTTTTTGCCCTCCTCCTCCTCCTCCTCCTTCTTGTTGATGGTTTTCATTCCCTCCCTTTGGTAACAATAATAGCGCATTTCCTCTTGCCAATAGCAACTACAGTGACAACATGCGCGGGGTTGGGTGTTACATAGTACTAATCAGTGCAATACAACATTTTGCTTTCATATCAATTTAGAGGATCTGTATAAGATCCAAGGTCCCTAAAATGTCCTTAACAACTGTTTGTATGGAAAATACATGTGAAGGTGTTGATTGAAGTGTGCTTTGACCTTACTCAGAAAAACACCAATCATCTTATCTGTATGCAAACTCGCGTGTTTGGATTATGGTGGGAATAAGGAGGCTCAATCTTACAATGTTTCTCTCTCAGTACAAATATTGGTTTTGCGAATGTACAAACAACAACAAACAATGCAGATGTGAATGCTTATACAAGATGATAAAAACAGTATAATTTTATGCTAAATGCATGCATGCTTCAGAACCAAATTTCCCTTTAAAACTGAACCAGATTTATACCTTTCCAATTCAGGGACTTCATGAACCAGCCATGAAAGAATGAGGAGTTTTTAGTGGAGTTGCTATTTTGAGAAGAAATGATAGAGAGCTGAAGGGACGCCCTTCTTTGATGCCCCAAATATTACAAAATGATCATGGAAAATCCATTTAATTGAAGCTGCTTGTGTTTTCTATCAAAGACCCACAAGTCAGTACTTCAGGAACTTTACAGATCAGTAGAAAAGCTCACCCAGAATTATGATACATCATGGCAGTCCATAAGAAAAATAAATCCATGCTTTCCGCAAAATGTCTTCTGTCTCGCACAATACTGAGGGGTTAGTTATGATCAGTTCACGTAAGCTGCAATGTCTTTTCCCCTGCAGCAGGGGGTAACAGTCTCATCTTTGCTTCACCTACATCTGGAGCGGGTGGCCTCCAGAGCTTTCTGGTGCCTTCGTTTGTTGAACCTCTTCACGTAGCTGTTACTTCGCAGGAGACCGTCTCCGGGCTTCAGTTTGCCGCCAAGTAGGTTCAGGAGGTCGCTGGGAAGATGGCGCCTCCGGTGGTAGATCTGGCCCATTATTATGTATCTGGTCCCTTGGGAACAAAAACGGGGAAATGTTGAAGTGACTGAAAATAAGTGCACATTCGAGCAGTTTTCATGTTTGCACTAAACAAAGTAGTTGTTTGCTGAATTCAGGGAAAACAGAATCCCACAACCCACACGGGAATGCTTTATTGAATTTATGGGTATGACACTTATTCAAACTCTGCATGCATGTCCCGTAATATACAACTCCTTTCTTAAATCTGATTGATCTAAGCATGAATCGTACAACAACAATTTTTAAACTTTTACTAAAATAAAACAAATATTTCATTTTATGAGGCTTCCAAGCAACCTCACTGCACTCACCAAGCTTGATGTCAGGGCATGGCTTGCTGCACCTGTAGGTGTCCAGGACGAGAAGGCGAACTTTGAAAAAAAAGCTGTCTGGCGTCACATAGAGACGACTCATCTTGTAGAAGCCGTCGCTGCCCACCATCAGTGTAATGAGCCGTATTCCTTTACGAACCACATCGATGTCGTGAACAATCCCATTGATAGCTGAGTAAGCGACATGAAAAACGTATGTTGAAAAATCATATATATGCATATAGCACTATGAATCTGAGATCTAAGATTTCTGACATTTTTGGAAATATGTTTGCTTTCTTGCCAAGAGTGAGATGAGAAGATTGATACCTTTCATGTCTGTATTGTAAATATGGAGCTACAGCCAGCAGCTGCTTAGCTTAGCTTAGCTTATCTTAGCATAAAGACTTGAAATCAGGGTAAATAGCTAGCCTAGTTCTGCCCAAAACAAACAAACAAAAAAACCCTAAAGCTCTCAAATGAACATGTTATATATTATTTATTTAATTCGAACAAAAAAGTTTTTTACTTGGTTTATGTGGCAGAAGTTGTGGAGTCTCTGCCAGGCAACAAGCAGAGACTCCACAAAATGACATAGAACTATTTATGAATGTATTTACACCTTGGTTTTGTACAAATTTGACACACGATACAAGAGGTAATGTATTCATTGAGCTTTAATATGCTGAACAGAGGATAGCTGTTTCCTCCAGTTTTCACACTTTATGCTAAGCTAAGCTAACTGGCTGCTGGCCACGACTTCATATTTATTGAGCATTTACTTTTACACCTCTACCTTTGGCAAACTATCTTTGCCTCTCAGTGGGTACATACCAAACTCACTGTAGCAGTAATGCTCTCTCTCCTCCTTCTCCTTCCTGCATTCGCTCATGCAGAAGGCATCGTGTGTGAAGTCGGACTCTGCAGAGAAAAAGACAAGCAGAGGATAGGTAGGAGGGACGGAAAGAAAAAAAAAGTGATTGTCTGCCATGTCTCGTACGGAGCCAGACTCTCATTCCAGCGTCATTAGAAAAGGACAAGGTTGTCATTACAAAACCCAGGCGTCGCATTCCTCTGCATGGGGCAGGAGGAGGTGGTATGTGTGATGGGATCACATCCATGTTACAATTCCCATTTTAATTACAATGTCGGAACCTTCTCACTTGCTTTGAATCAGTTTCATTACAATCTCTCGCTTCCAAAAGACTGCACACAAAGGGAGACACTGACTGCCAGATTTGAGGGAAGTGGTTGTAATTAGTGGCAAGGGGTGTTCACTAACTACCAGTGGAAGGGTAAAAACCATCACTGTCATTATCACTCTCTCTGTGAACTCTATGAACTCTATGTTTTAGGTATTTTATGGGGTATTTTTCTAGGCTTAATTAGATAGTAGACAGTGGAGAGTGACATGGTCAGCTTGTTGAACCCACAGGCCACCAACAAATCTGGATTTATAGCATCTCATTTTGTTTTAAAAACATTTAGGTAATTCTGTAGTGTCAGGACCGAATTAAAATACACTTGTTGTGCTTTTTGTGATAAAATGTTAGAATAAGCCTGGATTTATTTGTGTATTCTCCTTTTCCAAGAGGAAAAGTGACTAATACAAATGTATCTCTGGTTTGAGTCACTAAGATTGTGTGATATCATATATTAAAGGTCAGAATGCACAGATTATTACTGCCAATAAATACTGTGATGATAAGTAAGGTTTTCCCAGATGGCTAGACTCTTTGAAATATTTTGAAATATGTAATCCCAAAGGGGAGTTTTACATTCAAAGATCCTGAATATATGGACACCCTGTATTAATATGCAGGTCGTGCTCCAAGGTCAGGATACAACAAAGCCACCCATACCTCGCCTCAGAATGTCGAACTGGTAAAGCAAGCTGGAGGAGCGCCGGTTGAAGATGACTGGGGGTCGGCTGTTGTTCCTGGTTGCTGCACCGATACCTGACTGATACAGACTGGACTTCCCCGGCCTGTTCTCCTCTGGGTCCAACCGTCGGTTTGGGGGATCTCTGCGTGGGGAGTTGGCTGGTTGGTGAGGCTGAGCCTGAGGCTGTACGTGGGGTGGACCCCTGTTTCTGGAGTTTGGGTGTCCATCTGGTTCGCTCTGCTGTGGAGGACTGATGTTGGACTGGGTGTCCTGGTTGGTTTTCTGCACAGTGCGGTTGCTGGTGGCAGTAGCTGTAGCTCCTGTCAGCTGTGTTTTTGGAAGCAAACCAGCAACTTCTCCTCTAGTTTTCTCACTGTTGTGCTCCACAAGACGGTCGCTCTTGGGGCCCTTTTTGCTCTTGTTGTGGGGACTGTGGTGGCGAGGGATGGGGGCCAGGTCACTGTGCTTTGGCCAGACAGCAGAGGGTAGAGGATGGAGGGTGAATTTGGACTCGCTGGTCTTGCTGCTCTTCTCTAGAAGCTCATTGATGGGCAAGGAAGACTCTTTTACCACTATCCGGCTCTGGTTACTCGGAGCTGGATCCACAAAGCTGGTCTGACCCTTTTCTATCAGGGTGTACAGCTCTGGGTTGACAAAGAAAAAGTTGCTCTTCAGAAACATTTCCTTCATTTTGATATAGCAGATTAATGTAAAACATAAGCTACAACAATGGATTCATTTAAGTTCACGATGTTCCTTGTAACTTTAAATACTTCATGGTGTTGGATGTTTCTTACTTTCAGTTAATGAAGTATGACGAATGTTTGCGTTACTACTTCAGTTAAAGCTTCATCAGTAACATTCATCATGAGAACTTTACACTTTATTTTACAGTATGGTGATGATGATCTAACCTGATTAGAAGATATTTGTTTTTAAAAATTAGCCAAAGTCACAAAAGTCTAAAATCTATCAAGATAAAAAAGATTATGTCAACTGTGACTCACTGAGCATTTTATCTAAATTACATTATGTTTAGGAATAACTCCAAATGAGACAACTCTGCAGACAAAATTGTCTCAGACTGGCTTTTTTCAAATAACTTTTTGACAAATGATATAATGACACTGATGCAATGGATGTTGTACTACGGAGATGCAACGCTCCTCATTAGTAAACATTAAATAAACCACAACAGCATGCTCTGTTGTGGTTTATTTAATGCGACTTGTAGAATTAATAGCTCTAATTTTTAAAAGTCAGTGTGTAGCTGTAAGAAAATAAGTTTTTCTCCAACACAGAAAAATGTACAAAGCTACAAATCCGTTCTTCGTGATACAAAAAAATGTTTACACTCACCATTGACAACATGCTCCTCTGTCTTGTAAAGAGGAACACCAAGAAGCAAGAGAAACAGAATAATCCCTGCCATCCTGGATGTTCAGTGTGGACACACGTCAAGGTCTGCTACAGAGCTGGGATTCCTGGGATTTTTATATGGGCTGCTCAGGAATGAGACGGGATGGGGTGGAAACGAAGGTGGTGGGACGTCCCTAACGCAGAAATAAACACTTTGACAGGACACTCCTTTCATTCATAAATGGGTCCTAAAAAGGCTCCCATTGTTGTTTACCAAAAAAGAGGGAAAATGTGACTCTGTGTGGATATCCTGTGTTGTTTACCAAGTAGGATTTTCAATTTTTAGAACTTTAATTACCTTCTGGTATCAGCTTAGCTACTACCTATATAGTGTTGGTTTATTTGCTTGCTTGTTTGTTGGAAATGTTGGTTGACAATATAAAACACACTCAGACTTCAGAGCAATTACTAACAATTTATTTTACTTACATGAGCTTGTTTTAATGCCAGGTGAAGGTGAGGCTGACCCGAGTGTATTTAATTATGAGTCTTTACTGTCCTCTGGTGATCATAGTGAGGAACGGCAACATATCACTAAATTTGTCAGACCTGTATGGAAAGCCATTGCGGTCATATTTATATCTTTTTTTCAACTGTTTCATATGTCTAGTTAATATAGCTCTAAATCACCAATTAGTGGTATAAATACTGTTGCAAACGGTAATCAGCGTGAATGTCCTGGCACACGTGTTTTTAACCAATAATCTGAAGAAATTATAAAAAAAGATACCATGTCTGAATAAAAATGTGTGAGAGAAAGGATTACTTAAAATACAGCTCCAGGGAGTCAAATACTTTTAAGGAGTTTTAAATCTCAAGGATTAAAAAGACTGGAAATTAGTTTTTTTTATTGTATATTTTATTACAGTTGTATATTATATTATAATATATGTTTTCTATATTTGTTTTTATATCCATGTTATTTGTTTGCAAAGAACTTACTGGCTTTTCACCAATTAGTGTTGATGCCAGTACTAAGATGTCCAATATCCAGAGCTACAGTGTAAATAAAATTATTTAAAAATCCTGGACACATGCAAGGCATCAATCAAAATTTAAATCAGAAATAATTTCTACTGCTGCTTTCTCTTATTTGATGAATTTCCTGTTCCTATTTGGTTCTTTTAACTTATTTGATCCTGGATGCCATGGATAGTTGAGGTTCACATCATTATTAATGAACCCATGCTGCCTTAAATAATTACTTGTTACTGTCTAGAGTTTCTGTCTACCTATCTAGAGCTAATGTTTAAATTGACAATTCAGGGCCACTGTAAACAGGGTGGTTTAGCATGGTGGCATGGTCGATAAACGACTCATCCTGAGGTAACACAAAACAGATAATTTCCAGATAATTATTCACTAATTCACACACATTGTTACAAATAATACATTTAATTTCTGCCAAATTATGTAAACAGAAATCCCTTAACGTTACACACTAGGACCTTTAATGACTGTCTTCATTATGGTATTGAATGATGTGGTATGGACCAAATACTATTTACAGTACTCTAGCAAGGACTCCCCTTATTCAGACATCCAAATCACTGATCACTGTACACAGTGATTTATATTATGTCCTGAAAAGGAAGCTAAATGCGACCCAGATGGGACTCGAACCCACAATCCCCAGCTCCGGAGGCTGATGCCTTATCCATTAGGCCACTGGGTCATTACGTAGTTATAAGTGAATCATAGCTTTTATCACGATTTAAATCTGAATTCCAGGACGGGTATTTGTACATCTAGGATCAGAATACACATTGTTGGAGGGAGAAAATGTTACCCACGGTTGCACAGGCATTTCAGACATAGCCGCGATTGTTTACAATGAGAACGAGTCGGGCCACAAGGATGTGGCAGCGTGATCTCGCGATACTAGCAGCGGTTGCCTTTGACAACGGCTTCGTTGTCTTGAGTTTTTTTTTCTAAACGTGGGCAAAGGGGCGGTGCCTGTGGTGCAACCGGCCAATCAGAGGTCAGCGAAAACAGGGCGGTATATACGTGACGTCACGTCATTTGTAAAAAATTTTTACAAGAAATCATAAGGTAAGCACGCTGCATATTTTCAGCGCCCTGGGGTACATTTTAAACTAACTTACACTTACTTTAACTGTTTGAACTATTGGTTTTGTTTAGAATTTGAGTGTATAATCTACGTCCCTCGGAATTTCAGCGGGTTTTTGGGTGTTGGTTTACCAGACAGGGTCCGTGTGTGCTGAGCCACATGGTGTTAGATAACCGGCTTGGCTTCAAGACGAGGGACCACTTAACTGCTAGCTAGCTAACTAGCCACTTTAGCTTCTCCTGCTAGCTAGCCGGAGGAAGACCGTTGGTAGGACGGTTTGGTTTTTAACGTTTTAACGTTAAAGTTGTCATCTTTCAAACAGGGAGTGTCCGTAACGTTTGTGGAATCGGTTGTCTTGCTCAACGGTCAGGAATGTCAGCTGCCAACGACAGCGGAGATCGACTCAGCCAGTTCAAAAACAAAGGGAAAGATGTTAATGTGAGCTTCGTCAGTACAATCAGAATACAACACTCTGTGATACTGTGATTTCGCTTATCGTAACAGTTTTTATGCTGTCTTTTTCTCAGGAGCTAAGGCGCAGGAGAGCGGAAGTCAACGTGGAGCTCCGCAAAGCAAAGAAAGATGATCAGATCCTGAAGAGAAGAAACGTCCAGAGCCTCACGGACGAGCCAACCTCTCCTCTCCAAGAGAAAGATCCTAACGCACAGGTAGACTGATGTGATGTGGGTCAGCTCTACTTCCCCCTCTCACAGCTGAAACATTGAATTACACAATTCAGGAATGAGCTGCCATACCTCTGTGCAAGCTAAAATATCTACCTGATGGTAAAGGTTTTACTACTTGGTTTAAAACACATCCCAGATGAGTGACTGTCAATATTCATTTGTTATTATATTATGAAGGTATTGTGAGTCTCTACAACCTGGGTGTAATAGGTCGACACTGTGTAGCTTTCTTATTTTTTTGTTTTACAGTAGTCCTGCATGTCTTCATCCTGTAACCCAGTGAATGTCGAGCGTTATTTTTAACTGCTGTTTGGAGCAGGTTTAGAGGGCAGGCAATTAATCCTCTTTTGTTTCTGTCTCTATAGCCTCCTCAACACTGGTCTGTGGAGGAGATTGTGGGAGGTGTAAATAGCCAGAATCTAGATCATCAGCTGCAGGCCACGCAGGCAGCCAGGTATGGTCATTGTGAAAAGACCCTGCAAATATAAATATACTTGTTGCGTCATTTTATGCAACACACCTAACCGTGTCTTTTTTTCGGATGTACAGGAGGCTCCTCTCCAGAGAAAAGCACCCACCTATTGACAGCATTATTGCTGCCGGACTTATCGAAAAGTTTGTTCGTTTTCTGGCATTGCCTGAATGCCCCCCTATCCAGTTTGAGGCAGCTTGGGCCCTGACAAACATCGCCTCAGGTACCTCAGACCAGACCACTGCCGTAGTGGAAGGAGGGGCCATCCCAGCCTTCATCAACCTGGTGGCATCACCCCATCCGCACATCAGCGAGCAGGCCATTTGGGCTCTGGGAAACATCGCAGGTACTGCGTCAGTGTCAGCACTCAGCCTCTCTTTGTGTTACTTGTTTTACTTCTAATGCTCCATTACTACATCCTGGACAAATAATAGCTGTAATGTGGGGCTCTGTTATTGTTATTTTGTGTAATTATGTTTCCTATTTTTACTCCCTTTTTGTTTTCTCTGGAGGCGTTTATTGTCCAAAGGTTATTCATGCAAGATAATAAGGAACTCGTGGTCTGTTATATCAGTTTCAGGACTTGTTTGGTTGTTTTCCTTGTCAGTAAGGAACACATTATAATGAAAACCTGACCTGGGATATTATGATAATTGAATATCGTGCTGAATGTTCTTTCTGTGTCAGGCTAGCTCTAAAATGCTTAACTAAAGAATAAGTACTTTTTCCTGTTCTGTGACTGCACTGCTGACCAGAGATTCCTACCCTCCTATTTAGGTGATGGATCCAACTACAGAGATCTAGTGATCAAGCATGGTGGACTCCAGCCTCTCCTAGCCTTGCTTGCAGTCCCTGACCTGTCTGAGTTTCCTGTGAGTTTCCATTACTGCTGAGACTTTTTTGTTCTATTTTGGATGGCACTATGGCCCTGTTAAGCCCTAGTATATCCCTGTGAGATATACTGTACATCCACACTGTTAAGCCTGGGTCCAGCTGAGACAGACTGCTGTTCACACTTGGCATAAGAAATGTTAAAACTTGGGTCAAGGTGAATTATTATTTATTTGTGAATTAGTAATTATTATTGGCAGGCAAAATCTGCAACATATTCCACTCTCTCTTAGAGACACAACTTGGACTTGAACTTGCAGAGTCTTTGTTTGACAAAATGTTTCATTCTGCTCGTCTTGATTTTTTTAAAACTAGGTTCACAGTCACAAAAATAACATGTTCATGTTAATTCCTTAATTTTCTTTAATGAGCTGCTTTGCAAAATGCTGTGAGTTTGATTTGGGCATGTGAAACTTTGTAGCTGTTGACTTGTGGTTGTGTAGTTAAACCGCGAGCAAGACACACCTTCCTTCTCTATTTTTCTCTGCTGACACAGAGAGTGTCCACGCAAGTGTTTGCTCTATAACTACAGACTGTATAATAACTCTTTGAACCACCTCTGAGCACAACAGTGTACAGAGGTTATTATGCTAGTTCCACCTATAGTGTAAAATATTTTTGGGTTCATTATGAAACTGTGGTGGGACAAATTAGACTATGGCGAGCTCTGCCACATTAGAATCAGATCCCAAACACATAATTAACAAATCTATGATCAGAGATTAGCTATTTCTCTATAGTATGGTGTGGATAAAAAAATATATATCTTATTGTTTTTGTTTTGTTGGGTTTGTTACGCTTTCAATTCATTATGTAATTATAGACCAGATCAAAGAGCAGGCCTAAGTACATTTTATTTCACCTGAAGTGTCAACAAGGTTTATCAGCCCGGAATGTGGTCTGAGGCTATTTATACCTGTTGAAAAGTTAATGTACAGTTGAGAAGCCCTTGGTACACAGCAGAGAGGTGATTTTGCTTATGCACGTTAGAAATGTTTTGGATTTATTTATTTATTTACTGCGGTTATTCCCAATGTACAAATTGCACAATAGCTATCACTGTAAATACACTACATTCATTATAAATGCAATGATTTGTAAAAATACATTTATTCAAAGTCACTGGCCAGTTTCATGGATTGATAAATATCCTGAGACCCTGAGGTTATTTTATTTGGAGGGTTAATTTTTTACAGCTGAACTTTTTCTGTCTGGTCAGCATTGTCAGCATTGTGATATAAGTTACTGTCATCTGCATCAATGTTAATAACACTTGACTCTTAACCCACCCTACCAGTCTGGCTACCTGCGTAATGTCACTTGGACGCTGTCCAACCTATGTCGGAACAAGAATCCAGCACCACCTTTGACAGCTGTGCAGCAGCTGCTTCCAGCCCTGGTACGCCTCCTGCACCACGATGACCGGGAGGTTCTGGCTGACACCTGCTGGGCCGTGTCCTACCTAACGGATGGCTCCAATGAAAGGATAGAGGTTGTGGTGCAGGCTGGCCTGGTGCCTCGCCTAGTACAGCTGCTAGCCTGCGGGGAGCTTTCCATTGTGGTAAGTTGTATTCAGTTTGTTTATATTAAAAGTTAGGGCAGTTGGTTCACTGTCTGTAGTGCTCCTTTTCAGTTAATACAACATAAAAAGTCAAATGAGATTACCTTCATCAAGTGATAATGATCACCATCATCTCTTCTGTATATGACTCCTAAATCATCAGTACTATGGAAAATTGATCTGCTCTCCTTCAATTACCAGACTCCAGCCCTGCGGTCACTTGGCAACATTGTGACTGGGACAGATGGGCAGACCCAGTGTGTGCTGAATGCCGGCGCCCTGGCGATGTTCCCCAGTCTGCTACGTCACCACAAACCCAATATCCAGAAAGAGGCAGCCTGGACATTGTCCAATATCACTGCTGGCAAGGACACCCAGATCCAAGAGGTTATCAATGCAGGCCTGATGCCCATCCTCGTGGAAGTCCTCCAACAGGTCAGAACAAAAGAACAGACAGAAAATACAGCTGGCTTGATACAATAATCCACATGAGATTTATTAATTCATCAATAAATCCAATTCTATTCATTGATTAATGTGGAGAACATATTTTACCCATCGTAATTACCGTCTCTGAACAATGGACAGCCACAGGGCAGCACCTGGGCTCCATCTCCACTACTGAGAGGAGGAGTAGTCCGGATGGATGGATGGATGGATGGATGGATAGATAGATAGATAGATAGATAGATAGATAGATAGATAGATAGATAGATAGATAGATAGAATACAGTATTGTTTTCAAATCTCTATTCTTTTCTTTGGCCTTAAGTACCACATGTCATTTCTGTTTAGGGAGACTACAAGACCCAGAAAGAAGCAGTGTGGGCTGTCACCAATTATACCAGCGGTGGAACAGTGGAGCAAGTGGCCTACCTGGTCCATTGCAAGGTGCTGGAGCCTTTGCTCAACCTGCTGACAGCGAAAGACAGTAAAATCATCTTGGTCATCTTGGATGCACTCCACAATATTTTACAGGTATACTGCCAAGACCCCGTTGCTATCTTTGCAGTAGAGTTGCTCAGCAAGTTTGTCTTTATAGTGCAGTCAAAATAGTAATACTGCTAATACTCTGTGCCATGTGCCAAGTGCCGGGGGAAAAAAAAAGCTGGAATGGCTATGAAGCAGATGAAGGATAACTGTAGTAAAATGTTGCAAATGTTTTGGCAATACAAACTATCCAAGGAGCCAGCCATACATACGGGATTAAGGGTCAATAATAGACTACTGCCTAGAGCTGCATTAGCCTTTAGTGTGCAGTTTACCCTTCCAGACTCATCGGCCAACAGTAATTTATTTTTAGGCCCTGTGGGAAATGGAGATTAACTTTGCTGGTTTGTGAGATTAGGAAACATGAAGATTTATAGAATTTAATTTCATTCACATTATAAAATGAATGACAGATGGATCCTTCAGTCACAGGTTAAAATGGCTGGCCTCGGGTTCATTTCTTGGTGAGGGGACTCTTAGTCTTATGGATTTGTTTTTCCCTTCTGCACAGATGGCATCCAGAACTGGTGAGATTGGGAAAATGTGTCTAATGGTTGAGGAGTTGGGTGGTCTGGATAAGATAGAGGCGCTGCAAACCCATGACAATGAAGCTGTGTACAAGTCTGCTCTCAACATCATAGAAAGATTCTTCTCTGAAGAGGTAAGTGTCCCCCTCAGTCTAGCTGTGCAAAACACCACAGATAGAATAGTCCAGTAGGTGAAACTTTGGTGAATTGTTGAAATGATATAAATGACAATTATCAGTGTCGATGATGAACATGTCCAAAGAGATTTTTGTATATGAATGCAACTCTGAATTACAAATTCTTGACCTATCACATTAAGTTTTGTCTCTATCTGTTAATCTTTGCTTTTGCCTTTTTCCAAATGTGTGCATGCTGTGACTTTGTGAGCACTATCAGCCAGTGTGACTGTATAATTGTAATTCTAACCACTTCCTCACACAATTAAAGCTGAACACAAACATGGGAAGAATTACGCAACTGGCAGAAGTAGTACAACTACATTGTTAATTATATGATTCATTGACAGCAGTTTTGGCAGAGCCAGGCAGGATGGCAGAAGTTATTTGTGTGATTACTCCTCACTGCTTAACTGTTGCCAAATAATAAATGAAAGGTGTGCTACAACATAGTTGTCTTCAGTATAATAATGGTGCTCATTTTAATGTTCAATGGATGTTCCTGGTAAAATCAACCTGGCTGTCTTTTAATATTTTAAAACACTTTTTAAAATATTAACAATTTTACTGATATAATGTGCCTATTAATATTACCTCATTTAAAACAGACCCTGTCTTTGCTTATGTCTGTGAAACTGTCCCCAGAACATGCCAAGACTTGGTTAACTCTCTCATGCTTCTCTCCTCCTGTCCCTCTGGTCTTTCAGAACGAAGATGATGAGTCTGTGGTTCCCGAAGCCACTGCAGAGTGCTATACCTTCCAGATCCCCGAGGACCAAAGCCCTTACCAGTTTTAACATGTCCAGCTTAATCTTTGTAACACAAAAAAGAACATTCTTACCTTGTTGATATATTTTTTTTTAATTTTTAGACATTTCATCCTTGTACATAACAGTACAAAGACGAACTGTTTCAAATAAATATTTGTAAATAAATGTCATTCATCAGTTTTTCTGGGGGCGGGGAGGAGTGTTTCAGATATGAGCAGGCCATGAGCATGGAAACTTATTATTTGATTTACTTGGTGAAACAATGGGAAGGAGTTTGAGAGGTGTTTAAGATTAGGTTCTGATTGTGAGGGAGTAAAGTGGGTGTTGAGTGTGCATCTTTGTCACCACTAGGTGACACTATGCTTATTCTCTATGTTTGCTATGAGCCTGCATGCCATGGACCCCTGTTGTGTCTATATTACATTGTAAACTATTTTATGAATGAAACGTGTGTTTCATTGTGCTCACAGCTTACAATATATAACCATAATAGCTTAGTAGGGTGCAGGATGTAGCAGAACCAGACTCAGAGTCTTCACGCATGTAAAATATCTACCCTCAGGTAAAACCTTAGTATGAATATGGCAGAAGTATAAACTGGCACTTTCCTATGTGAGTGTGACGTGATTTTGAATATTACATTTTACATGTAAAGATGTATATAGACACAGCTTTCTTTTACAAATACATAAATTATGCCCATTTTTGCAATTCATCAGCTGATTCACCTCTTAATTATTAGCATTACTCCAGTATGTATACTAAATATCGATTTGTTTAGATTAATAACAGAAATCGCTCAACTATGTATAGTCTAACCATTCATAATGAGAAATTGTTTCGCTGGTTCATGTCGACATGGGCTACATCAAGCAATCCAGGCTGAAACCGGATAAGGACGTTTTTACTTTCAAAATAAAATAATTCGTGCCACTGTAATCTGCAGCCTCACGAATCTACTACAACCGTCAAATGCACGTTTGTCTTTGGCAGCCTTAAAAAGGGCACTTTCTTAGTTTTAGTTGAATAATAGCTGTTCGGTTACAACAATAAAGCATATATCGTTTCATACTGGTTTTAATTTGAAGGACCGTGCCGGGTGTGCCCTCCCTCCCCGAGCCTGCCTGCCTGTCTGCAGTAGCTCAGTCTACCATCATCACGATCAACTTGAGTTAAAGCAGCACGGGCAGAGCAGACGCCTGTCCGGATGGAGGGCGAGCTGTTCACTTGATTTGTATCAGTACCCGTGGGTCGCGGCGTGAACGACACTTGGGAATGTTGTTATCTGCATTTTTATTTTCTTTTTCTTTATAGAAAAGAGGCTAAAGTTGAGTGTTAATTCCAGCGGTGTGATGATGATGATGATGACCATTACATTGCACACACAGTCAGCGTGATTTGCTATGGTGATACTACAAGCTAACCCCAAGCTAGCAGAGACAGGATTGTTTTGGGAGATACGCTTTTGAACAACCCCACACGCTCACACATGAATTAGACCGTTTTTGTGAATTTTTTTTTTTTCATCAAGCTGGAACACAAAGGGGAATGTCTAGCCAAGGAGTTAGGAGAAATGGCCCAGTGAAGCTGCGGTTGACAGGTAAGCGAGTTTAAACCCCCTCCTGCGCCGCTCGGAGACGTTAGCACGTTAGCAGCCTGCTAGCCAGCCAGGCTAACTAATATCTGCTGCTGGACGCTGGCGCCTGTGTCCTGCGTGATATTAAAATGTTCAGCTCGTCTTTCATACCGTGTTTATTTAGGGTTGCAAGTGATTTATCGGTTCCCACTGAATTAAACTCACGTTTACGCGCTAAGAAGCAGTGAATGGTAGTCAATGAGCCTTGCTCGTTAGCAAACATTAGCTGCGACAACGACGCTGTTTATGTTGCATTAACCTAGCTGCTTCGGCATTGTTACTGTGGGGATTCCTCCAAAGGTGCTAATGTCTGTGCCAGTGTTCACAGTTCTCCGGCCTAATTTATTTGATCGTATTAAAACAGAACTTTATCTAATCATCAGTCATTTGGACCTGCTCTCTTCTGTGTAGTCATGTTCCAGTGCATTTCAGGAGGACACTGTCTGTGTGCGTGTGTGTGTGGCTTCATACTTGGGTTTTAATTGATGTGGAAAGTTGCGCAATAATAATAATGCTAATAATAATAAAAAGCCGACATCTTATCTCACACTCTGGTGCCAGTCTCAATGGCCTTCATATATTTAGATAATGACTTTCAGCAGTGGAGCAGCACAGAACCTTTACACACATTTATCTGCAGTATGTGCATTTTGCAATAAGGCAAATGTTTTCTGGTTTGTCTTGTGGAGCTGTGGTCTTACTGGTAGCATTTTATTTCTGGCGGCATCAAAAAGATCAAATCTGACTTTGTTCAGAAACGATGACTTCTGAACTCAAGGGGAGAACACGGTGACGGCAGAGGTCTATTATTCCTGTTGTAAGACTCTCAGTGCTGCATTATGACTTTGAATTCCCACACCGTAACGTAATGACAGGCATTCAATCGTGGTATGATTTTTGGCAGGATGAACTACATCGTCTGAATGAAGTGACTTCTCATTCATCGCAGTGAGCTACGAGTGAACAACAGGTTCATTTAGAGAGACAGGTAGAGTGATATGCTTAAGAGAAACAAACTCCCAAAGCTCAAAACCTACCCAGCCTCCCTCACTTCTGGGCTGCCCTGGGTCTCTCTCTTTTTTTTTTCCTCCCTCCATATGGGGAATGGTTTTAAATGGGCTGCAGTGGTCTTCAGACGGAATCCCAGGAATGTGAAACCTCAGAGAGGAAATGTGAGTCTTTCCCAGTCATAGACACATCCTCTGTCTGTCCTTCACTAGAGAGAAAGGATAAGGGAAACTGTGAGAGTGTGAGAGGGGGGGGTTAAAGAGAAATTGGGGTACATACTGCAGAGAGTGCCCGGCATTGCTGCTTAGCGATGATCAGTGATGCTCTGTCTACTTTTAGACTTGTGCATCCATTTAAGCTTTACGTGTGTGTTTAGTCGTGGCCGCACCAGATTTATGTGTCTGAGACCGTGTGCATTTAGACCAAACATTGCATATCAGCCAAAGTCCAGTTTTACTCTGTCTGCTCTGTGGTCTCTTTCATAGTTTGCTTGTGTTTTTTCTCAAAGAGAATTATAAGTGGCTGAGCCAAAAGCTTGGATCTAAGGAAGCGAATGGATTTGGAACTATTGTTGTGCTTCATGATTGTTTTTCTCAAGGTTTGTGTTTTCTGTTCAACAGAGTTGATATGCAACATGAATAGGGTCATGGCCCATTAACCCAAACACTCGTATTGAGTTCCATTTTCAATTTCTGTATGAAGAATTACTGGCAAGAGTTCACAGAGCCATCGAGCCCCCAGCATTTTCAAATTCAAACCCTGCCAAGGCTAATCACTTTATTGTCACCAATAACACTTACATATGTTTCCAACAGGGGCGGTTTACCTCCGCAGAGCCTCTTGCTTCGTTTCTTTACATTTTTATATTTCAGCCACAAGTCTGCGCTTTATTCTTTTGAGATTTATTAAAAGAAACAAAACAAACTGCAGTGCTGCTGCTGCTGATGCAAACTTGGCTCCGGCCTTTAGTGGATTAGAAATTGCGTAGGGTGGGCTTGCTGCAGGATTTTGACCAGAGTCATCCCCAGTTTAGTTATTCCACGCTGCATTCAAATACCTTTTTAGACACTTTTGGAGCCCTCCCTTAAGTCTAGAACATTTATCTGGGACAGCCGTTCTTTGAAGCTTAAATGAATAAAAATAAATAAATAACAGTTTGAGTTTGCTTGTAGGCAGTGTGTCCTTGTGTCCCAAGCTTTTCAACATGTAAAAGAGAGAAATCTTGGTGTTGGGGTTCCTCGAGCTGATCAGCTGTTATTCCTACCACTAGCGAGCAGACGGTCGGTGTAGTTCCTCTTCTGTCTCCTGTGCAGAGAGAGTTGGTGTGTGATTTAGTGAAATTGAACAAGAACAGGGTGTTTTCCCTCACTTTCCCTTCACGAGATGGAATCTGGAGTTTCTCAAAGGTGAATGACATGAGATGTATGAGAGGATGAATCCACCCCCCCCCACCACTACGCTTTTTTTTTTTTTTAATATTCTTAAAAAAAAAAAAGGCCTCTTGGCCGCACTGTGCTGTCGCTGCCTCTGCTGTGAGGAAGGGAGCCTGTCTACGCGATCCGTTTCCTCCCTTATCCTTTAGCTGGCGTGCAGCGAGCAGGGAACGACTGGAAGAATCATCTCAGGATTCTTCCTGTTCTCTGTGTGCGCGCGATACTCAGGCAAGCAAGGAAACCCACATGTACATTTTTCATCTACTGTCATGCTGTGTGTGTGTGTCCCCCATTCCCAACATTTTGGGAAGCTGGTGCTGGAGTTTATTTGTGTGTGTGTGTGTGTGTGTGTCGAAGGGGGGTAAAGTCAGGAAGCTGGTGATTAAGATAAAGATCCAGCCTCTGTCCCTGGTCCAGCGTTAGCATCGAGGCAGAGTGCATTTTAGGGGAAGTTATCGGCGACCACTGTCTCAGCATTCAATGTCAGCTCTCAGATAGTCCAGCTGTGTGTCAGCTTGTTTGTATGTGCATGAGCAATGTTTGTATTCTCAAGAGAGAAGACAAGCGCACGCTTTCACGCGCGCGCACCGAGACGAGCTCATATACACAGCCGTGCTTCCACAGGATGTACTGTCAGCACGCAACGCTGAGCTAAATTAGGGCTAGTTGGCTTCCTAAAATATAAGGAATGCTGCAAAGAGAGTGCGCTGTGATGGTACGAAACCAACAGGAGATGCCAAGTTTCTTCAAGATAATTATGCATTATGGATGAGCCTTGCTCCCATAACAGTGTTAGAATGCATGATGAGAGATAAATATTTATTGCCCTTTTTGGATTATTTGCTTTATCGAGTGAACCCCAAATTATCCTAAAATAAGAGGAATTAAACGCAGCCATTTGGAAATAGTTTTCTCTGTTGGCTCTCCCGAATCTTGCAGTGTTATACACATGCCTTTGTATTTTGCCCATCTTAAAATCAGTCTCATGACCGTCTCTGACTCATTTCTTTATCCTCACCTTGAATGAATTAAGTTGGTAGCATTATTTCTGCTTGCCAGTCTTGTTGGCCTCCCAGTATGATTTGAATGAAAGCTGATTACATAGCAATAGTCACATTTAATCAACACATCATGAGCTGCTGGTAGTGTGGAGACTTGGACTCTGCATGTTCTGCGGTGTAATTTATTTTGTTACGTCTAAGCTGTTTGATTTCCAAGTGGCTTTTTCCCCTTTTAAACAGTACAGTTTTGACAGTTGAAATGCGGACCAGAGTTAGTGATTATGATTCATCAGCACACAATGGATGTGAGTCATACAGTGACGTGCTTGCGGTGTTCCTCTCTGTTTTATGTATCCTTGGCACCGGCTTAATTTAGGAACAAGCAATGCTCCGCCATAAAGTGCAGCTTGACCCAGTTATGAGGCAATTAATAGGCAGTGCTTATAATTCCCGATTCCTGCAGAAATCGCCTCGAAATACTGGGCTGTTCTTAAAAAATCCACCAAATCTGTCTGCTCTTGTACCACCACACACACACACACACACACACACACACACACACACACACACACACACACACACACACACAGAAATACATGCTGAAAATGTTCGCCTGCACCAACAACACCAGAAATGATCGGACCCGAAGGAGGATGACTGAAGGTAATCTGCATGCGTTGCAGATTCAAACTCGACTCATATCGAAGGTTGCTCATATTCCCGAGATACCCAGACACTCAGATAAGTGAGCCGCAGCTCTTCAGTATGCACCTCCATACCTTTTTTAAAAGCAGTGTGCTGTTTGTGGAGGTCAGTGGGCGATTCATCTCTGCAGTCCACTGCCTTTTTTTTGAAGTCTGGGGCTCGGTGCTTGTGCTGTTTAAGCCGGCATGCACAAAAAGTATGATGTGATCAAGCCTATGTGCCCATTTCCATACTGCTTACCTCTGCCTTTCCTCTGTCTGGAATCAGATACTTCCTCTTTGACTTGGCTCCTTGTTTTTTTTTCCGAGCCTGTCCGTCAGCGTGATTTCTGAAGAAGCTGTGTAGCAACTTTTGAAGGGAGAGTGTGTGAGTGTAAGAGAATAGATGTGTGCGTGTGTGTGTACATTTTTGCTTGGTGACCTGTGTGTGTTTATGCTTTTCAACTCAAACATTTTACACTTTGTCTGCCGAGACAAGAGAACCGCCTGTGCTGTCAGCCCCTCTGTCGTCATCTCTGCTTCCATCAGCTCATCTGTTGCCTTTCTTACATCTCTTATCATCTCTCCTCTGGTAACATCTTTTCTCTCACCCACTACTGCCCTTTTGTTGGTGCTGCCATTTTCCTCTGTGGAACATTGAATTTCTTAAATGCGCCGATTTTTGATGAGCTGTCAGTTAAAAAAACTCCTTTTTCTGTTTTGCAAGAAGGACTGGAATGACTGCCATGTACCTGAAATGTTATCAGAGGTGGTTAACACCTGCTGAGAAGATAGAAACTCTTGTTTAAAAGTAGAGCTCGACTGATACAAAGACTGTGTCCAGGCAATTCTGAGAGGAATGGAAATTAGAATATGTTAAAATATGTTGCACTCTACAAAATAAGCGTGGTCTTGACTTAAGGGACAAGATCCAGGACTGTCTTGCACCAGTTAATAACAAAGACTCCTTTGCACTGATAATTTGTAACGCTCTTAATTTTAATGGTCTGCATTTAAATGGCAAAGCGCTGAAGCCAGTCAGACTATGCTTGAATCTGTTGCTTTGGGCACCTGAGGCAGAAGTCCGTGCCAGACAAAGTGTAAACTAGTCTTAGTTTGAGGAATGCACTGGAGGTTGTGTGTGAAATGCATAGTCTGCAGTAAGACTGATTGGTCTTGTTAATGACCTTTTTTCCATTTGCAGTGAGTGACTCAGTTGAGTCATCCGGCTGTGCTCAATCATCCCCTTGCGTTGATAGTCGGTACTATATGTTAGTCTGCATGCACAGTCCTCGTCAGGAAAGAGATGATGCTTCTATCTGCGTGTGTGTGTGTGTGTCTGAATGTCTGCTTCATCTTGCCCATAGCATTTGGGGCCACTGTGTTGTGGTTAGGTTTTGTAGTGCAGTACAGAGCTCTATACCCAAACTTCCTCCAGCTCTGTTTAGTCTGCATCACCGGCATATCTTCAATTTACCACACACACACAGACACACACACTACACAGGGTCTACACACCCATTCAGTCCTAATATGGCTGTCGTCATCATATGGAACCGTTTATATTCACTTTGTGATGCAGCTGTTCGTTCATGAGTCTGTCTAAAAGTAACATACAGGGATGAACAAGGGTTTTCAGATGCAGCAGAAAACAAACAAATTCATGTTGTGCTTGTTGCTTACCGTATAGTCAAAACACACACAATTCTCCGTGTGCACGTGGGAATCCCAAACGGCAAAATTATTTATCATCTTCGTGTGTGAGCGCAAAGAGTTTCTGCAGAAACATGACTTAGATGTACACTCCGATGTTCCTGCTGTATGATTACAGATAAGGTTTTCTCGCTTGCCAGATCTAGCGCCTTTTGCTTCAAGAAGGCTCAATAATCAATGAGCAAATACTCGTGTCTCTTCATAGTTTATGGCACTCTTTGAGCCAGCCTCTGACTTCGACCGTATGATACTTTCAACAATTAAAAGATCACCCGATCGCTCAGCACTACTGTAGCTAGATGACCCGTTAATCTGCAGAGTGTTTGTCTAATGTGTAGCTCAGGCACAGCTTCTGATCACCGTGACGATAGCGCACAAAAGGCTGCCTTCGCTTTTCATCTTTGAGTGACAAAAAGTTCGCAGCAGTGTCAGTCAGCTGCACGCTGAAATGTTAGCTAAATCCACAAATATTTTAATATTGCAGCCCGTGAATCCAAGGATTTATTAAGAGTCCCCGATTTCCCCCCTCTTCCTTAATCATCTTCTAATGGCACTGTGAAATGAAGCTCTTGGTATGTGTTTTTGTTTTGCATTTTGGCATCTCTGATGCTGATTTATGGGGATGTAATTTCATAATGTGGGTGAAAAGGGAACACACAGCTCCACACTGTTTGTGGTCACCTCAGTTTCTCCTCTCTGCTCATATTTCTTGCTGTGGGGGGACCCCCGGTCGGATGAATCATACCCTTTCATTCCATTGATACATTTGTTTTCAGTTGACTTGTGGATTTTCCTATTAGGTTTAGCGCATTTAGACACAACCACAGCAAAGCAGACCTAAAGGAGCATTGCTCCGGAGAGACGTCGGCTGCGTGCAGCTGGTCAACCCTCTATTAACTGAAGATTGATGCTACTTGATATCTGATCGGGCCGTAATGATTTGTTTTGAAACGTTACTGTTAGGAATGACAAATTCAAGCCGGCGTAGTGTTTCAGGCACCGTCCTTGTATCTCGACATAGCACTGTGTTTTAGGAAGAATTTGGCATAAGAGGAGACTGTGACTCAGTAATGAAATCTCACAGGGCGCTGCCAGTCTCATAACTCAGCTTTACTGTCCTCCACTCATGACCTGCGTTTTACCACGTAACACACGGGGAGCTTACACGATTTCTCCTGGACTAAAACCCTCATGTGCATAGGATATTTGGCCGAAAGGCTTAATTAGTCCAAGAAATGGGTCCATTTGTATAAAAATGACACAGCATATTGTGTCTAACATGCATTTAGATGCATCTTTATAGCCTTTGTGGCACAACTTCATCAAACAAACCGTGAATATGCCTTCTCTCCAGGTAGCTTTGTACAACTTTGTTCTTAGACTGTGGTTGTTTCAGTCGATCCTTCGTTTTATCTGCTTTTCAAATTACTTTTGAACTTGGTGGCATCAGCGTACTTCTGAGCAGGAAAATGGAAAGACTGAACACCTCACTATTGCATAACAGCCTCTGACTGGAGAGGAGGTGGTCTTCAATATGCAGAATACATTAAACTTTCCAAGCGCTTCGGGAGGATTTTCCTGCAGAATACGGAGGAGAGAATATCACCTTTTCTTTTCATACGCCTAGAGCGTAATATATTTCTGACAACCTCCGAGAATTATGAGGGGAGTTAAAAACTTGAGTCTTAAAACTTTAATTTGGAACATGTGAAAAGGCAGGTGATTGGTCCACGAGTGGGATTTTTCAGAGGCGTTGCTCTCGCTCTTTACCGACTACCTGACTATCCACGTTCCTTTCACTGCCTCAACTCTTGTCTCCCCGCTGCAGCCTCTCATCATGTGTCTCCGCATCCTGCATTTTTTTCCTCTTCAGTCTTTTACTCTCTCTCTCTCCTCTTTCCTGAACAGGATGTCCCTCATCTCTCTGTCATTTCTCTCTCTTCCTTCCTCTCCCTCACTCACCCCCGGATCTCGTCCAGACAGCTGACAGACGACTCTGCCGGTGTGGCTCCAGTTTTTTTTTTTTTTTTTCCTTCATCTGTTCTCAACTTGTAATGTGCACACACACACACACGCACACACACACACGTACATACGTACACACTGACACACTTCCTGTAGCGGTCCCTCAACCCAGTACAGTACTTAGTGTTTGTTTGGGGACCCTAAGGAGCTCGTTTCAGGGACCCCCGAGCAAAAGTCCTAAAGCCGTTCTCATTACTCACTAGAAAACAAGAATGCATAAAATATGTCTATCATTTACCCATACAGCGTTGAAAGTTATGTAATTTAATACCAAATCAATAAACCTGTATCAGACATTGCAAGTAGTATCAGACTCATGCTGTTGCTTGTTTGCAGCCTCATAGTTGGCCTCAGTCTCCGTTAGAGACTGTGTTGCCTTTAACTTCAGCAGAGCAACGGTAATGTTAGAGGCGATGAAGGAACTAGAAGAAATTACAAAAGCTCTGTTAACTAGAAACCATTTGAATGCTATAGTGAGTGCCTAAATATGTTTCTTCTTCTTCTTCTTGTGCAACGTCAAACAACATCCACAGATCTATCACTGTTGCCAGGCTAGAGTCGTAAATATTAACAATTTTTGCCTGTGAGTAAAGAAGGTCTTTTTTTTTTTTCAGACATCAGATTTTTTTTTTAAACCCAATTGAAGCAGAAAGGCAGGTTAGCTGAGGATCACACTTTCCTCCCCCTCACTGTTCTCCTGCTACTGTTTCTGCAGTAAGACTGCCCACCAGTCTGACCGTGTGTGTGTGTGTCTGGTAGACCACTCAACATGTCGACTGTGCGAACACGCAAACACATACACTGCCACTCAAATTGCATCCCCCCCGCTCCGAGTCTGTGTTTTCAGTTTCAGTGTGGGAGAGAAACAGTCGGAGGATGTGAGCGATGCAGCGTTTTTTTTATTGTAGAGATGAGGATCAAGTGGCTTGAACGGCGCCGGTGTGCCACACCATCCCACTCATCCCCTAACATAATCACAATAACAGCAGGATTTCCCACCTGTTTATGCAGATCCAGAAGTAAAGTCAATTCCCACGGTAATGTGTTAACAATAAGGGATTTGACCCCTCATCCACCAACAACGGGCATGTTTTGATACTACGGCTGGAATAAGAGGAATTACTGAGCTTACATGCTTATTATAAATAGACTCTGAGAAGCTGCGTTCTCCACTTTGTTGTGCTTTGTTGCATTTTTCACATTAGTGACCGTCAGAGATTTCACAACATTTCTGCAGCATGCGTGGCCAGAACTGTTCGATGATACATGTATTCTTTGAATCTTTTTTTCTCAGCAGAGCTATAAAAAACAACAACAACCCAAAGTGTTTTATTGGAGGCTTAACGGGGATATACACAAGGGTAGAGCTCTGCAGCACAGGGGAACCGAGTCAGTGAGACAGAGCTGGATATTGGAAAGAAACCTGAGTGTTTTGAAACAATGCGGAGGTCAGAAATTAGGTCCTGATATGTTGCATGAAGATGGGAATAAAAATAAATGGTTAGAGATAAAGTATAGTTAAAATACTGCCAGCTGCTAGATTGTTGCAGTAAGCCAAATATGGACAGTGGCAAGTTATTACTATTTTGATAAGTGATTAATTCATTTTTCATGCAAAAATCACAGAAAATGTTCTTTTCAGTCTCTCAAATATTGAGATTTGCAGCTTTTTTAAATATCTTTGGATGTTTTAGACATTTAACAAAACTGACTCTGAACATTAATGAATCTGGAAAATACGCTCATCTGCAGATTATTCAATTTTGAAAATGTTTGGTAGCCGTAGCTGTACGCGTTATTGCTGTCTAGTCGAGCTGCACATCACCACTCTCCACTCACAGACAACAAAAAGCCCGGGACTCATCCATCAAACTCTGCCAGGCTCAGCTGAATATTTATGTGTACAGAGAGGTGAGGGAAAACTACTGCAACCTAAAGTAACCTCTCTCCCTGTCATTCATACTCAGAGTGACAGGAAACATGGCAAGTGCTGTTGCCCTTTCTTGCTGTGCTGTCTTCCTCTTTTACCTCCATCGTCACAGTAGCTGCTTGTCTCTCACCATTCTGTCTCACACGTTTAACCACTTTCCTCTGAGGTTGCACTTTGGGACCCGTTTTTCTGTCAACAGGACAGTGAATAGAATAACAGCAGAGAGACACTAGGTACAACTGGCATTTACCGCGTCCCAGGCATATTTAAGACACTAATCTAATTACTTCAGCAGTGACTGTGTCATATTATGAGTGGGTGGTGGGCCTGATGGTGACATATGTGCAGTCATATGCCCATGAGCTTCCACAACACACGCAACAACAGTTGTTTTTTTTTTTTCTTTAAGGTTTGCAAAATGGATGTGGGACTGCCATGTTGTACTTTCCTTCATCTCTGCCTCTCTCTCTCCCTCTCTCTCCATCAGCCCACCTCATCTTTATCACCCTTTCTTCCATTTTTTTGCTCTTTAATTTTCCCTGTCATATCTCGTCCGTCTTCTGCAGTTTTATTTCTCCCCGTCCTCTCTTCCATCACTGCAGTTCTTGTCTTTTTATTGCTCTCTTCTCCTCCTCTTGGTGCTCTCTAGATCACCATCTCCCCACCCCGATCTCTGAGTACTCTTTTCCACTTCCTAATCATGGTCGTCATCTTCCTCTGCCCCTGTCTACTTCTGTTTCCAAGGGACGGTAGTCCATACATTGAAAGACCGTAAATAAATTCTTGCATTCATATGCAGATAAACATAGACATACAAAGCCGCAGCCTGTTAGTTTCACACGCTTACTTCTGGATCATTAATATATCAGTTGTGGTTTAAAGCCTCTTTAGAGAATGATGTGAATAAGGGTCAGTGTAATGTCTGCCAATGGTACTTCCTCACTAACTAACTAAGGACAAAAACATCCACATTTTAGCATTTACATTGCCAGCTATGCAAATACTTTCATACTTGTAGCATTTTAGCCGTTTTGACTAAAAGTTGTTAAAACTAAAGTCAATTAAGTTGTAGCAAGAATTGTCTTAACTTACATTTTTGCTTTCTTTTTTTTTTTTGGTACTATGTTTTTTTTGTCCCTGAGATGGCCTCATATCAACACGACGCACACTCTCTTCCAGTCTAATTTTACTCCGTTTGTGTGAATAACGCACAGTGGTCTCTTGCTCTTAAATACTGACTAGAGTCGCATTAACTACATTCCTGGGACAGTTGTTGCATGAATCACATACAGTATGGTTAAACAGTCTATAGAGCATAGCACAAGCACCACGTAAGCAGAGCACCAGCAGCTAAAGTGATCGGAGTGGGCCTACACATGATATATTCAGGCACTGTGCTGAGTGTAGGTCACCCACCTTTTGGCACAGTCTGTGCAGTGACATAAAACGGCCTTGAAGTGTAAAATTATGCTTGGCTTACGTTCATGCGTGTATATCATGAGTGAAAATATTAATAATATCGCCGAATCTTTGAATTTACAACAAAAATCTGTTCCATCAGATGTGCACGGGACGGATGACTGAAAAAGGCAGCTGAAACACCTCCCGTGCAGACATACCATTAGTATACCTAATGAGTCATGTGGGAATGACTTTCCTGTGGTTTGATATTACAGCCGACTGTATCTATATCAAACCTCAGTCTGAATGCTTCCTGTATGCGTATCTCATTTAGCCTACTTTGTGACTCGGTCTTTAGATCCCGAGACCCTTTGGCTTGTTTCCTCCCCCTTAATTCTTTTATTTCTCTCCATCCTTTTCTCTCTGCTTCATATCACCTTTCCTCCTTGGTTTCCTACCATCAAGGCTCTCTATACCTTCATTATGTGGGCAGATTGCCTCCACCTAAAAACTCATTTAGACTTTTCTGTAGTTTGTCAGAGTCCTATGACGGCTTATCAGTGAATGAGCCAACGGCGAAACCAGTTCTGTGCATTTGCCTTTAGATTGTGCTGCGCAACAGTTAATATATTTGTTTCCTACTAGGTCTACTTCAGTTGACTTCAGATGCAGCTGTAAATAAAGTAGCTGGAAATTGGAAGTCCTGTTTTTACATCTAATGTTTTTAAGTTTCGTGTTATACCTTGATGGTGTTGATTGTTGCTTCGGTTTTAATATAGTAGTGTGAGGGGAGTTTATTTTAAACTAAGAGAATGGAGAAATAATTGCCCTTTGCATACTAGAGAGGCATGTTGATAGATGTGATGACTTTAGACATTAGAGCATGAAATTAACACAACGCAGCTCATAAAAGTTGAAAAGGTTGTCTTAGTTGGATGGCAAATGTCAGCCAGCAAGATTTGTACAAGCCACTTCAAAAGGTTTTTCCGACAGCCTCCTAATGATAGTGACTTCAGCACACACTTGTAATTAAATTTGACAAATGCTAAATATCCTCTTTGCACACCATAAATTTCCAAATTGTATTCTGGCCTACTTTACTCATTCTTGTGTCCCTTGTCTCTCCTCTGTCATCTCCTCTTATCTCTTTCCGCCATCCCCGCTACTCCTCCCTCATCGTTTCCACCGCTGCCAGAATGTCATCACTGTCAAAATTCCCTCGTCCAAATTAACGTCTCCCCTTTCTTTCCCTCCCTCCGCTGTCCCATATTTCTCTCCCTCTCTCCCCCTCTTCTGTCTGCATTCCTCAGATTTGCGACTCTAGATAGACCCTCTCTCCACCCCTCTTTACATTCCTCCTCTCTCCTTCTCCATTCCACCGTAGATTCCTGCCTCCAGATGAACATTTTGTCTTTACCTTCTCACCCCTCTCCAACCCAACCCTCCTCCTCCGTGTAGTGACTACGTTCCACTCCAGATTCCTGACTCCAGATTGTTGGCGTCTCCTCGGGGAGCAGAGAGGAGCAGGGGGAGGAGGGGGAGTGTCAGCTGTAGACTGCTGGCCTCTCAAATGAATGACATAATTGGCATCCCGAGCATTTCACTGGGCTGAAGAAAGGGTGGGAGGTTGGGGAATGGAGTAATGGCTTTCCAGAGGAAGTGCGATGTAGATTAGTTTGGCAACATTGCCCAATTTTAGACACCCATGAATGCTAATTCATTCCACACCATCATTATTTTTTGCAGTGCGTACTAGCTGTTGTAACATAAAGTTAGTCACGTACACACACACACACACACACACACACACACACACACACACACTCACATACAGTGTGCTTGTGCTTGACATTTTGCCAGCGTGTATTCTGCATGTTCTAGTGAGGGAGCCCGCCAGGGAGGCGTGAGGACGGGAAGAGGAAGTGTTTTGTTTAGCTGTTGAACAATGCTGTGAATGAGACAGCATGGGGCTGTAGCAAGAGTCATAACAGAGGTAAAGGCGAAGGATGTGGGCCTTCCCTTTTTAAATCTGAATGACTGTCACTAATTACCCGGGGGATGTAAGTGGGTGTGTTAAAATGTTTTTTTTTTTGGCCACTTGGCTCATTTCAAAATCAGATACTCCTGTTCTTGTTTAAAATATATAGAGAGAGACTTATTGAAGAAATGTAAGAGCCCACATTGGCTTTCATGAGGTAACATTTGTGCAAAGGTAAGAGGATTCAAATTCTGGCTTTGGGCCACATGCACATTTCATTACTTGGTAACCCAGATTTTACAGAAGTAGCGGCGCTCCTTCCTTGTATTATTAATCTTTCCACTCTGACGGTGTCTTGGTACATTTTTCTGTCAGTGAAGCTAGCCAAAACATTATCATAACTGTGTACTTGTGGATATGCATGTAGTTTTTAGGTCATCACATGGCCTCAAGGAAACAGCTGGCCACAAGGAAAGATTCATGTTCACGATCAACTCGTTGGTAGACAGCCACATCTTTCATGGTCATCCTTTTAACAGGGTGGGGTTGGATTGGCTTGATGCGCTCGACTACAGGAGAGTTCAAAACGATCCAGTTAATGATCAAACTTGACACCACGCCAGGAACTGTTAAAGATTTCTCTAAAACTCATAACTTAAGTAGTGACTGTCAGGTCATTGAACCTTTCTGTTCGTTATTGACTTGTGTTTTGTTGCAAATGGGTTAAACCTTTTTAGAAAGGCTTCCTGAAATGTAGCTGATATTCTGCTGAACAATATTTTAAGTATGAAAAGAATACAGACTGTTTTTTCCACCTTGAAATATGTTGCCCTGAGGGGGCTGTAGCTTTTTCAAGCCTTCCTAGAGAGCCAAAGTCACACTCCAGTGTGTTGAACTTTTGCTTCAACATAGCCCTCAGCCGCACTGTTGACCATGCTAATATTTGGTAACGCTTCAAATTTATGAGCACGATGTTGTGTTGATTAAATACCAGCGGAGGATTAAACAAACACATTAGCTTATTACAGAATCTTGAGTTTGACTAATGGTTTGGCCGTGACCCTTGCTGACAGGTTTATTACCCATGTAAGACTGAATATCACAGCATTATTGGACTCGTCGCCAAAAAGGTAAAGGAAGCTATTGCTAGATTTAGATGATAGTTCCTTGTAGAAGCAGTGTGACCTTTGAGTAACATAATGGCACACAGTCTAAATCATGATAAATGCAAAAATGAATGTTGTTTTTAACCTTGTTGGCCGCAGTCATAACCTGCCCTTATGTACATGCTGAACCAAATGTGCACTACACTGAATATGAAATAAAAACATCCTAGCTAGGATCACTGCTGCTGCAAAACACTGTTCTTTCATAACAGCCTCCAAGCCCAGCAACTGGATGCTGATGCAGCACCGCTTGACTGTCCTGTCCTGTCCTGTCCTGTCCTGTCCTTGTAGTGCTGCTGGAGAATTAATTGAACAAATGGACCACAAAATGGCTGTACTTGGCCATGGAGCTGGCAGCGTGCAGTCACGCAGTCGTCTATTTGAGTTCCTGACCGTGAACCTTTGGTCTAAGGCAGAACAGCCCAGATCTCTGGTTTGATAATGTTGACAGAGGCTCGAAGCGTGCTGGTAGTTTAGTGAACAGAATAAATCACACACTGTTGATTACACCTCATTTCCTTTTGTCTCATCCCCTTTCCCAAAATATTGTTTTCCCACAGCGATTTCCCAGAGCCAAGAACTTGAGTTGAGCTTTTCCTCGCTCAAACCATTTACTTTGTCCTTTTTAGTTGAAAGAAGTCATAGATCTTATGATTTAAATGTTTTCAGTTTTGCTGCAGATTTTCACAAAACTCCTACAACTCTCATCTCTCCTACAGTGTGAATAATGCCACCATGACAACCTGCTGTAAAACAGGATCATAGTGCAATGTTACGTCCTTTGGTCCATATTTTTCTGGCTCTTACCACTCAGAATTAAATGTCCTCATAAATGTGGGCTGGGACAGCATTTACAGCATTGTTTGTTCTCGATTTAAATAATCAAAATTACCTGATTCATCAAACTGCGATGCAGTTTCCAAAGAGCGCACCCTGTTTAGGTTTAAAGGATTTGAACATCTGACTCATCCCGCCTCCTCCCCCTCTTCCCAACGAACACAGCGAGGCGTTGGGCAGCCATTGCAAATGGCGAATTGGAGTCTCCCTTGAGAAAACAAGTGGGAATCCCCCGACACCAGCCCAGCCCCTGTCTGTTTACGACCTTTCACCTTTTGACCAGAACTAAAGCCAACCTTCAGCCTGACCTTTTGTGTTCAGACAGATGGAGAGGACACAAAGCTGCCACCTCTTTAACTGCCTCTCTTTGTGGTCTGAGGCACATTGTGCATTTTGTAATACTAAGGGAACAGGTTTTGGTCATACCCAATATTATTATCATACATCTTTGTGCAGTGATTTATGTAAACATTAGCGAGGCTGTGTTTATGTTCTGTATAAGTCCCATTGCAAAGACTTTTCATACTACATGATTGTACATTATTACATCACATTAGGGAATCAAACTAATGAAAAAAATAACCTGTTATTTATTCCAGAGGCATTTATTTATGCCTTGGTAGTTGGTTGGACATATTCAAAGATATTGAGACATCAGATAGTTTATATGACCTCCTCAAATGCTGGTTTTCATGCTCAATAAAGGTGTTAGTTAGTCTTAAGCTGTACACTACACAGTTCCCCTCGGGACGGAAAGCTATGGTTGACCTTTGAAACTTAAAGACATGTTGTCTGGGTCAGCAACAGGCCACTGTCTGTCTCCACCTCCCTTAGCTACCAGACAGTGGTAAAAGCATTATCCTAGCATGTTAATTGCTTAGATAAATGGGCTTGGTTTGGTGTGACTGTTAGTTTGAGTTATAGCTTGTTTCAGACAGTGTAATAGCGTGATTGCCCTACAAATGGTCCCAAAACAGCAGCTGTTTTAAATCCCTTTAATAAACAATGCAGCTGAGTTGACCTCCTTTTGGCCCTTTAACTACTATCACAGATTGATATAAGATGAAGGTAGCTTTGGGTGGTCTAATGACTCCATCAGCAGTATGTAATGAAAGTTTTTGATTTAATGTGAGCTCTTAAAAATGTTCTTCTCTTTATAGAGTTTGACTTCTTTTATTTGTCCTGGATAAATGCTCTGTTATGAGCTGTGAATAAAAGCACAGTTAGACCAAATACTTTGACGTATTTGATTAAATAACACAACGTGACAAAGATAGGACGTTCTGATGCATTACGTTGATGCATATTTCGTCATCAGATGACGGTGACATCAGTGGATGGTTGTCATCACGACACTGGTTTGCAGCCACATTAATTGTCGTTCCTCTTGAAGTAAAGGTTTGCACTTAACACCGGGGCTTCCTGGTAGTCGACTGATTCCTAGTTGACCTAGCTTTCTGCGATCTGTATGAGTCTCTGCCAACCCGGGCTCATCATGGTCCGCCTGCTCACGTGGCATCTATTCAACTAACGCTGGATCCCCAGAGGGCGCAGAGATGAGATTTGATTACCACTGAGCTCCCTAGCATCAATGAGTGGAGTCTGCATAAACCCATATAAGATTATGTTTATTGAAATCCTTGTGGGACGGCATTAATGATGATGAAATCTATGGGAGTACTATTGTCTCCAGCAGGTTTGCAGAACATTTCTCAGCCCTATTTTTTCCAATAATACAGCCGTCTGATGAGGTTTTTACATGCTAATTATGACTATGATGATTGATGTAGTTTTGTTAACTTCATGTTCTTTTTAAAGCAACATTCTTTGCAATTTAGCTCCTCCAGTTTGTGACTGAGTTTACATCACTTAAGATGAAAAACTGCAATTTACAGTGACACTTTAAATTTATTTCAGATTTAAGCTTTTTCAATTAACTAACAGCAACTGTGTTACTAAATAGCTAAAGTTTGAAGAGAGAACCTTTCTGACACAAAGCTGAAGAGCCCTTTATCGAAGAGGCTTTTCCCAGATTTCAGGGATGAGAAGTTAATGAGCCCATCTATAATGCAGATGTCTTGTCTTAGGAACACTCAACACTAACACACATGTCCAGATGGCTTTACCTTGTGCCTTGCTTTTGCATTGGTACTCTCAGCACCTCGCTGCCTGGCTTTTTTTTATGTGACACTTTTTTGTGACTTTATAAGTCGTGAAAACCTCACTTGGTTGTTTCATCTCTGAAAACTTTGGCCCCTCTCATTGTCTTTCAGCCCTCCTTTGAACCTATTCATCATCATCATCAGTAGAGGCAGCCTGCTGTGCCTGGCAGCACGGTTGGTAAGAGGCTATTGATGACAATGAAGAGAGGCTTTTCTCTCGGCGGTAATTGTGGCTGAGACAGTGGAGCAGAGTTCAGGTCAATCTCTTAATCTTCATTAGCATAGTATGGTAACCTGAGAGCCAAGTCTTTAACCTAGTAGCTACTTACCAGTTTTGCCTCTTCAGCAGCCTTGAACACCCCCACAGCAAATCAATTGACACTAGCGATAACAGCCAAACCTCTTGATCATAGCTCACTGAATGAAGTAAAACAAACATTTACGTAGAGCGTATTATGCTCATGATAATATCAGCTTACTGTGAAGCCAATCACAGACTCTGTAAAATTAAGGTATGCAACCAGATATTGTCATACGGACACACTGGTTGAGGGATAGTTTGTCATTGTCCAATTTGCCTGGAACCTCTGCTTATTATAGTTTATAATGGAGATGGACTTTCACATTGTGTCCCAACCATCTATTTATGGTAGTTCATGTTCAGAAGACTGTATAATACACTGTGGTCTACGTCTTGTGCATTTTGTGTTTCTTGTTGGTCGCTGGTGCCTTCTGAAACACCTTGTTGTCTGTGATTAAGGGGTCATAGGGTTGACTTATAACTAAAATATTATCCCAGACTTGCACTCTCACTGGCACCCCAGTGCCTATTCAAACGGTCACTGTAGACACATCTGTGCATCTTGCATCTGTGTTGTCCTAATAAAGTGCAATAAACTGCTGCAAATACCCTGGAATAAATAATAGACTCATACATATATGTTCAAAGCAAGGGTTAAAGCCTAAGACAGTGACCCATTTAAACTTTGGTGGCTGATTTCTGTTTCTGAGTTGGACTCAATGTCCACAAATGTTCTGCCAAGATTTCAGGCCTCTGTTTCTCCTGTTTTTCTCCTGTCTGCCGACAACATGGTGTCCGTTTTGTCCCACAGGAGGCTTTTCTGGCTGCCTCCAATTTGGCCTGCGCCCATACTGTCGGCTTTGGCAGTGTAATTTCCCCTGACAAGCTGATGGTTAGTGTTCATCCTGTTGGCCCAGTCGGTGTAATTTGGTTTGTGTTGAGATCGTCTGTTCCCATGTTGTGATTCTGTCTGATTTGTCTTGACTGTGTCATTTTGGTCACCATCAAGGTCTCCACATTGAATGGGTGTAATGCTAGGTTGGTTTCCCAGACCTGTCCATATCTTTTTCGGAAGTGCTGCTCGTTTCTCATTCGTGGCAGGTTCAGATACTCTTACATGATCTACTGTGTAATCCATGTACATGTCTGTAGCACAACACTGTTTTGGCATAGGGGTTTTAATGTGAATGGAAGATGGAGTAATAATTTAAGTGTTGTGATAAATTCACTTGTATAAAAAAAGTCTTTATAGGGTAGAACGTTGAAATGCAATAACATTGTCATGATTTATGAATGAATAAGGATGTCAAACTCATACATTTAAAGCATGCTAACTAAACACATATGACTCACTACAAACTGACGTAAACTTGCAAGTCCAGCCTCATCCAAACAAGCCATAATGCAACACTGGTGCCCTCTCAAAATGATGCTGAGTGCTGCTGTTGTGAGTGCAGTGAATTAGTTTCATTAATGTTGTATGCACACATACACTATATACACTACTTTATATGTAAATAAATTCTCATCAGTAGCACTTTCACCACAGGCTTTACATGGTGTAGACGTTGGACAACATTCCCTTGGGAAGCTTTATGTGTCTGGTTTTCAGTAATAATAGATCTCATCTGAGGCTGGGTAGACCAGAGCATTTTTGCATCTAATTTATTAGACAATGGCAGGGAGGAAATGTCCGAAAACAATGCAGGATAAAGAAGATGGCGAGCAGCAAAGGATGGGATTTGTATTTTCATCTCCTGTTATGAGGCAGAAGTTATAAGGCTTTGTAGTCCATTAAGCTGCCTGGACACTCCACAAGATTTACTTCTTTTGTTTAATTTGTACATGAATCTTGTTGTTAAAGATTAAGTGAGGTAGTTACTGTTTTTTCCCAGAGACCTGAGGCCATGATTCGGCTGGAAAAGCAAGAGGTCACCTGTACCTGCTCCGATAATGAATCACTGTTGTTTTTTATTACCTTCGTCATGTTTGGTTTCTCTGCAACTGCTCATGCTTTGTCTCGCTCTATAATTGTCACAGGATTGTCTAGCCAGCTCCAAACAAAGCCTTGGCCTGCTTCGGTTCACATATTCCCTCCAACGCACAAGGAGGGAGACAGTTAGGTGGGGAAATGAAAAAAAGACGACAGCAGAAAAACCCAAACATACTTACTTTCTTACATTCTCTGTCTCTGCTGAAAGCCATTGTATGTTGTGTGTGAAAGAAATCCCCAGTGATGTGCTTCATGAAGGAAAAAGTGCTTGTCTACTCAATATTTTATAAAGAGAAACTCTAAAAACTGGCCTCCTCGTCTGTGATGGTGGTGACAGTGACGACGGACAAACCAACAAAGGAAACTGTCAAGTCTTGCAAGTTGAGACAGAAATTGATAAATAATGAAGGCTTTGAGTTATAAATAAAATATTAGAGAAAAACAGTTCATGCAATCAAAATGTTTAAACTGTAATTTGATATTAAGTCATATATTTTTGCATATCACTAGCAAAGACGAGAGATGTGGGGATGTGAAGACTTGAGAAAGCAGCTGACAGACGGCTAATGATGCACTAATAAGCTGCATAAAATACCGATGAGTACAGGCTGAAATGTGTTTTAGAAAGAATAAAAGAAGATGTAATATCACGTACTCTCGGGTGCAGCTTGTTTTAAGAGTCAGTGTGACGTACTGTGTAATTTCTCAAATGGCAAAATGACACTAACTGAGACCTGACTGTGCGTATTTGGTGTCATTCAATATTTTTGTACAATCAGTCTTTGGCGTATTAAAAATACATTTATTTTTTTGGTCTAATTTGTGCACATCTACTTTTCAACCTGATGTTAACATCTGTGTGTGTGTGTGTGTGTGTGTGTGTGTGTGTGTGTCTTCTCTTCCAGTCCTGTGCGCAAAGAACCTGGCAAAGAAAGACTTCTTCCGTAAGTAGAGCCTATTTTTATTACATGTTACTATTCCTGTCCCATTCCCTCCCTCGTGCATTAGAATGGGCTTTGTCAGCAGTGGCAGCTTTCTGGCTTTTGAAGCCATGCTGTAAATAAAGTCCCCCAGGGGCCGCCTGTCTGTTATGCACACCAGGAGGCTTGGCACGCACAGGGACCCACCGCTAACCTAACTTCTAGTAATAGGTATCAGGTACACTGATAAAGAAGCACTACACTTAATTAAAAAGGCTTTAATTAAACTGGCCAGAAATGAAACCTTGTTTAGTCCATCGAAGGAGCATGGAAATAAATAAACCTCACTGTGCAGACATTTCATCCCCTGATTTTGCACTTGGTCGTCATCATCATTCAAATTTTGTCAGGGATGAGACTTAAACGTGTTGGTTAAGTGGTACACGTATACTCTGTTGTAGCCATGTTTGGGTTACTAGTCGAACACAAGCTAATGAGAATTGAGAGGAACTGTCACACCATAGAGGTGGGGAGGTAATTTGAGGAAGGAAGTAGCACTTTGTCCTCCTTCTGCATTGTAATTTACCATTAACATATAGCTTAAGGCTGTTTCATCAAACATAGTTCAGGTGATCACGACAGGAGGCCTATCCTCTGCCGCTGGCACTAATGTAAGAAGAGATGTGTTGTTTAGTTCCAGTGATGAGATATTCTTCACAAAAGAAACCCCTAAGCGACATCTTTCACCTTAAATCGCCAGTTATGGTCACAGTAAAAGCATTTCATTGTAACAGTAGAAGGTAGTTTGGGTTCCCGTTAACTTGTAAGTTACAAATGCAGACATAGTGGGTTCATTTCTGTCTAACAGGCACACACTTGTATACACACAACCACAAAGAGGGAAGTCCCTCAAGAGCATAAGGGTGACTGAACAGGTTTGACTTGCGTGAAGTATCGGTGCCCAGAGGTATATACTCTGACACATTTAAAATTCACATACACCCTCACAGTCACATCAAGAAACACCAGATACTCAGCCCTCATCAGATTTCCGATTGAATACTATACTGACCAGGCTTGACTTAGCTGATAGTTGTAGAGTAAACCTTTAATGTTCCCAGGGGGCAATTTGGCTGTAAATTCAAATAGTATACAATGTTTCACACAATAGATACATAAATAAACACAACTACATCAGCTGTTGCACACAAAATCTACCAGCGAAAGCAGTGAAAGAGTTTAAGAAGAAGCAGAAAATGGGGCGCCCCATGTCACATCGACAGCTATTCACACATCAAATCACATTTTATTTAATAGGCTAATTTCTGATGATGATCTTGATGGAAGCAAATTACCCTCAAGTGAAAATGATCATTTAGATTTACATCAGTGACTTTATGGCACACGTTCATAATTTTCCCCAGCAAGCTTTGTTCTTCAGACTGAGCTCACCAAACAAACAAATTATTGAAAACGTTGGAACTGACTCAATAAAAAAAGAAGAATTGAACACTTCCAGCAGAGGCTTGTTGACATTAAAACATCTGACTTAAACGTCTTTAAAAGATCCAGTTTTCTTTTCAAACTTGTTTATCAAATCAAATCAGTGTTTGCTTCAAGGGTAAGCAAACTGTGGGAATCCTGTCTTTAATAGTCTTTATTACAAGGGAGATAAGATGCCACAGTGCGATAATGATTTAATGACTTTGATCACGTGAAACAGTGGAAGTCTTCCAAAGTCTAAGTACCTTCTGCTCGTCCAAAGGGGGAAAAAAAGACAGCTGGCTATGACAGCTTTTCAGGAGTTTACCCCCAGTGCGGTCAGGACCAGGGCTTCTTGTCTTTATGATAAGACTGAAAGATTGTGTCTCATCAGTCTATATCTTATAGCTTGCCCTCTGCTCTGTCTCATGGCTCAGACAGTTCATGATTAAAATCTTGTGCATCAGACCTTAGATAAAATGTATTTAGCTTACACACCGCATCTATCTTTTTAGTCTGCATTCCAACCACACATTTGAAGCCTTTCTAGGTAGTTACCATTTTTTTTCAGTCAAACTAGGTTCGCCACCTTCTAAACATACTTCTAGACCTCTCTTTTTTTGTGCTGTTACTAGAAAGGGTTGTGCACATCATTTTGTAGACAGACCATGAGAACCACAAACCACAGAAAGTGTATAAATGTATAATACAGTGTCAGTGAGTTTGTCTTCATCAGTTCTTTTAGAAATGTCACCGTTTGTACGTTACGAACAGGGATTTGAGTCCTCAGACCACAGCATGACGTCCTTGCACTCTGTTTTTTCTCTCTTCAGATTTGGCGGGTAGGCTGAAACTAAAGAGTACTATGATCAGAGGTGCTAGAGGAGCTTTGGAATAAGAGTTGTCGGCTCCTCCGATGGTCCCATAACAAAGGTCCAGCTCTTTGCCGTGTCTTTTAGGACAGGTAGAAATAACAAAGGCACTTGTCTATAGAGCAGCTATTAAAGCCAGCTGTGATAAGGTGAGGTGCATATGAAGATACGCTCTGCAAACACTGAATCAATCTAATGATGACTGATGTCGCAATGCCCAGATTTGCTTTCGGGCGGATTTAAACAGACGGTGATAAATGACGGTGAAATTCTTTTGGCGGAAAAAAAGAGCGCAGAAAAAAAAATGTGAATAACTCAATATTGGGGTTGCACACTGTTTCGCAAGCGACCACAGTCTTGAAGCAGTGAGTGTTTACATGTAAACGCATTATTATTATTTATTGTTAGGGTCCTGATCCAGGCACAAAGACTATCCAAAACCTTCAGTTGCAAGATCTGAGTTGGTTTTGGCAAGAACGAAGACGCAGGCATTCCTGTGCTCTGACAGAAACTTTGCACTTGTTGTCGATTTCTCCATCTTATTCCTTTAAGGCTGCACATTAGCGAGCATAATAGGGGGCAGGGGTATGTTGTGCAGCTGTTGTCTCTGTGGTCTCTGGCATACTCCTCCCTCCCTTCCCCTCTTCCTCACCCAGTCCTGGTTCTTGTGGGGTACATTCCATGGCCTTGCTTCAAAATCACCAGCTGTATAACAGTGCCTGCTTCCACTGCCACGATACCAGAATCACAGCGCTGAGTGAGAAATTCTCAGCTGCACTTGAGTCTGTGTGGTTGGTTGTACTCCTGCAGGCCAAACATGGCCGTTTAAAAAAAAAAAAAAAAAAAAAAAAAAAAAAAAGACCATCATCACAAGCACGAACAAATCCCTCTCCTCTAGGCGGGGAGTATCAAACAAACCAACTACGGAACAACAAAGCAAAATAACAAACAAAGGAGACTGCTGCTGCGGGTCCCCACAAGCGCAGCGCCCCGACTACAACTGCCCTACATTCGTCTCACATATTGCTGCACTTGCACTCCCTCTCACTGCTGAGTAGCTGTTTCAGACATCAGATTCACATCAAGAGAAACGTTTTGTTGACCGTATTTACTTGACATTCTGTGATTACTAAAACAGACGAGGAATCGGAAAAACAGTCTCCTGTCTCACCAAACACTTTATTTAACCTGCCTGTCCTGCAAGGTGTTTGGAGAAGTTAGACGTTGTTCCAAAGTTTAAAAAAAAAAATATCTGAAAGCATTTTAAATTGTTGGCTAAGAAGCATTCGTCTGACCTGGTTTCATGACGCTGCTTGGGCTTTGGACAAGTGTTTCTGTTCGAGATGGGGATACAATGTAATGCTTAATGGCATTTAACAGACTAACCCATGAGATGGAGCAAATGTGCAAAAACAACTGAGATAGAACTTTAATAGTTACTTTATGATGTAAAGTAGTTGTCACCATTTACAGAGATTCGTTGGCAACTGCTGTACACATTGTAACCATCAAGTCACACATTAAACTCTTAAACTTGTAGCGCCATAAAAACAGGAGCGTGTCACATCATCAAACACACATTTCCTTCATGAAATATCGGTAAACTTTCACTGTCTGTTTTTTTTTTTACAGGGCTGCCAGATCCTTTTGCCAAAGTGGTGGTGGACGGCTCAGGACAATGCCACTCAACAGATACTGTGAGGAATACGCTGGACCCAAAGTGGAACCAACATTATGATCTGTAAGTCAACGGGAGGACTGCGGAGCAGTGTGACATGTTTGCGTTATGCCATGCATGTGGAATTGTGTATGAGATCACACGCCACCTGAAATGTGAACCAGAAATGCAGCTTTCTGGTTTTGCTCTCTAGTATGTCTCTGTGTGGAGCTGCTATGACAAGTGTGTTAGGAATGTAGATTGAGTCGCCTCTTTACTGTGTGCAGAAACACCCATCTATAAAGCTTTTTTTTTTTCTCCTCTTGTCTACAAAACATCTTGTGGAGTGAGATTTTAGACATACGGTATGCATATAGATTTTTTTGTGTGCAGAGACACAACTCATACCGATAAATTCAGTCTTTCCCAAGTCATAGATTCTTCCTGTTTTGGTTACTCTAAGATGGGGTTTGCAAAATAGTTTCATGCTCCTGAACAGTGTCCTGTGTGAATTTGAGTATGTCTAACTCATATTGTTCTGGCTTGCTCATTTTCTCTGAGCCAACTGCAGCTTTACGAAGGCCAGCACACATTTAGAGTGCTACTTTAGTTCAGTAATCTCTTTCAAGGTAAGCCACATATCAGCATTTGATAATTTTTTTTCTGTCACAGAAGCTCCTGTTTTACTTTCTGCCAGGTTGAAAAATCTAAATTTAATTCACTGGAATTTCAAACGAAATCTATGAATTATGCAGTGGTCCAAGGAAACAAAAGGGATGCTGCAGGGAAAAGCCTCTCGTGTGAGGATTGTTGTAGCCTACAAAAAGACTAGACCACAGTGACCATTACACATTTCACAAGTGCCCCTTTGAAACTGCTGACAGGGAGTGATCACCCCAAAGGTCCTGCTGGCAACAAAGCTAATGTGATGAGAGAAGAAGAGAAACTGTGGTAGAAGAAAGTGAATGAGGGAAGCGGAAGTCTGATAGAAAGAGTCTCAGTGAAGAGACATGAAGGGAGTGGTGACAGGGATGCACTTGAGAATTATATATTACAAGGTAAAAATAATATGTATTACAATGGCTATCTTGGCATATAGCCACTTTAACAGATCCATTATGACTTTAAATGTAATCAGGAGGGGAAAAAAGAATAAGAATTCCAAGGGCTTTCATGATAATTTGACTAATCACATTTAATTGCGGCAGGTTAATTAATAATGAAAATAATTGTTGGTTGTAGCCTTGATTATAATGAAAGCCAGTTGTGGAAGAACACATGTTTCTGAATTATTTAAGTGTCCATATGCTTGTGCTTTTATCATTTCCCTAAAACAACAGACACATCTTGGCTTTCTGGGCACACGCGCTTTCATTTTCATGCACACACCTGTTTGCAATGCCTCTTGTGACCTGTCAGCTTCAGATCCCCGCCTTCTTTTACATAATGCTTTAGTTCCTTCTCAATCCCCACCCTTTCAGAGCAGTGTATTTCCCGCCAGCGACCCCTGGCCTCTTCCTCTGGTTCAGGAAATGGTTAACATGCCACAGAAAGCAGATGGGAGTGTGGGCTCGGCCAACTGCCAGCTCGCCACACCCCCCCATCTCCAGCCTCCGACTTTGGGAGGTGGGGTCTTCTGCCACATGACACTGATCCTGCCAGAGGCCTTGATGCCCTATAATACGCATAATACGTCCCAAAATTATATACCTTTCTTATACTTTAGTTGATGATATATAATCTGTATATGTGTTCTTTGTGAATTTTTTTTAAGGACAAACAGAGCCAGCCAACTATTTCAAAACATTTTGTGTCGAAAGTTCATGAACTCACAGTAGTATGTAGGTCTGGTTTTGGCAAGTTGCCTCCTCATGCTTGGCCTCCAATTTTCAGCCCTTTTAGTATAACTCTTCGCATTGCTTTGGTTAGAGGGACACATTCACTCTCTGCTCCCTCTGCCTTCACCCTATATTAGATGCTGTGCATATACTGTGCATACCGCGCCCCCCTCATAAGAGCCTGTGTTCCCTTCTCAATCATCATGCATACTGCCTGAGAAAGATTTGGTTTGTCCCTAGTAATAAAATCTTGAATATACCGCTGTGACGGTGAGTTTTTACTTTCCCTATGACCATCCATATTAAAAATGCATTAGCAGTAGCTGGCAAGTTGACTCTAATCATCACAACCTATGCATCACAAGCCTTGGAGGTCTGTATGGCACACAAACCCGCCAAACAACGATTGGTAGAGGTTTACTCTTGGGAATACTTCTCTCTGCTTCATTCCTGTCTGCAGTCGGTTGGAACTGTAAAAATATGGGTTCACACTGGAGAAAATGTAAACGGAAAGCAAATATTTTGTTCTATGCCTGGAAATGGGTATGGTATGAAACTGGTATCAGATGGTCTCAGTTGCATATTAAATAAAGTGTTTTGACTTGGATTAACAGCCAACGTTTATCCACCTCCAAGAAGCGCTTATGCCGGACATACCAGCATTGCACCCAGAACTTATTGTACTTTGTAGGTGATGTTATTGCTTAAATATTTGCAATTTTCCGTTGTGAGAGACGGGAAAAGTCTGTGGAAGCGTAAGTCCAAAACTGGAAGAAGAGAAGTAAAATGAGGCGGTTAGTTCAATCTAACAGCAACGTAACAATCAGTTTTGAAGGAATCGAGAAAGAATGCTTTGGCATCATTTCAATGTACATAAATCAGATCAAGGTACTTGATATGGACGAGCCAGAGCTGTAGAATCTCCACTCTGATTTATATTTGTCTTTATGAATGTTAACAATTGAAAGTTGTCCAACATTAATATGAAATATTTTCCAATTTTTTGATTTCCCAACGTAATGTACATTCCCTGGCAAAAAAGAGTTTGGGAAGTCCTGCAGGTCTGGATTTAGTATGTCCTGGAAAGCTAATCTGGATTTGACCCAAGAATTTTCTCCCCCCTCCACTGCTGTATTTTGAAGGTTTAGGAGTACTAATCCTTATTCATTTTGTTGCTCCAAACATCTAATGAAATGAGCTGTCCTCACAAAAAGGAAAAAACACATTATCACATTCTTAGTTCATTTCTAATTTCTGATGTCATATCATTATCTGGCAATACTTTATTGGCTCTTACTGCATTTGACATAGTACAATTATGTTTTATTCATTTGAGCATGCTGGTTTCATATATTTGTCGTCTAGCAGGTGTTATGTCTTCACTTGCAAAACGGTTTAACTTTATAACCAAACCTTGAAATGTTTTGAAAGAATTAATGATAACATATTAGCGCAAGTTACTACAATGTTATGTCAATGGAGACAAGGTTTCCTAACACTGTTTTTGGCACAGTTGTTGTGAGTGCAGAAATCTTGTTCTACCTATTCTCTTCTCCTCAGACACTCAGTCATTTTGTCTCATCGGCTTTTTCAGTTCCCTTTTTTTTTTCGTGCTCCAAGATGATGCTTTGCACAACACACCTCTGCATCACACTGACCTGTTAATTTCACAACCACACTGTGTGAGGATTAAATTTAGAAACACGCTAATGTCCTCAGAGAGACATTTTGAGTTGCACTACAGCGCTCGACACTGTGGACCAAACCGAAACATGTGCCATGCGTAGTGCATCTGCTGTTCTAATATTAGAGCAATGTCCTAATCAAGGATGAGTTTAGTCAAACCACAAAGTAAATAAGAGCACAGCTTTGATTGGAAAAGCAAGTCAAATATAACTAAAACCATGCAGCTGGTTTGGTTTATTTCTCAGTTCATCTTTGTCTAAAAAAAAAAAAAAAAAAAGAAATATTCAGCATAATCCCACTGTCATATTACAGTGTGGCAGAAGCCTTTTTCAAGAGGGTTTAGAACAGCTTACCTCCAGTGGCTTCCAGTCTGTACGTATTCACCTCTTGGCACGCAAGTTTTTAATGAAATCACCTTTAGTGTAGAAGAAAATCTCAACTTTAATTGCAGTTTCAACTTCAAAACGTGTTTTTCTTTCATCATTTTGTCATCCAGTAGTGTTGTCAGTAACAGTTGTCAGACAGTAATGAGGTCATAACATGTGCAACTAAGCGCAGGCCTTGGCACATCAGCATCAGCTAAGAGTGTTAGTGTCAACATGTTAACCCCTGCTGCTGCACCCTGGTCAGATTTTCACATAGTAAGTAAAGACCGAATCTTTGGACACTTAAAAAGATCCACAAGCCACACAGGTTGTAATCTGATTTTAGTGCAACAATTTCCCGTATTAAACCGACACATTTTGATGTGTTGAGTAGGGAAACCCCGCTCCTTGCTAGTGATGCACAGCATAATATAGAGCTTGGCATCAGCGCTGGCAGCTAGGCTATAATTATGTGTGTGTGCGTGCGTGTCAGTGAATGTGTGATTGTGCATTTGAATGTTGAACTCTGTGTGTTTACTGTGGGAGCTGTCTGGGTTGCAGACAGTGGTGGAGCACATCACGGGGACTTCCTCTGTTCATTCAACCACGACTAGACTGGCCTCAGCTGCGCTAAATCTGCTCAAACACGCAAACACATACACATAAGTTACTTTAAAATCAGCTAATCGGCCTCATTACACAGTCTGAAAGTCTACACCGCACACACGGTGCACATTGTTCTCTTGCTGTCAGGGAGAAGTAGCTGGAAGAGACACGAAATTGAAGTTTCAGTTTTCTGTCTGTGTTTTTAGTCAGTGCATTTGTCAATGCTTTGGAAAATTGTGTGCCGTAGCTTATGATTTCATTTAATTTCCATCTTTCATACCCTGTGGGTTGATGAAAACCTACTTTGTGCTTGGATCTTCGAGTCCCCTGCAATGTGCGCACAAGTAGACACCATGAATTTCAAACTACTCCTCTTTTCTGTCTTATTCACCAGCTTTTCTCTGCTCCCTCTCTCCCCCGTCAGGTACATTGGAAAGGCAGACTCAATCACCATCAGTGTGTGGAACCACAAGAAGATCCACAAAAAGCAGGGTGCTGGTTTCCTGGGCTGTGTCCGTCTCCTGTCCAACGCCATCAACAGACTCAAAGACACTGGCTGTAAGTACCTGTCTGTGTGTGCATGAGTGCACACTCTTGTGATTTTGAACACTCACTGAAAACAAGCCGCTGGGGTCAGGTCTCTGGCCTGTGCGTGCTTTCAGAATGAATAAATGAATAAACACGACATTCGGGTAAGCGCACACATCCTGCACGCAGACACCTCGTCATACAGACAAATTTGTGGTCCAGACAGAAACTTCATATCGGGGAGCCATTGCCGTGCCGGCTGCAGTGGTTTGATAGCTAACTAGCCTGCTGTTACATGTGTAGCTCTTTCCCAGTGTCCCATCCCCAGCTCTCAGCCTGCTGCTGCTCCTGTGCCAGCCATTCATTGCCATAAGATTTATGGGTACAATACGCAGGCAACTCTTTGGGCTACACATATCAGAAATATTGCCTGCTCTAGGCATCTGGCACCTGGGGCTACATCAATGGCCACAATTCATTTCGCAGCGTTGCAACTTTCTGTCAAGGAAATAAACAGCTTTTATTATTATTGTCACTGGTTGGCACAGGGTCAAAGAAGAAGAAGAATCCCGTATTAGGGTAGTTGTTTGATAATCCTCGGTTGACCAGAATATATAATGTATAAAACATATGAAGGAACAGACGCATGGTTAGTTTTCTGTCTGCAGGACTATAGACTGCTGCTTCTGTTTAGTGCCCTTTGATTTCCAACTGATTTAGGCACATGGCCACATCCTTGTTAGCCCCGTCTGCCTTGTTGGCAGTACCAGTCAGTTGATACTGACACATAGACACTTAACTGTAGTACATACTGTGAAATTAACATTCCTTCCACTCATTCTCCTCCTTTCCTTCAATCCATCTTCCTGACCTGTCTTAAACACACACAGTCATGTATCAAACCACCACACTGAATTACATTTTTCCACATTTTTATGGCATCTATCTGGCATTTTCTTTATTTCCATTCAACACGGTCACGCCCTACAACGACTTTAGGAGTTGTTTGTCTGAGAATAATTGGCATTTGTTGGATGCCTTTTCTATCCCGACTGCATATTTGGATACTTCCGTGGATACAAGTAGTTGTAGCATGGTTGGCCCTGATGTAACGGCCTCTTATGCCAACTCCAAACTGTCAAGCTAAATACTTCACATAAGAGTTGGGAATAGGTTCCAGCAACCTTTATGTTTGCTCCTAAATGGCACTCTTGGCTCATAAAGCTCAACCCTTAATTCACCAAAAACCACAACAGCTTCAGTGTTGCCACTAAAGGGACCTTGACAGCCATGGAAGCCTGGTACCATGCTCTTATCCCGCTGTACCAAAGGACTTACCCTGAGATTTACCCACAACTTCCATAAACGGACAGTATAGGCTCCAGTTAGGCTCCCGACCAGCCACTTACTGTATAGCCGACATGGCATAAATTATACTTTCTCGCAGCCACAGGAAATGGACAGGGAGACATGATCTATGACAAGACACCAGTGCTCACATTGTCCCTGTCCTGTGTGCTGCAGACACAGTGCCCAGTTTGTGGTCTGACCAAGATGCGCGCACACACACACACACAGAGCCAAACACAAAAACACAAACATGCGCACCCACACCAAAAAAAAAAAAAAAAGTTTACTGGAATTGCCGTGTTTCCTAGAAGTCCTATTCATACACATAGTGCACTTTATCATCCAACGCAAACACAAACTCCCAGCAAATTGTTTCACTCTTGCACACACACGCACACAGGCTCGCAAACCAAAAGGGGATCCGGCATGATTGTGTAGTTTACTCAAAGTCTGTCTGGCACAGCGTTGATCTCCACTTCCTGTAGCATCGCAGACACAAGCGTCCCTTGCCCCACTTCTGAACCTACAAACTCGCTAACACACACACCACCGGTTTTTCAAGATGAGTTGACTGACGAGACATGTTAGCCTCACTTTGAACCCTGATGTTTATTTGTGTGTAGCTTTTATAGTGTCGCAATGGCTAATTATATAAACTGATTGCGACAGTGCTGAGACAGTTTCTACACACACATTCAAAGAGATGTGCATGAGGTAAATTAGCTGATACTGATCCACACACATTTACATGTAGCTCGTTTCATTGTAACACACGATTTTCCGAGCTCTGAGGAATTGAATGGTGTGGTGAGGGCTGTGGTTAAAGGTCTGTAAATGTTCTGTCTCTCTGTTTCCCTCTTCTCTAATTTAAGAGAAAAATCTGCTTACTATTCCAGCCATGTAAGGCTTAGACTATCGCTGTTTAGTCTAGACACGTATCCGGAACAGATGCACACACACACAGATACACACACATAGACACACACTCACGCTGGAAACAAGCTATAGGGTTGTTTATAACTGCTTGGTCTAAACACACACACACCATTTTATGTGCATAGAAAGTCAGGCAAACCTAAGACATGACAGATCCAGCCTGACTTTGGTTTTAGCTTTAGTGCATGAAGAACTGGGGCATCTCTTCATCTTCCTCTCTCTCGCTCACTCTGCCTCTTCTGCATATTTCCCTTCATCACCCTCTCTCCTTCTCTTAAACTCACACTGTCTGATTATGTTTTTTTTTTTTTCATATTCAAGTAAGCCAAAGCCCCTGCAGACATGCACAGACATAAGTTACATTGTTAATGGGCAGGGATTGATATCAGTCCTGCTGGTCAGCTGCACAATTTTCTCTGTAAAATTGTGTGTGTGTGTGAGGGAGAGTGTGTGTGAGAGAGCGAGCCTGCAGAATGTATCTGTGTCTGGATCTTGTTCAGAGTCTTCCTGGGTTGTGTTTCTGTGCTGTCTGTGTCTGGCAGTGCTATCCTGTGCTGAACAGACAATGAGTTCTTACTTATCCAGAAACAACAAGACTGCTAACACGTTTCGTGTCCAACATTTGTTGCCTTTCGGGTCTCCAAATTTTAATGGTTCACACAAAATGGGTGAAGTAGACGTGTTCCTTCTTAGAGTACTCTGCTGTATTGTGTGCTGACTTCATTTTTGACTGCTTCAGTAAATCCTGGTTGAATCATGCATAAGATAAAAATAACTGAGGCTATCTCTGTTTGTTGGTTATTTAGATTTAATGAACACTGTGGAATAATAAGTGTTTATTCAAAAATTCAATCTCTCTATCTCTGATTATATTGAAATAAAACTATTACTATCAAAAACTATTCTGTATATACCATTCAGCCTCCTTGAACAGCATGCAGCAGTGTTAAATACATCTAAATGCATTTTATAGGTAATTAAGCGATTCAAAACACTGAAGTCTTCCCCTGTGGTATGCAATGTCACCTGGCAAAAATGTTGAACCTGGCTCCAATTTCACAATGTGAAGTTATCCAGCAGTGCCAATATGTACATGTGCAGGTTCCTGGTAGATTACTTTGTTACATGAGCGAGGTAGATCTGCTGTTTACAAGGCAGTTGGAGGATAAGAATGATCACTTGGATACGTCTGATTGTGTTTTATATGCACTGTGAAGTTTTTGGCATGTGATAAATCTCACGGATCGATTACTCAATCTGGCCTTTTTGGATAGTGTGTCATCATCTCACTGAAGCGACGCGCCCACACCAACGCAACCCTCTGCAGCTATGTTTTCAGTGTCAGCGCCCAGTTAGTGCGAAACACAACATCGGCTTAGCACCTGGATGTGTTCATGGTTGTAAATGGAGGCAGATGCTAAATCAGTGTGTCTCGTTTTTCCCCACAGATCAGAGACTGGATCTGAATAAGCTGGGCCCCAATGACAATGATACTGTGAGAGGACAAATAGTTGGTAAGAAACACAAACACAGTCTGTATCAGTTTCCATATTCCTAATGTCCTAGTCTACACAGTGTGTCATTAGCCTGTATAAAAAAGTTCATGTTGATGCTGATTTTTTTTTTTTTGTCAGCTGTCCATTTACTGTCTGAAAACACCGAACCAGTTAAGAACTAAAAACAAACATTGGAATACATCCCTCGCAGTGTTTTTATTTGATACGAAATAAATTTTTCAACATTTGTAATTTTGAGATCGAAAGTTGACATGCCAGAGACAACTCCGGATGTTTGATGTGTCACCATGTTGTATTATTTAAATTCTCAAAAACACAAATTGACCCAGACTGCAAACTCTGACTCAGTTCATTACCTAACCACTGAACCACAAAGGGGAGTTTCCTTTGTTTGCATTGCATCGCAATGCAATATATTTAATATTTAATATCTGTCACTTAGTCTTTCATTTTCTCAGTGTTGCTTTTATTTGCATTAATGTCAGAGGAGCAAAGGAATATGACACAAAGAAGACAAAAATGTGTAAAAATCATTAGTGGAGCTTGAACCCATGTACTGTCATACATTTGTACAAAACTGTATGTACTAAATGTAATAATGTCATTGATCTACCATCTTCCTCGTCTTCTTTAACTGTGTAGTAAGTCTTCAGTCCAGAGATCGCATTGGAACAGGAGGACCGGTGGTGGACTGCAGTCGCCTGTTCGACAATGACTTACCTGATGGGTCGGTATTATTACACGTTCTCCTGTCCTGTTAGGCCACACAGTACTTTGCTTTTGCTTGAAGATTCCCATTTTTTTCTATTTTGATTAAACTCCATCAGAGACAAGTTGTATCCCCTTTTTCCACATATATATGAAAAGTAAGGTATGTGGAGTGGGTCCATTGGTGATTGTCTTTATTTGTGTCTATTAAATCAAAGATGCATCGATGATTAGTGCCGTCAGTTTGTAGATGTGTCAGAAATGGACAGCAGTGTCCATGCATGATGCTTTTTTTCTTACCTGTTTGTCGTAATCTGTCATAAACCAGCTGGGAAGAGAGGAGGACGGCTTCAGGAAGGATACAGTACCTGAACCATATCACACGCACCACGCAATGGGAGAGACCTACAAGGTATAGTATAGAATAGTATTATAGCCACGTTAAGATGGAGCTTTCTCTTCATCCTTAATCCTTTTACGGCCTACCTCATGTACAGAAGTCATGCTGATGTAATGCACAAGAAACCTGACCGTTCATAAGAAATCTGAGGGGTTTAAGTGGCTGTGCTATGTCCCTGCTTCCCTTTTCAAGACAAAACTCACAACACAACAACAGTTGGTAATGAGTGAATTGCTGTTAGTCTCCTTAGACTGCCACCCACCACAGCATACTAACACACACACACACACACACACACCCACACACACACACACACACACACACACACACACACCTAAATAAACTAGCCAGCCAGTCGGGCAGCCAGGTTTTACTTGGCCCCGTTCCTGCAGGAACAACTGTCGCCTTCCTACTTGGCCCATATCAGTGGAGCCGTTAAGGCAGTAAGCAAACAAATAGCACCACCGCCCCCCCTCCATCTCCACCACCACTCTGCTCACTCTTACTACACATTTCTGGTGGCAGCATAACAGAACGAAGGAGGACAGACAGGAAATGGTGGAGAAAAAGGTTAAGAGGTAGGGCATTGATGGAGGCGGAGATGGTGCAGTTGAGGAGGAAGATGAGCAGGAAGGGGCCGTGTAGGGGAAAGAAATTATGGAGGGTAAGGTGAGTAAAACTTGAGGATTATACTAGTGTGGCCTTTTTTCCCCCATTCACAGCAGGTGAAGCAAATATCCTGTCAAATTTAATGTAATTATTTTTGCCTTTATATTTATAATCTCATGCCAGAGTGTTACATATTAACTTGTACAAAAGGGAATAGTGTTCATGTGAAATTTTCCGTTATCCTTCAGACCCATTTTTTTTTTTTCTTAAATGACTTGTTTTTACTACTCTCGCAAGTTTTTCATTTGCCCTTGTCACTGTTCATTAAAGTCGACAAATGTAATGCGGTCCATGACCAAGTCCAAAAAATGAGACGTGGGACATAAGAGGAAGAGGAAATGGAAGGGAGGAAGAGTGTGTGGAGCGGGGGAGGAGGGGGTTTGTTGCTTGACAGACAAGGGTCCATGGTTTTAGATAGCCAAGGCGTCAGTAACTCCGGACAGCCAGACAGTGGTCAGACATGTCCCACACACACACACACACACACAGATATAGTGCGTGCCAGTAAGCCAGTCTGTCTCTGTTTTTGTCTGCTTATCAGATATCTGTTCATATGTCCTGCTGTTAAGTAGCACTCAAACATACAAAAACTTGCAAACTGTAGACTTTGAGTTTACGTTTATGCAACCTGTAATCCTCCATATCTCTTTAATCTCGACCATGACCATGAAATAGATTTTTCTTTTTGAAGACTCATGACACAAGCTGTTTTCAAATAATTATACTACACTTGCGTGCTCGTCTAGACATCACAAGATGAAATAAACCGGCTACACCTATGACTTAACCCATAGTGCACCTATAACACACATTAAGGCACCTCTTTGCACCCTCCACACCCAGTAAAAGGAAACATGGTGCACAGTCTCATACACTGATCAAAACTGAAATCTTATCTTGGACTCATTTAACACTCTACCGTGCATGTAACTCTTAGGAATGAAAACACTTTATTCATCCAGTTCACAGTAAGAAAGCTGATGTTTGCTCTTTAAAACACGTTATTATCTGTGATTTAGTATGAAAAAATGTTTAGATATGTAGTTAAAAATGAAATTAAAGGTTACCATAGTATGCATACGCATGAACGTGTACAATCTCTGCTCGTTCCCAGGCCAGCATCAGAGTACTCCAGCCCATCTGGGCGTCCGCTGAGCTGCGTGGTGGACGAGAACACGCCAGTGATGACACCTGTTAATGGGGCCGAGGCCAGCGGCCCGCCGGGTGAACAGCGGATCCAGGAGAGGCGCGTTCGGTCGCAGCGGCATCGTAACTACATGAGTCGAACGCACCTGCATACACCACCTGACCTGCCCGAGGGTTACGGTAAGAGACACGGCAACAACACACACAAACATACACAACGTTGTCAAGAGACATCAGCTGGGATTAGCAGCTTTCTTCTTTCTCTTCAGTGCTTCTTTGTTTTGTATCTTTCACTTTTAGTTTTCAACGTGGGCTTAGTAGCTGTTGCCGGTGCATTATCAGCGTTTGTGTTTGCATGTTATTATAAGTGTTGCAAAGGTTCCTCCTGCTGGTGGTCAAGGTGTCTAGTCAGGGAATTGTTTACACCTGGCACACCAGGTGGATGCTTTTAACTTGCTGGTACATTAGAAAGTCAGGTGTAGCCATGTTGAATTTCATCATCATCAAAAAGGAGAGCTGAGTTGAAGCCACAGCTCTAATCCACAAAAATATGTAGACTACAGCCACGTAGAGCTGCTCCTTGGGCTGTATCTTCCTTGTATCCTGGAGACAGCGATGCATGTTTTCTTTTAATAGTGAGAATAAAGTTTAATAGCATTTATATCTTCTCTCTTTCTCTCGGTCTCCCCTTACATAGACCTTTTCTCCTTACCCCCCCACCCCTCTCCTGTCCCTGCTTCCCACACCACCACATCATGACAACTGCAATCAACACTTGCAGTGTGTTAATATTCCTCCTCTCTTCTCTCCTCTCCTGTTTGCAAACACTTCCCAGTGTTGGAATGTTTTGGCTTTCCAGACTTATATTCCCACAGTGAATAGGAGGGAAAGCAGGGTATTCATAGCTTGGCGTTTAGCTCAGAGAAGGCACTTTAGGTTATTGCCTATTTTTTATGTCTGGAGTTCTTAAACTGGCCTAACTTGCGCGCAAACACATTGGGAAAATAATGCAGAAGCTGCACAAGTACTTTTTACAACATTGGAACGTTTTTTTTTTTTTTTTTAAAGAAAAAGTGTACTTTTCACAGTCAGCCACAGTGCACCCCACAATACCCACAGAGTCTGTAAAATAAATTATTATTTTAAGTGTGCTGCTGTATGCCAGCAATTTAGAATGGCATTGTTGGACCTGCGCCCCCTTTGAAATGTCCTGCTGTGTCCACTGAGGCTGGCCAAGGTTGGACAAAGTGAGTCACTGATGCCCAACAGCTAGTGAGCTTTCTTCCTCAGCTGAACCCTCTGAACCAGTGGCTGGGTGTGGTGAGAGAGCGTGAGAGAGAATAAGAGAGAGGGAGAGAGAGGGAGTGTGTGAGGGGGGGAAAAAAAGAGAGGGAGAGGTGGGTAGGAAATGAGTTGTGCCAGTAGGAAGTTGGGGGGAGTGGGTAGTGATGGATTAGCGGGTGAATATACACACATGAACACCACACCCATTTGAGCCAACATTCACACACTCACTCTCCATTCATTCATGTGCTGGATGGCACCAAAGAATCCAATAAGCTGATGATGAACCTTTCTCTTCTGATTTCTTTTCAGTCCTGAGTTCCCATGTTTGTTTACAGTGTATTATATTAGCGGCTTTGGAATGAGTGACCACATTTTCCTTTCCATTTCCTTTGGTTTTGGAGATTAATACGAGGGGATGACTTTGAGAGCGCACACCAACCTTTAAGAGAAAACAAGGCAACAAGGATGCATCAAGGAACTCTGCAAGGAAAAACACTCATGGAAGCCTTTGATAAATTTCCCCTTGCATTTTATTTTCCCCGTCCTCTTGGGATAGGCCTACTGGAGGCTGGAGAGGAACTAATTGATTACATTGGCACGCACCTTAAGAAACTCTTGTCCCTGCAGTTTGCCTGTCACATCAATTATAAACAGACTTCCCCTTCTCCAAAAAAGACAAACTCAATATCCATGTTTGTACCCACCAGGATTAGACAGTTCCAAGCTTGTTTCAGTGTTGTTTTTATGTTTTTGACATATTAATTCCAAATTTTCTCTCTCTCTCTCATTTTCTGTTTTAGAGCAAAGAACAACTCAGCAGGGTCAGGTCTACTTTCTCCACACGCAGACTGGAGTGAGCACCTGGCATGACCCTCGGGTGCCCAGGTGAACCCCTTTATGTTCATTTTCCCGTCATTATTTTACAGATTTGGATCTATTTGTAAAGCACTTTATATGTTTGATAAATGTTAGCAAGAGCTATTAACATAAGCGTAATTAACTTAACAACATATTGACTCTATACACATGATAAATGAACTGCAGTGCTGACAGCCTGTATATTTTTTTTTATCCTAATATAAAACCTGACATATATTCCCAAAACTGACATGACCAAAGTGACTTAATTTCTCTCTTAATTTCTCCGGGCTGGTCTTATTAGTCGAATTTCAGGCTCAAGTCGGGGTCAGCCAAATTAATGACCCCTGAGTCTGACTTGGAGTTGGAAGAACATTTTTGGACAGATGTTGAGTTGAACACACCACAAGCCAGGGGTTCTGCATTCAATCAAACCGTTTCACCAACTCTCAATAGTCCACTAGTTAATTCACCAGAGATTGCAGGCCGTGCTATTGCGTTACATTTTTGGCCTCGTCTCCGTGTAGCTGCTGCTCGGCGATGAAGCACGTGCATTCAGCATCCAGATCGCAGCAGCAACCTCTGGGTTTGGTCATTTTGGACAGAGCCGCTAAAATGACCCAGTATGTTGTGATGAGACATGTGCTTTGTCCCCGAGTGGTGTGTCCTCACATCACACAAGGACAAAGTACTCACACACACACACAGACGTAAGCATAGGTCCCCCGAAGCCTGCGGCGTTGTCCCAGATCAGGGCTTAGGTTTCTACTGACGGGAATGTCAGAATACAGGAGAGAAACAGAATCGAGAAATTAGAGCAAGTACTTTGTCAGAAGGATAACAGCAATGACGATACGTTGTTGGTGCTCTTGAGTTTGTCGAGAGCTCTGGTCTAGAGCTGGTTGAGTCCTGTGCAGATTCACAGGACTGTGAAGGACCTGCGAAGGACAAGGCTACATGCCATCACAGATTTCATCACTTGCACCAGTAAAATCACTGCAGTTGTTCTCAAAACAGTAACATTCTTTAGCAGTTATTACATTATTATTCATTCAAAACAAAAGATTGAGACGCAGTCGGTCGTGTGATGCTCAGCGTTGTTCAGTCAGCAGGCTGTGTGTATTTGTAGTAGGATTGCATCTATTTTGTGGTATCATTGTTGCTAATGGTTACTATTTTCCTGTTCAGGGACTTAAGCAATGTGAACTGTGAGGAGCTGGGCCCACTGCCACCAGGCTGGGAGATCAGAAACACGGCCACCGGTCGCGTCTACTTTGTCGATCATAACAATCGAACAACACAGTTCACCGACCCGCGACTGTCTGCTAACCTGCATCTAGTACTCAAGTAAGTGTCTCAGTCATTGATGCCTTCGTGCATGTATAATGACATTCAGTATTTGTATTTTTCTACATAGTGGCAACAGGTCCTTAAGCACAACTCTTTGTAATAGTAATTACACATGCAGTAACATATTTTAATGACAAAACACAGAGATCAAGAGTAAAACAACACCACCCAAAGTATTATGACTGAAAACTATGAATAGAAGCAAATTACCTCTAAAAGAAAGCTTCCAGTTTCAGACTATGCTCCCAAATGATGCATCTTTTATACATTAAAGCTTCAAAACGAGTCCAATATTTTGTCTCTACTCGCTGCTCAACTGTAGAGTCTGTAGATTGTTAGCAGCTTGGTGTTTTTAAAAGTTGCTTTACTCACATTAGCCGTCCTGGAAAAGGACAGGATGACTCCTGTCTGGGGGACGCTAGAATAACCCGAAAGAGAGGGAAAAACTGTTTGTAGTGTCTATCAGAGATTTCCAGTCATGAATCTCCTTGCAATGAATATGTCTGCTCTAAGAGGATGTCTTCATTCATCTCACTTTGTATTTTTGTTTCCCCTGCCCTCCGCCTGTCCTCTGTGTCTGTCAATGGTCTTTTCGCATCATCCTCGCTCCGTTTGTCTCAATGACTCCCTCTGTACTTGTATGTGGACTTCATCACTGTTTTTCTGTCCTTCCTCCTGTCCCATTTTTCTCTTCTTAAACTACTTTAATTCTGTATTTTTGTGTCAATTTACTTCTCTGTATTACTCCCTTTCTCTTTGTCCTGTCTGACCTTTAAATCTCGTTGTTTTCACTGCTCTGATCCTCAATCACTCACATTCTCTTTTTATGCCCTTTTCTCCTCTTTGTCTTTCTCCATGTTTTTCCTCCCTTCTCCCCTCCTATTTTCTCCATCAGCCCAAGTCCAAATGGTTCCCGCGTGGCCATGGACAGCCAAAACACTAACCTCAGGTAACCCACACACCCACACAGGGACATTCATGCAGACATACATGCGTGTTGACATACTTGCTTGCAGACAATAAACTGTACATAGATACACATACTTGTTCATGGTCTGTGGAATGCGAGTAATGCAGTTGACACAGACATGTTGACAGAAATTTTGGATTAGATCAAAGTTTATTGTTATTGCAGAAATACTGAGACAACAAAATGCAGTTGAGCATCTAACCAGGCGTGCAGAGTAATGCACATAGATATAAAGAGAGAGATACATAAACAACAGTGCAGATAGACAGTATATGTATGAATATGTTGGCAAAGATATCTACAGTTTTAACAGTATAACCAGGGGTGAAATGCGCATGTGCAGCACACATCCAGTGATGCTATGCAGCAGCCGGTGTTAGTCCTGTCAGGGTAGCTCGTGTTGTGGAGGAGAGTGTGAGGGGCCGGTGGTCTACAGGGAGCACAGCCTCCTGGTTGTCCCTGTCAAAGCGAGCATAAAAGCTCATCTGAGAGGGAGGTGTTGCTGGTTGGATGGGTGGTGTTGATGACCTCCGATGACCTTGCCACATGCACATGTGGTAGTAGCTGTTGTTGTTAAAATGCTCTGCCGTCCTTAGACTGGGGTTGTGCTTGGCCCTCCCGATGCCCCTCTGCAGGTTAGTGTGCCATCAGCAGTAGGTGTACCTCTCAGTTCATCCACAGCTTCTGATTTGGGAACATTGTGGTCTGTTCGAGGGCGGTGACACTGTTGATGTAGGTGTTTATATAGTCCAGAGCAGAGGAGGCATAGGAATCGATGTCTGTGTAGGAGTCCAGGATGGCCTCAGTGGCAAACACACTCCAGTCTGTGTTTTTTCTTTTCTTTTTTTTTTTTTAATATACACTCACCCCAGCTGTCTGCATACAGCACTTTCAGCAGCCAGTCACTCAAAGACACACACACACACACACACACACACACACACTATCAAAGAGAAAGTGCTGACTGTGATACTTTTCCACAGAGGAATGTCCAAGCTGCTGTATGTGTTTATGCATATACGTGTATAACCTTCCTCTGGGTTGACTTTCATGTGGATGTCATTCAAGTTCACGTGCACGCACACAGGTTGTCTGGATTGGGGGGCTGTCGGTCCATCTTTCAGTGTGTTTGTGTTGTCTGTCAGCAGCCTGCCTCCACTGAAGATCAGCTCGTAGGCAGCAAAGCCAGCAGAGAGGTCTAGTGAAGCTGACCCTGCTCTGGAAAATAATGCTAAACACGTGTTAGCATAGCACTTTTCCGCCGAGCATACGCGGGCTACACAAGTTTGCAGTGTCACTCTTCAACTAAATAATTTAAAGAAAATGACAACTAGAAAAGCCGTGATATTCTTGGAATGTATATTCGAAGGAACCTGTGAGTCATCACTGATATGATAAACCAAACTCCAGGATTGTTCTTCAGGTATTTTGGCTGTCTGGGAGCTCCCTGTACTTTTCGCCTGCCAGTGTATGAGGCAGGAATCATTAGAACAAGAAGAACACAGAGCGATGTGGAGATTTTTTCCCCCTTTTGCTTTTTTTAGTACAAATTCTTCGTCAAAACCTCTTTCAGTAACAGCGGCTGGCACGATAGACATGTTTGGGAAATCAACATCTGGTCATTTGGTCAAATAGTATCCATATGTGTCAGAACAGCCTCTGGTTGTGAGTTGAAGCTCAGCTATGTTATCCAGTCAGCATCATTAACTTCTTGTCTGACTCCTTATTAGGATAGATTTGAGGGAGTCCAGACAAAGTTTCAGAACTTTGAGAAGGTCAAAATGAACAAGCTCTAATTTCCAACACAGCTTTCCGTGATGCACGCTGATTAACGCAAACAAAATTAAAACTCTCAGTATTTACAGTACGTGTCACAGTAGATTTTTATGCTGCCTTCAAGGCTGTCTGCCAAATCAACTGTATTTCAAAGACTTGACGTTGGGTCAAAAAATCATTTCGTTAATTATTTAATCATAAGAAGTTAAAAACGTATAAGAGGTCAACTGTAAAGGTAAATGGACTCAAAGCCAAATAGCGTCTGTTGAGCCAACACTGTTGTCCACATCCAAAAGCTCTCCTGATATGAAACAGGTAGAGAAAGACTTGGAATAGTTTCCTCAGTCTCAGCCTCTTCTCAGCATTGGCTCTCAAAAAATGTAATTTATTGGGCGTGCTAAATGGTTTCAACAACACAGAAAGACGTAATGTTTGATTATTTACTGGGTGTGAAGCTCAACTCTAAACACCTCAAGTGACTGACAGCAGGCCCATAAACAAAAACACAGCAAGCTGAGAAACCGAGGCCACACGGGGTGAAGCACGGAGGAGACAACGGTCTGTTTACGCATACCGCACATGTACATTACTCAGTGTCTCACTTTGTGTCATACGTTTGACAATTTTTTGGAAGTGTTAACCTCGTTATACCTTCCTCTGTGGTCTACTACTCTGTTTGTATAAAGATAAATCAGCAGAACCCGTCCTGCCCATGCTACACTCCGCTTTCCTACCTTCTCCTCTCCAACATTTCCTACCGTCCTTGTTGATTTCTTTTTATCCTCTCGTCTCTTCACCTCCCCCGTTCTATCATCTCCTCTGTCCTCACTCTTTCTCTCTCCTCTGCTCCCCCTCCCTCTGCTGTGCTCCAAAAACTGTTAAAGTTATCAGCCCCTCTGCTGGCTTAGTGTCAGGACATCTGTCTTTTATCAAGGCCAGAATTTAAGAATATTTCACCTAACATCCACATAGATCCACAGACGCGCACACGCACAAACACACACATACTCAGACACGCACAAACACACGCCGTGACCCTGCTGTAATGCAGCACTGCATTGACCTGTTTCCATATAGGGAGATCGAAAGTGTTGGTTGAAGAGGGGGCTGCATGTCAGGACCAGCTGAGTGCATGTTTCCTCATGCTGGCGTGTGGCGTCTAAGCCGAAATGCATCTTTGTTTTTCCTCAGATATCTACATCGTTTAATTTTGTCCTGTAGAGGTATGCGTACCGCTCGAGTTGAGAGAGTGCAAAAGGGAAATTTCCCTCGCGCTGATAAGAAAAGAACTGAATTATTGTGCTTCTGTTTTCCTTCTACCCCTGGAATATGTTTTCAGAAGTGCATCTTTTAATTCTCTTGTGGGTTTTTTTTCCACAATTAAAATATAGCAGTTGGCAAAGAGAAAACGGAAATGGTCAGGCAAACAAATTTAACATGTACAGACACTTTTATTAGGTCAGGAGAGAGGCCGAAAAAAGAAATGTGTTTACTTTAAATAAAATCGTACTCTCAGCCTCGACCTGCAAAGAGACGCAATAATGAAATAATGAAAGTCTGTTTTCATCAGAGGAAACCGTTGTGTGCTGAGTTGTCAGACAGGATGCCTGGCCGAGCTCTGGGGTTAGTGTCCCTGGTGTTTTGTCGATACAGTTGTCACTCCCTCCTACTGTCTAAATCAGGGGAAAACTGACTTTGTACACGTAAAAAATCATATATCAAACTTGCAGAGACTGTTCTGTTTGAAATACAAATTTAAATTAAAAAATAAATGTCATGAAATTATTGTGATACTGTAACATGTAACTAGAAGTTATTGTTGATTTTATTTTTTTAGTGGGGATAGTTTTGTTTTTTTACCCCGTCTGTGGAAACAGTTTGTGTTTTGTCTGAAGGATTACGTGGCGTGAAACTGATTTGACATTACGACACAGTGAGTCTGCAATTTGCACCTCAGTCTGCTCATCCTCCAGGACACATCTCGGTTTAAATGTGACTCAGACGGCCCCGGTTGCCATCGACCTTAGACTGATGAAGGCCTTGAATTGTCAGACAGTCAGACACGGCTGCATTACTGTGGTCTGCCACACTGTCTCTCACATACTTACCCCCTCCCTTGCACCAGCACATAGTATGCGTCTGAAAGATTACATCAGTGTTTGCTGAAGGTATTTTTAGGTGCTGCTGGATTTAGACTTAGTGGGCATCAGCAGGTATTTTCCCAACCAAGTTATAAATCTCCATGACATTTATATCAACATTACACTGATGTCTTAAGAAGTGATGATTAGATGATTATATAATGTATCCAGTACATCACGGGGTGTGCGGTGTAAATTATAAATATAAATGCAAATTATTGGGTTTGCAATGAATTGTGCATGTGTGTACATTATATATGCTATCAATATACACACCTCACATGACTTGATGTGACAGTAAATGCCAGTCGTCTAAACAGTATATATAGCAGGGTAAATCTGTCTGTATGTGGTGCTTTTAAGGGCCGTCTGTACAGGAGTGAACAGGAGAGCGTAGGGCCTTGGTCTGGTAGGCCAAAATGAAAATAAATGTCTTACCAGATAACTTCTGTTTTATTTGCGTTCACAATGTACTGGAGCCTGTAGTCAGAGTATGACTTCTGCCTGGTTTAAGCTTGTGGCCTAGTGCGCAAATAATCAAAGAGGAAGGTACAGTAGAAACCTTGATTTGTCATTCTCAGAAAGTGTCGTTAAAAGCAGCATATTTTTGTCAGTAGGCAGTCTCATCACTGCAGTCTGTCTGCCGCTGGTTTCCTGTACTTCCTATATTTTTGAAACCAGAAGCGTGCAGCTGTGGTAGCTTGTTGGGGTTGGGAGGAATGCTACAGGTCGCACATTATCGGAGTAAATAATTCTGCACACACATGCACACACAGCGTTCCGTAGAGTCGGCTGCAGAGTTTTGGCCGACCTCGCTGTCCTCTCCTGCTTGTTAGGCAAGTGTAAAAGAGCAGAGCACCAGCTGATACCCAGACGAGATCGACTCATAAAGGGTCCTTTGATTCTCTGGGATGGGTGAGGAGGGGGCAGAGTGTGGGTGTGTTGGGGGTGGCTGGTGTGGCTTTAACACCACTACATCTACTCAACACTAATTTCATCCCACCTGTGCCAGCTGCTACGGACAAGAAACAAGTACACTTTCTCTCACACACACAAACACGCAGCCTTTGCACTCTCTCACCCAGTCTGCCTCCCTTGTAAATACAGAAAGAGGATGGAGGCCTATCATGACTCTGCAGGTTCAGGTGCAGGTGACCCAGTTCTGGAAAATGTTCACTCCTTCATTTCTTGACTTCTCCGGTTTCTTTTCCTCCCGCTCCTTCCACCTTGGAATAACAATAATAAAATCCTCTGGCTCTTATATTGAATTTGAAAGTTTATATTTCTCCCCATTCGTCGTATTTCACCCAAGCTGTCACAGAAAAAGGAACTATTTCTCTCTTTTGGCTCGGGCGGATTTTCAGGTTTGCTGCGCTTGTATTTTCTATATTTACCATAAAATATGCCGAGCTCGTCCCGTTTGGAAACCAGAGACGATGAACTATGTTGAAACGTATTTTTAATTACACCGTGCCCTCAGAAGGAAAAAAAAAAAGTGCGCTGAAATTACGCTTTATTATATGGTTCTTGAGCCTCCCAGCCAAAAGCAACTCATTCCATTTTGTTTTAAGGCCATCTTTTCTTCCCCTCCTCCTTCCTAAAGCGGTTTTCAGGACTGCTCCACTGCAGTCTTACCCTTTCTTTGACATGCTAGGAGCCCCAGCGCCTGCCAATAAAATAAATAGCAGTGGACTTGATTATACAGGGATAGACTGGCGAAACACTGCACCCGTTTAGTTTGGAAAGCCCAAATAGATGAGGCCTTTTTCAACCCACTGAACCAGACAACCCAAGTGTACAACGAGTGTCGAAATAAGTGGGGTGGCTATGTGCTGCTACCTTAGAAGGTCTCTGCTTCCTTTTTATACACCAATTCAGGCCTCTCGGTGTGCCGTCTTTGTTTGGCCAACAGACTCCACTCCCAGCAGAGGACAGTACCTTCTTTTAAAGAAGTCCTCTGCTGGCTCAGCGTCTCTTCGCAGGAAAATGAGGGCTGCTGTCCTGTTGAAGGGGAGAGATGGATTATGTTTTTCCGAGGCCCACCCAGGCATCCCACCACCAACACCACAAAGAGGGCTGGAGGAGGCCAGAGCTAGAACACTGACCATGGCTCACCTTTGCCAAGATCGTATTTTATCGTTGTCATCTTTTTCTTTTTTCTTTTTTTTTTTTTTTTTAGAATAGAGAGACCCCGAATGGCAAGAGAGCAAAAGGGGAAGCAAGGTCAAGAGATAAGTTCCTCGGCTCACTGTGTGACACTGCTCACACCCTTCCCCACACTTAACCTTCCTAAAAATGCAAAATTGCAAAACGAGGCTGCACTCTGGTCGGGCAAACACGAAGTCCGAGCAGTGACTGGAAGCCATTTATCAGAATGTCGTATGCAGCGAAGAGAACGACATCTTCAGCGTTTGTGCTAGTCAACATGGCTGGAAGTTTACAGACATGTTGGTGTTTTCTTTCCCTCCACCTCAAATGATGAGGAAGGGTGTAAGCTCCAGTGGTCGGACGATGGAAGTTCCAGTTGTGGTTGTTGGTGGGCAGGGGTACCTACTGGGAGTCATCCCTGGCTGTCAGCTTCTTTGAGACAGAACGCAAAAATGTCTTGGGATGGATAAGAGTTGAACACACAGAGACACAGCTGGGGTAATTATTCAGGGGGAATTGAAATGATTAAAGCCGTGTGTGTGTGTGTGAGATGTTAGAAAATGTGTGAGGGCAAAGAGAACACACCAACCTCTATTGGAGCTAGCCAGAGGCGCCAGCTACCCTTACACCGCTCTCCTTTGTATATTTCTTCCCCTCTCTCTTTCTTTTCCACGGTGTGTATCTCTTTCTCTCTGCTTACTCTGGGTTTATCTCGCTCTCTCTGTCTGTCCGGTGGTGATATTTACCAAACGTCTGGTCAAAGGCCCGGTCTGTCCACAGGTCTGGATCAGATTTACTCAGAGCTTAGGGCTCTGTTTGGTGCTCTTTGCTTTGAGAGGAGTGAGGAGGGTGAGGGCTAGAGAGGGAATTTCTTACAAAACTCCCTCTAGTTCGGTGGTTTGAGGATATTTGAGATGGAGGGGCTGGGGAATTCCCTACAGGACATATCCTTCTTTCTTCTGTCTTTGTATAAATCAGCTTCCTCCACTGGAGTCAAAACAGTGCACAAGAGAAATTACAATATCCCGACGAACATGTGACAGTGAACGGCTGTAAAACACCAAGTGGAAATTGGAAAAGAGCAGCTCAGGACAAAGTGTTTAATACTGTTGAATGGTAAATCAATACTGACCTGTGACTCTTTTCCCCATTGCCCCTCTTTCTTGTCACTCATCTGCCCATTCATACCTCCTTCCATCTGTTCATCTTTGCCCTCCCCCTCCGCCATATCATCCCTCTAGTCATCCGCCTCAGTTGAAAGACCAGGGTGGTCCCGGGGCCCCTCAGCAACCTCTGTCACCAGCCCAGTTGCCTGAAGAGGCAGAGTGCCTGACTGTGCCCAAATACAAGAGAGACCTGGTGCAGAAGCTGAAGATCCTGCGGCAGGAACTCTCTCAGCAACAACCCCAGGCCGGCCACTGCCGCATCGAGGTCTGCCGTGAGGAGATATTTGAGGTAAAACACTCACTGTGTGACCCTTTCACACACTGATACAGAAACAACATGTTAGCAATGCACTTGTAGTAGCAGAGAACAAGACGAACGCAAACACTACCTTTCCTTATTTGTATCGCTGATGTATCATCATGATGAGCTTAAAACTTGTATCTGAAATGGTCGACTAGAAAAATGGTGTTGATCCCCAAAACATGACGGTCTAACCTAAAGGTTCTGGTGTGCTTTAAACCATAAAAGGAGACATTTGGTCGAGCTGAGCACAGCTGCAAGCACATGAATGAATGCATCGCACAGAATCCTTCATGAATTTATGTAGTGTGCACCGACAGCGTGATGTTACAATTTATCACCTGCCATTTAAATCGTCGCGGCATGCAAACTCTGAACGTCCATGAAAACAATGGCAGAATGCTCACAAACCACACATCTTTGCATTTTACTGGCATTTCTTCACGCCGTTTACGACGTGCACCAGAAAAAGGCCCAGGGCAGCACAGAACCAGTACTCAGAATTGCTTTATGGTTTCCAGGGAAAAGCAGAACAGAAAGGCCTTCACAACACCACAAAAAAAAAAAAAAAAAGATTTCTCTGTTACTTTTCTTCTCCTCCTCTGTCTCTCTTTCTCTTGCTCTCCCAATCATTTGTTCTACCAAGGCAAGGCATTCTTTCTGGATGATTTCAGCAGCTAAAGAGATGGGGAGAGGGGAGGGGGCGGGGGTGGGGTGGGGGTGTGGAACGGGTAAAGAAAGGAGCTAAGGCAGCAGTGGCAAGTATTCTGGGCCAGACATAACTTCATAACTACAAGTTGAGCAATGAAAAATATGACTTCATCCCCCTTCGACGTGACAGCTGTGGAAGGGGAAAGTTAAGTGTGAAAACCAGCCCTGCGGATCCACTTGAGGTTTTCATGCAGCAACCAGCGCTGCAGTTTGCAGCTGGCAGCGTGCTCGTGCAAGTGTGTACACGTACTTAGGGTGCTTCAAGTGTGATTTCCTATGTACACATGTTCTGTGCCACAGGTTTACATGAGATTAACACAGATAAATGACTCCGTGTTGATTCCGTCGTTAGTTTTTGGTGTGTGTGTGTGTGTGTGTGTGTGTGTGTGTGTGTGTTGGACACTTTGCACGCAAATATTGAAGTTTCTCGCGCATTTAACGGCATCTCCTAGCTGACTGTGCAGCCTAGCTCTCGTCATGCTTTCACAGTTTCGGCAGTGCTGTGTTGCTGTGGCAGGATGTTGTTTACTGAGGCATGGCCTCTGGACTCCTCTGAGAATACAGACAGGGAGATGACTCTTATGTAATGTAAAAAGGAAAGACACTGCCTATTTGTTTAACTATGACTGGAGGGAGGGGTACAATGAGGAGAGGCAAGGACAGAATTACCAGGATGAACTGGCATCAATTTATTGTGTTTAAAGCAATACATGAATAGTCAGATTTAATGCTGTGGGCTTGAGTTTGACAGTGAGTCAGGCTCAGTATTTTTGTGTCAGTGTTCTCACAGCCAGTCACATTTAAGCTGCAGTTGCATATGTCTTTCTCATCTCTAAGCTAGTAACAACGTCCCCAAAGCACACATCCCCCCCAGCTGGATTGGACCTGGCTTGGATTATTCTTACACATGATGAGTACACAGTCTCTCTGAAAATGTGACGGTTCCCTAAACAAACTTGAGCGTTAAAGTTACGCTGCTTCACACACTTTGTACACACACACCAGCAAACCTCCAGAGTTATTATTTATGATTTTTCCATTCAGCCATGGTGATGATGCTGTGTTCTGTTTACAGTCATTTCTCTAATTTACTGCGTGCTTTAAATCGTAGGAGTCGTACCGACAGGTGATGAAGATGCGTCCAAAAGATCTCTGGAAGAGACTGATGATCAAATTCAGAGGAGAAGAGGGACTGGACTACGGCGGGGTAGCAAGGTACTTTGTCACATGTTTGTTTTTCTGTCGGCAGACATTTTTATGCTTGTTTAAGTGCATTTTTCCACACTGAATCTTTGTGTGTCTGTGTGTGTGTTTTAGGGAATGGTTATACCTTCTGTCCCATGAGATGCTGAACCCTTATTACGGCCTGTTCCAGTACTCCAGAGATGACATCTACACTCTACAGATTAACCCTGACTCTGCTGTCAACCCGGTAGGTTTTTTTAAAATTAATTTTATGGTCCTGTGTAACAAATACATATGTATATCAGATGCAGATAGAAACTTAAAATGTCTTTTTATTAGAAGATCTACAAGGATGCTGTTAGGCTAATTCAACTAGAATTAGACATCATATTTTGAAAAATACTCGGGCAGCAAGTCTCCAGACTAATTTCATTTCTGTCATGTGATTTTCATGTAGATATAAAATTAGCAGAGACGATTACAATTTTATAATTATATAACTTAATTTTGCTAACTGGAGCCTGCCCAGCATGTGGACATGCATATTTCCGTGCTTTGCCAAACTTTGATAGAGCTTCTACTTTTGGGTGTACCATTTAGATACTGGCATTGTGGTAAACACTGAAGCTTTTTATGTTTACACTATGTATATGATATGACTGAACTCATACCCCTGTTTAATGCGCAGGAGCACCTGTCGTACTTCCACTTCGTGGGGCGTATCATGGGCATGGCGGTGTTCCACGGCCACTACATCGATGGAGGCTTCACTCTGCCCTTCTACAAACAGCTGCTGGGCAAACCGATCACGCTAGATGACATGGAGTCTGTCGACCCTGACCTCCACAACAGCCTTGTCTGGATCCTGTAAGACTGTTTTTCATTCTAGGCAACCCGTTATATTTTCAAGATTCTCTCCCTTGTTATTAGGGGAAACACATATTGTTGGTGTTAGCATTAAGTCACATACAGGTTAACCAGCATTCAATTTAAAGTTAAACTTACCTGTAACATAATACTGATTTCCTGTCCTGTTTTATCAGAGGAGCAGTAAACATTTACAGATGGAAACACAGAGCAGACACAGAGCACATATACTTGAGCTGCTCTCACTAATTCGACCATTCTGGTCTCAACTTTCTGACTGTGGTGCCCTCTGCTGCCACTTCAGCTAATGACAGCTCATTTAAAAAAAAAAGAACATCATGCAGGTTTAGGTGTTCACCTGCATGTTTTAACACAGTGATGAGATCATTTGAAGAATGAGTATTTTCCATGAGGGTGCTGTGACGATCTTCCCTTGATAGGATCTAAAAATGTCTTTTCTTGAGATGCCATCCACTGTTATGTCTGTGAAGTCAGACCAGTTGCCGAAAATAGAGTTTGAATATGTTATGAGGCTGCTGGGTGCAGATTACAGCCGTCATTACTGCTGGAAGGAGGAGCTGATTCGTTACATGCCTTCACTGTCTAACCGGCCCCCACTCCTCTTCAGGGACAATGACATCACTGGAGTCCTGGACCACACTTTCTGTGTAGAGCACAATGCCTACGGAGAAATCATCCAGCATGAGCTCAAACCCAACGGCAAGAGCATCCCCGTCTCAGAGGACACCAAGAAGGAGTATGTCAGGTATGAAGAGCAATGCACACGCATGAGAACGAAATGTCCAGTGAGCAGCCGAGTTCATTTTCAGTCCACACAAGAACATTTTGACTGTTTTAACACAACTATTCTGTGGCAGGCCAGACTGTCACATTGTCATTAATTCAGTGTCACAATGATGAATCTGTATTTCCGTTTGCTCGAGTGTTAAACTGACTGACTTCCTGTGTTTCTTCCCCTTCTATCGCCTGTCACGTTCTCTACAGGTTGTATGTGAACTGGCGTTTCCTGCATGGCATCGAGGCTCAGTTTCTGGCCCTGCAGAAAGGCTTCAATGAGGTCATTCCTCAGCACTTGCTCAAGTCCTTCGATGAGAAGGAACTGGAGGTACAAGATGAGACTGTTTCGAAATAAAAACCAAACTAGTTACAGTCACAGACATTTCTTTCACAGAAATGTGAATGTAATCAAAGGAAATCAAAATACAATAAAATTCAAATGAATTCTCCCTCTCTACCTTCAGCTCATAGTGTGTGGCCTGGGAAAGATTGACATCTCTGACTGGAAGTCCAACACCCGTCTGAAGCACTGCACCCCCGACAGCAACATCGTCAAATGGTTCTGGAAAGCCGTGGAGTCCTTTGACGAGGAGAGGAGGGCCCGCTTACTGCAGTTTGTCACTGGCTCATCCAGAGTCCCACTGCAAGGCTTCAAGGCTTTACAGGGTATTTATCTGACTGTGTGTGTCAGCCTGTTTCCTCTATCTCTGCTGAGGTCCTGTCCCACTTCTGGTTTTAGCTTATTTTCCACCAGCTTTCCCTGCCTATCATTATCTTTAAGATACAATACTGTTTCCTATCCATGCTCTAAAATAAATGGGTACTTTCGTTTTAAGTTTTAAATCTCTGTAATTCGAACAAAAATAACAATGGAATCGATGCTGAACTGCACCTGATGGCTCCTGTTTGTGGTTTTTCCTGCAGGTGCCGCAGGGCCCAGACTCTTCACCATCCATCAGATCGATGCTAACACCAACAACCTGCCCAAAGCCCATACCTGGTGTGTGTCGCATGCATCCACAGACACACACACGCATTACATTTGAATCTGCCGTAGCTTCATGACACGAACTCACTGTCGTCCTCTTCTCCACAGCTTCAACCGGATTGACATTCCGCCCTACGAGAGCTACGACAAGCTATACGACAAGCTGCTGACTGCGATTGAGGAGACCTGTGGCTTCGCAGTGGAATGAGAGACAGATTGGAGAGTGTGTCTGTGTGTGAACATGTGTAAATGTGTGCAGGACTCTTGATAGACTATTACTGTCACTGCGACGTGCTGACAGGCTCACTCAGAGCCTGATACGTCCGCCTTTGACCAGCCTGCAGTCTTCCTCTTCTCTAACCGCTTTCCACATTCTTCCCTTATCGATATCTGTTTGAACAGCTGCTAGAGTCATCCCCTGTCATGTTTTTTTTTTTTTATTATTATTCATGTATTTGTTTGGGTGTTTTTTTTTTGTTGGTGTAGTTTGTGTGAAATACAGAGAGCAAATTGAGAGCTGCAGAAGTTTATCAACTTAAACTTTAACGTCTTACAAAAGTGTTTCTTTTAAAAACTCTCCCTAGACATTTGAGAACAGCAATTTAAACTGATTGAATTGATCCTTGTCATGCTACTGAATCTTTATCACTGCAGGTAGCCATATCTTGCCCTTAGTAGCCATCTTAACCTCAACCAATACATCTTCCAATCCTCATGGCTGCAGAGTTGAGTGTGCTTCAACTTGTAGGAGCGCCACAAATTCATCCTACCTCAGCGAGTGATGCTTCGATGTTTGAACGGTTTCATTCCAAAATGCCGCATCTTGTCTGTTGTGTTGCAAATTAATTAAATTCAAATTCAGACAAGAACATCTTGAGTTTTTCCAGCAATGCTCCGCTGTTAGTTTGTCATGCCAGCAGTCATTTTGTAACTGTAAAAACCATGCAATTTAAATTGTGAATAAGTCATTTTGAAATGGAACCCGTACAGACTGACGTGGATGTGGGTCTGATGTTTTGTGGCGTTTTTTTGGAGTCGTGCTTGTGGTGAGTTGTTTTAAGATTAGGGACGGACTCTGGTTAAGAAGAATCGTATATTTTCCCTCAATCGCTGCAGTGAGGCCACAGCTCTTGTAAACGTGCGTGTCTGTATGTTTCTGCATGTGTATACATATTGTACGCTTGTATGCGTGGAAGGTAGACTTTTTTTTTTTTTTTAAATAGATGAATTCCCCATCACCTGTACTAGCACAGTATCCTGTATTTGAAGCTGCAGAGCTGAGTGAACCTCACTTTTTGAGCCTGGTTCGTCTTCCTTTTCTCTCATTTACACATTTGCCTCCAGCAGTTATAAAGTATGCATGTTTTTTTTTTTTCGTTTGTTTTTTATTTCTTCATTTTATCAAATCCAGCATAACCCAACACACTTTCTGTCAGATTATATGTGAAAAGGGCACAACTGTCCGTGGGACCAGGCTTGATTTTTTTTTTTTTTTTTTAAAGTTATTCAAAAAGGCAGGCGTCTATTTTCAGTCACATCATCAGTTTAAAATGACAGAAGTATTTCTTTCTCTCTGTCTTGTCACTTTAGAGCACTTTACAAACTGAGCAGTGATGGCAGGAGTGCTTCTTTCACATTAGATTAAAATATATCACGTTTAATTTGCTATACGACTACATTAGAAATATACAGAGTAAAAAAGTATCTATACACCTGTAATTTTTGAGTATATATGTACAAATACATAGCTATTTTGTATATTGTTGCTTGTTCTTTATGTTCAGTTTAAATGCAAGCATGTTGGTGTCTGTCACAGACCTCTTTGCATTCTCAGGTGAAGTTGTCCTTTGTTTTGTTTCTTTCTTTTTTTTGTTTGTTTTACATTTATTTAGGCTAGTATGTGAGGAGGGACAAAACTGGTTTTAATGGTTATTATAATTTAGAGGCCCTGTCTTTAAACCCGTGATAGTGTAAAAGTTGTCAGTTTAAAGTGATCTTTTCTTTTGGTCTATCACTTTCACGTTTTAACACACACATACCTTCAGAGGAGAACATGAATGGCCAGATTTGCTGCTCTGGAGGTCTGTGTCGCCACTGAATACCAAACAGCACAGACAACAATATTAATTCATATGCACGGGGCGGGGAAAACGGACTGAACATGGTGGCCTCAAATCCTCAGAGCTGCAAATATCGGAGGTTGACTGCTGCTGAACTCCTGGGTGCTACACGGTGAAAATGTTCAACCAAAATGAAAAGTTACTTAAAGAAAACAGAAGCAACGGCGAGGAGCACCTCCATCACCACCGCCTCCATCCAAAGAAAACTGTCTGCATGAATGGATGCTCAAGAGATAAACGGCTATTTATTTGCATAATTATTACTCTTAGAAAACATTTTGACTTGGAAACAAATCAGTTAAATGTTCTTTTCTATGTATACTGCCTGCATTTATTTGTAATCATGAACAGTTCGTTAGCTGGTACTCGGAAACGTTGAGTTATTTTTATTTTGTGGTCCTCATCAGACAAAACAGAAGCAAAGTGGCATTGAATTTGTCATCTTTGTACGGTTACAGAGAATTTATTTGATTTTTACCTTTCATAACCTGACTCAGAGACAGAAAAGAAATGCATTACAAGTTTTTTTTGCACATGTTATGCATACTTGGGCTCCAAGTTATAATCCGACACTTCCTTCTATTTACCAAATAGTTAATGGACTGATTTTTTTTTTTTTTGTAGATATAAATATATAAATATATATATACACACACACATTCTTGATAAGCACACATGTATGTTTGTCTAGTGCACACAGTCCACTTCTGCTCTTTTTTTTTTTTTTTTTGTTGGCACCAAGTTTTCTGGCTGGTTCAGTCTTCAGTGCAAAAGTTGTTGGGTTGAGTGCTTCTAGACGAGGGGAAATCACACTTTTCCCCGCTTAAGCAGCCAAATTGGTCAGACGTCCCTGACAATTTTGCAGGTCATTGTTCTTTTTTTTTCAAGCTTTGAATGCCTGTGATATAAAAAGATACTTGTCTACCTTTACTGATCTGATTAATTGAATAAATTGAGAGCCAGTTCACAATTACAATTATGTATTTTAATGATGGTTTAATTACTTACAAACCGCAACAAGCTGTGTCATTCGGCAAAATCTCTCTCCACACTTCAAAGTACAAATTTACAGGTTTATGTGCAAATTTGTGTGTGTGTGTGTGTGTGTGTAAATGACTTTTGATTGAAATCAGTACAAAACAGGAAAAAAAAACCCCTTTTTTTTTTAAAAACCGCACCATGTTTTATTTCTTTTGATTTCCTATCTGTTTTTGTATTTATTATTACAGTATATGTGTTCATAGTTTTTCACATCAGCTGCTCTGTGAGCTTGTAACGGACACCTGTACATAAGGACAATAAAGAAGAAAAGTAATACACTTCTTGTACCCTTGCAGAAAGCTGAGCAATAAAACTATGCTGTTTGGACCTCACAGCATTACGTTTTATAGAACCATGTGTGTTACTGTGATTTATTTATTTCCTGCAGAAAGTTTAAAGGAGAAAAACAAAACTTACTATCAATACATCAATATAAAAAGTACAGAAGTTAGTGTTATTATATATACTATTATTGGATCGTTCTTTAGACATGCATTAAAGGTAGGTGTTAAAAATGTATTTAATCAGGTTTTGTTCGTAAAGGGCTATAATAGCTGTCAGATGTAGTGAGGCATAAAATTAAAATACTCAAATATGACTACCTCATAATTGTAGGAAATTTAGTAATAAATTGGAAGTTAATTTTATGTTCCCTGATATAAATATGTAGGTTTCAAATATTTCTCTGTGATAAATGTTTGAATAAAGTTTAAACAAAAAAAGAAACCGTCCTGATTTACGGCAGGCAGGAGGAGCCAAAGAGTCGAAACAGGAAAAATAAGAGCCCTCCTCTTTGTTTTTAGCTTTAAAGGTGGGATAGGAGATTTTTTTCTGGGGCTTTTTTTTTTTTTTTTTTTTACCATATTGCTTGAAAACCTTTTCACGACCCCATTACAGCCAGTAAAATAGAAGGTTTGCAAAAAAACCGAAATGTTTTAGTCCAGTCTAAAGGGTGAAATTATGGGAAAACACTGTCCAATCAGTTGATGAGGCTGCGCATTATGATTGGATCCTGACACGTCCATCAAACTTCAGTCCGCTTCTCCCTCCCCCTCTGCGCGTTCACCCATCCGTGAGCGAATAGAGACCCTTTCATTGCTCGTTCACGGGCGCAAGGAGCACTTCAGGTGAAGTTATCTACTTCAAAGTCACGGAGTTAGCATACCAGCCCAGATTATCTAGAAACTGACCTAGAGTCGATACGTAACAGTATGGCAGAACAGACGAAGACAACCGGTCAAAATAGGAAAAGAAAAACTGTGTTTGAAAAGGCTACTGCTAAGAGACAGGCCAGTGAAGAGCGAAACAAGACCAGGGTGTGCATTGGTACGGCATTCCTGCGCTGGCGTCAGCTAAAGGAAGAAAAGGGGCTCCAGACCGACGCTAAGGTGGCCCTCTTTCTGCTCGATAGGTAAGATAACGTTGTGTTATGACGTTCTCGTGAACCTCCGTGACCGCGCGGGAAAGCAATGCGCGTTCATGTACTTTGAAGGCGTGGCTTCGAGGGGAAGTCTGAAGAAACGGCATGAGTGTGTATTTTCAAACTATAACTTGCCCTCCAAACACCTCCTACCCCACCATTAACAACCCAGTCAGTGCGTGTTCATAAAATAAAGCTAAAGCAGCCATTCAGTTATCAGAAATAAACACAGGTGTTACAGCATATTCTGTAACCCGTCAGATTCCGTGACCCTGTCGTGATGTCATCACGCTCAGGCAAACAAATATGGCGCCCAACCCGCCCCCCAAAAATGAGTTTGTGCGGAGTCCTCTGTGAAGAATAAGAGGGTCAGATCAGAGCAAGGCCAGCGAGCTGAAAGAGAAAGTGACAGACAGCGCAGTAAGACGAGGATAACTGTCGATGCCGCCAGTACAAAGTGGCAACAAGTTAAGAAACAATGCGGCGTTAAACGGACTCAAAGGTGGACAGGTGGGTATTCAACATAAAAACGTGCTCTCAGTCTCTTTAGGTGTGTTTTCATATACTGCATGTGAGTTAACATCAAGCCAACTCAAGTCATTTTATATGATCAGTTATCTTCGGACCAAGTCAGACAGTGAACCTGAGCGACCAAAGCGCCAAAGAAGTTCTTCACCTGAAACCAGGTGAGAGACCCTGTCATTTTAAAGGACGATAATAAAGCCTACACACGCACGAAGCCATGACTTCATGTATACCGCTGTGTGTCTTTGTTCATTAAGTGAAAGTGTGCATTGCGAATTCCCGCTTATGAGTTCACCATCCACTGAAACTGAGCTGGAGACCTGTGCTGCTCCTGATGTCCACACACCTGAGGACGGAAAGGTAAAAGTCACCCACGACACGTCAACTATTTTGACAGCTGATTAAACTTTTTTTTTTTTTTTTTTTAAATCTGCATGGTGTATAAGTTTGAAATTATTGTAAACTAAAAAAATTTCTGAATAGGTCTCCTTACATGACACAAACTTTTGTTGGTGTAATAAGGCCGACAAGACAAAAGATTTGAGATGTTGCACAGACCTCTGCTGATCTCATTCAGCATTTCAGCTGCAGACAATCATATGTGATGTGCGATGTAAATGTTTCACTATGCTATGTGCTGATCAGTTGCTTCCTTGTCTCATTTCAAGGAGTTCGGGGGAAAAGACACTGCTTGTCAAAAATCTAAAAATCAAGACAAGCAAATGACCAACCAGTCAGAAAATGAAGAAAATGGAGGTGAGTCATCTTCACATTAGTATTGCCAACCAAATGTTACACTGTTTATAGAAAAATTGAAGTAATAACTGATGTTGGTTTAAAATGGAAGAAGAAAAGGACGAGGAATTCACCACCTCATTAAGTGTGGGAGACGGGCGCTACCTTGTGGATTTGGGGAGGTATGTTGTTTGAGGCTTTTGTTGTTGAATACAGTCCCCAGTTTTACATACACTGCATCCATTATTTTGAGACTCTGTACACAATTGAAACTAATCTATTCATGCATCTTTACTGATTCCCTCAGCTCGTCGGAGTTCATCGTCGATGAGGAGTCCATCCTTCAGCTGTTCAAGACATGCCGGGAATGCAACAGAAAATGTTTGGTTAGAAAACATGTCAAAGGACTAAAACTTGTGGTTTACCAGACGTGCCGCTTCTGTCAGAGCCACCGCACATGGACTAACCTGCCAGATGAGGAAGATGAGAATTTCCAGATAAATGGAAAAGATGCAGCGCATGGACGGACAAGCTCAACGACATCACCGAGCAGCAACACTAGCTGAGATAGTATCATGACTGGAATCACGCTCCAAGAGGACAGTGACTGCACTGTGACACAGTGGACCGGGCACCTGGACCTGTGGTTACTTTGATGCCTCTGTGGAGTTTGGTTGTTCACACATATCAAAGAACCATCTGATGCAAGTGAGTGGATGGTTGTCTCAGCTGGCTGGTAACAACATACACGCCGCAGCCAAGTGAGCGGGAGAGAGAAAGGAAAGCACTTGGTTTTAATTGGCAGGTGAGAGTTGTGTTGCTGTGGGTGCAGCCATCGACTGTACAGAAAACAACCCACGCTACAGTTGAACAGTGGTTGGTTCCCTGAAGAAAGCTGCACTGTTCTTTTGTCTTAACAGGGGAACTTTTCTTCTTTTTTTTGTTGAAAGTAAGAAAAGTAATCTCCTGATTTGTTTCCATCCTTGTGCCAATATGTCGTTTGACAATACACATTGTTCAAAAAAGGATTACTGTGTACAAATGGAGCTGCCTCATTACAGGACTTGTCCCGTGACGTGTATTACGATCAGCCTTAAACCTCAATAAAACAGTTTTGCGTAACTCACAAATAACTTGACTAACCGTGAATACCTTAACCGTGACCCACCCAGAGGAGAGGAGTGAGCCCACACATTTAATGACAACAGGGCATTCATGTGCTTTTTAGGTACAATGCACAGTATCAGTAGACAGTGTTTAAGATTGCATTAACATTTCGTGTCTTGGTTTAAAACGACCATGTCTAAAGTTCTGGCTAAAAACAAGGAAAAGTCATAAAGACTGATTATCGTCGCCCCTGGTAATCAGACAGCACAACACCAGGTTAATTAAAAATCAAAATGACATTAAAATTAAAAAATAAATAATCCACTGACATGGTTAAAACATTAACATCACACATGGGGGAGAAAGAAGTTAAAAATCAGTCAGTGTGTGACATTCATACTTAAGAACTTTGCATCTGTGGTCCCTATTTGGCAAAAGGAAGAACGTGTTTACTAGTTGTCTGCTACATTATCAGCACAGACTGCACAGTAAGGGACTTTAAAAACATTCTTAGGTTTCAAGTACTAAAACCCATGGAAGAAGGAGACTTGGTCCAAGGTGTCGTTAGGTTCAGGTATAGCAGCTGAGGTGAGAGGAAGAATTAGCTAAATAAGCTAGTAGCTACATTTAGAGTGTGTTCAGTTCATTAGTAATCAATATCCAGGACTTCAGGTTCTTACAATTTCCTCTTCTTGTGCAAATCTCGTAAGGAAGATGCCGAGGAGACAGAAATGTTCAGCCCCCAGAATGTCGTACCCTTAGTTGTGAGTGGCAGAAGTCATTTTCTGCAGCATGTCCCTCTCATGTGAATCCAGCCTGATTGAGTGGAGCTTAGAACAGCCCCCTCTGTCTTGCTACCTTGGTCAATGAAGATAACTAGTGTTGTACTGAAAGGAAGCCATCTGGACCCGATTGCGCAGCCTCTGGACTTCCAGATCCTGGAAGTGGTCATCCTCATCGTTCTCAATGATGATCTTCTGCAGTTCGCCAATCTCGCGCTCCATCCTGGATCGCAGCTCTCGCTTCATCTTCAGCAGAGCCTGCAAACAATGGCAATGTTCTTCACTTAAACAGTTCAAGTAGTTTTTCAATTTTCCAGGAAAAGGTGAGTAAACTGCATGATTCTGCTTTAAAGTCACAAAAGGGGAATCTGTGTCTATCTTCTACAGTCATGGCACCCTTCACTACGTCTCCCCCAAAAATGTTGCAATTACAAATGCTTTTATAATAATAATAATAATAATAATAACAATAATAACAACAACAACAACAACAACAACAGGGTTTACCTTTTCTTGAGCTTTTTTCCGAACCTGGATCTCCTGTCGCTCTTGTGCAAGTTTTTCAGCTAGTAGTGAGAACTGAAAGAGAGAAAGCACTTTCTACTCACTTGTGATTTCTAATTACACTGTTGTGTCCATTTTAAGACTACAAATATGTGTACAACTTCATGTTTCTTAATAACCACACTGTGTGTGAGTATATTTGTCTTACTTGATCTTTGTAGTAGTTCTCCATAGACTTGATCTGGTCCTGGTGTCGTCTCTGATGTTCCAGCCGTTGCTCCCTGGCGTAAGCTTTCTGCTCTCTCAACCGGACTTTTTGTAGCTCCAAACCCTCTTCAAACAGCTGCCGAAACATCTGTACACAGACAGAGAATGCACATGGGTCATTATGACACTTAAAAGACTAAAAATATGGTAACTCAATCTTTAGTGAATATTACTTATATTGTATTCTTCTCTTAAAACAGACACAATAATATTAAGATGTAAAGACTTTTTACGGCAGGGACCACTAAGTCCTAGTAGTTTGTTGCCACAGCCTTTGTCCTAGAAATAGACATCACTACCCACCCTCTCCTCCTTGGTGCGTGCCCTCATCAGGCGGGCACGGTGCTGGACGTGGTAGTCATTGTGGTATTTCTTGGCACGTGCTATCTGCTGCCTCTGTTCCCTCAGTCTGTTTTGGGTTGACTTCTGTTGCTGGATGCGTTCTTTGAAGTCCCTCTAGAAGATAAACATTTTAGCTTGTAACTGCCTGGCTTGGGATAACGGTGACTGTATGTCCAGAATACATGGGTCAAGTCTGAGCGCATGTGTGTCCATTGTAACCACTGATAACATTAGTGGATGTGAAGTGTGTTATGCTCACCAAACGCCTGTTGTGTTCTTGGTCTTTCTGGATTAAATTTACCAGCAGGTCATGTTTCCTCTGGGCTTCCTCCACCTGGCAGACAAGCAGGCGTTTAACATATTCATCCATCAATCCATCCACAAGATCAAATCCAGATTTTAAAAGGGGAGCAGACATTAAAGTATGCTTCACTGGCAAATTATTTTAGCTGTGACTTGTAATGTCCAGCGTCCTACCTGGCTCTGGAGTTTGCTGCGACGCGGAGTATGGTACGATGACAGAGTGTGGAGTCTGTCCACCTGCTGCATCTGCTGCTCCCACATCCGACCCAGGGCGTGAGGAGAGATGTGAAGGTGGGGCAACTCGTCCAAGAGCACAGGGAGGAGGTCATTCTCCTTAACCTTCACTGGAGGGAGACAAGGGGGGACACAAACCAGAACGTTACCAGCATAATCAGAATATAGACATATCACGTTATTTAATCAGTTGTGATGACTTAATATTGTATGTGACAAAAGCAGGAAATCCCTAATATATGAACTACCATGCAATCCTGAATACAGCATGTGTGTATCTCCTTTAGGAACAACTGATTTAAGTTATATGAAGACAACTTTTAGTAGTAGCATAATACAACCCAATGCTATGGACAAAAACAAAACAAAGTAACTATGCTTGTTTGATAATTAAAGTTGTATAACTAGGTTCAAGACCAAAGACTGCACCTTAAACAGATTCCATATCTGCACCTTGAGCACTTAAACACACCTTGTCTGTTCACTTCCTCTTTGACCCAGTTTTATCACACCTTCTCTCTCATTCATATACAGGAACCACTCAACTCCCTCCTGGTCATCTACTGTCTTCCTGATCACCGGTCCATCAATGATCCTGATTTCTCCTCTCATTCCTTACCCTCCACTCCTCATCTTTCCTACCGTACATCTTCTTGGTTCACCTTTATCCACAATATGAATGAACCTATGTAAATCTATATATCTATATCTATATATCCATATCACTGTGGTCTTTGTTAGTGAATTTCCATTTTGTTTTGTTTGTTTATTGTTCTCAAGGACAAAATATCAAAGTTTTGATGCATATTTATATCTGAAACTAACATTTATTTATGTTATCTAGCTACATAATGGATTTTCACAATTTATCCTGACCTGTTTACCGTGTCATGCGTGCGTGCTGGTGGTGAAAGACAGACTCGAGTTGTGGCTAGTTGCTCTTCATACAGACACAAAGCTCAAGTAACTACGTGTGGCAGACTGTCGTGTACGTAGCACATACTACATACGCCAGGTTGGATCACAAACACCCAAACACTTCTACCTGAGACCTACAGCTGCTCCTAGAGCCTTGAAATCAGGTGTGCGATAAAAGGTAAGGCTTCAGGCAGGTTAGCTAGTGGCTGCAGGCTCGTGAAGGGTAGAAACGTTAACGGCGAGATAAGCTCAATGCTAATTCAAGCTACTGTTATGAGACTTAACATTGTCTAATCAGTATCAACAGTAAATGTAGTCAACTGAAGCAATACATTAATCTTTGCTTGTCATTAAGCGGAGCGCTACTGTTTGCAGAGCAATGCCTACATGTACCAGAAGGCATTGCGGACAAGCTTCTGGCGCATGCGCTCAGCCTCGTGGAGATTGGTGTACACACAAAGTTTAGAAATGCGTCACAAATACTTTGTACAAATACTTCATACGTTTCCACAAGAAAACACAAAATGAATGAACTGGGCTGGTTTTATCGAAACTATGGCTCATCGCTTTTGTACTTGGTTGTTGTAGTCTACAGGACGAGTTTAGACCAGGACCCCTGCTGAGGTGAGTCGATACTTCAAACACCAATTCCCACAATTCCTATGGAGCGGCCGCGACGTTGGTTCGCGGAAGTGTCTTAAAGGCAGTCAGTAGTGTCGCACAGCCACACCGACTTACCCCCAACAGTGTCCCGTGGGCCGAGTTCTCGTCCAGGTTTGGTCAGCAACGAAAGCAGGTTTGCTGGGACACTTAAATAAAAAGTTTTTCTTCTCAGAGGTAGATCAAAAACTTTATAGCTTCTACAAGATACCATTATATAGATGTGTGTGTGTAAAAATGGGGCGCACTTGTGACTATCCAGGCTGTAGCAACAAAGATTTGCCTGGATCTCCTCACGGATTTCACCGTTTTCCTGTGACGGATGTTGCTCTGAGGGAGCTGTGGCTAGCTGCTCTAGGCTTCAAATTGGACATCAAACTGGCGAAAATGAAAAAACTTCGAGTTTGCAGTGCGCACTTCAGCGAGGATGATTATGTTTCGTGCCCAGGGCAGAGGAAGAAACGGGATTTGAAGAGATCCGCTGTCCCTGCACCACAGGTAAACACAATTCAATTGTACCAAAGAGTTTCTAGCCTACAGGTGACGCACCGAGCCGAGGCTATGCAAAAGCAATATGGAGACACCGTCCACCCTCTGTCTCTGCCCATTCTATTTCCATCTGGTATACTCGGGTTCATAAAGGTATCCCCCAGACATAGCAGCCTATCGTTAACCTCCAGTGCAGTAAACAACGTGAGCGCAGGTAGGCTACTAGCTGCCATCTTGCAGCGGCGCAGAGATACAAAAAGAGAGAAAGTAGGGCCAAGTGATTGCGAGGTGTGCCTTTTTCGTGGACATCGGTTTTGTGATGCAAATAAATCACTCTTTTGAACACATGCTGTTTTGAGAAGAAAAACATTTTATTTAAGTGTCCCAGCAAACCTGCCGGACTACTTTCGTTGCTGACCAAACCGGGACAGAACTCTGCCCACAGGACACTGTCGGGGGTAAGTCGGTGTGGATGTGCTACACTACTGACGGGGATGCCATACAGATTCATGTCAAAAATCCCGAACTATCCCTTTAAGACAGGAGGTCTATACAGAATTAAAATCATCATAACTCGTAATTGATAATTTTCAACAGCTTTTCAGGACGTTTGGTTTGTAAGAAATATCAGACATGAATGTTTTATCTTATGTAGCAAGTAATATTTATTATTTATTTAATATTTAGCATGAACTTGGCCTATGTAATTAGTTCTATAATGTTTAAGATGAATGTACTCTAGTTTCTAAGCACATTATATTTTGTTACTGCGTGTAAACTGGTTGACATATTGTGCATTGATAAAGCGTATGTATGTGCAAATAACAATTAACGTTGACCCATCAGGGATTCACTATTTCCTTACTGGTGCACATCTGAACAATATTATTGTGTGTGCAGTAACACAGATCAGAGTCCTCTGGACAGGACAGGACTGCAGACACAAGCACAGGCATCAGGGAAAAGACTCCACTTTGCTGAAGACGTGTCTGACCATTAGATGGTGATATCTGGTTGTAAAAATTGAAAAACACCTCAAGCCATTGACTGCTAGAGGCAGTTTTAGCTGCCGGATTTATTGTCATTCATTTGAGCATGTAATTTAACAGCTGGCAGTGAAGTGTTGGCTAGACAATATTAGCTGAGTTTAAATGTGCAATGATGAAATCAATTGTTGCTCCCTAAAGATGTGGGCTTACAGTAGATGGTGCAGTTAGGGGAAATGATTACACACTACTCATAAAGATTGGCCATGAGGAACATTCTTCTAACTCGTTATCTGTCACTGCAGGCAATCAGGTATTTATAGTGTTTTTTTCTGGTCTGGTATTTCATAGCTGCAAGGCACCAGAGTAATGGACATATCTCCAGACGAGACAGGTGAGTTGATGATCTCTTGTTCACAGCATACGCGAGTAATTAATGATATAGGTGCTAGAAAGAGACACAGTTGAGCATTATGGTCATGTGCTGCTGTGGCATTCATGACTGTCCATGCTGCATCAACAAGTTTCCCCTGTTGATGCAACATGGACGATCAGTGAGCCTCAACAGCTCTTATGACACGTGGAGGAGAAACCAGAGCTAATTTGTGTCCCGTGTTATACACAAAATATTATGATGATCTCTGGGCAATCCACTTGCCCTTCTCACAGAAAAGATAGGTCACCAGATCATCAGTATAAATGGGGATTGATCAAGATTTGCTATTTTATTATTATATAAACAATGTTTATTACACTGTTTGTTTCTGATGTTCATACACCTAGTGAAGAAAGTTCATCTGGCTGCCAGTGTAGTAAATTTGTCAAATGGAGTCCACTCAGTTATAAATTATGTTTTTGGTTTTAAGTCTGCTTGAAATTTCTCTTAAATGACTTCAATTTCTTTCAAGGTTTAAGTATTCCAACTTCCAAAGATCCTTTTAACTGACCAAAGCAACATTCATTCACAGGCGTTCAAAACGCACCTGAGACATGCACTGCAACCACGGAGAAGTAAGTGAACAAATAACTTTGACCATGTTCTTCTGATGTGGAAAGTAAACAGACCTGTGATCCAGTACATAAATGGAGAGCATTGTTCCAGCTCATCTGTTTACAGTGAGGCAGGTTAAATTCCTCGTATCCTTGTGTCTCTGATCCTGCCTCTAGCCGTGCTCCATTCAACCTGTGTCATTATCATTTCTCAGCTCTCTTTCTTGCCCCATAACAGACAAACTCTGCAGCACATTGTTGACGAGGAGGCCATCCTGCAGCTGATGAAGAACTGCCCAATGTGCAACAGAAAGTGCCGCTGCAGCAAACACACTCGCGGACCGTACTTGATAGTCTACCAGAGTTGTTACTTCTGCCATTATCAGCGCAAGTGGGCCAACCAGCCTGAAGCTAGAAATATGAACACTCATAAGACACACACAACATCCAAGAGGAAACTTCAGCCAAAGGATAAGGTGTGTGCAAAGGCCAAGGCTCAGTCATCACAGCTTAGTAAGAAAAGCATTTCTGAACCCTCAGTCTCAGAGTCCCATGATCCATTAGAGACCTGAGGAGCACAACTCTGCAAAGCACAGCTGTGTTGTCCACAAAGCAACGCAACAAACTTGTTCATCCACTTGAAAAAACACAACAGACTGCTGTACAATCACTGTATGAAGGCCAAGAAATATATACGTGATAACTTACTTGATGGAGTTTTCCTAGGTTCATCCTGCCATCTACGACCCGGCGTCGCTTGTGCATTGCGTTGTGACCTATGCTGGGCCTTCGTTCTAGCTGGGGACGGTCTGGGTGATGGGGAAACATCCCTTAGTATGGCCTCTCTGTACTGTCGCTCCTACAGACACGCAAACAAAAGAACTGTTAGAAAACTGGGACAAGTTGCCCAACAGTCATCACATCAAATATATGCCAACCTTTGGATTCTGTCTGTGTTCACAGTGATTAGAGAAAAGGTTCCAGTAAAACATTTATATTTTTATAGCAAAAAGTTGAATGTGTGTCCTGAAGTCATTACTGTGTTCTCACCAACTGTGTATTTTTCCATTAATACATTAAAACTTGAATACTATCTGAACAAATGTGCTTTCACAAATTTATTCTATTAGTGCAGCACAGGTGCACGGGTGGATATGATTGTTTTAATTTTTCCAACCTTTATTATATTTCTATTATCTCAAGGTTGTGACTTATTTGTTTCTAACACTCACAATTATTTTGAAGTAAACTCAGAGTCAGATCAGACAGTCTCTGAACTCCCTGACTGATGTACTGTCCAATATTGAGAAAACCATTAAAAAAAAAAATCATGATGAGGGTCCTCATCATACTCAAACTATATGAAACGTTGTACAAATGACTTACAGCTTCCTGAGCTTTGAGCCGTGCCTTGTGTAGATCTGCCCGTTCTTTGTCTTCATATCTTTTCAGCTCCTCTTCATAGGCCTTATTCTCCAGATACTGAGAGAGAATAAGTGATTTGAATGAGTAAAGAATAGAAACAACTGAAAACAGTCGAGCAAATACACAATGTTTTAATCTACCCCTTGATGATAACACTCTGATGATATCTTATATATATATATGCTACATTAAAAAGGAAAATCACTAAAGAAAACAGTGACTATGTTCACACCCTGCCATGTTTCCTGTGAGACCGTCTTGGGTGTCGCTCTTCCCGCCTTGAATGATCAGAAACTGTGAGGTTGGTTTGTCTCCCATCATCCAGACTCAAGGCCTCTGCCATGGCATCTTCTAACTGTTCCTGCTGAGAGCACGGGACCCGCGGAGGGGAGGGGGATAAGGAGCGTGTGCGGTGGGTGGATTCTGCATCGGGTGGTCCTGAAACTAAGAAATGTTACAATAAATATTTACTTTTTAATTTTTAGGAACATTTCTTCACAAGGAAATGTGAATTTAAGAGACCTTTTAGGTTTAAAAAAACAGCATAATTAGTGAGCACTTTGAAGGCAGCAGTTTGATTTTCACTTGTTTTACATTTTCACTGTGTTAGCCATGATGTGTGTACCTGTGAGTTGTCTTGGAGTCCTGCGACACTCCATGACACTGTCACTGTGGTGGGACTGCTTGTCCTCTTCTCTGACTTCACTAGTCTCTCCACTTTCACTCAGAACTCGTTTTAACATCTACAGGGATTACACAAAGATATTGTTGCAAGAATAAACAGGATAACACAATGATACAAAAATGTCTCAAACCCACTCTGGACATGAACAGGGACACACATACACGAAGGATTAAAATGACTTTTACTTGGATAAAGAACATTCATGATAATGTGCTGTGACCTTACACAATAAACACACATGCACACCTGATCGAGTTCCTCGAGTCGATGGGAGAGTTTCTCAGATATGTGATGCAGCTCCTCTTCTGCTCTCTTGTTCTTCTGTCTGCGATATGAAAGAGGCTCCTCAAAACTGTCTTCCTCAAAACCGTCCACCTCCAACCTGCTACTGCTCAAGAAGACATGATACACGATACAGCAGAGAGACAGACAGAAAACAAAGAATCACTATGTTGTCTCTGCATAAATTGGGGAATGACGTACTCAAATAAATTATTATTCTCTAACTTCCTATTGAAACATTGCCTCTCTTACCTGTGGCCTGTCCTATCTCTGTGACCCATTCTTCTATCCAGTTGTCTTTGTGTATAACTTAGGTCATCTGCATCTTGATCTTCCTCTTCAGTGTCTGGGGGAGAAAGAGTTGTCGCTGCCATCTCATCCTGCAGGGTGAGGAACAGGACATCTGGCTGGGTGCGGAATAAAACCCTCCTGGGGCCGCCATTAGTTGGCTGAGATCAGACAAGAAAGAGAAAAAAAAGTGCGGCATTCGTGAATTAAAATGAAACTACACGCTCTAACTCACCAGGGTTGCTCGACATGACACAACGCGAGAAAAGAAGTGTAACTGCACGGGTGAGAAGCTGCTGTAAACCTGGTACATGTGAATGCTTGTTGTTCGCTTACCTCTAGTGCCTCCCCCTCAACTTCTGCCCCGGCTCGGTGCTGACTGGACAAAGACTTCTCACTCACAGCTGAAAATTGAGCAAAACACGGCACCATGAACTAAGTCACACTTGACTTTACTGTTATACAAGCATAGCAGAACAGAACAATTTGCTAGTTGTACAGTTAAATAAATCAAACAGTCAAACTACTTGGCATTTTGTTCTGAATAAGAATGAAGGTGTGTTTTTTTTTACTCACCGGGAGACTTGAGGAGGGGAGGAGAGTGTAGCCCGTTGGTAACAACTGTCTCAGGTACAGGTCTAGAGGTCTGTGTGAGGAGGATAGTGAGAAAGTTAGAGAGGGAAAAGGTAAGAAAAAAAAGAAGAATTTGTAATTCAATCTTCAGCATAATCTGCAGCTCACGAAAGTTACATGTCTAAAAGCATCCATGAGAGAGACAGTAGAAACCGGACACAAGGCTTTAAGAACATATTGACACTGATGATAGGTTAACTCACTCTAAAGAGGAAAACCTTCTGTAAAGTTCAAGCTTAGTGGCTGTTGTTGTTGTGTACTCTCAGTTACTGAAGCAGCCATACATTAAGCTGTGTCAGAGGCCACAAGACCCCATCTTTTGCACGTCAAGACCTGCCTTTCAGTGTGCTGAGGTGTCAATCAGTCAGTCACCTCTTGTTTAAAGTATTTTTTCTTAAAATGTGATAAATAAACTGAAACAAGAGCAAAATTGCTTTCCATTGGTTGTGGATCTTTCTTTGTTTCTACTAATAGGCTGGTCAGGGAACTATGAAATACCAGAACTTGGTCAAGACTAAACTCTCAGCATAAGTACAATAAGCACAGACCCATTGTGTTTCTTTCAAGCTAATGGACATTCAAGAGAATGTAGCTCAATGGCTCTTTAGACATTTGGATAAGTGATTTTAGGTACAGTACTGTCCTGAGGAAAACTCTGGAAGTTATCAGTGAAGTGAGTCAGCATTCGCTCGTCCTTCCTGTATTGTCCTGGACTCACTAAAATAGGAAGTGCAAGTGTGTGTGAGTGTGAAAAAGAGACGGTCTTAAATAGCCGGCTCTATAGTAACATATCTCTTTCCCCCTGGGTCTTTGAAAATGAAGTTTGCATGTCTTTTCCCTCCGCATGCAAATAACAGGTAAATCGACTGTGAAACGATTAAACATCATCATATACTGGATCACAAGGCTACCTCTGTAGTGACAGGGACAGCTTCTTCCTCTGTGTGCTCTTGGCTGAGGCCCTCAGCTGTGGGGTGCTGGCTGGACGAGCGTGGGTCTGTGTTGGGTTTGTGGGGGGTGTTGCTCTGGTTCGGTGGCTGCAGGGCGATGGCCGAGTGCAGCGGTTCACTCTGTGGTGCGCCCTGGGATTCCTGAAGACCAGAGGTGCTGACTGCGTCTGAGTTTTGTGGAGGGACAGCCAGTCCAAACAGATTTAACACACTTAACAGTTCAAATCTTTAATAATAAATGAATCGAAATATGAATGATAATTGAAGGCAACATGCTGTGACAGAGCAGGCGACTACATGTAATTATCTTGCTGGTGCCTTGTTTGCCAAACGCTAATTGCGCTGATTAGTCAGGATGGACTGAGCTTGCTTGCATTCACCTTCTTGTTTGGCTGCGAATGTGCGTGCTGAGACTCCCAGCCCAATGAGCTCACTAGCTGATCCCATCTCCTCAGCGTTCCAGGAATGGAGGGAATGTTTACTGGAGTGAACAGTGGACCTGAACAATGAGACAAAAGCACTTCATGTTAAAATGATCAACGTTTACTGGCTCTGAATTCATCAAACCACAATCTATTCACTCATAACTGAAACTGAGAAGAAGTCACGAGTACTCCTTGACATCTGCAAAGTCCTACTTAGACACAGGTGCAGTGCAGCGGTCCTTTCTTTTTTTTTTACTTACACCATTAATACAGTGATTACAAAACATAAATATTGATATATGGCTTTACAATACATTTTTAAGGCTATGAGTAAATGCACATGACAACCATCGACTAAACAAATGAACAGCACAGGACATTGTTTGACAGCTAGCTACTAATCCCTTTATATTTACACTACTGCTTTGAGTTAGCCTAGCTGGCTGTTGTGTCAACAGGATGTACAGCCTGGATCTAAACACTAAAGCAGAATGACATGATCAGAGTCATGTGAAACAAACCTGACTGTCAGGTTGTTTTGGTTTAGTTTGTGGGAGAGCTCAGACCAAAGAGAAGAGCTGGTATTCTTTTATTTTGTGTTTTTCTTCTTTCCATTCCATCGTGCATGCTTTTATCCTGATAAAAGAGCGACGTGTGTTACTGTGATGTGAAGTGCATCTAGCTCTTACGCTCCACTCGAAGACAAAGATGCTCCGTCCAGTTTAGTCTCCTTGTTATCTGCGGCATTGCAGTTTGTTGGCTCCTTAGTTTCAGCAGGCACGTCCTCGTTGAGGCTGTCAGACAGCTCCTCTGAAAAAACACAGAATAAGAAGAGAAACTATGAAAAAACAGAACCAATGACAAAGAGAAAACAATACTTGTGATTACAACATGTAATGAGCTCCCAGGAAGAGGAACAACGTGACATGAGCTTCATTTCAACACACTTAAAATTCACTGTTTGTCAGGCCTTTTATTCATTTGGTTTGTCTTAATCTTTTCAAAGAACTGAGGCCAAATCCAGCAAATACTAACATAAGTACTAAAAGCACAGGTATAGCTTGTCACTGTTAGACACTGAAGATAGATACCACTGTGATCGCAGATCAGATTAATAAACATTTCAGGCCCTGAAACATCACAGTAAACACACTACTTATGGCTTCTTTTAAACTCCTGATTTCAGTATTGTACATTCATCTGGAGGGGACAAAGGAAGGGAACAAATAAATCAGCTTATCACCGTTCTGTGAGTCCTCGCTTATCTCTTCTTTGAGATATTCCAGGAGTCCATCAAAGATTTCGAGGAGGTTCTTGATAGACTCGTTGTCGCCTCTGACAACATTTTCTCCTGCAAACACACAACCATCCTCAGGGTTATTCTCAGCACTCATCGGTTTTACTGCTGAAGACATTGTATTGCCGTTGTGTCTCTGTACACCTTTTAAGAAGGTGAGGAAGTCGGGCCATACAGCCCACCTAAAGTGACTAGAGGGTGAAATTTTCTACCATCCCAAGTTGATCCCAGATAAAGTTTTGCTCTTCTTTTATACATGCAAACGACATAATCATTACAGTACACAAAGAGTGAAAACGTTTATTATACCTGTAATGTGTGAGAGACTGATCTGAAGGTAATCCAGGGACAGTGAATCAATGACAGACTGAACATTATGGACGTCATCCTCTTGGCTGCATGGTGCCGCAATGTAATCTAAACAAACACACACGACATGAATGACCAAATCATGTATGATAACACATAAACATGTCAAACTTACAGAAAAATGTACTCACACACTCGCTCGAACACTTAAAGCCTTAACATTGCAAACATGCCATCGTGAGAGTGTTAATGTTGCTGAGCTCCTTCCTGCATTGCTAAGTACAGGAAAGAGCTCAGGCACATTAACAGTCTCATGATGGCATGTTTGACGGTCTTACGAAGAATTCCTGACATACTAAACACACTCAGGAGATCATGCTCTAAAACCTCACAGCTTGTTAACCTTCGTTGTTTTTGGCCTTGTTAGAGCTGAAAATAATGATTATATTCATCATCAATTAATCACCTCAATCTTTCACGTGATAACAAATAAAACTGATTTCAACAAAATGACTTGTTTGGTTTGTCCAACTTTTATATTCAGTTTATTATCGCATAAGATAAAAACGTAGCAATTAATCACAAGTGAGAAGCTGGAACCAGGGAAGATTTGGTCAATTTTCAGTTAAACAATCCAAACAATTGATTTATTTACTTATGAATATGGTTACCTACCAAGCAGTCGCATTGACCTTTGGTAGATCTACATTTCGCTCGGCCTTACCTGGAACTTTCTCCCCCAAGATGTTCTCGTACAGACCAATGAAAACATTTGCATCACAGTCAGTCAGTTTCCTCAGCCTCAGGTTTATGTGACACTTGCTGAGTAGATCATTTGCCACATCTACCCAATCTGTAGAAAAAAAGGGCACGGTGTTGTTCATGCTTAACAATGAAAGTTCTTAGACAGTAGTCCTACAGAACAGAGGCTTTAAAAGCAGGAGGAGGTCCTTTCCCAGAGGGCTTGAAACAGTTTCGTGGGAGGCTCGGGGAGTGTTTTTACATTAGTTATCAAAAGGACATCACATAGAAAAGCCTAACTGTGTGTGGTCTGGTTACAGATGCTGTGATTTTAGGGAATTTGATTGTTTTCACACTTTTCCAGAGTCAATAACTACATTAGGACCAGACCTTTTTTTTTTGTAATGTCAAACAACAATGTTAGGCTATTTTGGGTTAATTGATGAGTATCTATGGGATCAATGGGAACAATCGTGATCCAAAAGACATCCAGCAGAGCTAAGCAAGTAAACTAAGAGGAGGTGGGGGCGCCTTATTCCAAGCTTTGCTCACGGTGTCACACACTGAGAGCCCCTGTTACTGTATAAAGCAGAGAGAGAGTAATGAAGGAGTTAAACAGATGGAAATTTCTGCTTCTTTGCTTTTAAGTGGAACACTTGTGGATCACTTTCACGTGTGTGAAGAATGGTTTGTTGTGAGCTCATTTTGGTGACATTCACTGGTTATTTATTCAGGTTGCAGGGGTTATTTCGCTCACCAATGCCCACCGGCGGCAAACTTCAGTTTGGGAGCGGGGAGTCTCAAACAACCAGCTGCAGTTAAAGACTACCGTGTTTAATGACATGCATTACGTTATTAAACAGATAGTACATGCGGTTATGGATTTGGGGTGACAAAACAACAACAAAAAAACTTTGTCCAAAGCTACTTGTCACCGTTAAATCCCCTCTGACGTGTTTTACCGCAACTTTACCGGCTGCGTTGACTCAAAAGTAGCTAGCTTAACGTTGCTAATTCGGGTCTGTTTGCTGCCGTCCTCGGAGAGCGTTGAGCTGTGAGCTCTCAGTCCGTGAGGACTCAAAACGTGTCTCAAACATGTAGTTAGGCATGTCAGGCTCGGTGACAGCAGGAAATAACTTGGTAGCTAACGATAGCTAGCCGTGAGTTAGCGCTAACTACGTGTCGTTAGCTTCCCCCGGACTGGAGCACTGAGTCCAGGCTGCCTTACCTCTGTCTCCCTCCTGGGTTCCCATGAAACAGCTGTCGACGAGAGGCAGCCGGAGCTCAAAATCCACTGACGAGCTGTTAAGAAGTGTTGTATAATCCAGAGCCCCGACCCTGGCCTGCTCAGTTGAGGTCAGTTTTGTTGTTGTGGGTTTTAGTCGCAGGGAGAAGGAACTATCGGCTCTCATTTAAAATTGAAGTCTTGTCTGATTGGACGATACACTCATTCTTTGTTTCCGGAAGTACTCTTTGGTGAGCGCTTATCGCCCCCTGTTGGTTACTGTGTGCCACTGCACCACTGCGTTTAAAGGTGGAGAGACAAAGGTCTGCAACCTTTTTCAGCCCAAGGACCCCTTGGACAAGAGACACAGAACAGGGACCCCCTCCTTGTTTCACATTTTTAGCCTGGTCTATAATAACTTTCCTAATTACTTTATTCAACTTTTATTTCACCTTATTAACCAGGGTTATTAGCCTATATGTGTTTTAAGTCATAATTATTGTTGGTTATTAAATGCCAGGAGCTGTTTGTCTTTGGACATGTCCACTGATTCATCCAATTGGAGGGAAAATGCCTCTGCACCCTCACATTCACCATTATTTTGGTGAAATTGTCAATTATTATGACAAAAATTGATGGACCCCCTGCAGAACCTCTGAGGACCCCATAGGGGTCACAGACCCCTGGTTGAAGACCCCTGGTGTACAATTTGGGGATTTTCAGAGTAAGGCAAACATGGAATATACTATGATTTCATGCATGTATAATCAACTGCATTGGCTTCATTTGGCTCCCATTTGTACTTTTGTTGTACACGTCTGCTATAGTAGCTTTCCTTCAACTCATACAGTAGTAAGGAATTAAATGATCATACATATGGCCTTCAAGTATACAGTACTACTGCAGACTACACATGGTAGCTCAATAGTCCCTTTTCACAGCAGACATTTTGACTTGTCATTGTACAAAAACACGAAAACATGAGCGTTACTAATGACATTAACCATATGTTCTATTTGTGTGCCAGTAAGCTGTCACAGTGTTACAGTGAGTCAGTATGAGTTATACCAAGGTCTTGAAACTGAAGCAGCTAAATCGAATTCAGCCACCATTCAGTTTAGTTTGTACGTTTCCATTTCCATTACGTGTGCTTTTCCTACCCAACCAGTATATGTGCTGGAATAATTCCCTTCCCCAGGCTTATATATCCTATGCTGACAAACTCACTCATCTATGAAATAAAAAGCCCAGATGGCTGGAGAGAGACATTAGATGAGCAACTGAGCTGTAATAGTGTGTTCAGTTTCTCAAATCTACATCTATTCAATTCTTCGTAAGTCGATATGCAGGATATCTATTTAAAGACCAACCTTTACAGAGGCGCCAGCATTAACTGATATAAATCTGCGGTATAGCAGTTTTCTCTTAGCAACATCATCAACAACAACAGGGGTGCTATACAGGGTGGTGAAAACGACACATCATATAATGCAGGGACTTTCTAACATCAGAAACGAATTTGGATGTAAATCTCTTGTTAAGATGAAGATGCATATAAATAAACAACAGTATGGTAGAGCGAAGCTGAAATGATGTTAATCTGTTGATCAGACGATTGTGTTTATTTTGGCTGTTTAGATGTTCTGAACTCAATACCACCTTTCAGTGGAGCAACTTCAGCCAGTGTCATAGAAAAGCAAAGCATCTACGGATGATCACAGGTCGACCTAAAAGAACTCAGGTTAAAACCGAAGAATCTGGGCAATTATACAAGAAACAAGAACCTCTGACAGCCATAACAGTGAGGAATTTAGTTAAGTTTAAATTAGGGATGCGCCGATTGTGAAATTCTCGTCCGACACCGATGTTCAAAATAACAACTTGGCTGATGCCGATGTTTGTTACATGTATTGCAAAATGCATGTCTTTCCCGGAGCGTCCCAGAAACGTCTCTTCGCTCGGATACGCGCTGAACACGTACACAGAGCACCTCGAGCGGGCTGAAGCCAGAGACAGAAAAAGCAAAGCGAATCTGCTGGATTTTCAAAATAAAATACCCCGCGCAAACTGCCGGTCGTAAAAACACCAAGTAAACAAAGCCTTGCGGGCTAAACGCTCTCTTCTGAAATACTCATGGTGGGGCTTGAAGTCACATGCATCGGTGCACCTCAAGTTTAAATATGAGTCAGTGTTGATGTGTTATTATTAAAATCAGTATACTGGCAAATTAAGTTGGTGCATCTAGGATAAATCCAGTATTTTGGAATGAACTGTTTACATGCAAAATCAAGTTATATACAATATATTTACTGCATATTCATGCAAAGTAATCAGAGATTTACAAAAGCCACAGTACATGCACATGTGCACTACTAATACACACACAGTGCGTACATCTTGAGATCACATTATTCCAAAATACAAAACCATTAATGGATTTAAGAAAGATTAAACTATAAAACTTAGGTGTGTAGATGGTATGAATTACAATTGTACAATTGTAGTCAGACAAAATGACAAAAAAAACATAAAAAAGAAAACATTTAAAATGAGGTTGAAGAACATATTTATGTTGTCTCTTTGTCTTTCTGTTTCCATGACATAACGGTGTATTTAGCTTCATCATCATACTCACTGACGTCATGCTCACTTTTCTGTTGAACTCGTCTCCCTCTTCAGTCATATTTTTGATTATGGCCTCATATTCAGTCAGTCTTGCATCTGAGAGAGCAGGAAGATTTACCTATTCTCAATTGTTTCTGTAGTGAACGGTGACGTTTTTGAATGAAGTGTGAATTAATTTCACACTTTTTCAAACTTTTGCTCTGTGTAAAATCATTCTTCCTCCACCCCATTCATCTCCTGCATACTCCTCATCCCTTCACTACCACCCTTGGCGTCTAGGATCCTTTAAAGATTTTTTTTTTGGCCTTTTCAAGCTTTATTTTGATAGAGACAGTTGAAGAGTGACAGGAAATGTGGAGAGAGAGAGATGGGGAATGACATGCAGGACAAAGCCACAGGGGGGATTCAAACACTGGGCTTTCGCAGCAAGGACTGAGCCTTTGCACACGGGGTGGCTGCTCTACCAACTGAGTTAAACACCGCACCAGTGTCTAGACTCCTTTAAAGGGGGTTTCTGGTGCTAACCGTGGCAACATCAACACCTCTAAATATGATGATGCCATGATGGAGATTTTTTTTACATTTCCCACATGTCAGTAAATGTTTTGTTTGTTTTGTTTTGTAAGATAAAGCTGCATAATGGGAATTTCTGCACTGATCTATAAACTGCTTCTTCTGTTGTGCATAGTAGGCAAACTCACTTCCCTTCCTTGTCTTGCAGACACTTATCATTACCACCCATCTTTTTACACCCTGACTCTCTTTCTTGCAAACACAGGTTTCTGTTACAGAAAAAAAGAAATAATCAGGGTTCACACATGTATCCATATAAAGTTTTTTGTAATGTAATGTTACACAAATAAACAAATATAAATATATCAGATGACCTCTGTGATGTGTACAACCTAAATACAAAATCAAATCCAGACTTTTTCATAAAATTGGAAAAGTCCAAAAGCACTGATGTCAGGATCACCCACTGACAGTCTTGCATCTGAGAGCATGGGGCACCTGTTCTTTCTCTATCTCCCGGGGTCACGTGTTTTAGCTTTAGCCACTGAAATTCGGCATTCGACAAGATGAGGACGCTCACGGTGATTTCGGCTTTTTGATACGACCTACGGGTTCAGCATTAATGGCCACTAGATCGAGGGGGTTCATTTAGAGATTTTCTGTGTCTCTCAGCAGTCACTCACACACACACACACACACACACACACACAAACACACACACAGAGAGCACACCTGCAGTTAATTGCTCTGGCCTGCAGCTGATCCTGCTTGCTTGGCAACCTCAAGTCTGCCTTTGACTAACTTTGTTGAAGTCTCTGTGCTACTGCAGTGTCAATAATAATGTATGGGCATGACGGGTCAGAGTCAGGCACACTCAAAATGTCTGTTAATTAATATCTTCCTTGGAAAGTACTGAGCTAACAGTCAGTCTTTTAAGCAGATATGACTGGCTTCCCGGACCACTGCATCACAGTATATATTAATTAAAGAAGACATTCACATAATTAAATGCAGTCAGCGTGTTATGTCAGCTAATGAGGAAAAACATGTATTCAATGTTGAATCAAAGCATAACTTTTCATATAGTTTGTTATTTCTCTGCAGCAAGCCTTGCTAACATTTACAGATAGTGAAGAAGTGACACTAGAATGACTAATATTGGCTAATATTTGTTTTTCACTATCTTGACCTATTTGTCACCGCCTAAACCACAGCCACTGACAGGCATGTATGACAGGAATACAGCTCAACATCACAGTTAAGGGAAACATTAGTCAAGTCTGAAAATCCTGTGTGTACCCAAAAATTATGTACTATAATATTCTGGTTGCTCCTTCTAAGAAGATCTTACAAATCAGCAAATTTCTTTTCATAGATGCAGGCATGTGAACTGGAACATGCTAAATCATTCCAACTGTTTTCTTTAAAAGGATGCTTTTATTTCCACACAGTTTTCCACCATTTTTCCCCAGAACCCCAGTAGCTGAAATAATAGAAGGAAAAAAAATCAGCTTTGAATCAGAGAACACACCCCGAGAAGTTTAATTTGAATAAAAACATGTGTGAACACATGTACACATCTTGAAATGGTTTAGGAAATTCTTTTTTGAAAAGAAAGATACAGTTGAACTGATTTTATTGTATCCTTAACTATATTTTACTTTCTCTCTATATTATTTCTGTCTTATGGAGACATTAATCAACACAAACACACAACTTTACCCGACATGCTTCTTAAACTCTTGCTTCAGCTTTAGCTGTTTTACCCATATTCCAACAAAGACACTTAAATGAAACTTCAAATCTTTCTGTATACTTCTATACATTAAAGTCTTTACACTAAATCTCTCGTTTCAACACCTTCCTTTGCTTACAATATATTTCGCACCCTTTATCGCTTTTCTACTATTCCAACTATGCTATCAGTATCTGGCCATACATGAAGCAATACAGCTGAACATCATGTTTTCAGCAGCCCACCACAGTATTCTCAGAAATTGCATTCTCTAGTTACCTCGAAGCTTTCTCTGAAGATCATTTCTCTCTTTGGTCAGGGCTTCAAAATATTCCTCCAGCTGGTCTTTCTCTGTAGGCAGTTGATTGTAACTGGCCTGTAACTGGGCTCTCTGTCTTGTTAGGTTGTTCTCTGACTGGTATCTCTCACTGGTGAGGTTGTAAGTGGCCTGTATATGGGCTTCTTCTCTCATCAGGTTGTTCTAACTGTTGTGTAAAATGGCGATCTCCATTTCCTGCTCAGAGATGGACCTGGTAGCTTTGTTCGACACAAACACAACTGTCAAGCAGTATTATCTTTTGCTAACAAAGTACTCACATTGAGACCAGAGAGTTATGAGTCCAATCAGAAAAAGAAGACACAGCAGACCCAGACACACTGCAGTACATCTGCAGAAACTCTCCTTCACAGTGCCTGCACGTAAAATGCAATGGTTGTTACACAGGAAAACATTGATAGTAGCTTGTAGGATACATTAAAGTCCAAAGCTTACAACAACCAGTCACACACACACACACCAGCATTTCATATAGAAATGTTCACCTTGGTACTTAACACTAAGGTATTGTTTCCTTTGCTTTCCTGGAGGATTTATTTTTACACAATTTTAGTGTACAAGAAGTTACACTATTACTGTTAATATAAGAGAAACTCAAAACAGTTGAGCTGTAGGATTTCTCTCTCACCAGGTACTGCAGCAGTGACTTTACTGTCTTCACAAGAGAGATCTCATACTCCTCTTCATGGAAAACCATCTCCACATTTTAGCCACTCAAGAGTGATGAAAGTCTTGCTGAAAGTGTTTTCTTTAAATGGTTATTGACTTAAAGGTTAATTAGGTTATTTTTCAAGTCTGCCTTAAAACAGGTCAGGTATGTAAAAAAAAAACAAACAAACCCAAAAACAACTAAAAAAAAAAGTGATTCCATCCTAAAGTGATGTGGAATAAAATCTACAGTTCTCTTTCTGTACAAAACTCATATTGAAACACATGAATTTTTCCTCTTCAGCATGGGATACAGTCAGGACAGGCTGTCGAAGGCACTATACAGTACAGTCTTCTCTACTGTTTTGGATATCAGCCAGTTGCTGCTTTAGTATTCCAACAATCTGTGCAATCGTCTCATAAACTACTTGCTACTTCGGTTAGCTCTCAATGCATTACATTTTCCAGTGCTTTACTTTGAAGTACTGGAACTGTGCAGTGAAAACAAAAGTAGATTGAAAAACTACAAGCATGAAAATCCAGTGTTTAAAGTTTCACAACATGGCTGACAAAGTTGTGGAAGCAGTCAAGAGGCAAACAAGCTCTTATCCCTGTAAGTTGCAATACTGTGCTGTCTACTAAAAACCCAATAAAAAGATTGACTGAACAAGAAAACCAAACAAAACAGACAGATACAGACACAAGGAGCGTACAAAATGGAGATGATTGTTGAAACATTTTATTCACACCGCAGATTACATGAATTTCTCTGGATTTAACATAGACCTTCTATGGACTCTTTAATCTACCTGTGTTAACAGCAATATAAGGTATATTGCGCAGTATATGGTGTTGTATCTGGATGATCAAACAGCTTAGCCAGTAAATGTGTTAATATTAAAAGCAAACAGTAAACCATTAAAGCCAGAGTAATACACATTTTTGGTGGTGCTATTTTTGAAGGTAACATTGACTGATCCAGACTTTAATTGTTATCACATACTGTACATACACTGGTATAATATCATCAACCTATAATAAATGCCATAACATTGTATGAGCCTGTATTACATGCACATCACATGTGCCTGAAGCAGATCAATATGCCAACATAGACCTGTGTAATCAGTTGAATACAACTACTCTCTTTTGTTACAGATTTTTTGTCATGCATAGTGGCTTTAATTAATGGATACATTATGTTTATATACTGCACTGTATAATATACTGATTACAATCCCCAGGCATTAGAGTAGCAATGATATATTACAGTCTTGTTATGATTATAAGCAATAAAAGCAGTGAATCAAGTATACTAAATGTATACACGTGTTTGTGACGGTTTATCTGTTTGTTAAGCTTGGCCATAATCAAAGTTTCAGTTGTTGTCTCGAGGGTTTGGTTGCAGCTGAGTTATAGAACTATTGTTTTTTCACAGATCCAGATATTTTTAGTTTGACATGGTTTATCATTCCAGCTGTGTACAGTATCGTAGAACCGTATTTCTCCACAGTCTTCATCCATGCCTTCATGACTGTTAGGCTCATTGATGCCCCAGTAGCTGAAAACCGCAAAAGAAAGAATATTAAATGTTTTTAAGACTGTTGCAGATTTATTAGAGTGATTTTAAAATTGTGTTAACCTTGTGGTCAGCAGAGTCCCATCTACCCATTTCCATGTCCCCTCTTGTTCTTGGTCAGTCAGTCCAATCCACATGTGCATGCGGAAACTTCTTGTGAAGTTCTTGTTGAGAGAGAGACAAACAGTCATCTTCATAAATGAAACACACAGTAACTGCAATCCTCCACCTCGGTTACATTGCTTTTACTAAATTTTTTCCTTGTTTCTGTCTACACATGCATCAAGACACACACATACACTCATACACACCTGTTCTTCTATGCTGTTAATAATCATCAGGTCTGCACCTCTCTGTCGACAGTCCCTTCTGCTGTCTTGCCAGGATTTCTCCAGTGTAGAAATATAATAGAAACTGTTGTTGAAAAACACCCATCCTTGGCGAGAATATTCAGCTGTTAAGAAATCACAACAAAAGTGTTTCAGTAATTAATAAAACAAGAATACACATCTACTGATGCAGATAGCACTTTATTTAAAGGACCAACATGCAGGATTTAGTGCCATCTAGCACTGTAACCCTGTCTTTTGCCTCTTCATTCCTAGTGTGAAGAAGTAACTATGGTGTCCGTAAACCCCCTGAAAAACGTAAAATCTCAAGTCATTATCTATTTTGTCCCTACTTGGCTACAGTAGAAAGATGGAACTACAGACAGTTTGGAAAAAAACTTCATCGTCCGCGTCTCCATGCATATTATGTTCTATTTATGACATATTTGGTAAATAGAGCTTTCTAATCTAACACTCTGGACTTTATCATTTAAGTATAGAAACATTTAATAAATGATTTATAAAACCCTATAATGCAATGGGTTTGTAACTATAAGGACCTTTTTAAATAGCAGCATATATAACATCTGCTATAAGACATATTTAGTATTATTAGTATATTAGTATATTATATTATATTATTAGTATAGTAGTATATTGTTTTACTACATTATTCTATATTTTCTGTTTATGTACAAATACATTAATAGATGCTCACATGTGCTTACATCTTAGTGCTACGTTTTGCACATGGAGATGTTTGATAAATGTTTCCAGATGGGCCGATAAACGCTACTTCGCAGATTTCACCTATCGCGGGTTGTTTTTGGAACGTAACTCCCGCGATACACGAGGGTTCACTGTACTTAAAAAAATGAAATGTGTATTTCTGCTTTTACAGTAATCCACTGGTGTACAGGATGTGGTTGCTGCTCACGTTGCACAACCATGATTGGTTAAATATGTCAAAAGATCAAAATAGGTCAATGTTCCTGTTTGTATACTGGCTTCCTCTCACGCACTCTTCCATCAAAGCAAGAGCCATCACTTCCTTATGGAAAACTACACTTAATGGCTGTATTCAGTTTAATCCTTATACTCACTGAAGATGGTCAGCATCTTCTTCAGCTCATCTCTTTCTTTAGTCACTTTTCTTAAAGCAGCCACAGGATCTGTCGTATTATCTTCAGAATCATCTGAGAGAGCAGAAAGATTTATGCAGTCAACCATGTTTCAACACTGATGGTATCTCAGATGATAGCATATCACAGCAGGTCCATACACCACCAAAATCATAATAATTGAAATCTAAAAAGCAAGAGATCGGCCTAAAGATAAAAAAACATGAAGCGTAAGCTAAGAACTGAAAAAGTCCCAGTCTTGCTTTTTTCTCAGATTTTAACTTTTCAAACTTCCGCTCAGCTAATGCAAAGGGAAGTTGTGAACAAGCATGAAACGATTATGCTGCACTGACATTTTTAATGTGGGTTTAAAAATCTCTCTCTCTCTCAAAAAAAGAAGAAGCATTAACTTAAAACTCCCCACCTCTTCTTTTCTCATCTTAGACTGTAACATTAGTTTTCTTGCAAAATCATATTCTTGGCAGTGACCTTCACTAAACTTCCTGAAACCTGATGCTTTTTCTGGCTGTTAACAAGCCACAAGGGAAGTTGTGAACAAACCTAAAAACACTGCACTGCTTTTTAACCTGTGTTGAAATTTTCTTTCAAGGGAAAAAATGTGAATCATAAATGTAAAACTCCCTGATCCCAATTAACTGGATAATCATATTCCCAGAAGTAACCTCCACGCAACTTGATTTTTTTTCAGGCTGTAAACAAACCACAACTTCTCATACAATATCAAACAAGGCCGAGTGCTGTAAAATGATATACTCAACGTTATTTATTTATATAGCGCCTTTCATACAGAATTGCCCAAAGTGCTTCACAGAGCAGAATAAAAACATAAATAGATAACAGTGAACAGTCCTTTAGGCAACAGAGCAGTTGCATAAAGACTAGAAGAAATTAGAGCAAAAATAAAAAACATAAAATACAACAACAAAACTTTCTAACTGGTCAGATTGATGGTTAAAAAAGGACAACATAGGCACATTTTGTTGATGATTTTCAGTAGCTAAAAGCGGCCTCACCATACTTCTTTGTAGAGGTTCTGCCGAGGACTAGGAGTCTGTTTAGTAAAATATCATGATCGACTGTGCCAAAGACTGTGCCAAGATCAAGTAGAACCAAAACAGAGTTTGTTGGAGCGATGATTGATTCTAATATCATTCTGTGCTATGGTGCTCTCTAAAACCAGACTGAAAAGTCTCTAAGATATTATCAATTGTAATAAAATTATTTTCTAAAGTCTTACCTAAAAACGTGAGGTTTGAGATTGGCCTGTTGTTTTAAAATCTGAGGAATCTAGGTTAGTTTTTTTACGTTGTGGTTTGACTATTGCCAACTTTAAAACCTGGGGGAAGTGACAGTAAATAATTCATGATTAACAATATGTAAAACTTCCTCTAAAAGGCAGCTAAAATCAGATTTTAAAGATGTGGTACGTATGGGATCAAGCGTGCATGTGGAGGGATTTAGCTCTGATACCACCTTGCTAAGCGCCTCAGCATCAATCTAGGTAAAAGAGTGCATGGGATAGTTAAAATGCTTAGTGCAGTCTAAAACATTGAAAGACCTTGTTTGATTGATATTTGTAAAATGTTATATATTCAGTATATTGAATGGTAGGGGTAGCAAACTATGAGTAAAGGTTCAAATGCAAACGTAGCATTACCTATACAATTACTCATAGTTGTTTTAGTTACCTTCTGATAAAAATATACTCTATGAGAGCTGGTGGATGTCATAGCTTCTAACTGTACTCAGACTGTAGTGGTCGACAGTTTCACATTCTGCTTTAATAATATAATATGTAGTAGGTAAATTTCAATGTTTGGTAAAACACAGGGTGAATGCATAAAATCGCAGAAGTTACTCACAGAGAGAAAGACGCAGTGAAATGTTGAGAGCCGCTTGTAAGATACACAGGAGTCCAAAACTCACAGCAACAAGTCTGTAAAGATTTCCCCCTGTGTGCAGAAACAGAAAACAGAAAGAGACGTCCAAAATCAATATTATTATTTTTAGGCAGCCAGGCCTAAAGATTGTAGAGTCTATTGGATGATTTTCATGTCACTTCTTCTACACTGGTTCAATGGATACAACATTAACTTAATTTGTACTTTGTTTACAAGTTGGTGTTTACACATCTATGATTAAACTTTCTGGAAAAATATATTGCATTTCATGGCAGTTTTTCAGGTTGTAATAATAATAATAATAATAATAATAATAATAAAAAACATTATTAACACCTTTTAATCTGATTGTACTTCATGTGTATTCTTACCGAAATGTTTTTTTGGACGACTGTTGAAACTTCCAACGTTGTCATAAATGTGGTCATCTGATTCCTCCGACATGTTCAGAAACAATTCTGAAGCAGCGGACTGGAAAAAAGACATCGATTTGATCCCAACAATAAATTATTTCAGAAGAGCTCTTGTCTTGCTGGTTTCTTCCTCCTGACACTTTCAAAGTAGCAGTTCATCTGTAATCAACATGTTTTTCTGTTTTTATCTCTGACATCTGTGACACGTGGTTTGCAGATGAAGTCACGTGAATGAAAACATAAAAAACTGGAGGATATAATAAGTTTCATCATAATCAGTTAAAATCTGTATCTAACCCTAACCCTACCTCTAACCCTTTGCTGAAGTGTGGCCTTGGTCTTGGTATCATGGTTTGGGGTTTAGTGTTTCCTGGTTTATTTGGTTTTCTTCCCTTCTCCTTGTGTCTGTGGCTTTACATCCAACCTTTGTTATTTATCCTGCAACTTTTGATTGTCTGTTCCAACATAATTAGTTTCTCATGTCCCTAATTTGTTTACACCCTCGTCTTGTCATCTTGTCCTCTGTTGTGTATTTAATCTCTGTGTTGTAAACAGCAAAAACATGTTTGACTAAGCTAAACTTTGAAAGCTTAACATTCTTTCTTGTGTTCTCTGCTCTGAATTTTTTTTGTTTGGACTTGTTTAAAATGATCTTGGATTGTTGGATTTTAGTTTTGTTATTAGGGATTATTTGAAGGGTTGTTGTATTATCATGTTTTGGGTTTCTTGAGTGGATTCTTCTTCTTCTTGTTATAACAACAACAACAACAATAATAATAACAATAATACTATTACTAACAGTATTTTGGGTGCTTTTTGTTTCTTTTGTTGCTACATCATTTCACACAATTATTATCAGTGATACATAGAGCTGGCCTAGTTTATTAGCTAGTTGTGCAGCCAGCAAACCTGGTTTACTTATTTAAACGTATTATTAAAATAAAATAGACTGTGAGGTGACCTGTGTTAACTCTAGCATAGTTAAATTGAAATAGTTAATTCCTGGGATTTAGGTTCCTCCAGGCGCATTGTCAATCTTCTATTATTTATACATATACACATACATTTGTAACCATTTAAGAAGGACAATAGATATAAATTGCTTTTGAACTGAAATGTATTCATTCAACTGCAGGACAAATAACAAGGATCAACACAAAGCTGGCAGGGTATGGTAAAGTTCAGGTTAATGTATAAATAGAATAAGTCCAGAACAGAACGAGGGTTGGGCAGGCCAGAGAGGCTACATTTAAATTGGGAAAATACTAACTATTAGAAGAAATTAAAAAGGCTTATGAAGCCACGTTTCAGCACTTACTACATTGTTTTACACATATTTGTCAGAAACCCAGACAACCTGGGACATCTAGTCTATAAGATGACCAGACACTTTTGCAGTCTTCTTTTACACATGGGGGCACTGGAGGAGCCCCCATCCCCAGTACACTTAATCTCAATTCTAACTATTTAAATATTTGGATAAAACACAACCTCATTATGATCAAATAACTAAATAGTGTGAAGGGGCTCTGATTTTTTCAAGATTCAGGTAAAAAAAGACAGCAGAAAAATCCACATGTTGCCAAACCTTGTTTCAATGCTTGTTACATTTTATTTTTGAGTTTGGACCAAAAATGCATAGGCCAGTTTTAAGCATGCTGGAACACACAAGTGTAACAATCGTAAATCATTAGAAGCTCAAATAATATGAAAGATTAAGCCATGGCATGTTACCAACTACAACAGGGAACATGTACAACAAGTATAACCATGTTTCAGTGTTGTATTTACAGTTTAGCTGAAAGTGGTAAGCACATCATATCTTCAAGTCTTTGATAACTAGTAGCAGTTGAGGCGGTGCATATGCTGAGTTAAAAAGCCATTTTCTTTTCACACATCCAGAAATTTCTATCTCCACATGCAACATCATTCCAGTCAGGTACTAATTCTACACAGTCTTCGTTTATGCCAAAATAACTGTTAGGTTCCCCAGAGCGCCAGAACCTGAAACCAACCAGAATTTTTTTTTAACAAAGAACATACATTTTTCAATGAAACAGAAGTTTAAGTTCAAACAACAATTTAAAATCCATATTTTGTTGACTTTGATATACTATACTCATTTAATAGAAATCCAATGTGTACCATTGTCCTTTGAAAGAAGTTTAAATTCTAAAATTGATTTAATTTGAGTAAAGAGAAATGTGTGTACCTTGTTGTCAGTGGCGTGCCATCCACCCATTTCCATTCTCCCTCTGTTTCTCTGTCAGTCAATCCAATCCATATGTCCTTTGGGTATTGTCTTGTGAAATCCTGGTTTAAAAAAATACAGTAATCAACTATATATGTATATATATATATATATATATATATATATATATATATATATATATATATATATATATATATATATATATATATATTATGTCACCCTTGGTGACCTTGTATTCATTTAATATTTTTCATTTTTTTAGTGTATGCCAAGACAGGAATGCCAAATTGCTGTGCTGTAGGCTACAGTATGTATTAAGTTAATATTGTTTTCTCCATGGTGTGACAAGCAAAAGTGATGTTTGGAAAAATTGGCTATATTACTATAATTGCCTATATTACTTCTTCAACTTCACTAATGCCCCAGTTGCATATACCAATCCAAGAATCAGTAGTTGCACCACTGTGTATATGGATTTTTTCCACAGATTTATTTGTGTAGGGATGGTTAATGTGCGTACATGGTTAGAGAGTGTCTTTTTTCCCTCATGTCACCCTTGGTGACCTTGTATTCATTTAATATTTTTCATTTTTTTTAGTCACATACCTGTTCATCTTTGCTGTTGATAATCACCAGGTCAGCACCTCTTTGAAGACAGTCATCTCTACTCTCTTGCCAGGTTTTCGTAATTGAAGAAATATAATAGAAACTACTGCTGAAATACACCCATCCTTGGTTGAGATAGTGATCTGTTGATAAAAGGATATCTCAAAATATCTCAACAATCAACAAAGAAAGCCAAGAAAGAAGGGATAAGGGAAGGGAAAATAAGCACTATGCTAACAGATTAACCAAAGATTTACTGTACTTAACACAACTTTCGTTCATAAGGCAAAAAACTTCAGTAGCTCAAAAAAGCGGACTCTCACTGAGATCTCTCACCCAACATATCATGCCTGATTATTGGTATTACTAGATTTATCATGATACTTACTAAAAAGATTCAGCTGCCTCTTCAGTTTGTCTCTCTCTTCAGTCACAGATTTCTGTTGTGAAGCTGTGTTTTGAGTCAAGAGGTTATGATAATTTTATAACAGAATCTGGGCCACAAAAAAAACAACAACTTTCGTTCATAAGGCAAAAAACTTCAGTAGCTCAAAAAAGCGGACTCAGCATGATTACTGTTTAAGGGGTATATGCTTGTCAAATGATATTGTTAATGCCACTCTGTATTGTAATGTATATTTTTATGTAGATGATACTGACTTTTATCTTAATCTGGAAATTGTAAACCTACAGTTTGCTCTTGATACATATCAGATCTCCCACCCAACATATCATGCCTGATTACTGGTATTAATAGATTTATCATGATACTTACTAAAAACATTCAGCTGCCTCTTCAGGTTATCTCTCTCTTCAGTCACAGATTTCTGTTGTGAAGCTGCGTTTTGAGTCAAGAGGTTATGATAATTTTACAACAGAATCTGGGCCACAAAAACTCCTTTTTAAACAGCATGTCCAAATTCTTCTGAATTATTTATGATAGGTATCGTTAGTTTGATGTTTTTCAACACAAAACAGTCTCTCTTAAAGCAACAAACATTATATTTTAATATTTAATAGGAAAATTTACTCTTGACATGGAGTTAATTTTAGTTTAGAATTAAAAATGAAACATGGACTCAAAACTGGAATGTCATATATGCTTTTCAGAACTGAGATCTGTATTGTAATGTATATTTTTATGTAGATGATACTGACTTTTATCTTAATCTGGAAATTGTAAACCTACAGTTTACTCTTAATACATTTGAGATCTCCCACCCAACATATCATGCCTGATTACTGGTATTAACAGATTTATCATGATACTTACTAAAAAGATTCAGCTGCCTCTTCAGCTTGTCTCTCTCTTCAGTCACAGATTTCTGTTGTGAAGCTGCCATTTGATTGATTATGATATGTTTGCAACAAAATCAGAGACCCCACAAATGTCCACAACAAATCCCTTTAAAACAGAATCTCCAAATTCTATTTATTTATTAATGATAGGTATAGTTAATCTGTTAGCACAAACCACTCTTTCTTGCACCAACAAACCATAATGTTATATGTGCTGAACAGTTCTTATGTAGATGATACTGACTTTTATCTTATTCTGGAAATCATAAACCTACAGTCTGCTCTTGATACATATGAGATCTCTCACCCAACATATCATGCCTGATTATTGGTATTACTAGATGTATCATGATACTTACTAAAAAGATTCAGCTGCCTCTTCAGTTCATCTCTCTCTTCAGTCACAGATTCCTGTTGTGAAGCTGTGTTTTGAGTCAAGAGGTTATGATAATTTTACAACAGAATCTGGGCCACAAAAAACTCCTTTTAAAACAGCATGTCCAAATTATTCTTATTTATTAATGATAGGTATCGTTAGTTTAATATTTTTCAACACAAAACACTCTCTCTTGCAGCAACAAATAACAACATATGTGCTGAAAAGTTTAGAGTCTGAAATATGTGACAGTTCATTTTACTTAAATATTAAAAATGAAACATGAACTCATATCATAGTGTCATAAATTCAAATCTCACATCTCTCACCCAACATAACATGCCTGATTACTTATACTGTATTAATAGATTTATCCGAATACTTACTACAAAGATTCAGCTGCCTCTTCAGTTCGTCTCTCTGTTCAGTCACAGATTCCTGTTGTGAAGCTGCCATTTTGAATCAAGAGGTTATGACAATTTTACAACATCTGACAACAACAATCTGAGCCACAAAAAATACTTTTAAAACAGCATGTCCAAATCATTTTTATTTTTTAATGATAGGTATAGTTTGTATGATGTCTTTCAACACAAAACACTCTTGAAGCAACAAACATTATATTTTAATATTTAAAAGCAAAATCTAGTCTTAACATGGAGTTCATTTTACTTTAGAATTAAAAATGAAACATGGACTCAAAACCATGCCATATATGCTTTTCAGAACTCAGATCTGTATTGTAATGTATATTTTTATGTAGATGATACTGACTTTTATCGTAATCTGGAAATCATAAACCTACAGTTTGCTCTTGATACATTTGAGATATCCCACCCAACATATCATGCCTGACTACTGGTATTAATAGATTTATCATGATACTTACTAAAAAGATTCAGCTGCCTCTTCAGCTTGTCTCTCTCTTCAGTCACAGATTTCTGTTGTGAAGCTGCCATTTTGAGTCAAGAGGTTATGATAATTTTACAACAGAACCTTAGCCACAAAAAACTCCTTTTTAACCAGCATGTCCAAATTCTTCTGATTTATTAATGTTAGGTATCGTTAGTTTGATGTTTTTCAACACAAAACACTCTCTCGTAGTAACAAATCACAACATAATATGTGCTGAAAAGTTTAGAGTCTGAAATATGTGACAGTTCATTTTACTTAAATATTAAAAATTAAACATGGACTCAAAACTGGAATGTCACATATGCTTTTCAGATCTCAGATCCCCCAACATAACATGGATGATGACTGGTATTAATAGATGTATCTTCATACTTACTAGTAAGGTTCAACTGCCTCTTCAGCTCGTCTCTCTCGTCGTCCAGGGATTTCTGCTGTGAAGCTGCCATTTGATTGATTATGATATGTTTGCAACAAAATCAGAGACCCCACAAATGTCCACAACAAATCCCTTTAAAACAGAATCTCCAAATTCTATTTATTTATTAATGATAGGTATAGTTAATCTGTCAGCACAAACCACTCTTTCTTGCACCAACAAACCATAATGTTATATGTGCTGAACAGTTCTTATGTAGATGATACTGACTTTTATTTTAATCTGGAAATCATCTACCTACAGTCTGCTCTTGATACATATGCGATCTCTCACCCAACATATCATGCCTGATTATTGGTATTACTAGATTTATCATGATACTTACTAAAAAGATTCAGCTGCTTCTTCAGTTCGTCTCTCTCTTCAGTCACAGATTTCTGTTGTGAAGCTGTGTTTTGAGTCAAGAGGTTATGATAATTTTACAACAGAATCTGGGCCACAAAAAACTCCTTTTTAAACAGCATGTCCAAATTCTTCTGAATTATTATTGATAGGTATCGTTAGTTTGATGTTTTTCAACACAAAACACTCTCTCGTAGTAACAAATCACAACATAATATGTGCTGAAAAGTTTAGAGAATCTTCAAACAATTCTATTTATTTATTAATGATAGGTATAGTTAATCTGTCAGCACAAACCACTCTTTCTTGCACCAGCAAACCATAATGTTATATGTGCTGAACAGTTCTTATGTAGATGATACTGACTTTTATCTTAATCTGGAAATCATAAACCTACAGTCTGCTCTTGATACATTTGAGACCCCTCACCCAACATATCATGCCTGATTATTGGTATTACTAGATTTATCATGATACTTACTAAAAAGATTCAGCTGCCTCTTCAGTTCGTCTCTCTCTTCAGTCACAGATTTCTGTTGTGAAGCTGTGTTTTGAGTCAAGAGGTTATGATAATTTTACAACAGAATCTGGGCCACAAAAAACTCCTTTTTAAACAGCATGTCCAAATTCTTCTGATTTATTAATGTTAGGTATCGTTAGTTTTATGTTTTTCAACACAAAACACTCTCTCGTAGTAACAAATCACAACATAATATGTGCTGAAAAGTTTAGAGTCTGAAATATGTGACAGTTCATTTTACTTAAATATTAAAAATTAAACATGGACTCAAAACTGGAATGTCACATATGCTTTTCAGATCTCAGATCCCCCAACAAAACATGGATGATGACTGGTATTAATAGATGTATCTTCATACTTACTAGTAAGGTTCAACTGCCTCTTCAGCTCGTCTCTCTCGTCGTCCAGGGATTTCTGTTGTGAAGCTGCCATTTGATTGATTATGATATGTTTGCAACAAAATCAGAGACCCCACAAATGTCCACAACAAATCCCTTTAAAACAGAATCTCCAAATTCTATTTATTTATTAATGATAGGTATAGTTAATCTGTTAGCACAAACCACTCTTTCTTGCACCAACAAACCATAATGTTATATGTGCTGAACAGTTCTTAGTAGATGATACTGACTTTTATCTTAATCTGGAAATCATAAACCTACAGTCTGCTCTTGATACATTTGAGACCCCTCACCCAACATATCATGCCTGATTATTGGTATTACTAGATTTATCATGATACTTACTAAAAAGATTCAGCTGCCTCTTCAGTTCGTCTCTCTCTTCAGTCACAGATTTCTGTTGTGAAGCTGTGTTTTGAGTCAAGAGGTTATGATAATTTTACAACAGAATCTGGTCCACAAAAACTCCTTTTTAAACAGCATGTCCAAATTCTTCTGAATTATTATTGATAGGTATCGTTAGTTTGATGTTTTTCAACACAAAACACTCTCTCTTGTAGTAACAAATCACAACATAATATGTGCTGAAACGTTTCGAGTCTGAAATATGTGACAGTTCATTTTACTTAAATATTAAAAATTAAACATGGACTCAAAACTGGAATGTCACATATGCTTTTCAGATCTCAGATCCCCCAACAAAACATGGATGATGACTGGTATTAATAGATGTATCTTCATACTTACTAGTAAGGTTCAACTGCCTCTTCAGCTCATCTCTCTCGTCGTCCAGGGATTTCTGTTGTGAAGCTGCCATTTGATTGATTATGTTATGTTTGCAACAAAATCAGAGACCCCACAAATGTCCACAACAAATCCCTTTAAAACAGAATCTCCAAATTCTATTTATTTATTAATGATAGGTATAGTTAATCTGTCAGCACAAACCACTCTTTCTTGCACCAACAAACCATAATGTTATATGTGCTGAACAGTTCTTATGTAGATGATACTGACTTTTATCTTAATCTGGAAATCATCTACCTACAGTCTGCTCTTGATACATATGAGATCTCTCACCCAACATATCATGCCTGATTATTGGTATTACTAGATTTATCATGATACTTACTAAAAAGATTCAGCTGCTTCTTCAGTTCGTCTCTCTCTTCAGTCACAGATTTCTGTTGTGAAACTGTGTTTTGAGTCAAGAGGTTATGATAATTTTACAACAGAATCTGGGCCACAAAAAACTCCTTTTTAAACAGCATGTCCAAATTCTTCTGAATTATTAATGATAGGTATCGTTAGTTTGATGTTTTTCAACACAAAACAGTCTCTCGTAGTAACAAATCACAACATAATATGTGCTGAAAAGTTTAGAATCTGAAATATGTGACAGTTCATTTTACTTAAATATTAAAAATTAAACATGGACTCAAAACTGGAATGTCACATATGCTTTTCAGATCTCAGATCCCCCAACAAAACATGGATGATGACTGGTATTAATAGATGTATCTTCATACTTACTAGTAAGGTTCAACTGCCTTTTCAGCTCGTCTCTCTCGTTGTCCAGGGATTTCTGTTGTGAAGCTGCCATTTGATTGATTATGATATGTTTGCAACAAAATCAGAGACACCACAAATGTCCACAACAAATCCCTTTAAAACAGAATCTCCAAATTCTATTCATTTATTAATGATAGGTATAGTTAATCTGTCAGCACAAACCACTCTTTCTTGCACCAACAAACCATAATGTTATATGTGCTGAACAGTTCTTATGTAGATGATACTGACTTTTATCTTAATCTGGAAATCATAAACCTACAGTCTGCTCTTGATACATATGAGATCTCTCACCCAACATATCATGCCTGATTATTGGTATTACTAGATGTATCATGATACTTACTAAAAAGATTCAGCTGCCTCTTCAGTTCGTCTCTCTCTTCAGTCACAGATTCCTGTTGTGAAGCTGTGTTTTGAGTCAAGAGGTTATGATAATTTTACAACAGAACCCGAGCCACAAAAAACTCCTTTTTAAACAGCATGTCCAAATTCTTCTGAATTATTTATGATAGGTATCGTTAGTGTGATGTTTTTCAACACAAAACACTCTCTCTTGAAGCAACAAACATTATATTTTAATATTTAATAGGAAAATTTACTTTTGACATGGAGTTAATTTTAGTTTAGAATTAAAAATGAAACATGGACTCAAAACTGGAATGTCATATATGCTTTTCAGAACTGAGATCTGTATTGTAATGTATATTTTTATGTAGATGATACTGACTTTTATCTTAATCTGGAAATCATAAACCTACAGTTTGCTCTTGATACATTTGAGATCTCCCACCCAACATATCATGCCTGATTATTGGTATTACTAGATTTATCATGATACTTACTAAAAAGATTCAGCTGCCTCTTCAGTTCGTCTCTCTCTTCAGTCACAGATTCCTGTTGTGAAGCTGCCATTTTGAGTCAAGAGGTTATGATAATTTTATAACAGAATCTGGGCCACAAAAAACCCTTTTAAAACAGCATGTCCAATTTATTTTTATTCATTAATCATATGTATAGTTAGGTTGATGTTTTTCAACACAACACTCTCTCTTGTAGTAGCAAATCACAACATAATATGTGCTGAAAAGTTTAGAATCTGAAATATGCGACAGTTCATTTTACTTAAATATTAAAAATGAAACATGGACTCAAAACTGGAATGTCACATATGCTTTTCAGATCTCAGATCCCCCAACATAACATGGATGATGACTGGTATTAATAGATGTATCTTCATACTTACTAGTAAGGTTCAACTGCCTCTTCAGCTCATCTCTCTCTTCGTCCAGGGATTTCTGTTGTGAAGCTGCCATTTGATTGATTATGATATGTTTGCAACAAAATCAGAGACACCACAAATGTCCACAACAAATCCCTTTAAAACAGAATCTCCAAATTCTATTCATTTATTAATGATAGGTATAGTTAATCTGTCAGCACAAACCACTCTTTCTTGCACCAACAAACCATAATATTATATGTGCTGAACAGTTCTTATGTAGATGATACTGACTTTTATCTTAATCTGGAAATCATAAACCTACAGTCTGCTCTTGATACATATGAGATCTCTCACCCAACATATCATGCCTGATTATTGGTATTACTAGATGTATCATGATACTTACTAAAAAGATTCAGCTGCCTCTTCAGTTCGTCTCTCTCTTCAGTCACAGATTCCTGTTGTGAAGCTGTGTTTTGAGTCAAGAGGTTATGATAATTTTACAACAGAATCTGGGCCACAAAAAACTCCTTTTTAAACAGTATGTCCAAATTCTTCTGAATTATTATTGATAGGTATCGTTAGTTTGATGTTTTTTCAACACAAAACACTCTCTCTTGTAGTAACAAATCACAACATAATATGTGCTGAAAAGTTTAGAGTCTGAAATATGTGACAGTTCATTTTACTTAAATATTAAAAATGAAACATGGACTCAAAACTGGAATGTCACATATGTTTTTCAGATCTCAGATCCCCCAACAAAACATGGATGATGACTGGTATTAATAGATGTATCTTCATACTTACTAGTAAGGTTCAACTGCCTCTTCAGCTCATCTCTCTCGTCGTCCAGGGATTTCTGTTGTGAAGCTGCCATTTGATTGATTATGATATGTTTGCAACAAAATCAGAGACCCCACAAATGTCCACAACAAATCCCTTTAAAACAGAATCTCCAAATTCTTCTGATTTATTAATGATAGGTATAGTTAATCTGTCAGCACAAATCACTCTGCCTTGCACCAACAAACCATAATGTTATATGTGCTGAACAGTTCTTATGTAGATGATACTGACTTTTATCTTAATCTGGAAATCATAAACCTACAGTCTGCTCTTGATACATATCAGATCTCTCACCCAACATATCATGCCTGATTATTGGTATTACTAGATGTATCATGATACTTACTAAAAAGATTCAGCTGCCTCTTCAGTTCGTCTCTCTCTTCAGTCACAGATTCCTGTTGTGAAGCTGTGTTTTGAGTCAAGAGGTTATGATAATTTTACAACAGAACCCGAGCCACAAAAAACTCCTTTTTAAACAGCATGTCCAAATTCTTCTGAATTATTTATGATAGGTATCGTTAGTGTGATGTTTTTCAACACAAAACACTCTCTCTTGAAGCAACAAACATTATATTTTAATATTTAATAGGAAAATTTACTTTTGACATGGAGTTAATTTTAGTTTAGAATTAAAAATGAAACATGGACTCAAAACTGGAATGTCATATATGCTTTTCAGAACTGAGATCTGTATTGTAATGTATATTTTTATGTAGATGATACTGACTTTTATCTTAATCTGGAAATCATAAACCTACAGTTTGCTCTTGATACATTTGAGATCTCCCACCCAACATATCATGCCTGATTATTGGTATTACTAGATTTATCATGATACTTACTAAAAAGATTCAGCTGCCTCTTCAGTTCGTCTCTCTCTTCAGTCACAGATTCCTGTTGTGAAGCTGCCATTTTGAGTCAAGAGGTTATGATAATTTTATAACAGAATCTGGGCCACAAAAAACCCTTTTAAAACAGCATGTCCAATTTATTTTTATTCATTAATCATATGTATAGTTAGGTTGATGTTTTTCAACACAACACTCTCTCTTGTAGTAGCAAATCACAACATAATATGTGCTGAAAAGTTTAGAATCTGAAATATGCGACAGTTCATTTTACTTAAATATTAAAAATGAAACATGGACTCAAAACTGGAATGTCACATATGCTTTTCAGATCTCAGATCCCCCAACATAACATGGATGATGACTGGTATTAATAGATGTATCTTCATACTTACTAGTAAGGTTCAACTGCCTCTTCAGCTCATCTCTCTCTTCGTCCAGGGATTTCTGTTGTGAAGCTGCCATTTGATTGATTATGATATGTTTGCAACAAAATCAGAGACCCCACAAATGTCCACAACAAATCCCTTTAAAACAGAATCTTCAAACAATTCTATTTATTTATTAATGATAGGTATAGTTAATCTGTCAGCACAAACCACTCTTTCTTGCACCAACAAACCATAATGTTATATGTGCTGAACAGTTCTTATGTAGATGATACTGACTTTTATCTTAATCTGGAAATCATAAACCTACAGTAAGTATTCATCATCATACTCACTGAAAAGATTCAGCCACATTTTGAGAGGAAAGATTAATAAGAACTACATTATATTAAGATGTACACACTGATTCAATTTCTCTCTCACTTTAGAATAATATAATATAATATAATATAATATAATATAATATAATATAATATAATATAATATAATACAGTATAATTAACGAGAACTCACAGACAGCGAGACGCAGAGAAATGTTTAGGGCAGCCTGTAGGATACACAGAAGACAAAAGCTCACAGCTACGCATTTTTGAAGTTTTCCTCCTGTGTTTGAAACACACACACACACACACACACACACACACACACACACACACACGAGAGCGAGAGAGAGAGAGAGAGAGAGAGAAAGAGAGAGAGAGAGAGAGCAACATATGTGTCTTTTTCCATTGCAGTTGTTTTTTGTGTATAGTGGTAGAATTAGAAGGAACAAGATATGTGCGACAGTATCCCGAACTAATGGGAGTTTGTTAATATAAGTTATAAGTTAATACCAAATGTTACTAAAAGTTACAGGTAAAGTAATATAAGTGATGTATCTGTGCCTTCTAAGAGGTTGATCTTCTATCCACCAGATCATCAGCACTATCGCTGAGCTCAGTCTCTGCTTGCCAGAAGGGGGCTGCTAGCAGGACAGTGTCTGCAACATCAGCATAATTGCACACCAGTTTGATTGCCAGTGCTGTTGGAATTGATTGGGTCAGGCACGGTGGTGCAGTGGTTAGCACCTATTAAAGATCAGGGGTATGAGACTGAACTAAACAGAAGCACCTGAAGTTGTTATGTAGGGGGTGTCAAGCTGCTGAGGCCATTGGTGTGTTTTGGCCTAGTCACAGACATTAGGTATAAATCAACAAACTGCTGTCTGATTTTGTTCAGTTGCTTACATCGTTACATGACATGCAAGTCTCCCTGCTCAGTCAAACTTGACTTCAACGTGACTTCAAACCCAGCATTTAGGAAGTTTAGCGTTTAGCCCACCAGACTTTGTTTACTTGCCCATATTTGGCCGTTTTCCCGGTGCACGTTCTTCTAAATATGCTTCTACATGTGTAAATATGGGACGTAGTTAATTAGTTTCGCTTTTGTCTGTTTGTACGACTGACAGTTTGCACGGGGTATTTTATTTTGAAAATGCACCGGATTCTCTTTGCTTTTTTTGTGTCTGGCTTCCACCTGCTTGAGGTGCTCTGTGTAAATTGATGTGTGCTGCTCGCGGCAAGCGTCAAAAATGGCTACCACATGCTGCACCTATAGTCAACAAGATTGCATGTAAAGGACAAAGAGGAAAAAAACAAAAGCTGATAAAAATGGGAACAGATTATGTATCAAGGAACATATAAATATGGTTGATGTTTAAATCCTTTTTGTTTTCTTTTAAAATAACAACAAACAAGCATATGGAGTGAACGAGACTTTATTCTTGGTTAAGTTGACAGATATGAGCAAGCAGTATTGATGATTGGTGATTTTAAGAGAAAACTTGGAAATCTGTGTTGGACTGCTCTGGACTCTTTGCCTTGGTTAAGGACTGGCTGAAAGCACTTCAAACTCATTGACTGGGAAAATCAGTGGGAGGAGATCATTATCATTATGGACAACGGCGCTTTTCATGTATTTCAGTAACGAGACGCGAATAATAATAATGTGACGCGTGAAATAACTATTGTACGCGTGAAATAACGATCGGGCGTAGCTTAATAAGCATAATATGCTTATAACACACATTGAAAAAGCCAGATTTCTGGCCCCTTTGGCTTAGCCTTTTCAATTGGACATAGCTTGGACCATTTTGCACAGCATAGGAGCCATACATTCACTTGGAAGATGAAAGAAGGCCTGACTTCTGACCTACTCTTCTGATAGACTGATGTATGAGTAACAGGAGAAGGAATCTTCAAAGCAATGTCTGTTTCCTACTTGTATGAGAAACTCCAGTCAACTGTGCACACTGTGTTAGTTATTGGTGCTCTGGGGTTTATTTTGATTTACATGGACTAATAGTTTACAATTCAATGCAAAGCAAATGTTTTCAAATTTGTTACTTCTATGGTTAAAACAACTAAGCACGAGAAAGCCGTTGTCTCTTACCAGGCACTGCAGTAGCCACTTCATCACATTCACTGGTGTGGCTCTTCAAGGTTCTCCTGGATGAATCAACAGGGAGGTCTCTGAGTTCAATATTGATCTCTGATTCCTCTTCATTGACAGACATATTTTACACGTTGGTATGCGATGCCAACGGACAGACTGTCTGGCTTCCTTTTTTCTCTTCTTAAGAAGGCACTCTTGTACTTCCCAATTTTGAGCAAGGTTTCTGTTTGATTCCGTTCAAGTGATAATGCATTCATAACACTTTCTGACTACGTGCATGAACACACATAATGCTTTCTCATGCACTCTATCGACATTATAGATATAGATGAATTATTAAGTTCAGGTGTCTTGCTCTTGACTTGTTATAAACTAGAAGGGTACTGATGATAGCTGATGATGATGGCTTATAATAACAACAATAATAATAATGATAATAAATAATAAAATAATAATTACTTTTACAGTACTGTAACAACCCAATATGGTTTGTGAAACTTTTGAGGCTAATTAGGATTAGCATGTTAGCATGCTAGCCACATTAGTATAGCTCTCATTATATTAGCAGTCCACATTTCTGTGTATTGGCAGTGTATTTGGTGTTGTGAACTGAAACCTGAAGCTTAAACTATCACAGTATGATGAAGTTTATGAGCTTTTGGTTGATTACAGTGACTGAGGAGAGCTTCTGTGAATTTGGATTGAACATTGTATGGCATATGCAATCAAAGCAGTCGGCTGTTTTATTGCAAGATTATATATACATGGTTAATGTTTCAAAATCTTACACAATACAGTAAGAACAAATGGTTACAGTTACATCTGTGAGCACTGCGTTACACATTCGTCTATAATGAGACACTAAGACACTGTTATGAAATGCTTGAGTCCCACCTGCTGGACATTTAAGTCAGTGGAGCATATCTTTTCACCTTTTCTGTTCAATCTCTACTTAGATTGTCAATTAAATCAGACAAAAATATTCCTGTTGCTTGTTGTTGTCGTTTTTTTAAGCAGCCATTTGTTGATATTCAAATATAAGCATGGCATTCAAAAAAGTCAAAAAAAATGTTAAGGATACAATATTTACTGTATTAAGTCATAAAATGAATGTGCTGTGTCATCAGAGATTAAGGAAACATGCTCTACTGAAATACAAGCTTCTTCAAAAATTAGTGAATTAAATATATTTCTTATTTTGAAATTTGTAATCACACAACAGTGAACTCGGCTCTTACTGCCTGAGAAGGAGGCTGCTTTCCCGGGGGAGCTGTAGAGTCTGTAGGACTGACCAGGTCACAGCGACTTTTAGTTAGAAATTTGCTGATTTTTATCTCTTCTTTTACAGAGGTTTAGAGGAATTTATTTATGCTGAATGAAACTGCGGTTAAACAATTAGATAGTAACGCTCCAGTGTTTTGAATCTGAGCTGTGGTGCCCATTTTTAACCACTAGATGTCCTTATTCCACACAATCCTATAAATTGTACCTTTAAATCTTGAAAGAGGCTGTGCTATTAATCAGTTATGATTATAACACACTTCTCAAAACCTCAGATTATGTTGTACCTGTCGCTCTTTAATACAGCTTTTACAAACTATGCGATTTAACGCTAAGGTTAACTTTAAAAACTAACTGGACAAGCTCATTCCTAGCTCTGAATCTTGGAGGTGTCAATTCAAAACTTTTACAATGATGAAATGATGTTTGTCTAAAATTACACACAAGTGCTGTTATCAGTCTGTATTACATGAAGTAATGAGGATTTAGTTATCAATCATTAGGCTGTGTCATGTGGCCTAAGTATGGGAATCAGGTCACATGAAAGCAGTTGGATGGGTCATCACTTGTTTCATCTTTGTTGGCATCTGGTCTTCTTTAACGTTTCTAGAGTTGAAAATAAAAGACAATCTGATCAGTTCCCTGGCAACAGCAATTATCCCATATTGCTTCCTCATTTTTGGCACCTAACTACCATTTATTGTTGTTGTTATTTAACACACTGATATGCACACACATAAACACAACAGTTCAACTCCTCGAAGTTAAGCCAGGCATGCTGTTCAGCTCCCAGCCATACATGAAACAAAACAGTTCGGCATCACATTTTCAGCAGCCATCTCACCATCACAATAATCTCTTCAGAAATTGCATTCTTCAGTTACCTTCCTTACCAACATTTTTTCGGAAGATCATTTTTCTCATTGATCAGGGCATCACGTTCTTCTTGCAGTTGTATTTTCTCTCTTTTCAGTTTTCTGTTACTGTCCTGTAATTGTTCATTTTCTCCTGTCAGACTGTTGTATCTGGCCTGTAATTGTTCATTTTCTCCTGTCAGACTGTTGTATCTGGCCTGTAATTGTTCATTTTCTCCTGTCAGACTGCTGTATCTGGCCTGTAATTTCTTTGCTTCTGTCAGATTGTTCTGTAACAGGTCCATCTCCATTTTCCACTCAGAGTTGCTCTTGGTAACTGTGTTGACACATAAAAGAAAGTAAAGAAAATAAAGAAATATTCTCAGTCAGTATTATCTTCTCTGGCTTTTTTCCCCAGCATGCTAACAAAGTACTCACATAGGAAAAACAGAGTTATGACTCCAGCCAAGAGGACAAGACCCACCAAACCTAGAACCACTGCAGCAACTCTGCAGGAATGCTTCTTCACCTCCACAGCATCTGAAAGTAAGATATAATGTTTATGTCATGTTTGTTTATATTTCTCAAATCAAATCAAATCAAGTCAGTCTTTGTATTGTCTCATTGTCATCATTATACACTCACTGGCCCCTTTATTAGGACACCTGTCCAACTGCTTGGACAGGTGTCTAACACAGATTTCTAATCAGCCAATCACATGGCAGCAACTCAATGCAATTAGGCATGTAGACATGGTCAAGACGATCTGCTGCAGTTCAAACCGAGCATGAGAATGGGGAAGAAAGATGATTTAAGTGACTTTGAATGTGGCATGGTGGCACAACCATCTCTAGGGTTTACAGAGAATGGTCCGAAAAAGAGAAAATATCCAATGAGCGGCAGTTCTGTGGGCGAAAATGCCTTTTTGATGCCAGAGGTCAGAGGAGAATGGCCAGACTGGTTCGAGCTGATAGAAAAGCAACAGTACCTCAAATAACCACTCCTTACAACCAAGGTATGCAGAAGAGCATCTCTGAATGCACGACACGTCCAACCTTGAGGCAGATGGGCTACAGCAGCAGAAGACCACACCGGGTGCCACTCCTATCCGCTAAGAACAGGAAACTGAGGCTATAATTCTCACAGGCTCACCAAAATTGGACAATAGAAGATTGGAAAAACGTTGCCTGGTCTGTTGAGTATTGACCCCACATTCAGATGGTAGGATCAGAATTTAGTGTCGGCAACATGAAAGCCTGGATCCATCCTGCCTTGTATCAACGGTTCAGGCTGGAGGTGGTGGTGTAATGGTGTGGAGAATATTTTCTTGGCACACTTTGGGCACCTTAGTACCAATTGAGCATCGCTGCAATGCCACAGCCTACCTGAGTATTGTTGCTGACACCATGTCCATCAGTTTATGACCACAGTGTACCCATCTTCTGATGGCTACTTCCAGCAGGATAACGTATCATGTCATAAAGCTTGAATCATCTCAGACTGGTTTCTTGAACATGACAATGAGTTCACTGTACTCAAATGGCCTCCACAGTCATCAGACCTCAATCCATTAGCGCACCTTTGGGATGTGGTGGAACGGGAGATTTGCATCAAGGATGTGCAGCCGATAAATCTGCAGCAACTGTGTCATGCTATCATGTCAATATGGACCAAACTCTATGAGGAATGTTTCCAGTATCTTGTTGAATCTATGCAATGAAGGATTAAGGCAGTTCTGAAGGCAAAAGGGGGTCCAACCCGGTACTAGCAATGTGTACCTAATAAAGTGGCCGGTAAGTGTATAACACATTACAGACAATAGACTGATCTGTGAATTTGAGGTTCTTGGACAGTGTGGAGGTTTGCAATTTATACATAGATATTCCGAGGAGCAAAAGTCACCAATTGAAACCACACAAAAGTATAGAACATGTTTTTTAGCTGATACGACTTATGTTTATAGTCAAGAACATATTTGCATAGCATTGTATGTTGCCAAAAAAGTTGCCACACTGTGATGCCACACTAAAATATCAATAAAAACAATATGTGGTGAGTTCAAAACATTAAAATCCCCACATTTAATTGAAAATGACACAAAGACAACTTGTCAAAGATTGAAACTGAAAATTTGTTATTGTTTTTGGAAAATTAAATGCCTATCTTGAATTTGATGCCAGCAAGAAAACAATAGGAAAGTTGTGAAATGCTGGTGTAATATCTCACAAGTAATCAGGCTAACTGGCAACACATTAGTAACATGACCGGGTATAAAAAGAACATCCCAGGCTGAGAGGCTGAGTCTGTGTGAAATAAAGTTAAAAATACATTTTCTCAGTTTAAAATGACACAGAATCTGGGAATTTCATTGCCATCTTTAGTAAGATTTAGAAGAAATCTCTGTACACACTGGATGGCCGTAATATTCAGAACTTCAGACAGCACTGCATCAAAAACAGGCCGTCATGGCATGATGGCTAACCTGCACATTTGTGAAGGCACAATTAGCACACATTAGCAATATATACAGGTTTTTCAGCTTTTTCTAGAGACGAGCTTGCTTATTTTAGCAAACCACATTCTGCACCTGTTACACCAAATTGGCTCTGTAGTAAATAAACCCAGGTGTTAAACTAACCTGCCTGCATTCTCAATTTGTCACCTAATGTTTGCTGCATTATAAAATATAAAATATGACAAAGGAGACCTTGAACTGTTGAGCAGCTAAAATCTTACATCAAGCAAGAATGGTAAGACATCCCCCATTCAAGATTACAGCAAAGTCTCATCAGTTCCCAGATTCTTACAGGATGTGATGAGCATGACCCTGTACAAACTTGTTTGAAATGTGTCGCAGGCATCAAATTCTATGTTTTCAATCATCGCAGTTTGTTTTTATTTACATTTTACACAACATGGCGACTTTGGTTGGTTTATAATTTCTTCACACACTCACACAGTTTCTTCTGCTCTTTAACTATCAATAGACACTGACCAAAAGGTTCACACACTTGACTCCCCTGCACTATTGTTCCCCACACATCACGTTTCCCAAGATGTTTCTGAAAATATTGTGTTTATTACCTGAGAACGCAGGTCCAGTTATGTTTGGCTCCCGGGTGCTGAGGAACATATTTTCATAAATTCTTTCTGAACTTTGCATCTCCCTTTTGATCCTGCTGGAACGACCTGCAGGTCTCTCTACGTTGACATATACAGACAGTTCATCCATGTTGTGCTGTGCTCCATACAATTTCTACACAGTTTTGTCCTGTGGTGTCTGAAGACATCCAAATCTGCAGTGCGTGCAGACTAACACATTCTAAAAAAGGTAATTACGCGTCTGATTCTAGTTAACAGGAAACTGCGGGTGTGAAATGTTTTAGGTGACCAGCTTCACCCTTTAGCCTGCAAGTTGCAGCTGCATGAAGGTGCTTTCCACTTTGGTTAGTTTGGTTAGTTGCAAAATTAAAGCATCCATCTGTAGACCAAAACATATTAGAAGTATAGAAGTTCAATATTCACAACTCTCGTCTTTTGCCCTTTGATGATATTAGATATATTAGATAGAGTTAGCCTATGTAAAAGTAATCTCTGTGAACCAAAAGCGGCAGACTGCAAAGTTTCCAGTTGTTTTTTTCTCCTTCACATGATCACATTTTTTTTTTGATTGATTTGAACAGCTCTTTGAATAACAATAACAAGCCCAGATGTAAAAAATTAACTGGCTCTGTGGTCTTATTTAACAGTTTCTGGCTGATAGGCACTCCAAATAATCAGATGTATGTCCACAAACACTGAAAAAGTTCATATGTCCCCTTCAAAGACCCCCTCTGATGAAAATCGTGTTTTTTTTTATGTTGTTCACATGTTCATGTGGCATTTTTCTGTTCTGAAGAGTATAGACGAGATGTCAGATGAACTCGTATGTGCAGGAGCTGGTTGTAATGCTAAGAAAGATGACAATATTGGCCTTCATTACATACCAAAACACGTTTCTGTGAGAGAGCAGTGGATCAGCTTTCTTGGTCACAGCAAGATTAAAAATAAACTGTGGTTTGCAGTCAGCACTTTGAACATGACTGCTTCACCAACTGTCATGCAAGAAAGACAGGCTTTGCCAACAAATTAATCTTGAAGTGTGTAACTTTACTGCTAAGTTTATTTTTCATGCTAATAATTCAACATTACGTTAGCTCACCATGGGGCAACAATGCCAGTGCCATGGCAATTCTCTTGCTAACCTAACTTTAGCTGTGTTCTAAACTTCTACAGCAATGTACATTTGCAGTTTATATGGCTTTTTTTTAAATGATAGAATACATACATTTTTCGGCACAGGTTTTGTGATTTTGGCTAAAAACTTGATCACAGTTTAAAGACCACTGAGAAATAGCTAATAAAATGATTGGAGGCGGTCTTTAAAGGATTTTGTTGCAGACAGAGGATTAACTGCAAGGCTGCATGAAGGGATATTAACAGATATGGATGTTTTTAAAGCGTGACCTATACAAAGCACCTCCAGTGGAGGTTCAGACAAAATATAGAGCTGGAAATGAGGATAATGGATCAATTTTAATAAAAAGATCAAAGGTTTATTATTAGGAAATGCACAATAAAACTTTCAGTAAATTAAAATCTTCTTCAGTCCTTTTGTTACCTTGCTTGAGTAGGAGGAGTTTAAAGCATGTGTTATGCACGATGAAAAAAAAAAAAAAATCTGACTCACTAGAAGGCTTAAGATAGGTAAGACCCCTTGTCAAGAACGGTCACTCCCATTTCTGCTCCAGTTCTAGTTGTGCTGCACTCTAAATCACACTTTCACACTTTACATCTAGCGAACTGGTTATAATTCCCATAAAGACATGGGCACATCTTAGTTATGCACATGTACAGAGATATAGGACTATGAAATAGCTTCCCAGAATGTGTGAGAGTATGTGACATGGGAATTTTTTTGTGCAGTCAAAATTTCAGCTTTGCTGGGTTTAATATGCTGAGTTATACGGTCTTTTCACAGATCCAGAAGTTTTGGTTTTGACATGATATGTCATTCCAGCTGTTTTCTTTATCATGGAACCTTAATTCCGCACACTCTTCTGCTTTGTTTTTATTATCATTCGGCTCTCCAGGGCCCCAGTAGCTGAAAACAAACAAACAAACAAACAAATGGACAAACAAACAAACAAACAAAAACAGCAACATGTTAGGTTGTGGCCATGTTCTAGTTCAATTAAAATGTTCCCTGAGACTTATTTATTAATCAAACATAAACATCTAATCATGTAATCATCATTTAAATAAAAGAGTAATGTTTGAACCTTTCAGTCAGTGTAGTGCCATCCACCCATTTCCACACTCCTTTGGTTTCTCTCTCTGTGAGTCCAATCCACGTGAGCCTGTGGAATTTTCTTGAGAATTCCTTGTTTACAGAGAAAAAAGTAATCAGTCATCAACAAAAATAAAGCTCACTTCAATTCATCTCGACTTCACATTCATTACATTTGAATTTCTCCTGCTATTGTATAACCACAAACTCATTCACCCACCTGCTCTTCTTTGCTGTTGATGATTATCAGGTCTGCACCTCTTTGCAGACAGTCATCTCTGCTGTCATTCCAGGATTTTGTGACAGAAGAAACGTAATAGAGGCTGGGATGAAAATACACCCATCCTTGTTTGAAATAGTGATCTGTTACGGATAACAGCAAAAGTCATTATGTATGAATTATCATGAAAAGGTCAGTTAATGTAATGACTATTATATATTATATTTAAATGATGAATTATTGATTTCATTTTGTAGTGGCTTTTAAATAAACCTTTGCTATTCATTTCACTAATGTGCTATGTCAATTTAGAGTCACCAATTAACCTGCCATGTACATGTCTCTGGACTGTGGGAGGAAGCTTCTTGCTGTGAGGCAACACGCAAACACGTGCTAATCGCTGTACCACCGTGTTGCCGACAGTTAATTTCACATTTCTAAAAACATTAATTTTTTCCCCCACACCTTGTTTCCACCAAACAACTTGTGATGCTGTGATGCTGTTTTGGTCATTATTTCTTGGTTAATATTTCTTTACCTTTGGTAAGCAGTATGTTTTTTGGCTTTTGTCTGTTTTTATGACGGGACAGGATGTTTTATTCTGAAATTTGACCCAATTTTCTATGTTGTGTCTGTGTCATGTCATTGCACATTGTTTTCTGGGTCGTGGTCGCCATATTTTAGGATACACCTACTTGTTTACATTCATAGGTTACAGTGTGTAACATCACCCACAGGTTTCTGATGAGCTGTTGTGAAGCTCAGAGTGTGGTGGCTCTGGCTGCTACCATCTTGGCGGTCTTGCCTCTACCAGCTCCCTGTTATATGGCCAAAGACTTGGAACGTGGATGGAGCTGAGGCGGGTTGAATGAAGCATAGTTGCTCAAACAAGCAACCTATGATGGCACCCACGTGTCAATCAAATTGGGGATGCTCTAAATTATGCATAACTTTAACCCTTAATTAAAAAAAAAACAAAAAACGGTGAGTTATATATAGTCGCTCCACAGTTATGTGCTAACATGTCACAAATGTGGAAATTAGCTATAAAGATCAAAACCTGTACCAGACTGTAATGTTGTAACATGTTTATTTCTGCTGTGTAGTTGGCCATTTAACATGTGACATATGGTGATTGACAAGGGAGAAACTGCTGGTTTTGGTGTTATGGAATCTTCTATCCTTAGGTTACACAAGGTCACATGTGAGCCTTGAGGTCCTTGGTAGTAGTAATTGTTTGGCTTTGCTTGAGAACAGCAGGTGCCTGCCTATCTCCAGACTAGAATGTGTTCACAGTAACACAAACGTGGGTAAATACATTCTTTTTGACTAATTCTAGGCGTATAGTATTTGTGGTGTTATCTGTAGGGGTTTAAACTCTGACCAGAATGTGAGACTTTGAGAGAGTCTCTAATTCTCCTTGGTCGAGCGTCAATAAATATTACAGCATAGAGCGACATCAGAGGCTCCTGAACATTTTCTTCCCTCCTGACCTCACCATTGACCAGTGACTTCAGCAATTTCTCCACAACATACACAACTTACTGTTTGCTTCACTTCACTTCTGACTTAAGTTTTCTAGCACGATGTACGGCTTCAAAACAAGTGCTCTGTCACTCAAGCGCACTTAGAACTCATAGACAGGAGGAGATTGGGGAACAAACCAAAGAAACAAATCGTATGCATATAATTCAATGTATAGTGGACTATAAGCAAGTTTACAGAGTGAACATTGGGACTTGACTTCCATTTCATTTTCATGTCAGAAATATGAAGTATGAACTTCTCCTAGCACTACCAAAACTGGACATGCTAAAACTATCCCCTCTCTGCACATGACATGTCCTATAGTTGAGCTGTACCTTGATTGTATCCTCTTTTTGTTTTTTAATTTGCTTTGCATAAAAGCGTCTGCTATATAAGTAAATGTAAATGTCACGTAATGTAAATGTAACTAACTGGAAAGTCCCATCCTCTTTGTCTTCTTCTTCTCTAGTACCGTTATTATACTTGTGACTACACTTGTGATTCTCAACTTCCCTAAACTTGCCACATAATTCCTTATGCAATAATAAACAGTCATCAGAAAATGTCAACTTAGCTGAATTAAGAATTGAAAGCTTAAACAGAGAATTAGGGTTCAAGTGATCAATGCACATACTTAGAAACAACAGAGAGAAAGTGATATATCTTGTAATCAAAGTGATTTTTGTCCTGATCTTACAGTAATACAGAATTTTAAAGAATATCTGAAAAGAAACACAAAAGTAGAGACACAGCTGAAAGTAACTTACCAAAGGAAAGACGCAGGGAAATATTGAGAGCAACTTGTAGGATACACAAGAGTCCAAAACTGACAGCAACAAGCCTGTAGACTTTTATACCTGTGTGTAAAAATCAGACATATAAAATAAGCGCCCAGTGGTCTGCTGGAAGAAGCAGGCTTACAGAGTTATCTGTGACCTAGCATCTTTTGTACCACACAAATCCAGACCAATATCTCTATAGAAGCTATAAATAAGGTAAATAGTAGATAAATAAGATTTACTAAATCATTAGTCAGGCAGGTATGTAGTCTCTATTATGATTACCTTAAATTGAACCATGTAAATTAAATGTAAACATATATTGTAAATGGCCTCCGTTACAAAAGGGACTGAATTTTTCTGTCTCACCAGGAACTGCAGCAGTAACTCCACCATCCTTGCCAGAGCTGCTCTTCAGGGCATCACCTCCGGGTAAAGCATCATTTACATAGTCCATAGTGATCTCAGATTCTTCTTTATGGGCAAACTTCACCATATTTCACTTGTGAAGGGTGACGGATAATGTGTCTCCTTAGAAAGAGATCGATGTGAAACTGTACTTCTACTTCTTCTTTTGATCTCTTTGTCAATAAAGCAGAATGTTTTTGGTCTTCCTCATTTTTTCTGCACAACTTATATCCCTTCACTGTGACATAGTTCATACTTTTGTATATATATATATATAAAAAGCACATTTTATACAGCTTTATTCTTTGAGCAGATCTACAGAGGAACTGAACCTTTGCAGAACAATTTATGAACACTTTATAGTTTTTTTTCTTCTTTTAAATATTACACACCTATTACATGTGACCACATACTCTCTCTAATATTTGAGAATAATTACAATGTATTAAAGCAAAACTTCACCTGGTCAGCAAAGTATGAATAAAAAGGGAAATAATACGTAGTTGTGCAGCCATGTGACAAAAGAATCACAACATGGTCGATGAGGAAAGTGTGTCAAAACTCAAGGGAATACACCAACAGGGCCGACCCTAGGCTTTTGGTGTCCCTGGATTTTGTTTGTCGTTCCAAAACAATTCAGTGAGTCGCCATATTGCACACACTAATAATAAACGGAATGAACACAAACACACACTCACTTATATACCTGTTAAGTTTCTAGCTATTTCATTACTCCAAATGTATTGCTTAGTGTAGCGCAGACACGCATCACTTCTTCAGGTCTTTCTTTCATATTTAATGAATGGTGGGAAATAGGGAAGTTGACAAAGCATTCATGTACCCTGGGAAATTTGTGCTCCTGTATGAAATCATGCGGTATGTTTGTTGTTTATTAAGGAGACATATTTGAGAGTGCCCAACTCTGTGGCGAGGATAGTCAGGCCCAGAAACAGCATACAGAGAGGTATGTTAGTATAGTAAATAAAGTTTATAGTATATAGTCGTCTTGGAGAAGCCAAGGTGGAGAGACACGCTCAGCAGATGCCAGGGCTTATTAATTCAAATCAAAACATAACATTGTCAAATCTTCCATTATTTGAGGGTGACAAGTAGCTAAAAAAGTAAATAAAAGAAACAAAATGTAAGAAAAACAAAATGTTTAAAGATTGTGTATCCTGCAGGATAACTTTGTCCAGTAAACAGACAAACTTGTTAAACTAGAAAGCCAGTATAGGAACAGAAGCGTGGGAAAGCAATAAAGACAACCTCTGAGGCTTGTCTTTATTGGGTGTAACATATGGTAAAATCATGTTACATGACTCGATTTCGCCACTGACGAAATCTACAGCTACAGTCATTATTTTGTTTCGTCATATTAACCCAAAACCACTTTTTGACAATCATGAGAAGTTTTAGAGTGACAAAGATGCAGAGCATCTCTGTATCTACGGAAACTCGCTGTCACACCCAAGCTATAGCCACAGTGACTCACTGCTGCCTGCATGGTCACGGTGCCATGGCAGAGAGAGAGAGAGACACTGTGCCGCTGCCAGAAGGGCTGCTGAAGGAAACCGACCACAAAACTGACTAAGAGGTAAGGTCATGTAAGGTCATAAATTGGCCTAGAATTCATGTCTGTGACGCAGATTCACACCTGATAACATTGCAGTGTGGAAATAGGACAATGACAGCACACAGACAGAAAAACAGCACCACCTAGCAGTGAGTTATTCAGACCACCGGGAGGAAAGCAAAAAAAAAAAAAAGATCTGGGGGATAATCTGTGGGTCTCACAGTCCTAACATGAGAGTTTACAGTCCCTGAGCGAGATAGTCAACTTGTAGAGAAAGTAAAGAAAGTTACACTAATTTTGTGCACTTCCCGAGCAGTTGCAGATCTAAGCAAACACGTGTGCTGAAGCAGCGGTCAGTCATGTGGCCCAACAAAGTGAAATTATTCTATCAAATTGTTATTTTACATGATGGTTATCAGGTAGAAAGCTTGAAGCGATGCTTTTCTCTTTGTGTGTCTTCTGCTGTGCTCACAAATAGCAATAATCAGTAATAACTTGCAATTCTGAAGAAAAAGAGCAGGATGTTCTAAAAACTAGTCTAGTGTAGCATCACGCTACATACAGGAAATTAAATCATAATGAATGTAAAAAATGTGATACTACAACTACTATATTCACTCTGGACACAGGAAAATGTGCCAACGACAATGACGACAACTATGCTATAGTAGATGCACAGATCTGGTGTAAGAGAGTTCATGCATAGTTCTTCTCCCTATGTGGCTGTTGAAATACTGAGTTTGTAAGAGGTGTGTGGTACACAGTTGTGAAAAGGATAGAAGTTACATACATGCATGTACACAATTTCACCTAGGAAAATATATACAGCGATTCAACTTCTTCTTTTGTCGTAGCACTCCTGGCTCATGCCTGCTTTTTAAAGGATTTTAACACAAATGTATGTAACAAATAAACGTGCAGAGACCTTCTCCCATCATGAAGCTCAGTCCAAGTGCAGTCAGGAAGACCATCTTCTTACCTTTATTCCTCTTTGATCCTCTTTTTCTGTGTATTTCATGTTTATTTGATAGCGACAGATACAAAATACATAGACAGTTGCATAACAAATTTCCAATGCCTTATCACGATGGATATTTACTCTTTCAGTTCATCTCCAACACCAAGTAAAATCACTGTGACCTATTGTGAGTTTGAGCTTATCAGAAGTCCACTCACATCCAGATCTTCAGCATTCTTTGGTTGAGAATGGCCTGGTTTATAAAATAATTAGGATTAGGATTACACTGCTATTTAGATGCTTCAAACTATGCGATGTTTGTGTGTTCCTATTTATTACATGTCTTAAGTGCACTTCCCTTTGATGTTACTGAGACTGGCAGGGTGAGGTAACGTTTAGGCTAATGTATAAATAGAGGAAGGGAACAATGGTCAGATACAGATCAGAGAGGTGACATTTAGATTAGGGGGCATGTTGAAGAATAACCGTTCACAAGTTATATATGCAAATTGTCTGTTAACAATTGCCGATAGTTGAGACAGCCCATTTTTAGGAAAAATGTATAAGAACCAACTGTCAGAGCTCCTCAGGGAACCTTTTTTTCTCTGTAACCCATTTTGTGTTTTACACTGTGAAACGCCTCCTCTTGTACAAGAACAATAAATTCAACTTAAACTTTGATGCTTTGAATCCGGTTCTCTTATTCAAGGGTTTTCTTTAAAATTCCCATAACACTGACAGGAATCATTTTTCTTAAGAATGAGCACTTTTAATACTTTAGGTACATTTTCAGGTAGCACTTATGTACTTTTACTCTAGTAAATGACCTGTATACACCTTCCACGATTGACCATATTATTTTTTCCACAGGTGCACGAAGATGACTTTTAAGGGAATTACAAGAACTGTACACTGTACATGTTAGAGTAGAACTACAAAGGTAAAGGGTAGATGAAGAAATGGGTTTTGAATTATGTGGAAGAGTTTGTTCCTCCCTCATGTAAGCCATGATGTAATGAGGGCATTAGCTCATTCTTGATGTAGACACACATAAAAGAGGAAACAAAAAGCTCTCTGGTCAGATTATTCTACAGAACTTGACTAGTGAACAAATATTAAGATAACCAGAGGGATGCAGCAAATGGAGATAGCAGATTATGTTAATGAGAGACCAAGATGTGGACAGAAACACGATGGAGAAAAACATCAAACAGGTAAATTACACACATTTTGAGAGAAAGTTTACACTATCTATCATCTACAGGTTAGGTACTTTAATATTTAATTACGACAATTATTTAAATATAACAATATGATGTGAACCTTGGCCTCAAGTTAAAAATTACATCAAGGAAGTAGTGATGCCCATACAGCAGTTAAATGCTCACATACATGATATCCTGCCATCGTTACTGTGCGATTTTAATTTGCTAAATAAAGGTTACCTTTCTTGTTGTATTGATTTTACAGAGAGAAGACTCTGCCAGCTACTTTTCCTCAGCTTTGGCCTGCTGTGTATCATACAAGCCACTCTCAATATTGTTCTACGCCTTACTTGTGAGTATGAATTCATGGCATTATGTATCTTCGAATTGCATAGATAACTCTGCAGTATTGCATAATTTGACATGTTGCTGCCCATCGTATTTAGCAATTTGCTGTGAAACAAAACATGAAAAATATTTTTGATTGAAATATTTTTTGTCATTATTTTGAATTTGGCTTTCTGTTTCAGTACATTCAAGCAACGAATCAACCCCCTTGCGTTGCAATGCAACTCATTTTAGTGACCAGAACAAGTTGAAGGAGGTGCAGGATTGTGAGCGAAGAAGGAATGATCAGTACAACAGACTGCAGGAAAAAAATCAATGCTTTGACCAATGACAGAAACGAGTGTGAAAACAGAAACACTGTCCTTAACGACAGGATAAAGAAGATGCAGGAGGAGATAGACAGACTGAAGGGTGAGAAGAAATTCAAGCTATGAAGAAAAAAGGAAGAGGAACTATAGTTAAGGTCAAAGCCTTAACTTTAGTTCCTCTAAAGCCACTGAATATAGCCATTGAATAAAAAACTGAATAAGACTAAGGCACTAGATGTTACAATACAAAGACATTTATTTATTGTTATTCTTTTATTTTTCTTTATTCTGTTAATTAATGACTTCCTCCATAATCCCATAGCTATTCACATGCTATTCATTTCAGAGATGTGATAAAGCAACAAACACAGCATAAACATGGCAATCATGACAAAGAAAGTGGACAGCTGTTCAATTCACTGTCATAGTTAGCTTTACATTTGTACTCATACAGTATCTCCCTGTTCGAATGCCTCAGAATCAAGTCTATAATGTGTCATTTATTTTTCTTGTTCTCCAGGGATGACTCGTGGTCCGTGCTCTCAGTGGTGTCTTCCAGATTGGAGACTGATGAATTCTAGATGTTACTTTATCTCCAACGAGAGTAAAACATGGTCGGAAAGCAGAAAATACTGCCAGACTAAAGGTGCCGACTTGGTGGTGATCAACAGTGAGGAGGAACAGGTAGCTACAGTAAATCTGTGTCTGACTCTGTATGCATGCTAGTGTCACATTCATGCTGTTGAAGGAGAACTTTTAAAGTCATAATTACATTTTCTATGATCTTGGTCAATAGAAGGCCTTGTATCGTCTGAATGGGGATGTTTATCTCTTGTTCTGGATTGGTCTGTATAACGTGGCTGGGACCTTCAAATGGGTGGATGGTTCTGCGCTAACCAAACAGTAAGTCTTTTCTAATAACCCTGAATATTTCTACCAAGTGGTAACCCCCATGGTTCGGGAAATGAAGCCTAGTGCTAAAACCTGTTCTTCGAACAGCCATTTGAAGCTGGCTACAGAACATTTCAACCTCCGGAAGCACCTGTATTTGAATGAATTGAATGAAAAAAACAATTTTAACCCATGCCTGAATACTTTTTTAAAAATTTATTTTGAGAGCTGAGCTGGCAGGATATGGAAGGTAATGCCTAAACCAAAACAAATCAAACAAAAAATAAGTGTTGTCTAGCTATAAACAGCTTGAACAACCCCTTCAGCAATAGACGTAATATAATAGTGTTTAATCCACACTTCACTGAGAACTTTTGCACAGACTTTTTGTTTCTATCATACCATAAGAAGAAGCCCCCCTTAGCCCTTAGGCTTTTGCACATAGATTTGGCAGGCTTATGCTGCCCTCTGCTGGACAATAATAAAAATACGACATACTGAAATCTGAAATTTGATTATGACACACTAAATGCATACATAAAAATCATACATACTTAAACATAAAAATTATGCATACATAAAAACTTCACTTCGTTTCTTTATTTGATTTGCTTTAATTTAGCCATTTTTAATAGTCCAGAACTACTCAATGTTAGTCAGACTAAGGAATATTACACCCAATTACACAATTAAGCTAAATAGATCCAATTAAAGAGAGAGCAACAACACTGGTAGCACCTTGGTGTGACAACAAAAAAGGAGATGCAATACATGTAATTTCCCTGTACTTTTTGTACTTACAGTTTCTGTATTTCTGCATATGGAAAAAAGGTTGAACAGGAAACCTGTGGAAAAAGGAGTGGACCCTACTCAGTCCAGTTAAACTAGATTTAGACCTAGCTGGACTTGGTTGCCAAGTTCGATCTTAGTTATTAAGAACCAGGTGGATGCGGAAGGACGTATACTTGACTTGCACGCAAGCATGCTGCAGGTTTTAAACATTAATTTACATTGTTGAATTATTGAATCTGCCTTAATCTTTACTATGTTGAAAAGAACCTGAAGATGGCAGATTAGTGAGGAGCTTAGTGAGGAGGCTCTGTGCAGCTATGCACCATTTCTTTGAAAAAAAAAATCTAAATAGTAGGTAAATATTTTTTAATTAATTAAATAATTATTGGCCTGGAGGATAAAGAAAATGCAAACTGAAAGAACAATTAATAATAATTAATCAAACTCTGACAACTTAACTATGGACCCATTGGGGATAAATAACTTTAGAGATTTTTATACATTGTTCTACAAGAAGATAGAGAAGCCAGAACACATTTCTTTACCAGTTGCAATTTCCGACTATATCAGACGACGATAAACTAGATAGACTATATAGACTACATATATAGACTAAACAGTCAATTAACAAGAAAAGAACTTGATAAAGCTATAGGAAATATTAGCCATTAAGGTTAGCCATAATAACCTTAATATTAAAACTAAATGAGCCCCCAACAGAAAGTTAGTCTTACAGGCCAATTAGTTTATTATTAATGGGAGGTGACACAAAAGTTCTTTGCAAAGTGCTCTCTACAAGATTAGATAAAATGTACAAAACCTTGTTAATTATTCATGATTAACAGGGTTTTGTACAAAAAAGACAGTGAATGTACTACATGCGAAACATGATGCAAAAGACACAGCAATGCTGTCAAGTTGAAGCGTGCCAAACATTTCATAGGAGAGAATGGGATAATCTTGTAAGTATTTCCAAGATTTGGGTTAGGGAAAACATTTTTCAAATGGCTCCAACTGCTGTACACAAACCCAACCGTGGAGAATCTAACCAACTATACCATCTCAAAACCCATTAGTCACTGCATCTCCTTAAAGCAGACGCTTTTATCCAAAGCGACTTACAGAGAAGTGTGCACTTTGTGTAAAGTGTGAATGTGGGATTTACCTAAAAGAAAATGTGTTCACCTTTCGTTGGGGCAAGGTCAAAATGTATTGTTCCTGTAGGTTCTACTGAAGGGGTGTTAAATAATAAATAAATAATAAATAATAATAATAAATAATAAATATAATAAATACCTCCTTACTATGTCAGCACTGACATGTTAGTAAATGTTGTGTCATGCTACACAAAATGCTGTAACCATGCTGTAATTTTTGTACTGTCATTTAGATTCTGGCAGACTGGCCAGCCGGATCATGGTGGTGTCAACAACAGAGAGGACTGTGTGGAAATGTACCATTTCAACCCAGAGCTGGCCAACTGGAATGACGCCCCCTGTGGAAGCAAGCGGCGCTGGCTGTGTGAGGGATCCATATTTACGACCACTCCATAAACTGAAGAACATGATATCATGTGAACGTACATGTCAATTACAATGTGCTTTTTGCATTCATCAGTACTAAGATCTTCACATTTGAAACAATTTGGAAAAAAAAGTGACGGCAATACAAAATAACATCAATTCCAAAAATAAATATAATTAAGAAGACACAATTAAGTAAACAAACAAACAAACAAACAAAATCCCAATCCCACAAACTGGGATGAATATATGACAGCCTTTGTGGCATACATTGTGTTGCTACAACTGCCATACACTTTGTGCTAAATTCTAAGTATGCGGTGTATGATTTCTGGTAGATGATTGTCTTTGATTCCCTGCTTTGTAGCCAACACAGTATGAATTAATAGAAATAGAAAGATCAGTTTAGAATAAATTGTAATGGAACTATGTCCTGATTTACCCTATGGGGGCTCATTGATTGCCAGATTATATGGATATGAATTTGAGTTTGTGCATGTTGAAATTTCTCAGGGGAGGTTAAGATATGAATGATTTGTTGGCATTTATAAATGTAGTTTCCTGGTTAACCTTTGTTGATGGGCTACACGATATTGAGATACTCAAGAGGCTGCCAAAGCTTATTGAACAAGTACAACTCAAGGTGGTAGAAGAGGTAGGTGGGCATCGTAGGTGGTCCTTCAGACCTTTATTATTCGGACCAGGGAGAAACTGGTGGTTGAGGAACAGAGATAAAAGGGTGTCATTCCCCATTCAGAAACCCACAGAAAGCAGACATCATTTCTTCAATTCAGAGACTTTTCTGAAACAATTCAAGTTTTGCCAGTATAGAAGAAGCTTCAAATAAGAAGGAAGGTATTATAAATGAATATATGGCGAATCAATTAATCAGCTTGAGCCTCTAAATGTGGATTGGTCTGGCGTAACATGCAAAATGATTTTTAATAGAATAAATGAATTTAAATATGGAGGTTTCAATAATTACAAAAATATACCTAGTAGTTTAATGAATGAATCAAAATCTTATCAAAAATAAAAACATTTCAGAAAAGATTTGTGATTTCATGGAGCTGTTTTGTCACAACTAAAATCTGTCCAATGATCTATTGTATTGAAGATGAAACTCAGGAACATCTACTGATAGACTGCTATAGAGCAAAAAAATGTCTGGTCCTCTTTGAGCAGTTGGTCTCTGCTTCACAATAAATTATACTTCAATAATGTACAATATTTTTCACGAAAACATGCCTTCTAATTCTCATTAGCATTGCTAATACCAAATTATGGAAAACTAGATGTGCTATGATTACAAACGAAACAATAATTGACAGACACATAACGGAACTCAGACGATGCTGTTCTCTCGATAGAAATGGACCCTTTCATGGCACTTTCCGACATTTTGATTATACTATACCTGTTCATATATGTATATGTGAGTGTATTTATTAAGACAAACGTTTGTCTTGTTTCTTGTACTGTAATGTACTGTTTCATAAGTGTATCAATACGCCTATTTCTGTACTGTTTGTTCATTTTGAATTATATCTTCAATAAAGTTTCTTAAAAAGCAATTGTTGGTGCTCAGAGCGACACAGCAGCAGAGGATTAAGTTCTTTAGTGAGGAGTGAGGTGGCTCTTAAAAGAGCCTTTGTGGTTGTTGGGTGAGCAGAGGGTTTAAGCGCGCTCTCCACGGATGCGGCGGGCCAGCTGAATGTCTTTGGGCATGATGGTGACTCTCTTGGCGTGGATGGCGCAGAGGTTGGTGTCCTCAAAGAGGCCGACCAGGTAAGCCTCGCTGGCCTCCTGCAGAGCCATGACAGCGGAGCTCTGGAAGCGCAGGTCGGTCTTGAAGTCCTGAGCGATTTCTCTGACGAGGCGCTGGAAGGGCAGCTTGCGGATGAGCAGCTCGGTGGATTTCTGGTAACGACGGATCTCTCGGAGAGCCACGGTACCGGGCCTGTAACGGTGAGGCTTCTTGACGCCGCCGGTGGCCGGGGCGCTCTTACGGGCAGCCTTGGTGGCCAGCTGCTTCCTGGGGGCTTTGCCTCCGGTGGATTTACGAGCGGTCTGCTTGGTTCTTGCCATCGCTTCTTGTTTCTCTGTACAGGAGAAAAGTGTAGTAAAGAGAGGAGACACGCTGCTCTTAAAGTGTGAGAGCGGCTGTGAAACGATGACGCTGCTTCAGACCTCCGGCTCCTGATTGGTTAGGGGCTCCTGCTGGAGCTCAGCGCCGCCTTGAGGAGCGACCCACCGCCCAAATCTCCGCTGCTTATTGGCGGAAAATCAGTCGAGAGAAGTCCGCCAAAATCCAAAGCGGCTCCTCTGTAGAAACCTGTTTTCTGGTTGGTCTGACAGGACCCCCTCCTCTCTCTCCCCGACAATATAACGGTGGGTTGTGTCTGTGATCGCCACATTTTCTCTGAGTCGTAACTCTAGAAAGTATCTGAAAAATGAGTGGAAGAGGCAAAACCGGAGGCAAAGCCAGAGCTAAGGCAAAGACCCGCTCCTCCCGTGCCGGGCTTCAGTTCCCCGTCGGCCGTGTCCACAGGCTGCTCCGCAAAGGTAACTATGCCGAGCGTGTCGGTGCCGGTGCCCCCGTCTACCTGGCGGCCGTGCTGGAGTACCTGACCGCTGAGATCCTGGAGTTGGCTGGAAACGCTGCCCGCGACAACAAGAAGACTCGTATCATCCCCCGTCACCTGCAGCTGGCTGTCCGCAACGACGAGGAGCTCAACAAACTGCTGGGCGGAGTCACCATCGCTCAGGGCGGCGTGCTGCCCAACATCCAGGCTGTTCTTCTGCCCAAGAAGACCGAGAAGCCCGCCAAGTCCAAGTAAACCTGCTCACTGCTGTGAACAACACAAAGGCTCTTTTAAGAGCCACCACACTTTCATCAAAGAGCTGTTTCTCATGTACACATTGAAGCTTATTTAATTGAAACTATAACAGTTACAGGAAATAAAAGGCATGCAAGAACTACTGTATCATTTATACAATATCTTACTATAAACTCAAGGTTGTACGGATCATAGCTGTGCTATAGTCGAACAACTTAGTTTTACGTTGCATTTATACAGCAGACTATTATACCAGATTGGTGAAATTGTGACACTTTGTACTACTTGTGGGTCAAAGTTGCTGCTCTGTATCATGTATGTAACTAGTGACTTAAATATGACTTTCCCTCCTAATGCTTAAAATCAAGTTCAATGTGTGCACTCTCCTCCAGTATGAACCAGGAAACTGGACAATTAACGGCGGAAAAAAAACTGGATGCGTTAAAATACCGTGGTGGTAAATTCAGTCAGCGTGTATCTGATCCAGCAGCTGGCTCTTGTGAGTGACAAACATCACTCCTCATTAAAACAATACAGAGGTTTATTTGCCAAATTGACAAGACGACACAAAGTCCCTTCTATTCTGTTTCTAGTGTTATGTGTTCGTATTGACCCACAAGGGTCTGTTATAATATTCCGTTATAGTACCTGTTTATATTTTGTTTTGTTTAAAGGGAGTCTGATATGACATCTTCTGAACACAGCACAAGGAGACTTCAGTTGTAGACACATAACAGAAACAATGCACATAGTCAGTTTATGTGTACTATGTTTCTTTGTGTCTAATAGTCTAAGAAGATTAATCATGACTAAGTTACAGAGATTAGCCTGAGTTTTACATTTAAAAATGTTCAGGAATAAGCTCTTTGTGAGTGATGTGGTTGGCTCTTAAAAGAGCCTTTGTTTTTGTAGTGAGGACGTTAGTTGAGTAGCGCCAGCTCACTTCTTCTTGGGTGCTGGCTTCTTGGCTTTGGGCTTGGCAGCCTTCTTAGCGGGAGCTTTCTTGGCTGCAGGGGCCTTCTTGGCTGCGGGTTTCTTGGGGCTCTTGGTGGGCTTCTTGGGGCTCTTTGCTGCCTTCTTTGCTGCAGCTGCGGGCTTCTTGGCCTTCTTGGGGGACTTCTTAGCGGCGGGCTTCTTGGCTGCTGCTGCCTTGGGCTTCTTGGGTGTTGCGGCTTTCTTGGCTGCGGGCTTCTTGGCTTTAGGAGCGGCTTTCTTTGCGGGCTTCTTGGCTTTGGGCTCTGCAGCTGCCTTCTTGTTCATCTTGAAGGAGCCGGAGGCACCGGTACCCTTGGTCTGGACCAGAGTGCCCTTAGTGACCAGAGCCTTGATGGCGACCTTAACGCGGGCCTTGTTCTTCTCCACATCGTAACCTCCGGCAGCCAGAGCCTTCTTGACGGCGGCCAGAGACACGCCGTTGCGCTCCTTGGATGCGGACACAGACTTGAGGATGAGGTCTCTGACGCTGGGGCCAGCCTTCTTCGGTTTGCTCGCCGCCTTCTTCTTGGCTGCTTTGGCCGGAGCGGCGGCTGGAGCTGGAGCTACTTCTGCCATCTTACCTTCCGTTCGTACTCGGGACAACACGAGAGTGTGAGTGGACTGTTGGAGAGCTCAGAGCAGCGAGGCTGCACTTAAACACACCATGAGAACCGTGGAGACTCAACCCAGCCCGTGGCTCCTCTGTGCAGTCTGAACGCCGTGCCACTTGTGTTTTCTCCTCATCGATAAAACACTCCAAACTAAATGTGGGAGAAGAGCTGAAGGCTGACAGTGAAGGGAGCCGATAGCGGACTTGTGTCTCTTCGTGTTCAGCTCATGTACAGCTCTGATGCTCTCTGCATTTTGTCTGAGGAGCCTCCAAACCTCACACATTCACCGTCGTGACCAGCTCTGCTCGGCGACTTTTCACACTCATTTCTCTCCTAAAATGTTTTCACATCACTCAGAGCTCCATCAAAAGTGGTTTCCTAGCTGCTCCACATGTTTGTCCAGAGACTCAAAGTAAAAACAACCATCTGTTGACGGTCACTTTGTCATAAACTGAAGTTATTCTGGTAGCAGCAAACACACTGAGGATGGCCGAGGCTTATGCTGCCAGACTTCATATCAGAGCTGCTCACCGTGGCTGTGAACATTTCTTCTGCTGAGGAATATATATTTAATTCAAACAAACTCTTAATAGTTTTACTATTAATGAACAAACAGTGAGAATTAAATGTGAACCTGTTCGATATGTATTATTACGCAATATTAATAAGCTGTATTACATTGTGGTCGCTGATGATGAAAGTCAAAGTGAGGATTCACTCAGAAGTTTAGATTCTTCAGTGATGATTTGACTTTTTTCTCTGTAAAAACTGACCATCAGCAGCATTACTGATTATATCTGCAGTAACAGGAGTTCCTCCTGCGTTCACAATCACCCTTCATGTTACTAATCTGTTACTGGCTCACTAAATCTGAAACACAACCAATTTTTTTAAATTTTTAATCCATGTTTTGAAGACACTGTATAAGTGAGAACATCACTGTGAACTCTTTGAACAATGGATGAAAATGTAATATTGCAATGAGAAATAACATTTCTTGGTGTCTTGGTGTGCGCCAATACAACACTCCCACGGTGACACCTTCCAGCAAAGTAATAAACACAGCCTCTTTAAACCATATTGGAATTAAAACAGGAGAAATATGAGCTCCATATTGTAAATATTATATTATTGACATACTGAGGTGAAAAAGGAAGTTGAATAGTATAGCCACATCTTACACAGCTACATCTTTATTTAAATGTGTGACATTGCCACACAAGATGCCACTTTAATAGTGATCTCTATATGTACAGCTCATTGAATCCATTTAGTGATATTTAAAGTGAACAAATGTTGAAAATGTTTTACTGAGGTAACAGTCATGGCAGAAGTAGTTTATTAGCTTTATCTTAATTCTCAAAAACACATGTCGACTGGACTGAACTGTTTTCACATATTAAATCTATAGTGTATTTATATCTAGCTGTTTATTCTATATATGTCGACCAATGTCATTACTCGTCTTCATCTCCTCTCTATATAATTACTGTTCATACTGTACTTAGCTTAATTAACTCGATGCAACGGTCGTTGCACAGTCAAGCGGTATATATCCAAGAAAACTACGTAATGGAAGCATGTTAATTCAAACATGGTTCTGGAGACGCTGTATTGAGTGTTCACGTTAAGTCCAGGAGACATTGGCAGACTTCCCACATGTTAACTGATCAAAACGCCCTTCAACTTTAACAGTCACATTAAAAATATCCCAGTCAGCGTTCAAGCGCTTATAAAAAAGGAGTCAGCTCTTTAAGAAAGAAGTGTGTGGCCCTTAAAAGGACCTTTGTTTTGTTGGTGAAGAAGATAAGGAGTTTAACCGCCGAAGCCGTACAGAGTGCGTCCCTGCCTCTTGAGAGCATAGACCACATCCATGGCGGTGACGGTCTTTCTCTTGGCGTGCTCGGTGTAGGTGACGGCATCGCGGATGACGTTCTCCAGGAAAACCTTCAACACACCGCGAGTCTCCTCGTAGATGAGACCGGAGATACGCTTGACTCCACCACGGCGAGCCAGACGGCGGATAGCGGGCTTGGTGATTCCCTGGATGTTATCACGGAGAACTTTACGGTGACGCTTGGCGCCTCCTTTACCGAGTCCTTTTCCTCCCTTCCCGCGACCACTCATTTTTACTGTTCAGATGGTGACTGCACAATAATACCCAACTGCAGTGTTCCCCGCTATTTACAGCTTGTCTGAGGACGTGACAGAAAACAGAGGCGGCCCTAGTGTTCGTCTTCTTTGGTTATTCATGACGGTTGTTCAGTAGGCGCCACCTACATCATCTACTACGACAGCTACTACCATCATTATTGTGTGTGTTGAGTATTGTAATAATTGTCGAACATTATCGAACATCGAGGAAAATCATTTCAAGCAAACGTATTTTGCCGTCTCCCACTCACCTTTCATCCTGGTGGTAAGGCGTCTTGTAAAACAAACCCCTCGCCTGAATGGCCCGGGATTCTTCACTGATTGTTCATCTGCTCACTGATCACACACTTTACCACTGCTTTGAATCCTGGCACTCCTCTCCCCTCCCTCGACAAGGGCTGCAACTCAGTCTACACTCCAGTGGCTATTTTTATAAATTATTGGAAAAAAACAACAAACAAACAAAAAAAAATCTCCTAAAACTCCTTTTAAAACATCCAAAAAAATAGTATCTTAACCTGTTTTGATACCTATTTTAAATTCTTGCTTCATTTTACCTACTCTTAACCCAACTATTTTAATATATAAATTAGCTCTAGCCAAACCCCCACCTTCAAAATGGCAACAAAACCTCGCTCAGATTCTATGACACCTGAAATGAGGAAAGCTGTGTGGACTAAAGCCTTCAACGTTAAAACAAATCCCTCCAACACATCCTCAGCGGACAAATTCAAACCTTGTTTAACGACCTCAGTAATCATATCAAACAATCACCGTTGGCTTCTTTTGTCCCCGAACTTCAAAGTACACTTAATAAAATGGACGCCTTCTTACAAAATGGAAACAAACCCGTCCCTACTGCAACCTCAACTCACCATTCATATGCCCAAGCTGCAGCAGCCATCGACGACAGTGGCTTTGAACTGGTTCAAAATCCAAAAAAAAGTCCACAAGCGCTGCCCCCACCTGAAATGGCACGAACACCTAGCACTACTCCACCTCCAATAATAATCGACAACATAAACAGAACAGTATTTCAAACTGAAAAGGACATCGCCAAAGAAATATTACACTGCAAACCAACAGCAGCACTTTATAAATTGGTCAATCTGCAGCGGGGAGGGTTGCTGGTCTATCCCAAAGACCCCAAATCAATGAATCAGCTTCATGCACCATGGCCAGAGAAAGCTTTTCAAAGTCCCAACCTCAGTGTGAAGCTGTTTAATCATCAAAACAGGACAGAAACTCAACAAACCAACTGACAAATTATCATCAAAGGACTATCGCTCAACATCACCACCGACCAAATAAAGGAGGAACTCAAAAATCAAGACATTGACATACTGAGAATCAACTGCATCACCAGCAAGAAAACAGAGACCCCCACCACCTTGATCAGGCTCACCGTCAAGAACCCTGAAGATGCCACCAAATTATTAAGAGAAGGATTTTTTATGGACTTTTTTCACTACCGCACTGAAAAAGCACACACTGCTCCAAACATCAAACAATGCTTCAATTGCCAAGAGTTTAACCACGTAGCCCATCAGTGCAACAATAAAACCAGATGTGTCAGGTGCGGAGGAGAACACTCACACAAAACATGTGAAAAAGCAAAACACGAGCCAAACTGTGCCAACTGTGGTGGAAACCACTCTGCAGCTTCTAAACAATGTCCAACTTACCTATCACAGATTCACTCCACTCAAGCCCGGACCCAGCCCCCCTCCCAGTTCCATCCGGCTGCCAAAACTCCCAAGCCTCTTACCCAGCACACCGCCCTCAAAGATGACCTGAAGACTCTGTGCCAGGATGGAAACCAATTTGAAGCCATCTGGAAATGTCTGGAACAACATCTGCAATAAACACCAGAGGAAAAAGAGGAAGAAAAAATAAAAAAAAATAAACAAATGTGTTTTTTCAACATAATGCACATAAACATAAGAGGGATAAGGGCAAATAGAGAAAAGCTACTCCACCTCCAGGAAAAAGATGTTCACGTGGCTTCAATAAACGAAACATTTCTCTCTCCCATCATCAACTTCTCTCTACCAGGATATGACATAATAAGAAAAGACAGACCTGGAGGAAAACGCGGAGGAGTGGCCCTGCTAATTAGTCCAATACAAACCCAGAACAATGAATTTGTCGCTGCAAGAATTAAAATGTCTTCAAACCTCAGCATTCTCATCCTGTCAGTTTACTGTCCACCAGGTGTCACCCGCTCCCCATATCTCTTTCAAGAAACTCTTGAAAAAGAAAAGTCTGTTGTAATAATGGGAGACTTCAATGCCAAACATCCAACCCTTAACAATAAAACTTCAAACCAATCCAGCATTACATTACACAATATAATAGAACAGTTCGAACTAGTCCTAAATAACGACGAACCAACTCATTTTTCTTCTGCAAATAACTCTGTAGACATTCTGGATCTCTGCCTCGTCACCCCTGATCTCACAGGCAAAGTGATACAGTTCACTGTCTGCCCAGACATCGGCAGTGACCACCTACCAATACTCTCTTCACTTAATCTGGTGACTCATACTTCTCCCAAGAAACCCCAGTTTAATTACAAAAAGGCAAACTGGGAGGCCTTCAAACTCTCAACAATCAGCCATAGTGCTAGCCTCCCTCCCTGTGATCCTGAGCCAGCTGCCCTAGACCAAAGAGCACTCCTGCTTGGACAAATTCTCCTCTCAGCGAGAGAAAACGCAATAAAACATAAAAGGGATACAGAAGATACAAAAAGTCTTCCACTCTCTCTTATGACCCTTATAAAATCAAAACGGAAGCTAAGAAGAGAGTTCATGAAAACAAGATCTACAAAGATTAAACAAAAAATCAACCAAATACAAACACAAATCCGGAGAGAGAGAGAAAGATCATGGGACACATTCTACACAGACTTAAACAACGACCCAAATCCCAAAACTTTTTGGCAAAAAGTTCACAAATTAAATGGAAAGAAAAAATATTCTAAAATCACAGTACTACAACACAACGGCAAGATAATTGAAGATGACAAAGAAAAGGCCAACGTTTTTAAAGAACACTTGAAAAATGTTCATTCCTGCCCTGAAGATCCTGTATTTGACCCAGAATGGAGTGAGATAGTAGAGAGACAGGTAAATCTGCCAACCCATCTTCCCATATCAACTGAAACGGATACCAATAACCCTCTAATTAAGGTGGTCACTACAACTGAACTTCAACAACACTTTCAAAAACTTAAAAATAAGTCACCTGCAGAAGATGGAATTGATAATAGACTCATTAAAGAATCAGCTCCAGAATTTCTGGCACAACTCGCAGACCTCTTTACCCTCTGTCTCCATATTGGATACTTTCCTAAGCCCTGGAAATCTGCTCTAATCACCATGATTCCAAAACCAAATAAGGACCCTCACTTAGTAACTAATTACAGACCAATCAGCCTCCTGAGCAACCTTGGAAAACCTCTAGAGAGTACACATTTTGATGACCTTGGCATATTGGGAGTCCATCAGGCTGGCTTCAGGAAAGAAAGAAGCACAACTGATAACATCCTAAGACTGGCAGAAGATGTTCAGCAAGGCTTTAATAAAAAAGAAATAACAATTAGTGTATTCTTTGATATCTAAAAAGCATTTGACAAAATGTGGCATGCAGGACTCATATACAGGCTACTGGATCAGAATCTTAAACTCCCTCAACAAATGATAGTGCTTTTAAACAGTTTTTTAAACAACAGAGAAATCTCAGTTAAAGTTGGAACATCAATTTCTAACAGATTTTGCCCAGAAGCCGGTGTACCCCAAGGTTCAGCCCTCAGCCCCTTACTTTTCCTCCATTACATTAGTGACATATACTACCCACCCAGAGGAAAGGGCCAAGTCTCCCAGTTTGCAGATGGCCTCTGCTACTGGACCTCCTCTAAGAACCTAAAACACGCTGCCAAAAAGCTCCAAGTGTGCATCACAGAGATAGAAGAATGGGCAAATATATGGAGAATAAAACTAAACCCAGCCAAAACACAGTGTCTATTTTTTACCAGACACCCACGTAAAACAGACCAAACAAACCTCAGTCTTAAACTTTATGGCAAAACTCTTCAGGTCACCCCAACAGCCAAATTTTTAGGAGTCACTTTTCAGCAGAACATGCAGTGGACAGCACACATTGCCGAAGTGGAAAAAGAGGCCAGGCGCAGACTAAACCACCTGAAAGTACTCTGCAGGAAAAAAGGAGGAGCAAATCCAGAAACTGCTCTGAAAGTCTACCAGTCGTACATCCGACCTCTGTTCGAATATGCAGCACCTGCATGATGTAATATAGGAAAAGCCCAACTCAATAAACTCCAAGTCATACAAAACGTTGCCATAAAGATGTGCTACAGGATACCCAAACACACAAGCAATGAATACACCCACCAACTTTCTGGACTCATGACTCTACAAGACAGAATGGCCATTCTGGGAAAAAAATATCTGCACAGGGCTCAAAATAATCCATCACTGCAACCAATCATAGAAGAGGAAAGAACGAACCCGCTCCGGTCCATCTGCACCACACCTCTGTCTGTTTTATTGAAATATTGATGCAGAAATCCTTTTTTATTACAACATAGGTCATCCTTTTCAGATTAGACAAATAAGGACACCAAAAGTACTTTTAGGCTATTCGCTTTTATTTTTATCTACTATGTCTTTTTCTCTCATGCCTGAAGATCATGTCTCTCACCACGATGTTCCATTGTTTTATATATTTATTTATTTTAACCTTTTATATTAAGTAGAATAGTGGAAAAGGGGAGTATATCTATCTATCTATCTATCTATATCTATATATATATATATCTATATCTATATCTATATCTATATATATATATATATATATATATATATATAAACAAAAACAAACAAAAAAACAAACAAACAAAAAAAATGTGTTCATTATGCGTGTGTATACATACACGTCAGTGGGCGAATGTATATACGCACATATGGAGTGAGCTGAATGAACAGTTGGTGATAGTGTCTCGGCGACTAACTCTATTTGCTTTTTTCCTTCCTTGGCCGCCCACGGAGAAACCGGGACTGAAGAGGGCGGCTGCCCTGAACAGTCCCTACAGGAACCAAGATTTTCTGCTCTGCTGCTGCTAGGCGCCACCCACTGAACAACAACATGAAGTGTTTTTCAACCCTGGTCCTCGGGGAACACACACCTGATTTAAATGATGAGCTCATCATCAAGCTCTGCAGTGGCCTGATGATGAGCTGATCATTTGAATCAGGTGTGTTGGAGCAGGAAACATATAAAACATGCAGGGCAGTGTTCCTCGAGGACCAGGGTTGAAAAACACTGTCCTACATTTAGTCAGATCACGGATGCAGATAAAGCACCACCTACCACTTGGTCTTTTTGGCGCACGATAACATAAATAGAACAGTATTCTAAACTGATAAGGACATTGCCAAAGAAATAATGCGACGCGAAACCAAGAATATCACTTTATGAGCTGGTCAATCTGCAGAGGGGAGGGCTGCTGGTTTATCCCAAAGACCCCAAGTCAATGAACCAGCTCCTAGCACCATGCATTAAAAAAATCTGTGTTAATTTAATCTAGGGAACTACTAGGGAAGTTGCCAAGAGAAACATTTTATTCAAAAGTAAAAAAAATATGGAGGACTTGGTGCTGTTGACATGAATATAAGATTAAAAATAGCGTTTGTAAAAAATATGTATGTCGCCATGCAAAGGAACCCTGCCTGGATCTGTGACCTCTCCATGTGGAGAAAGAGGAGAGGAAGAGCCAGGCAGGGTCCATACCATAAATTAATTTCATAAGTCAGTTCGAGTCCTTAAACATAGATTGGTCTGGCTTACCAAGTAAAATGATTTTTAATAAAATAAATTAATTTAAGTATGGAGGTTTTATTACCTATAAAAATATATCTAGTAGCTGAAATAATTACAATTTTAAAAAACAAAAATCTTTCAGAAAGTGTTCGTGATGTAAAGTGGCTCATTACTATCAATAGATTGCCAGTTCGTGCAACTGTCTCATGGAGCTGCTACGTTACCACTAAAACCTGTCCTATGATTTATTATAATGAGGACAAAACACAGGAACATCTTCTAATAGATTGTTACAGAACAAAAAATGTCTGGTCCTCGTTACAAATAATTGGCCTTTGGTTTACAATAAACTATATTTCTATAATGTATAACATCTTTCATTAAAACATGAGAACTAGATGCGCAATGATTACAAACCAGATAGTAATTGACAGTAGCACCGTTTTTAAACAAATAGTGACTGAGCTTAGACGTCGATCTCTTGATAGTAGTGGGAGCCTTCCATGGCACTTTTTGACTTTCTGATTGTATCTTACTTGTCCATGTATGTGTATATGTATGTACTATATGTGTTAGATGTGGAGGAGAACATTCACACAAAACACGTGATAAAGCCAAACATAAGCCAAAATGTGCCAATTGCGGTGGAAATCATTCTGCTGTTTCCAAACGTTGTCCAACATGATTATCCCAGATTCGCCTGGACGCAGGCCTGGACCTCAAGCCTGGACACAGTCCCCCTCTCAGCTCCACCCAGCTCAGAAAAACCTTCAGACCTCTAACACAACGCACTACCCTCCAAGATGACCTAAAGACTGTGTATCAGGATGGAAAGCAATTTGAAGCCATCTGCTTCTGGCTGCTGGTGCTGCTGGCTCTGCAGGGAGTCAGGTAGTCAGGTGCGGTTTCTTCTGAGTAACAGAAGGCTGCTGTTGATTTTGTTGGATGTCAAGGGGCTGCTGCCTCTGAGATGTTTTCATCTTATTTGCATAGGATCCAGGACAGGAAAAGAAAGTGTGACCAGTAACGCCGCACAGGCTACAGACGCTTTCCTGTTCACAGTCTTTGGCTTTATGGCCCAGATTTCCACACCTCCAGCATTTGACATTCGGACATTGTTTAACTTGATGTTCAGTTGAGTGACATATAAAACAAGATATGGACTGACCAGGATAGATGATTCTCCCATTGTATGGACCAAGGGAGATAGAATTAGGGATCTGGAGATAGTGTCCTTTAGAGTCTTTGCGCATTTGGATTTTATATTTGCGCACACCATACCAGATCCCAAATCTGTCCACAGGCTTGAAAGAATGTAAAATATCACAATACCGTTGTAGGTAGAGTTCAATGTCTTCATCCGGAACTCTACCTGTCCAAAACTTCACAATCAGATTGCAGGTGTCCACCTGAATGGAGGAATCGAAAGACCAGTCTTTCCATTTAGGATCCTTGAATTTGGTGATCAGGACCTCGAGAAAACGTCTAAGGGGACCCTCTTGGAGGAAGCATATTTCAAAGTCTCTGCGATTTGGCAACACAATAAAGGAATAGACATTTTTAATGTCTATCCACTGAGTATTGAGTTTCCAGTAACCTCTGTTAGTAAAGGGTCCACATGATAAGCATGTTTTAACCAAAAGATGGTCTGACATATTAGTTAAAACAGTGCCATAGTGGGATACCTTAAAATTTGAAGAGACATATATTCTATCAATCCGCGTTTTGAATTTGGAGTCTGATCTGGTAAAGTCTGTACCAAAATGTTCTATAGACATCATTTAAATTTGCATCACTGCAAATCTCTTTTAATAGTTTCCCCTCTTTACGGAATTTAAAGATTAAAGTCCCCACATAAAATGATCTCATAACCAACACATAGTAATTCTCTTAATCTTTTAAAAAGATGTATTTTCTTCTGTGATTCTGGGGCTGTATAGACATTAATAAGACAGTATTTACAGCCTTGATAAAAGCAATCCAACATCAGTAGTCTACCTGGTATGAGATCTCTTCTTCTATATATTTCTACTTCATGAGAATTGAAGAAAATGCCAATACCGTCAGTACTACTCTCCCCTATCGAGATCACGCTTTTCCCATTAGACCAGAGTTTGATTACATCCTCAGCATCATTATTTGTTTTTAATCGCATTTCTTGGGTAAACAATATATCAAAGTTTGTTTTAAGCAAGAAATTCATTTTTTGATTTCTAAATGCAGGAGATTGTATACCACACATATTCTAAGTTGCGATTTTGAGGAAACTCATGATTTTAAGAGAAAAGAAAAGGGACTATGGCGTAGGTTTTTTATCGAGCCGCTTCTCTCTTTTGTTAGAGATCTGTTGGGCTCTTCTCTTTTTAACTAATTTATATGGTTCCGAAATTTCCGAGGTTCTCATGTCTGGTACTGTGAATTCAGGTGTGGTAGAAAAGTTACCTGAATTTTGATCACCTTGGACTGGATCAGAAGCTGGAGGCGGAGGGAGAGGAGTGCTGGCACGCTGGCCTACAATGAGGTCAGATGTAAAATCTGAACTCTGACTCTCGCTAGCGCTTTCATAATGTTGCTCACAATCATTTTCACTATCGTTAAGGTCTTCCTCACTGTCTGTACAGGAGCTCTGTTCACCAGAGAAAGACGGAAACTCATCGGGAAGGGGGGATGAGGAGAGCATACTGTCTTCAGCAGTGGGTTGACAGAGCTGGGGAGGAGAGTCTGGATTTTCTTGAGTCTTTTGCTGCTGGTTGTTGGGGGGCTGCTGGCGCTGCTGCCTCTGCTGGTTGTCGGGGGGCTGCTGGTGCTGCTGCCTCTGCTGGTTGTCGGGAGGCTGCTGACGCTGCTGCCTCTGCTGGTTGTCGGGGGGCTGCTGGCGCTGCTGCCTCTGCTGGTTGTCGGGGGGCTGCTGGCACTGCTGCCTCTGCTGGTCGTCGGGGGGCTGCTGGCGCTGCTGCCTCTGCTGGTTGTCGGGGGGCTGCTGGCGCTGCTGCTTCTGCTGGGTGGCAAGAGGCTGCTGGCTCTGCTGCTTCTGCTGGATGTCGGGGGGCTGCTGGAGCTGCTGCTTCTGCTGGATGTCGGGGGGCTGCTGGAGCTGCTGCTTCTGCTGGATGTCAGGGGGCTGCTGTCTCCGGGATGTTTTCATCTTATTTGCGTAAGATCCAGGACAGGAAAAGAAAGTATGTCCGGTAGCACCGCACAGGCTACAGACGCTTTCTAGTTCGCAGGCTTTAGCTTTATGGCCGAGATTTCCACATCTCCAACATCTTACAGTTGGACATTGTTTGACTTGGTGTTCGGTAGAGTGACATATGAAGCAAGTTATGGACTGTCCAGGGTAGATGATTCTTGCATTGTAAGGACCAAGGGAGATGGAGTTTGGGATCTGGAGATAGTGTCCTTTGGGATCTTTGCGCATTTGGATTTTATATTTGCGCACCCCATACCAGATCCCAAATCTGTCCACAGGTTTGAAGGAGTGTAAAATGTCACAATACCTTCTTAGGTAGAGTTCAACGTCAGCGTCTGGAACTCTACCTGTCCAAAACTTCACGATTAAGTTGCAGGTGTCCACCTGGATGGAGGAATCGAAAGACCAGTCTTTCCATTTAGGATCCTTGAATTTGGTGATCAGGACCTCGAGAAAACGTCTAAGGGGACCCTCTTGGAGGAAGCATATTTCAAAGTCTCTGCGATTTGGCAACACAATAAAGGAATAGACATTTTTAATGTCTATCCAATGGGACTCAAACAAATGTTCTCCAACATAGTTGCGATTCGGTGGCTCATCGCTGCCAGAGTATTTTAGGCGAACCCAAAACTGACCGAATCTTGACGCATAGGGTGTTGTCGTTATTTCACGAGAAGCCATTTCCTCCCTTGCCTCTTCTACTCATTTTGAGTGTTTATATAGTTCTGAAATTTCCGAAACTCTCATGTCTGGTATTGTAAATTCAGGTGTGGTAGAAAAGTTACCTGAGTTTTGATCACCTTGGGCTGGATCAGAAGCTGGGGGTGGAGGGAGAGGAGTACTGGCACGCTGGCCTACAATGAGGTCAGATATAAAATCTGAGCTCTGACTCTCACTTGTGCTTTCGTAATGCTGCTCACAATAATTTTCACTATCATTAAGATCATCATCACTGTCTGTACAGGAGCTCTGTTCACCAGAGAAAGACGGAAACTCATCGGGAAGGGGGGGGTGAGGAGAGCATACCGTCTTCAACAGTGGGTTGACAGAGCTGGGGAAGAGAGTCTGGATTTTCCTGAGTCTTTTGCTGCAGATTTTCGGGGGATTGCTGGCGCTGCTGCCTCTGCTGATTATCGGGGGGCTGCTGGCGCTGCTGCCTCTGCTGATTGTTGGGGGGCTGCTGGCTCTGCTGCTTCTGCTGCCTCTGCTGGGTGTCGGGGGGCTGCTGGCTCTGCTGCTTCTGCTGCCTCTGCTGGATGACGGGGGGCTGCTGGAGCTGCTGCCTCTGCTGGATGTTGGGGGGCTGCTGGCGCTGTTGCCTCTGCTGGATATCATGGGACTGCTGCCTCTGAGATGTTTTCATCTTATTTGCATAAGATCCAGGACAGGAAAAGAAAGTGTGACCAGTAGCGCCGCACAGGCTACAGACGCTTTCTTGTTCACAGACTTTGGCTTTATGGCCCAGATTTCCGCATCTCCAGCATCTCACAGTCGGACATTGTTTAACTTGGTGTTCAGTAGAGTGACATATAAAACAAGATATGGACTGTCCAGGGTAGATGATTTTCCCATTGTATGGACCAATGGAGATAGAATTAGGGATCTGGAGATAGTGTCCTTTGGAGTCTGCGCATTTGGATTTTGTATTTGCGCACACCATACCAGATCCCAAATCTGTCCACAGGCTTGAAAGAATGTAAAATGTCACAATACTGTCGTAGCTAGAGTTCAACGTCTTCATCCGGAACTCTACCTGTCCAAAACTTCACAATTAGATTGCAGGTGTCCACCTGAATGGAGGAATCGAAACACCAGTCTTTCCATTTAGGATCTTTGAATTTGGTAGTTAGGACCTCGAGAAAACGTCTAAGGGGACCCTCTTGGAGGAAGCATATTTCAAAGTCTCTACGATTTGGCAGCACAATAAAGGAGTAGACATTTTTAATGTCTATCCACTGGGACTCAAACAAATGTTCTCCAACATAGTCGCGATTTGGTGGATCATCGCTATCTGAGTATTTTAGGCGAACCCAAAACTGACCGAATCTTGACGCATAGGGTGTCGTCGTTATTTCATGAGAAGAAGCCATTTCCTCCTTTTCCGCGACCACTCATTGTGTCTTACAGTTCAAGTGACTGTATGAGTTCTTCCTTCCATGTACGAACTTTTGTACAAAGTTTTTTTTTTTTACGAAGTTTTGTACGAAATTTTTTACAAAGTTTTTACAAAGTTTTGTCATTCGAGCGATCATCAAGTAAAACAATGTCTGACTGTTAAGTGTTACGGAAGTTACGGATGCGGAAATCTGGGCCACAAAGCCAAGGTCTGTGACCTGGAAGGCCTGTGTAGCCTGTGCAGCGTTACTGGCCACACATTTTTCTCCTGCCCTGTATTCTATGTAAACAAGATCAAGGCATGCCATTGGCAGCCAACAAAAAAGAGACTTAGAATAGGCTTCTAAATTAAATGACAGTCCTTAACCCTGACAAGTGGGACCTTGACAATCTGGAGAAGATGAGGTGAGGCCATGCCATCTTACATCTGAATGAACAAGATAAGGAAGTTGCTTGTGGCAGTGGATACATTGTCAGGAGGAAATCAAAAAAAAAAAACAAAAAAAAAAAAGAAATGGGATAACAAAGATACCAATTACAAATTGAGAGCAAGTATAGTAAAAATGTTCATCCTGTCAAAACTTCTCTTCCTTGCCAGTGTTTTTCCACCTCCTTTCCCACCAGTAAATTTAATATGGGGAACCACTAGAGAGAGGTCTAGGAGCAGTAGACCTAAGAGCAATAGATTAAAAATATGTGCAATGCCATCTTAAGGAACCTGAAAAAGATTTGTAATATGAAATTGCTCATTACTATTAACAGATTGCCTCCCCGAGCTATTGTTTCATGGAGCTGTTATGTCACAACTATAACTTGTCCAATGATTTGAATGAAGATGAAACTCAGGAACATCTTTTGATAGACTGCTATAGAGCAAAAAATGTCTGGTTCTCTTTACAAACAATAGGACTCCTCTTCACAATAAATTAAACTTCAATAATCTACAATATTTTTAACGAAAAACATATCTTCTAACAAAAATTATTTCAATAATTATTTTAATTTAATTATTTCAGGCAATCATTAGTATTGTCAATTATAAGCTATGGAAATCTAGATGTGCTATGATTACAAATCAAACAATTATTGACAGCAACACTGTTTTTAAACAAAACGGAACTTAGAGGGCAGCAAACTCTTGATTGAAATAGAAGTCTTCCATGGCACTATCTGACATTTTGATTATGTTGCACACAGGGGCAGACTGGGACATTAATTCAGGCTGGGATTTGATACCATCCAAGGCTACCACCACGCGATTAATGAAAAACACCAAGAGTGAGTTAGGTTGGGTGCCTACTGATGTAAGAGTGTAAAATAATAAAGCAAAGGCTCCACATGTGCCCACACACAGCTGTTCCTGTTACAAAATAAATGTTTCTGTTGTGCTGCAATAATCTGTACTCCAATCACATAAACTGAAATTATGTTCACCTGCATTATGCCCCTTGATCCAATTCCCCCATGCTGAATTGTAACCCCTCTACTCCTGGTTTAGCTTTTTATATACACAGAGAGAATGTCCTTTGATGGGACCAACGTCTGTAGTTTATCTTCCATAGCTGACTTTGCCCTACATGTCTTTACCAGCTAAGGGCATAGCTGGAGGCACTGCCTCTGGATATTGGGCTGCAAAATCCAGAAAGGCAATCAGACAGGTGAAGCTACAAAATCAGGAGACTGAGACTTGGAAACCAGGAACAAAACGATCAGACATGCGCAAACTGTCTTGCATGAAACGCTGGAAAGCTGCTCGATGAGGCAAGACAACCTGGCACTGACACACAGGGGAGCACTGATTATGTACACACACAGGAGGGAAGGGATAATGAGACACAGGTGAAACACATAAGGGTGGGTACAGTTAATCACACAGGGAACAAAAAGTGAACACACAGACAAGACTATCAAAATACAGGATAGTCATAGTCAGGATAACAGGAAACTTGACACAGACCCTGACACATCCCAGATGAAGACATCTGTATCCTTCTTTGTTACTATCAAATAGACAGTATATGTTTGATGCTGATAAATGATAAATGTGCTAATATCTACTTAAAGCTCATCTTCAGTGCCCTGTGGTCGCACATTTACTACATAAAGATCTGCTTTTCTCCTTACTGTAATTAATCTTCCAGTACTTCTAGGGTTGCCAACTCCCTGAAAGATAAATAAGGGACACCTCATTGGCAGGACCCTTCCTGGCACCCTTCCTTAGCCCCTTTTTTGTTAGTCAAACAATTTTTTTTAATTGTTTGACTTGAACCTGAATTGAATTAGATGCATATTTTTGAGTGACATGAACACATGGAACACCAATTATTATCCAGCAATTCACTTTAATGCGAAATAACAAAATTAAATGAATAAAATAGACAGGACACAGACAGGGCCTGGGAACAAGTTTACCGTAAATTTTCATATATTTTACTGACTGTTTTTTGACTCTCACAGTAATACGGGACAAAGTGCGTCCCCTCGTTTTTCAAGGGATGGTTGACAACCCTAAGTACTTCTGTTATAGTTTTATTATGTTTAATTAAAAATAAATAAATAAATAAAAATGAATAAGCTCTTAAAAGTGACTCTTAAACGCTTTCAGCGGTTTGTTTAATGCGCTACATTTCCGCAAACAACTCTTGTGGATGGGCTTTTTCACAGCAAGCCGGACTGCGCTGACACTGACATCTGCAAAGTAAACAGCTCGGTGCTAACCAGCTAACTGCCGCTAGCTCAACTGTTAGCAATGGGCGACTGCAATTCTGAAGTTATTTTCTCTAAGGCAGTCATCATATCCAAAACAGATCACACATCACACTACTAAAATTATTTGAAATACCATTTATGTGTATATTATGTGTTTTCAGCACTAATTTACAAAGCAATTTCATAACTCAGATGGGACCTAAACTCACAATGTCATAAAGTGACTGTCTGTGCTGCTGACCTTTAACACACTGTCAGAGGTTCTCTTTTACTTTGTTTATTGTAATACTTTACTTCCCATCTGACATTTAAGGAGTTGATTTGTTCTACAGGTCTTTTAGTTTTGTCTCATTGTGTCCATTTCTTTCACTTTGAATTGATGCAATCAGTGCCTGTTCCAGGTCACGTTTGTAAAAAACATGTATGTCGCCATTCAAAGCAACCCTGTCTGGATCGGTGACCTCTCCATGTGGAGAAAGAGGAGAGGAAGAGCCAGGCAGAGGTCTGTACTATAAATTAATATATGGTGATTTCACTGACTCACTGACTTTTGAAGTCAGTTCAAGTCGTTCAAACATAGATTGGTCTGGCTTATCAAATAAAATGATTTTTAATAAAATAAATGAATTTAAGTATGGAGGTTCCATTACCTATAAAAATATATCTAGTAGTTTAAATAATGAAATAATATAATTTTTTAAAATTAAAAATCTTTCAGAAAGTGTTTGATGTTAAATGGTTAATTATTATCAATAGATTGCCAGTCTGTGCAACTGTCTCATGGAGCTGTTTTGTTACCACTAAAACCTGTCCTCTGATTAATTGTAATGAGGACCAAACACAGGAACACCTTCTAATAGATTGTTACAGAACAAAAAAATGACTGGTCCTTGTTACAAAAAACTGGCCTTTGCTTTACAATAAATTATATTTCAATAATGCATAACATCTTTCATGAAAATATGCCTCAGAACAGAAAAGATTTATTTCAAGTAGTCATTTGTATTGTTAATAATAAATTATGGTAAACTAGATGCGCAATGATTACAAACCAAACAGTAATTGACAGTAGCACAGTTTTTAAACAAATAGTGACTGAGCCTAGAAGACGTCAATCTCTTGATAGTAGTGGGAGCCTTCAATGGCACTTTTTGACTTTCTAAGTGTATTATGCTTGCCTGTGTATGTGCATATGTATGTGTGTTTTATATGTGTACATGTATGTATGTATGTATGTATACACGTGTGTGTGTGTGTGTATGTATGGATGTGTATGTATATATATATATATCTATACACGTAAGTGTATCTATGTGTGCATATGTTTTGTACTTATGTGTTCTTTAACTGTTTTTTGTTGTTTTGCTTGTATGTATCACTACGCCTTTGCTTCTAAATTGTTTTGTTTCCCCTTCTTTGAATTATAATAAAGTTTCTTAAAAATGTAATCACACAGATATCACAAAGTGAACACACAGACAAGATTATCAAAATAAAACAGGAAACTGAGACATGACACAGACCCTGACGCATCCCAGATGAAGACATCTGTATCCTTCTTTGTTACTATCAAATGTACAGTATATGATTGATAAATAAGATAAATGCGCTAATACCTGTTTCTTAAAGCTCATTTTCAACCCCCTTTGGTCACACATTTAGTACATAAAGATCTCTTTCTCCCTACTGTAATTAATCTTCCAGTACTTCGGTTATAGTTGTATCAGGTTTAATTAAAAAATAATAATAGTAATACTACATTTAAAAATATGGGAGACTGCAATTCTGAAGTTATTTTCTCTAAGGCAGTCATCATATCCAAAACAAATCACCCATCACACTACTAAAATTATTTGAAACACCATTTATGTGTATATTATGTGTTTTCAGCACTTTTTTACAAAGCAATTTCATAACTCACATGCGACCTAAATTCACAATGCCATGAAGTGACTGTCTGTACAGAGTCTGCTGACCTTTAACACACTGTCAGAGGTTCTCTTTTACTTTGTTTATTGTAATACTTTACTTCCCATCTGACATTTAATGAGTTGATTTTGTTCTACAGGTCTTTTAGTTTTGTCTCATTGTGTCCATTTCTTTCACTTTGAATTGATGTGATCGGTGCCTGTTCCAGGTCTGTGTTTCAAAGTCATGAAACCACACTTAACTTGGTCTGCTCACATTAGCTCCAAAACAACTTCATGAAACATATTGATCCTTGCTCAGCTTGTTAATTCAAGACTGAATTTGTATTGTTATTATTCAGAAGAGCAGAGTCATTTTTGAATTGTGTGATGAAGCTGTGATGCATCAATTAAGTTGTGAGAAAATTATCTCCCCTGAGGCAGAGCGCTTGTTGTAGTGAACCAGATGAGAGGCCTCTCCGGTGATGCGCTCATGAAGGAGTTCATGGTGCCCAAAGCCTTAGAGGAGATACCGGTGTGGGGTGAACCTGCTTTAGGACCGTGTAGATAGTATACCAGGCTGTAAACATAATTATTTATGTTGTGAAGTTCTGTAGGCAGTTTGAAGTGGCTGTTTGGGGACTGTTTTTGGCATTGGTTGCTGATAGCACTATGTTTTTTCGTGCATATTTGTTTTTCATTACAGTGATCTAAATGGTAAGTGGTGAATAAACTGTACTTATATTACGTCTTTCTAGTCTTCTGAGCACTCAAAGTGCTTTTACACTACATATGTCATTCACCGATTCACACACATTCATACACTGATGGCATGCAGACTGGAGGAGCCGGTTCACATACCTATTGGCCAGGTATGTGAACACATGAGGAATTTGACTCTGGTTCACTTTGCTCTTAGTTGTACATACAGGTGTAGACATAAGTACAGTTAGAAAACAAGGGACATGACAGGTTGGTGCAAACATAGATTTAAACATAAATAAATAAATAAAAACTGTGGTGTTTAGTTTTAATATGGTGTTGGAGTTTACATGGTCGCATACTGTCATTAGCTAGCACCTCTACAAATCACAAGGCAGCGGAGCATCGTCAGGCCCAGTGTATGAAAAATCAAATTTTAAATAATCAGGGTCATACTTCCTCCGTTTTCTTCTCGCCTCTGTGTCCACTCTCACTTTCATATATATATATATATATATATATATATATATATATATACACACACACAGAGGGATGACAGTTCAACACTTGTCACTGTGATTAGTCAACTGGATGCAGGTGTGCTAATCACCTCTCCCCTGCAGCTGATGCACCACGTCCTCTCCAAATACAGTGGTGTGAAAAAGTGTTTGTCCTGTTACTGATTTATTTTTTTGCATGTTTGTCACATTTAAATGTTTCAGATCATCAACCAAATTTAAATGTTAGACACAGATAACACAAGTAAACAGAAAATGCAGTTTTTAAATGAAGGCTAGGTAAGGGGGAAAAAAATCCAAAGTCTTATTAAGGAGCTCTACGAGGCCATCAGTTTGAGGGTAGTAAACGCTGGTTTGAATAGACTTGATGCCCAATAATCTGTAGAATTTCCTAAGTGAATGTGACATGAATGAAGTTCCTTGGACAGTCAGAATCTCTCTTGGGATCCTGATTCTGGAGATAACCTGAAACAGTGCCTGTGCAACACTCTTTGCAGAGATAGTGCACAGAGGCACTGCTGCTGGACATCGGTTTGCGTAATCCACAAGAACTAAGACAAAGCGATGGCCCGATGAACCTCAATGAGTATTGTATTTTGGTGTTTATATCACTGCAGTGTACTGTAAGAGGGAAGTAATCCATGGTACACTGGGCAGTAAAGGGAAGAAAACACAGGAAGTCACTAAGACACATGATCAATAAAAACAATTGATAAATGCAGTAAACCTGGAAGAAGTGACAAGGTAAAACATGATTAACATAAATTAAATTCTGTTTAATTTATATATTGTCAAATCATAACATAAATTATCTTGTGATACTTTCCAATGAAAAACTTCCTTTATCTATCTTTTCAGCTGTCACAGCTGAAGAGTGACAGGAAATGTGGGGAGAGAGAGATGGGGAGTGACATGCAGAAAAGGGCCAGAGGTCGGGACTTGAACCCTGGCAGCGAGCCTTTCGCATATGGGGTGGCTGCTTTACCGACTGAGCTAAGCGCCGCCCCATATCTTGCACATGTAAAATATTCCACATACTGAAAATTTTCTTCTTTTTCAAATTTTATTTAGTTATATTTTTTAACAGTTGTTTTTTTTTCCCTTATATTTTTTGCTTAATGTTATGCACCAGGACAATGTATGTGAAAACCTTCTTGGCAATAAACCTCAAGCAGAACCAAGCTCATTGGTGGGTGGCCATCTGCCATGACTGGTTGAGTCAAAGCAACAGAGGGGTATAAAGATAAATAGATAGACAGACAGCTATAACTATAAACTGGCGATATGACTATAGGTAGTAATAATGACAATAATAAAAATAGTATTTGTAGTGGATGAGACAGACAGACAAACAGTAAAGCAGAAATCCAGCCCTGCAAGTCCAGCCCTTCCTATTAAGTAGAGTCACGTGTCTGATTAGTATACTATCATCTGTTAAAACGTGTTTCTTACTTTGTTTCAGACCAGTCCAGCACACTCTCGAGACACTGATACATTGAGCAAACTGTTCTGGCAGTACATCTGAACATCATCATGGATCAGCGTATGAAAGTTTTTGTTGGTGTAGGGGAGCCTTGGCAAGATCACAACGGTTCTACAATGGAGATAATAAAATCTGAAAATATCTACATGGATAAAGATGAGATCCAGATTCCAGAGGCAAAAAGAACTGGACCTGCACCCTCAGTTCCTGAACAAATGCAAACAGGTACTTGTGAACTGGAAAGGAGTCTGGTTTACTGTCATTGATGTTTTTAAATTAACATGTCATGCAGCAAAGGGCCACAGGTCGGATTCGAACCCTTACAAATCATTGATATTCTCACATTACTATTTTAATTGTGAAATGTGAAAATGGCTAATGAGCAACAAACACAAAAGATATTTGTGGCTGAATGTCATTAGTTTTGGAAACTTTTTCAGAAAACAGTTGAAACAAAAATTTTGACTGATAGAGATAGAGGAAATGTCTTTAGTGATTTCAGTCATTAGGTTTTATTGTCTGGGGAACATATGTCAAAAATGTACAAAACTTCACAACAATTCATCAGATTAAGTATGGTTATTTTATTTGAACACATGACAAACACTGACTTCTACCTTCAGGTGCTGGAGATGTGAAGAAGAGTTCCTGCAGAGCTGCTGCAGTGTGTCTGGGTCTGCTGTGTCTTCTCCTTCTGATTGGATTCATAACTTTGGTTTTCCTATGTGAGTACTTTGTTAGCATGCTAATGAAGCCCCAAGTGATGCTGGTTAACAGTGTGTGTTTAATTTGTTGTTACTGTGTCAAACAGACACCAAAGGCAACTCTGAACGAGACCAGTTACAGACCAGCTACAACAACCTGACTGAAGAACGAGACCAGTTGCAGACCAGCTACAACGACCTGACTGAAGAACGAGACCAATTACAGACCAGCTACAACGACCTGACTGAAGAACGAGACCAGTTACAGACCAGCTACAACGACCTGACTAAAGAACGAGACCAGTTACAGACCAGCTACAACGACCTGACTGAAGAACGAGACCAGTTACAGACCAGCTACAACGACCTGAATAAAGAACGAGACCAGTTACAGACCAGCTACAACGACCTGAATAAAGAACGAGACCAGTTACAGACCAGCTACAACAACCTGACTGAAGAACTAGACCAGTTGCAAACTAGCTACAACGACCTGAATAAAGAACAAGACCAGTTGCAGGCCAGCTACAGCGACCTGAATAATGAACGTGAACACTTGCAGATCAGTTACAACAACCTGAATAAAGAACGAGACCAGTTGCAGACCAACTACAACAACCTGATTAAAGAACGAGACCAGTTGCAGGCCAACTACAACAACCTGATTAGAGAACGAGACCAGTTGCAGACCAACTACAACAACCTGATTAGAGAACGAGACCAGTTGCAGACCAACTACAACAACCTGATTAGAGAACGAAACCAGCTCCAAAAGAGAATTGATGACTTGGTCAGAGAGAAAAATGATCTGCAGAGAAACTTTCAAGGTAATCATTTCTTTAAGCAACAATATCTACCTTTCACACCAAAATTCCATACCAAAAATAATTTTGATGTCTTGCAGACTTGTAATTAGGTAAATGCTGCCTCTGTCATTCCAACTATATGCCCCATAAGCAAACCCCCATGAAAACCCAGGCTTTGAAGCCAATTTGACATCGTGGTCAACCTGTATGATGACAGCAATGATCTCTGTCATGTAATGCACACTGGTCATAAAGACTTTAAAGACTCCCCTAAAGTTTATATACATTTTTGGAGCATTGATGCATTTCTTCCAATAACATTTGGAAAGTCTAGGAGGAGATATACAATAAAATAATTTTATCTCAGTTCAAGTAAGTGGAAGTTTCTAGTGTATTCACTTTATCGTCACACTGCAGAAGAAGATCTGGGTAATTTTAGGAAATCAAACAGTTGTGGCTTCATGCACCACTGAGCAATTCTCCCAACACAGTATCCAGTTCTTTATAAATCCATGTTCTACAATTGACTTTTAGTCATTGGTGAGAGCTTTGTGAAATAAAAGTCTGAAAGACAGCTGAGCTTCTTGCTGTTAATGCTGCTGAAGAAGTTTGGCTGTTAGGAAAGTTGTCAACTCGCTAGTTTTTGATCATCAATAATCAACAAACTGAATAACCCCTGACTCTCCTCATTTAAGCATGGAGGATATATTATGATCCCTGTCATGATCCATTCCAAAATCACAGTTATGGTCATTATGCCAGAAGTGAGAGTCCCATGTTTCTATATTTATTAACATTGAGGAAACTGAGACATAAAACACCAAATTTTGAAAAGGCTCACATATTAAAAATCTATTGTACATTCTGCATAAACACATTTTTATACACACTGTCTCATAGATCCGATTTCATCTTTGCCCTTTGTTGTTTGAATGGAAATTAGTTTAGTAATTCAATAGTTCATATTCACTAATGTTTATAAAGAATGTTTCAACCCAAACCAACCAAGCACAAGATTTTCAAGATTTTGTCCAAGCTTCAGTTTTTAACTTTATTTGAGATATTAAGGTTGTTGTAAGGTTGTCACCTACAAAGTTGTCTCCGGTACCTGCACCTACCTACTTGAACGCCCTCCCTCTCTACTTTCAAAAAAACTCCTGAAGACCCAGCTCTTCACACTATCTTCTCTCCTAACAGTACACAACAAATCTATGCCTTAAAGAATCGTAACTAGCACTTTTTGCATTATACCTTGATTGTTCTTTTTTCTGCTTTGGATAAAGGCATCTGCTAAATGATTAAATGTAATGTAAATGTTGTTTTTTTCCCTTCCTATACAAATAGAATTTGGATGGGTGTATTTCAGTGGTAGCATCTATTACATTTCTTTTGTGGAGAGGTCCTGGCAACAAAGTAGAGAGGAGTGTTGGAGGAGAGGTGCAGACCTGGCAATTATCAACAGCAAATCTGAACAGGTATGTGTCTGTACATGCATGTGTGTGAATCTGTGTGTGAGTGAATACCGTGTCACAGAAGTGGAGGACAGCATGTAACTGTTTGTATTGTACTGATGGTGATGACTGTTTCTCTGTCAACAAGGAATTCATAAGACGTTTCCAGAGGCGCTTTTGGTTTGGACTGACTGACAGCAGCAGCGAGGGGATATGGAGATGGGTGGATGGGACTCCGCTGACTGTGAGGTTTGTATGAAAATGAATGGTGCACTTCAACCAACCACTTTCACTCTACATTCTATCTATCTATCTATCTATCTATCTATCTATCTATCTATCTATCTATCTATCTATCTATCTATCTATCTATCTATCTATCTATCTATCTATCTATTATTTTATTTTATTTTTTTACTGTCATCTTGAGATGAAGGGCTTAATTTAAGCATTTTACAGAAATCGGTCTTCTATTTTGTTTTTGGGTTTCAGTTACTGGGCTCCTGGTGAACCAAACAGTTATCGAGGAACAGATGAAGACTGTGCTGAAACATTGTTCTATACATTGGAATACAGCTGGAATGATGAACCATGTCACCATGCAAGATCCTGGATCTGTGAAAAAAAATCAGCTTGACAACTCTTCTGCAGTGATATAATAGAAGGGGAGGGGGAGACACTCTGTCACATTTTGCCACTTTTAGCACTAACTGCCAAGACAGAACTAACATGATGCTCAGCAAGGTACACTTACCTCATCTGTAAGTGTCACACACGTAGACATTCACACAACTGCATGATTTATATCCGACCCAGTGTTACCTAATGCACAAGGAGGCTAGCGTAGTCATGCATAAAAAGAGGAACAACTTCTGATAGTGTCTTTGTTGTAAAACTAAAATAAACAGAAGCACATTAAGACCGTTATAATTAAAGGAAATTAAAAAAAATGGAACCCTACTGTAAATTGTAAAAATGGAACCCTAACCCCCCCATTTAAAGACATGCAGACAACTAAATAATTGTTTTAATATTGTGATAAAGGGCCCAAAAAACAATTGAAAATATCTCAGCGCTGCTGATATACCAAAATAATCACTGCAGGCTCTAGTCGCTCACAAAACATGAAGAGTCTAACAGTTCTATTTAAATAATACTTTGGGTTAAAGTATTAAAATATACCAACATAAACATATTTTTTAAAATGTAGTGTAATGGAAAATTTATATTACATGATTGTGTGTTCTTGTATAACCATATATAGTCATGTTTGATCTCAGTCATATTCAAAACAGTAAGTATAAAACTGTGTGCTCTTATAGTCTTGTTTGGTTTTATTCAGTACCTTGCACTCAGTCAATCAATCTATCTCTCATTTATGCAAGTTGTTTGTAGCAGTAGTTGTTTGATGTATAAACTTGACCGGTCAAGCAGAGCTTGTTAGTGAGGTTTGATAGTGATAAACACATTGCATTGAAGCCACCTGCTACAGTTAGATAAGCAAATCATAATGACGAATACTCCTTAGAAGTGTATAAGAATAAGCGTGGGACTGCCCCACCCTGAACATTTTCTGCATACTGTCTTGTGCATTTCTAGAACTGTTTCTATTGCAAGAATAAAATGATAGAACCTTTAAGGACTAATTGATTGTCTCAAGATCTTTATTTTGTGTTAGTGAGTGCTTTCCAGAGAATTTCAGCAAGGCTAGACAACCAAATCCAACTCTCTCAGTGTGGGAAGAAGAGCCCACATGAGCTTCACTCCTCTTTTTATTAACTTTGCCTGGTTCCTAGAACTCTCCATTACTCACCCTTTCATATATATTTATATCAGATGTGTTGCATGACGAGAAAGTGCATATGGAAGTAGTCATGAATATTGTGTATTATTGAAACTTGATAATGGTTCAGTGACGTATTAATATATTGGCTATAGGACGTATAGCATGTGTCCAGAGCAGGTGCAAGGGGGGCAACAGTTTCAGGTAAATTTTCCAAAAAAAACTTCCCATGGGAAGTTGAGCTAGGGAATTTGAGAAACATTTCAAATCAGATACTCTATGGGAATTAACTAGAAATTGGGGGTAGGTTATACAAACTGCATAATATCCAAACATACATATAACCATTTTGTTTTTTTCATAAGCATACAATAATACAAAAAAACAAAAAAAAAAATTGAACAGTATTATGTAATCCACTAACTCAAATGTGTATCTTCAACAGTGTGCTCTGGGCTCTAAAGTGTAATCCAGCTTCAGAAATCATCTGTGCATGTAGGATGTGTCGTCTCAAAAGCCCTGCAGTAAGCAGTGTGCTATGTGCATATGCCTGAGGAATAGCAGATATTCAAGTGCAGTTCCATGGAATCTGGTTGTTTTAGTCAAGATTGTGCTAAAATATATTTTCCACAACTATATATAAGTTCCGGGCAGCACGGTTGTGCAGAGCTTAGCACTGTCGCCTCACAGCAAGATGTTCCTGGTTTAATGTCATTTACTCCCATAAATTCCTGTTAACGGAGGTGGTGGTCACTCTGCTTCAGTCTCATCTCCTTCCTCATACTCAACTCCCTCAGCAACATTTCCAGCCTTATCACTGTCACAGCTCGATTCTAAGCTTGACTTTAAAGAAAGTTATTTAAAAAAAAAAAAAAAACCCCAACCATGTCCTTTTAGTGTATGAAAACTCTTCTGGTTTCAACCACAAAACCTCCATAACCTCAGAAAGTGCTCACTAACTAAAAGTGATGTAGAAACTGAGATTAAGACCTAAAATAAGTAACTGAATAACATAGAACATAATAGAACAGCGCCAGAAGTGTACTGTACACTATTGGATGTCATGAGAAATGTTTAAGTTAACTGGACTATTAAAGACATGAGAAACAGCTCTTTGATGAAAGTGTGGTGGCTCTTAAAAGAGCCTTTGTGTTGTTGTCTTGCAGCAGTGAGCAGGTTTACTTGGACTTGGCGGGCTTCTCGGTCTTCTTGGGCAGAAGAACAGCCTGGATGTTGGGCAGCACGCCGCCCTGAGCGATGGTGACTCCGCCCAGCAGTTTGTTGAGCTCCTCGTCGTTGCGGACAGCCAGCTGCAGGTGACGGGGGATGATACGAGTCTTCTTGTTGTCGCGGGCAGCGTTTCCAGCCAACTCCAGGATCTCAGCGGTCAGGTACTCCAGCACGGCCGCCAGGTAGACGGGGGCACCGGCACCGACACGCTCGGCATAGTTACCTTTGCGGAGCAGCCTGTGGACACGGCCGACGGGGAACTGAAGCCCGGCACGGGAGGAGCGGGTCTTTGCCTTAGCTCTGGCTTTGCCTCCGGTTTTGCCACGTCCACTCATCTTTTAGATACTTTCTAGAGTTACGACTCAGAGAAAATGTGGCGGCTGTGAACACGACCCTCAGTTATATTTCCACGGAGCGCGGGGTGCGGGTGAGCGGATACTTGACACACCAACCAGAAAACAGGTTTCTACAGCGGGGCCGCTTTGGATTTTGGCGGACTTCTCTCGACTGATTTTCCGCCAATAAGCAGCGGAGATTTGGGCGGTGGGTCGCTCCTCAAGGCGGCGCTGAGCTCCAGCAGGAGCCCCTAACCAATCAGGAGCCGGAGGTCTGAAGCAGCGTCATCGTTTCACAGCCGCTCTCACACTTTAAGAGCAGCGTGTCTCCTGTCTTTACTACACTTTTCTCCTGTTGAGAGAAACAAGAAGCGATGGCAAGAACCAAGCAGACCGCTCGTAAATCCACCGGAGGCAAAGCCCCCAGGAAGCAGCTGGCCACCAAGGCTGCCCGTAAGAGCGCCCCGGCTACCGGCGGCGTCAAGAAGCCTCACCGTTACAGGCCCGGTACCGTGGCTCTCCGTGAGATCCGTCGTTACCAGAAATCCACCGAGCTGCTCATCCGCAAGCTGCCCTTCCAGCGCCTCGTCAGAGAAATCGCTCAGGACTTCAAGACCGACCTGCGCTTCCAGAGCTCCGCTGTCATGGCTCTGCAGGAGGCCAGCGAGGCTTACCTGGTCGGCCTCTTTGAGGACACCAACCTCTGCGCCATCCACGCCAAGAGAGTCACCATCATGCCCAAAGACATTCAGCTGGCCCGCCGCATCCGTGGAGAGCGCGCTTAAACCCTCTGCTCACCCAACAACCACAAAGGCTCTTTTAAGAGCCACCTCACTCCTCACTAAAGAACTTAATCCTCTGCTGTGTTGCATTAGTTGGTACAATTTTATACAAAAACATGATCAAAGTCTGATTCAAGTGTATCATTATCGGAGATATTTTTCTGTGAAAAGGTCAGGCTGCTTATGACTGTTTGAAGTAGTATCCTCACCTTTCGGTACAAATTCAGGAAAACACGTTGCACACTGAAATTACCCTAATCAGCATCAATGGCACACAGGACTACAGCTATAATGGATGTAACCGCTACTGATAGTGATTATTTTTATTCTGTCATATTAAACCCTATCCATTAACCCTGTTTACCTCAAGTACATACTCGCATACCTCATAGGTTTTCCTGATCTTTGCAACATGTTCCCTACCATGAAGCTCACCTTTTCCCTCTGCAGTGCTTACATTCCATAAGAACATGCACAGATTCAGGATGATCACACAATGTACGTGTAAGTAATCTGAGGCGGGTAATGACTGCCTCCTCCTTCCTCCTCCCGCTCACCACTCTTCCCTTCCCCACCTGTTTTTGTATACTATAAAAGTTCCTGTATCATTTATATCCCAATATTCCTGCCAAACCATTTGTATTTTAATGATTGTCTTTCCTTCTGCTTTCCCTAGTGGGATGTTGTTATTCTTAGCCTGTGTTGGATCTCCATGATTAGATCTTGCCTGCATGACTTCATGGTCACCCTGCAGATACACCCCTTCTTATTGTCAGAGGTTATTCCCCCATCTCAATTTGCAGAGCTGCAACTGGAAAGGTTTTAAAGGCCCCAGTACATATCCAGAGTCCTTTAACCTGCTCCACCACAGAATAGTTAGCACACACGTTGTGTTTTTCTTCTTTTTTCTCCTTCGAAGCTTTTTTATTTGAATACATCAACTCACAGTTTCACAATCGCAATTTCTCATGCTCCGCCTGACATGCGCTGTCTCGAGCACAACAACTCAGCCAATCCTGTGCGAGTAACCGCACAGCCTCATTTGCATCAGGACATAGATATAAAGCGTTCAGAACCTACAACCCATCAGTTTCAGAGAAGCTAGTCTGAGAGAAACATGCCTGACGCACCAAAAGCACCCAAGAAGGGCTCCAAGAAAGCCGTCTCCAAAGCCACCAAGAGCGGCAAGAAGAGGAGACGCTCCAGGAAGGAGAGCTATGCCATCTACGTGTACAAGGTCCTGAAGCAGGTCCACCCCGACACCGGGATCTCCTCCAAGGCTATGGGCATCATGAACTCGTTCGTGAGCGACATCTTTGAGCGCATCGCCGGAGAGGCCTCTCGCCTGGCTCACTACAACAAGCGCTCTACCATCACCTCCAGGGAGATCCAGACCGCTGTCCGCCTCCTGCTGCCCGGTGAGCTGGCCAAGCACGCCGTGTCTGAGGGAACAAAGGCCGTCACCAAGTACACCAGCTCCAAGTAAACTCCACGTTTACGACAACAACACAAAGGTCCTTTTCAGGACCACCCACCACTTCAACTAAGAGCTGTATTCTTTAAACAAAAAAAAAAAAAAATGGAATCAATGACCTTCATTCTCTTGCATTTTATTGTCAATGTCTACACTATGCAGTGTAGTACCGAGAATATAAGCAGCACTACAGATCAGCGTATATTTAAAAAAAAAAAAAAAAATCTAAAATGACTGTTCATATTCAGTGATTGTTTACAGATGTTGTTCCAAAAAAAGATTCTTTGTCCAGGCTTGAGTTTTTAACTGTTTTAGCAAGTCTTTTCTCAACTGCTGAAACCATTTCAGTTGCCTCAACCCATTTAGCTAAATGTGCAGTCAGTCAATATCTTGAACAGTTTTACAGGTCTGACTTGCACTTCAGCAAGACTCTGAACGCATTCTGCACGCTAATGCACGCACGTCACCCAAATTTGCAAACACAAATAGAGCAGACATGTCATTGATTAAACACGACCACTGAAAATTTATTTCACTCTTTCAAATGATGTGGCAACCAATACAAGCCAGATCAGAGAGCAAACAAGTTGTTGGTGAGGATGAGAGTCTGAGAATGCATGGAATAAACTGTATGCAAGGTAGGGAAGAGGAGGCTGGCAAAATTTTTGTCCCTTTTTAGTATTATATACTGTAGTACAGCGCATTGTAGGCTGTATAGCCTACTGTACAATACACAAATAGTCTGACCCTGAACTTGTGCTTTCCATTTGTTTGCAGTATTGACTGCTCAATAGATTTTGACTGGTTGCAGATTCATATCAACAAAGAACAAGAATTACAATATCACAGAGACAAAGGAGAAGTTTGTGAGATGCAGGGTACAGTGCTGTAAAAACAGTACAAGGAGGAGGAAGAACAAAAGAAATGAGCAGAAGCAGAGTAGTAATTTCTGAGCAACTTTGTTCTACTATGATAGAACATGTTTTAATCCATCAAAAGACAATGATGGAGAAAAACAAATACTGCTTGAAGATTAGGTTTTGTGTTAAATATTTTAAGAAAATGGAGCAAGGTTTCAGAAATTGTGTTTTAGCAACTGAGAAAAACTGTAACAGCCCTTGTATTTCTTCAATCTGAACAATGAAGCCTTGGTGTTTGAGTTAATTTCAAAGATGAAGATTTGATGCTTTTTCTACAAACTGATGAACAAATATGAAAGTGTCACTTTGGATAATTGTGCTGACATTTCTCCCAATAATGTAATGGAGGACACAATAATCGGATTAATAAAACCGGTGCATTTTTGTTAAAATAGTTTAGCTAACGTCAAATAAAACAGAAAAAACATTACATATATATCTCCCCCTTATCCTAAATACAGACCCCTACATGTTTCATTTCCAGTGAGTTGCAAAGCGCATGCTCAGTTTCATTTAGAAAACAGCCAATCGTGTACAGGTAACAGCACATCCTTATTTGCATCGGCCACATATAAATACACCATCCCGAACCTCCAGCGGTTATCAGTTGCAGGAAACTCCTCTGAAGCAAACATGCCGGATGCACCGAAAGCGCCAAAGAAGGGCTCCAAGAAAGCCGTTTCTAAGAGCGTCAGCAAGACTGGCAAAAAGAAGCGAAAGACAAGGAAGGAGAGCTATGCCATCTACGTGTACAAGGTCCTGAAGCAGGTCCATCCCGACACCGGCATCTCCTCCAAGGCTATGGGCATCATGAACTCGTTCGTGAGCGACATCTTTGAGCGCATCGCCGGAGAGGCCTCTCGTCTGGCTCACTACAACAAGCGCTCTACCATCACCTCAAGGGAGATCCAGACCGCTGTCCGCCTCCTGCTGCCCGGTGAGCTGGCCAAGCACGCCGTGTCTGAGGGAACAAAGGCCGTCACCAAGTACACCAGCTCCAAGTAAACTCCACGTTTACAAGAACAACACAAAGGTCCTTTTCAGGACCACCCACCACTTCAACTAAGAGCTGTGTTTCTCTTTTTCTGACTACCTCAATTATACGGTCATCTGTAACGCTGTCCTTGTGATGTGTGACTGGGACAACATTTAAAATGAGACTTAACCTTTTTGGTCACGTATAATTGTTATAAGACTTCAGCGCTGAGGAACAGTCAGGCTACATTCATGAATCAAATCAATTCAGAATCAAAGTTGCAGGGCATCTCTAACCATAGTTACTGATGGTGCCTGGAGAGATGGAGTGCTGCTGCCAGAAAATTGGAATCATTATTTCACAAATGTAGCATGTAACAGTGGAACCAGGAAGTAAGCTGATGCTATGAAGCGTTTTCTATTTTGGCACTCTGTGTAGACAGCGTATAGACTCGTGCCTAAATAAAGAAATAATGCTTGGGGATAATGTCTCCAGTAGTTGCTGGAAGGATAGTAAAGTGATTTCACATCTTTCCAGGTATTTAGATGCCTTAACAGGGGGTGTTTGGATTGAAGTGGATAGACAAATGATTGACATTGAAATCCAAGAATGAAAGTAAAATTAACTATGAAATTAGAAATGTACTAAAAATATAAATACCAAACATTAAGAAGTGAGCAAAACTAGTCAAGACATTCATCCTGTGCAAACTCCTTTCTGGCCAACAACATTCCATTAACTAAAATAAACAGTAAATTTGAGCAGATGTGACTAAATGTGCCAACACATACTGGTTTAGCAGTTAAACGTTCTCTCAGTGACGATATAGGAGTTCAACAGCAGCGCACATTCAGCACCCTGGACAGAGACAGCAGCTACCTGCTCTGTTGGTGTCAGTTCAGCACCTCAGACAGGAAGCTCCACCTGTACTCACCTGGGAGACAGAGACACAGCTGCAGCCAATCACAAAGCACCCTGATACACCACAGAGGGAACTCACTGATTTATAATACAACACCAACAAACTGTTTAGTTGCTATGATAGAATGTCACTTTAATATACATCATATTAGTGATATGTAATCAAAATTAATTAACTGAATCATGAATTAATCTATATTGCTTTATATGACCCGACTCTCCTAAATATATTTTTATATGTATAATTTCACAAACAATACAGCCCAATGTGTTTTCATGTTTCTCGGGGTTCCTCCTCACACTGAATAAGATTTTTTCAGTTGTGCTATAGAGGGTTAATTACTTTAACCACTGTCTCTGTGATGGAGGAAACTCTGATTTCCTATTTTGCAAAATACACTTTTGTACCCGCAAGTAATATGAAATACATGGCCTGACTCTGTGCATAAATGAAAAGTCTTACAAGAGACATGTTCTGTGATTCATTCTGTTGTTCAATAGGTGGCGACAAAGCGTAAACCTCTAAAGAAGAAGAACACTAGGCCCGCCTCTGTGTTCTGTCACGTCCTCAGACAAGCTGTAAATAGCGGGGAACATTACAGTCGGATATTATTGTGCAGTCACCATCTGAACAGTAAAAATGAGTGGTCGCGGGAAGGGAGGAAAAGGACTCGGTAAAGGAGGCGCCAAGCGTCACCGTAAAGTTCTCCGTGATAACATCCAGGGAATCACCAAGCCCGCTATCCGCCGTCTGGCTCGCCGTGGTGGAGTCAAGCGTATCTCCGGTCTCATCTACGAGGAGACTCGCGGTGTGTTGAAGGTTTTCCTGGAGAACGTCATCCGCGATGCCGTCACCTACACCGAGCACGCCAAGAGAAAGACCGTCACCGCCATGGATGTGGTCTATGCTCTCAAGAGGCAGGGACGCACTCTGTACGGCTTCGGCGGTTAAACTCCTTATCCTCTTCACCAACAAAACAAAGGTCCTTTTAAGGGCCGCACACTTTCTTAAAGCGCTGACTTCCACCTTATTTATTTGTGTTTACTTAGTTAGGATATTTTACGTGAATTTGAGGGTCTTTGATTTTTCAGTTTAATTAAACTTTCTCTGAAGTAATTACTGTATCAACCTCTCTGAATGAAACCAGTCTCCCAAAATGTCTTAACTGCATTAATAAAATGCTGACTTAAATATTAGTCATGGGAAGTTGGTTGTTAATGAGCCGGCTCTTTTGGCTCAAACTGTTATGCACGTGGCCACTTATCTTTTTATAATTCAGCCAAATTAGTGCTGGTTTGACTTATAATTCACATGCAAACATATCACTTAAATAATTCAATACATGTGTACTGAAGGATTCAAAAGTAAAACATTTTCTAATATCAAATTGCTGTAGCCAATTGTTTACTTTGCCTTTACAGACCATTGTAACACTCTGAAACCACCCAATGAATGCATGTAGTACCACTCTGACACACAAAGCAGATAGAAACACCAAAGTTTTATGAAATGACTGTTGGATGTGAATGTTGTTCATGTGTCTGTGAATGTTGCTTATGGACCCTGCTTGATATGACAGCTTGACTTTGCAAATTCTGCACTCTGCATTTGTTTTTCACAATTATTAAAATGTGTCCAAATGCTGCTTTCTCTATCACTCAGCTTCACAGTGCGCTGCACTCCTCTCTTCTCTGCTCACAGCTCAGCTCACAGACGGGGCTGGCTCCCATCATTCACTTAAAAGAGTCAGCTCTTTGAACCGGCTCGTTTGTGACTGATACATCACTAAAATATATAGCTATGAATGTTGAGTATGAACAGAGTAAAACAAATACACTTGCATATATACACCTTGACTGTGCAGCAACAGTCATATTTACAGGTGTGATTATGCAGTGCAAGTTAATAGATATGTACAGTATGAACAGTAAAAGAAAGACAAGTAATCACACTGGTCAACATTATATACAGAATAAACAGCTAAATATGAATACACTATAGGTTTGATATGTACAGTAGCAAGAATACACTATACATAGTCAGACAGAAGAAAATCAGTTCAGTCCAGTCGACATGTGTTTTTGCATTGCAATTTAGACAAAGCTAATAATCTACTGCTGTCCACATGACTGTTACCTCAGTAAAACATTTCCAACATTTGTTCACTTTAAATATCACTGAATAGATTCAATGAGCTGTACATATAGAAATCACTTTATTAAAGTGGCATCTTTGGATTTATTTAAGATGTGTCACACTTGTTTTACATAAAGATGTAGCTGTGTAAGATGTGGCTATACTATTCAACTTCCTTTTTCACCTCAGTATGTCAATAATAATAAAACATGTGCTCCAGTTCTACCAAGAAATGTTATTTCTCATGCAATATTACATTTTTATCCACCCACATTTGTTTACACAAATGGTTTATGGTGAGGTTATCACCTATACAGTGTCTTCAAAATATGACTTAAAAGAAAAAAAAGGGACTCACACTGTGGCATGTTATAGTGAGTGATCAGACTGGAGGACAGGGTGGTAGAAAGATTAGTAACATATGGAGGGTGATTGTGAACGCAGGAGGAACTCCTGTTACTGCAGATATAATCAGTAATGCTGCTGATGGTCAGTTTTTACAGAGAAAAAAGTCAAATCATCACTCTGAAGAATCTAAACTTCTGAGTGAATCCTCACTTTGACTTTCATCATCAGCGACCACAATGTAATACAGCTTATTAATATTGTGTAATAATACATATCGAACAGGTTCACATTTAATTCTCACTGTTTGTTCATTAATAGTCAAACTATTAAGAGTTTGTTTGAATTAAATATATATTCCTCAGCAGAAGAAATGTTCACAGCCACGGTGAGCAGCTCTGATATGAAGTCTGGCAGCATAAGCCTCGGCCATCCTCAGTGTGTTTGCTGCTACCAGAATAACTTCAGTTTATGACAAAGTGACCGTCAACAGATGGTTGTTTTTATTTTGAGTCTCTGGACAAACATGTGGAGCAGCTGGAAAACCACTTTTGATGGAGCTCTGAGTGATGTGAAAACATTTTAGGAGAGAAATGAGTGAGAAAAGTCGCCGAGCAGAGCTGGTCACGACGGCGAATGTGTGAGGTTTGGAGGCTCCTCAGACAAAATGCAGAGAGCATCAGAGCTGTACATGAGCTGAACACGAAGAGACACAAGTCCGCTATCGGCTCCCTTCACTGTCAGCCTTCAGCTCTTCTCCCACATTTAGTTTGGAGTGTTTTATCGATGAGGAGAAAACACAAGTGGCACGGCGTTCAGACTGCACAGAGGAGCCACGGGCTGGGTTGAGTCTCCACGGTTCTCATGGTGTGTTTAAGTGCAGCCTCGCTGCTCTGAGCTCTCCAACAGTCCACTCACACTCTCGTGTTGTCCCGAGTACGAACGGAAGGTAAGATGGCAGAAGTAGCTCCAGCTCCAGTCGCCGCTCCGGCTAAAGCAGCCAAGAAGAAGGCGGCGAGCAAACCGAAGAAGGCTGGCCCCAGCGTCAGAGACCTCATCCTCAAGTCTGTGTCCGCATCCAAGGAGCGCAACGGCGTGTCTCTGGCCGCCGTCAAGAAGGCTCTGGCTGCCGGAGGTTACGATGTGGAGAAGAACAAGGCCCGCGTTAAGGTCGCCATCAAGGCTCTGGTCACTAAGGGCACTCTGGTCCAGACCAAGGGCACCGGCGCCTCTGGCTCCTTCAAGATGAACAAGAAGGCTGCTGCTGAGCCCAAAGCCAAGAAGCCCGCAAAGAAAGCCGCTCCTAAAGCCAAGAAGCCCGCAGCCAAGAAAGCCGCAACACCCAAGAAGCCCAAGGCAGCAGCAGCCAAGAAGCCCGCCGCTAAGAAGTCCCCCAAGAAGGCCAAGAAGCCCGCAGCTGCAGCGGCCAAGAAGGCAGCAAAGAGCCCCAAGAAGCCCACCAAGAGCCCCAAGAAACCCGCAGCCAAGAAGGCCTCTGCAGCCAAGAAAGCTCCCGCTAAGAAGGCTGCCAAGCCCAAAGCCAAGAAGCCAGCACCCAAGAAGAAGTGAGCTGACGCAACTCAACGTCCTCACTACAAAAACAAAGGCTCTTCTAAGAGCCAACCACATCATTCACAAAGAGCTTATTTCTAGTATTCTTGATAAGTGAAGGAAAATATTGTAGGAGAAAAATGGCATTACATAAGACAGACCTTGGAGGCACTCAAATTAGTTTTATTACTTTTAAACAGCTGATATTTTACTGATTAACTGACATTTTAGTTGGCTGTGGAAAACACACACACTCTCTATCTATCTATCTATCTATCTATCTATCTATCTATCTATATATATATATATATATATATATATATATATATATCATGCCCGAAAATATATGGATTATACAATCAGACACCACACATACAGTTGAAACTGATACTAAAGTGAAGATCATCATTGATTTGATTTTGAAGTCCAAAAAGTCTCATGTCTGCTGAGTTCAGTGAAATTTGTTTAGTGTCACTGTTAATTACAGTTTTGTTCATGATCATAGTCCATCTGGATTTAAAACATGAATAAATAAGCACAAAACCTATGCGCACACACACACACACACACACACACACACACACGGACGGCTCCCATTACAATCAAGAGATGGACGCCTTCTAAGCTGAGCTCTTACTGTCTGATTTGTAATCATTACACATCTGGTTTTCCATAATTTATTATTTACAATATTAATGACTACCTGGAATAATTCTTTTTTGTTAGGAAACAGACATTTTTTGTTCAGTAAGTCTATTGGTAGGTGTTCCTGTGTTTCATCCTCATTACAGTTAATCAGAGGACAGGTTTTAGTGGTGGGAAAACAGCTCCATGAGACAGTTACACAGACTGGCAATCTATTGATAGTAATGAGCCACTTAACATCACAAATGCTTTTTGAAAGACTACTAGATATATTTTTATAGGTAATAAAACCTCCATATTTAAATTCATTTATTTTATTAAAAATCATTTTACTTGATAAGCCAGACCAATCTAAGTTGCAATCCAATCCAAATCCAACCAGTCCAAGACTTGAACTGATTTATAAAGTCACCATATATTAATTTATAGTACAGACCCTGCCTGGCTCTTCCTCTCCTCTTTCTCCACATCCACGGTCACCGATCCAGACAGGGTTCCTTTGAATGGCGACATACATATTTTTTACAAATGCTATTTTTAATCTTATATTATACAGCACCAAGTCCTCTATATTCTTTTTTTTACTTTTAAATAAAATATTCCTTTTGGCAACCTCTGTAGCAGTTCCCCATATTAAATTAACACAAATTTGATTTAATTTGATTATTATTTTGTTTGGAGGTGGAAAAATACTAGGTAGGAATAGAAGTTTGGATAGGATGAATGTTTTGACTATGTTCACTCTCAGACTGTAACTGGTATCTTTATTTTCCCATTTTTAATTTCAAATAGTTTTTCCCCGTTTATATTACTAATATCTATGTTATTAACACTACTAAGACTTAGTAGTAGGCTACTAAGACTAAGACTAAGTTGAAAGAGTGATACTGACCAAGTTGTGAGAATATAATACTGTTGTACTTCAGTGGATCATCTGACAGTACTAGCTTTGATGTCAGTTCAGTATGTATGGGCTGCTGTCCAGTGAGGGGCAGCAGGGCTTGTTGGAGATGCATGTGACTGAACTGCAAATGTATGTAATGAAATGTAAGAGAAATACTGACATGCAGGTTGAAATTTCTCCTTAAATGGTTACAATACAATGAGGAAAAAAAAAAAAAAGTTTTAGGTACATGAATAAATTTTAACTCTTTGGAGCAATCACTCATAGATTCTGAAACTATCTAGAAGTAGTTAATTAGAAATACATTTGATTTGATTCAGACACATCCATTACGGTCCATAACTAAGGTTGAAGTCTAATACTAAACAAAATAATTTACAATGTACCAACCCATAACCCAAAATCCTTTTCAGATCTAAATTTCAAAAAAAAAAAAAGGTAGAAAATTTTATAATGAAATATTATTCGATATTAATTCAACATAGCGGAGTTGCGTTCTTTAGTGAGGAGTGAGGTGGCTCTTAAAAGAGCCTTTGTGGTTGTTGGGTGAGCAGAGGGTTTAAGCGCGCTCTCCACGGATGCGGCGGGCCAGCTGAATGTCTTTGGGCATGATGGTGACTCTCTTGGCGTGGATGGCGCAGAGGTTGGTGTCCTCAAAGAGGCCGACCAGGTAAGCCTCGCTGGCCTCCTGCAGAGCCATGACAGCGGAGCTCTGGAAGCGCAGGTCGGTCTTGAAGTCCTGAGCGATTTCTCTGACGAGGCGCTGGAAGGGCAGCTTGCGGATGAGCAGCTCGGTGGATTTCTGGTAACGACGGATCTCACGGAGAGCCACGGTACCGGGCCTGTAACGGTGAGGCTTCTTGACGCCGCCGGTGGCCGGGGCGCTCTTACGGGCAGCCTTGGTGGCCAGCTGCTTCCTGGGGGCTTTGCCTCCGGTGGATTTACGAGCGGTCTGCTTGGTTCTTGCCATCGCTTCTTGTTTCTCTCAACAGGAGAAAAGTGTAGTAAAGAGAGGAGACACGCTGCTCTTAAAGTGTGAGAGCGGCTGTGAAACGATGACGCTGCTTCAGACCTCCGGCTCCTGATTGGTTAGGGGCTCCTGCTGGAGCTCAGCGCCGCCTTGAGGAGCGACCCACCGCCCAAATCTCTGCTGCTTATTGGCGGAAAATCAGTCGAGAGAAGTCCGCCAAAATCCAAAGCGGCTCCTCTGTAGAAACCTGTTTTCTGGTTGGTCTGACAGGACCCCCTCCTCTCTCTCCCCGACAATATAACGGTGGGTTGTGTCTGTGATCGCCACATTTTCTCTGAGTCGTAACTCTAGAAAGTATCTGAAAGATGAGTGGACGTGGCAAAACCGGAGGCAAAGCCAGAGCTAAGGCAAAGACCCGCTCCTCCCGTGCCGGGCTTCAGTTCCCCGTCGGCCGTGTCCACAGGCTGCTCCGCAAAGGTAACTATGCCGAGCGTGTCGGTGCCGGTGCCCCCGTCTACCTGGCGGCCGTGCTGGAGTACCTGACCGCTGAGATCCTGGAGTTGGCTGGAAACGCTGCCCGCGACAACAAGAAGACCCGTATCATCCCCCGTCACCTGCAGCTGGCTGTCCGCAACGACGAGGAGCTCAACAAACTGCTGGGCGGAGTCACCATCGCTCAGGGCGGCGTGCTGCCCAACATCCAGGCTGTTCTTCTGCCCAAGAAGACCGAGAAGCCCGCCAAGTCCAAGTAAAACGGCTCACTGCTGTGAACGACACAAAGGCTCTTTTAAGAGCCACCCACACTTTCATCAAAGAGCTGTTTCTCATGTCTGTGACTTGCTATTAATGGTGGGAAGTTTGGTTCTTTTTTAAGAGTCAGATCATTTAACTCTTCTCACCAAGAAGAGCCAACTCTTTAAACTCCTAACCGCTCTTCGTATTACCACTTATAGAGCGATTCACTCTCAAGCTTTAAAATTTCCATGAAACTCCCATTTCTACGCTACAGACTATTCCAAAATCGGAAATGTAACAAATCACATTTTAAATTCATCCATTTTGAACCAGGGACCTGATTTACCTTTTGTGTAGATCCATTGCAAATACAATAAATTAAACACCCGAAATATCTACTTGTGTTGATGTTAAACACTGCAGAGAATACAGGGTGCACATGGTTTTCATAGGGTGAAATTGAGTTCACAAACACCACACTATGCTCGTATCATCATAATGAAGATGTTGATTAACTAATTCACTTTTACTTGAATTATTTCCAACCAATTATAATTTCGATCAGTCCACAGTCAAATGTTTGTTTTTTTTTTTACATTGATGAGCACAGGTAGTTGAACTCTCCTTGTTGTTTCCCTCCGCGACAGTACAGTAACTGTCATTCATTTTCTACAGTCTAATTTAATTGTATGTAGTCTTTTCACCTGTGTTTGCATATTTGTTTTACATTAATAGTTTTATATTTAAAAAAAAAAATCTGATTTACCTTACAGGTCTAAGTTTAATGTAGCCTATTTTCTGTCTCATGCTGCTACGGGGTGAATGAATTTCACCAAAAATCCAGCAGTATCTGTCTGTAAAGGATTCATTTGAAAATACTGTAATCAATAAGTATTACCTTGTAGCCTACAACCTATTTCTTATAATAATAGTAATATCCATTGCACTGGTAATAGGAATTATGCAATATGAACAACTAAGAGCTAAGTTCATAAAGAGTCGTCATTTAGTGTACACACACACACACGTTTTCTAAACTTGTAACAAAACTTTGTGCCACTAAGATGAACATCTTGGGAACCAAAAGAGGGCGTCATGTCGACTGTCAGTTTGGCATCAATATAATGCATTTATTTAATTGTACTAGATGACTAATACTACTATTAAGTAAATTCAGGAATAAGCTCTTTGTGAGTGATGTGGTTGGCTCTTAAAAGAGCCTTTGTTTTTGTAGTGAGGACGTTAGTTGAGTTGCGCCAGCTCACTTCTTCTTGGGTGCTGGCTTCTTGGCTTTGGGCTTGGCAGCCTTCTTAGCAGGAGCTTTCTTGGCTGCAGGGGCCTTCTTGGCTGCGGGTTTCTTGGGGCTCTTAGTGGCCTTCTTGGGGCTCTTGGTGGGCTTCTTGGGGCTCTTTGCTGCCTTCTTAGCTGCAGCTGCGGGCTTCTTGGCCTTCTTGGGGGACTTCTTAGCGGCGGGCTTCTTGGCTGCTGCTGCTGCCTTGGGCTTCTTGGGTGTTGCGGCTTTCTTGGCTGCGGGCTTCTTGGCTTTAGGAGCGGCTTTCTTTGCGGGCTTCTTGGCTTTGGGCTCTGCAGCAGCCTTCTTGTTCATCTTGAAAGAGCCGGAGGCGCCGGTGCCCTTGGTCTGGACCAGAGTGCCCTTAGTGACCAGAGCCTTGATGGCGACCTTAACGCGGGCCTTGTTCTTCTCCACATCGTAACCTCCGGCAGCCAGAGCCTTCTTGACGGCGGCCAGAGACACGCCGTTGCGCTCCTTGGATGCGGACACAGACTTGAGGATGAGGTCTCTGACGCTGGGGCCAGCCTTCTTCGGTTTGCTCGCCGCCTTCTTCTTAGCTGCTTTAGCCGGAGCGGCGGCTGGAGCTGGAGCTACTTCTGCCATCTTACCTTCCGTTCGTACTCGGGACAACACGAGAGTGTGAGTGGACTGTTGGAGAGCTCAGAGCAGCGAGGCTGCACTTAAACACACCATGAGAACCGTGGAGACTCAACCCAGCCCGTGGCTCCTCTGTGCAGTCTGAACGCCGTGCCACTTGTGTTTTCTCCTCATCGATAAAACACTCCAAACTAAATGTGGGAGAAGAGCTGAAGGCTGACAGTGAAGGGAGCCGATAGCGGACTTGTGTCTCTTCGTGTTCAGCTCATGTACAGCTCTGATGCTCTCTGCATTTTGTCTGAGGAGCCTCCAAACCTCACACATTCGCCGTCGTGACCAGCTCTGCTCGGCGACTTTTCTCACTCATTTCTCTCCTAAAATGTTTTCACATCACTCAGAGCTCCATCAAAAGTGGTTTTCCAGCTGCTCCACATGTTTGTCCAGAGACTCAAAGTAAAAACAACCATCTGTTGACGGTCACTTTGTCATAAACTGAAGTTATTCTGGTAGCAGCAAACACACTGAGGATGGCCGAGGCTTATGCTGCCAGACTTCATATCAGAGCTGCTCACCGTGGCTGTGAACATTTCTTCTGCTGACCAATGTTTGATATAAATAAATTGTTAATATTCTACCATTCTACTACTACGGGATAAATAAATATACAGCTACTATGTTTTCTAATTTATTTTGGCTGAATATTAATAAAAACATCATCGTGTATCACACAATAGTATACACCTGATACTTGAGGATTTACAATTTGTTCCAAAATTGTAGGGTAACTCAGCTTAGCTTTTCAGAGATAAGATAAACACTTTGATCCAAAATGACCTCCAGCAGCGTCACTAATGGAACTGATTAGGAAAATCATACAGACACTACTTCTGGCTTGGCTCATATGTATTGCATTAGAGGCAGTGGTGCAAAGTAATGATACATTATATTAACAATAAAAAAGGGACAAATGTTGAGGCATTGATATGTGGAGGTATAGATTACATTACACATATTACGCAACAAAAGATAAGTCAGTGAAAAGGTTTCTACACTGAACTTTGATACAATTGAGTGCAAATGAAATGCTCCCACTGTGACTCCTTCCAGCAAAGCAATAGAAAGCTATATTAGAATGTATTAAATCAAAACTAGAGCTTGTTTGTATTTTATTGACATAATGATGTGAAAAATTACCCATAGTTTATTACCTTCTGTGTCTGATTATCAAGCTGAAAAGTGTGGTGGTGCCCCAGAAACAGGATCTATATGGAGTGCTGACAGGATCTAGCAGAACAGACTTGAGATTGACACTCTGTACCATGATTTACTCATTTCTCACAGCAGTATAACAGCTCCATATGTACATATTTGTACAAATGAACCACTGAGGTGTTATGTGTTTCAAAGTGTGAACAAAGATCAGCCTGTTTCATAAAACTGGTTTGGAGCTACTGTTTGAAGTCAGGTGTGGTTTAGTTTATGACCTTGAAACACGGGAACACACAATGTTTTCAGCCACAAAAGAGAACTTGTGGTAGTGTTGTCTAGCAGCACCTTAGAATTCAGACTGTCAGAAGTAGAGATGGTGTCATATGCTTTGTTAGGTCTATGTGTGGCTTCTATGACAGTAACTTATTCAAAAGTAGCACAAAAATGCAGCGGACTATAAGGTGGTAAAATAACTCTGCTTCTGCTTTTTTTGAATAGTTATCCTTAAGTTGAATAGATTGAGCCATAGATTGCAAAATGTAACGTCTAACAAAAAGAACCAAGAAACAAAGGCCAGGGACAAGTTTGAAGAGACAATGTTTAGATGAAAGAAGCTTAACTGCTTTTGTTAGATCAATGTTTGGCTTCTATGACTGTTTTCTTTGCAAAGCTCTCTAAGATGAATTACTTTAGCTGTTGGACTCCAAAATGCAATCAGATTAATACATCACTGTATTAGTCGCTACTTCATCTTTCTTCGCCTTCTTGGGAGCCAAGTCAAATGATCCAGCTGATTAACAAAGTTCCTATCACTAATAATTACAAGTCAGCATTTTACTACGCAGTTAGTAAAACAGACATTTCAGGAGACTGGTTTCATTCAGAGAAGTTGATACAATGCTGCCAAGTGACAGTAGTTACTTAACAGAAAGCTACAGATAAAAGATCAATTGAACTTAGAAGCTCAAGTCTAAGCCGCTCAAATTTAATGTGCACATAAAATCTTATGTCGCTTATTTATAAAAGTACAAATAAGGTGGAAGTCAGCGCTTTAAGAAAGTGTGCGGCCCTTAAAAGGACCTTTGTTTTGTTGGTGAAGAGGATAAGGAGTTTAACCGCCGAAGCCGTACAGAGTGCGTCCCTGCCTCTTGAGAGCATAGACCACATCCATGGCGGTGACGGTCTTTCTCTTGGCGTGCTCGGTGTAGGTGACGGCATCACGGATGACGTTCTCCAGGAAAACCTTCAACACACCGCGAGTCTCCTCGTAGATGAGACCGGAGATACGCTTGACTCCACCACGGCGAGCCAGACGGCGGATAGCGGGCTTGGTGATTCCCTGGATGTTATCACGGAGAACTTTACGGTGACGCTTGGCGCCTCCTTTACCGAGTCCTTTTCCTCCCTTCCCGCGACCACTCATTTTTACTGTTCAGATGGCGACTGCACAATAATACCCAACTGTAGTGTTCCCCGCTATTTACAGCTTGTCTGAGGACGTGACAGAAAACAGAGGCGGCCCTAGTGTTCTTCTTCTTTGGTCTTTCATGACGGTTGATGGATGGTTAACTCTTCGGCGCCACCTACTGAACAGCCGCATTCATCCATGGACAACGTGTCTCCTGTAAGACTTTGAAGTAAAAAGAAAAGCTCAAGTGAAAAGTCATAGGAGTTATTTGCCCTTTCACCTTGTAGTTAATTACGAATGATGTCATGTGTAAATCTGGCTCATTCAGCTTCAACCAAGCTGCGATGTGTCAGTTCAGAACCTCGGACAGCGACAGCCATAAGCCTCACAGGAAAAGAGGACAGGAAGCTCTAGCTGACCATGTTTTGATCCTACTGAAAGGGCCATTTTGATTATTAATGTTACTTATCCCATACAACTATTTAATTGAATCACATGGAAAAAACACACTTTAACATAACAAAAAAGCAAAACCAGGCCTTGCACATGTAGTTTCCACCTTTACAGTTTTATGTGAAAAAGGTAAGAAACCATCCAAGGTTGTCTCTCTGACACACAGAGAGCAGATGAATCACTCAGTCACTCAATCAGAGGCATTTTGGCTGAGAGAAACTTGAACGGAACATGGTCGAAAGCCTCAACTAAGTCCCACTAAGGAGTTAAGGAGCGAGACACTCGACTGTGTCTCTGTACCCCCAGGAAAAGTTTAATTTGATAAACATATAGCACATGGAGACATACTGCAATTAAGTCATACCCAGACAATCTTTAGTGACTGTATTGTGTGAAGGTGCCTCCTAGTTCTGTCTGCCTGACACATATTAAAGCTGTCCATGGCTGCGCTATATGCCCCAAATTTAGCTAGTTTTGGATTCACCTGAGACAGGGAATGACCTCCAAAACCTCCCGGTCCTAACCGTCATGTCCTCATGTTGGATTGTTATGAAAAAATAGACTGCCAAAACTGCTGCCTTCAAGAGGCTCCTTTGAAAAGTTTTCCTGGCATATTACCTCTAAAGTACTCAAGATACTAGATTAGATAGAATAGAAGCTGATGTTATTCAAGCAAAATCAGAAATCAGAAAAAGCCTCATTGCCATTCTCAACATCATTCTGGTGTTGTTGGTGCATGTCAAACATTCTCTAAATATAAGAAAGATAAGAAAATCAAGTATTAAAAATATAAGCTAATGACTGACCACAGCCTCCTGCCAGAGGGGAGGGTCTCAAAGAGTTTGTGTCCGGGGTGGATGTGAGGGATCAGCCACAATCTTTCCTTCATGCCTCACAGTCATGGAGAGATGGAAGATTGCAGCCAGTTGCTTTCTCTGCAGACCGGATGACACACTGCAGTCTGTCCTTGACAGTGGCAGCAGTGTACCCGATGGTGATGGAGGAGGTGAGGATGGACTGATGGCTGTGTAGAAGTGCACCATCGTTGTCTTTGGCAGGTGGGAGCTGATGTTCAGCTCCAGTTCCCAGGAAGCTGAAAGACTCCACAGTGTCAATTGTGGATCCTGACCTTGATTCCTGTGGAAACCAAGTCCTGGTAGATGTAGTGGAGGGCCAAGTTGACTGCATCGTTGTCTACAGACCTGTTGGCTCTGTAGGCAAACTGCAGGGGGTCCAGGAACGGGTCAGTGATGGCTTTCAGGTGTGAAAGCACAAGGACTCTGTAGTGTAAAATTTTATGAATGCTGCTTAATTAACTGAGTGCCAAATTATTTTAAACTGTAATTTCCTGTTTTTCTCTTTTCTTTCATGTTTTCTTAGAACTATGGTTTGAGTATGTAACAAGTATGTGGACTGGAATACTATGCATGGTCTGAAACAGTTAAGTTGATATAATATGGACACTGGTAACTGGAAACATTTAATCATTGTTAATCACTGGAACTTGTTTAAGGTGAAGCATAATATAATCAAAATAATATAATCTTTTGAAACTTGAAATGCACATATAATCACACCGAATGCTGTAAAACAGAGAGGGAGCACAAATGTTTGAGCGCCTGTTTCTTTAAGGATGGCTTGATCTGACGAGCGCCCAGGATGGGGGGAGTTGGGCGCTGACACTTACAGTAGCAGAGCTTAGAAATGTGGTCTGTGTTAAAAGGGATGAGCACTCAAGATATGATAATGAGCACCTGTTTGCTCAAGGCCAGCTTGACCTGACTTGGGTGTGTAGTCTGTGTTAAATTGTGAAACTTACAATATAACTCTGTTAAAACTTGTAGCAATGTGAAACTTATAAAACTTTGTGTGAAATATATAAAACTTTTAAAAGTACAGTTAAAGGATCTGTGACATAATGGTGTAAGAAGGTAAAGTTTTTTGTTTTTTTTATAGTATAACTATAAAGTAGAATCTAATGGTGTCATCCAGTGAAGAGTAAAACAAGAGAAAATATCTTGGCCACAGTAGACCAAGAACAGTAGGTGTGAGACGAGACACCATTAAAGGATGGAAAATCCCCCAAATCCAGGCTGGAAAAGTACCAGATGGATGTGCCTGTGTGAAAAATTACACCATTGTGTCATATCAAAAGTTGAATATTGATAGGCTGGACATAGACATGAACAGACAGAGGGGACTGGAAATTTGCATAAAGGTATATAAGTGAAAGTCCAAGTCAGCGAATTCAGTCTTTACCTCATGACTCGGGCTTTGTATTGTCTGTCAAGATAATAAAAGCTCTATCTGCTGCCCATCCTGATGAATCGTCCCCTTTGTCTTTCAAAGTTCAGGTCGTTGGCCAGGCCTTGGTGGTTGGAGTGGGAGGCTGTAGGCCTGTAGCTGGTTCCTGAGCCCTTTCCTGACAGACGCAGAGTCGAGCTGAGAAGTGATGTTGTAGCTTCTCAGAGTACAGTCGTTTAGCCTCTTTCACCACCTTGCTAAACTTGTACTTCGCCTCTTTAAATCTGTCCTTATCCCCACTCCTGAAGGCCTCTTCCATTTTTGAGAAACTTTATTGAAAATATAATTCAAAGAAAGGAAAACAAAAGAATATGGAAACAAAGGCATACAAGCAAAACAAAGAAAAACAGTTAAAATAGACAAAACATGAAAGCCTCTTCCTTAGCTGTCGGAGTTTAGCTCATCCTGGTTAGAGCAGTTCTCACGGAAGCTGATGACATCACAGCCTCTGTGTACTCATCCAGGCTGTTTGGTAGCAGTCTTGAACACATCCCAGTCAGTAGAGTCCAAACAAGCCTGAAGATCCTCTACAGCCTCACTGCTCCACTTCCTTGAAGTCCTCACTACAAGCAATCGAACAACTAAATGTTGGCAAAACCCTGGTCCAGATGGCGTACCCACTGAATTTTTATCATTTATCTGATGATATCTCAAACCTGCTTATCCCAAAGTACAATGAAAGTGACGGTGGAAGGAAAAATACCATGGTCCTTAATAAGACAGTGATTGACAGTGACGTGGTCATCAAATACAAGCTTGAAGAACTTTAATCAAAAAGCCATGTTTTAGATTTTTGATATGAAGGAAGAAGAATCAAACAATAGGAGGGGAAAAGGGTTTTTACATGATTACAGTTTTTCTCAATTGCTAAAACACAATTTTTGAAACCTTGCTCCATTTTCTGAAAACATTAAACACAAAACCACATCTTCAAGCACCATTTACAAAAACCAAATTACAAATTACAAAAGCAAATAGTGTAGTGCAGTAAATTAGCAATTACAAAAATACAGTCGTATACTGTACCTGTTCTCTTCTTTGAATGGTGGACACAGAAAATCAGAACAGAAAAGTTCTGCTTCCCTGTCAGTCAATGGCCAAGAACATGGTCTACGATTGTTAACAGTCAGCACAATTAGCTAAATGAGTTCAGGCAACTGAGAACTTTGTTCAGCCAATGGCTTTTAGTGTTTTTCAAACTGAGAGAAACTTCATAGCCACCTTCAAGTTATTGGACGATGCACTCTACCACTGAGCCCCAATATATTGTGACTTTAATAATTAATGAGTTCTGTATTGCACTGATGAATGATGTATTAATGATAAACTCGTAGTAAAATATCCTATACAAACATATAGTACTTGCTCAAATGTATGCAGATCTGATAGTGAAAATTCACATTTAAAAGTATATAAATGATGAACTGAAACCAAAACGGCTAGTAAATATACAACAGGTGAACCATCTATTTATATAATCAATTTAATGAATAATAAAAAAAAAAAAAACTAGCCCTAATAATAATAATAATTAAATGCACATGATTTCTAACAGGAATAAGCTCTTTGTGAATGATGTGGTTGGCTCTTAGAAGAGCCTTTGTTTTAGTAGTGAGGACGTTGGTTGAGTAGCGCCAGCTCACTTCTTCTTGGGTGCTGGCTTCTTGGCTTTGGGCTTGGCAGCCTTCTTAGCGGGAGCTTTCTTGGCTGCAGGAGCCTTCTTGGCTGCGGGTTTCTTGGGGCTCTTGGTGGGCTTCTTGGGGCTCTTTGCTGCCTTCTTGGCCGCTGCAGCTGCGGGCTTCTTGGCCTTCTTGGGAGACTTCTTAGCGGCGGGCTTCTTGGCTGCTGCTGCTGCCTTGGGCTTCTTGGGTGTTGCGGCTTTCTTGGCTGCGGGCTTCTTGGCTTTAGGAGCGGCTTTCTTTGCGGGCTTCTTGGCTTTGGGCTCAGCAGCTGCCTTCTTGTTCATCTTGAAGGAGCCGGAGGCGCCGGTGCCCTTGGTCTGGACCAGAGTCCCCTTGGTGACCAGAGCCTTGATGGCGACCTTAACGCGGGCCTTGTTCTTCTCCACATCGTAACCTCCGGCAGCCAGAGCCTTCTTGACGGCGGCCAGAGACACGCCGTTGCGCTCCTTGGATGCGGACACAGACTTGAGGATGAGGTCTCTGACGCTGGGGCCAGCCTTCTTCGGTTTGCTCGCCGCCTTCTTCTTGGCTGCTTTAGCCGGAGCGGCGGCTGGAGCTGGAGCTACTTCTGCCATCTTACCTTCCGTTCGTACTCGGGACAACACGAGAGTGTGAGTGGACTGTTGGAGAGCTCAGAGCAGCGAGGCTGCACTTAAACACACCATGAGAACCGTGGAGACTCAACCCAGCCCGTGGCTCCTCTGTGCAGTCTGAACGCCGTGCCACTTGTGTTTTCTCCTCATCGATAAAACACTCCAAACTAAATGTGGGAGAAGAGCTGAAGGCTGACAGTGAAGGGAGCCGATAGCGGACTTGTGTCTCTTCGTGTTCAGCTCATGTACAGCTCTGATGCTCTCTGCATTTTGTCTGAGGAGCCTCCAAACCTCACACATTCGCCGTCGTGACCAGCTCTGCTCGGCGACTTTTCTCACTCATTTCTCTCCTAAAATGTTTTCACATCACTCAGAGCTCCATCAAAAGTGGTTTTCCAGCTGCTCCACATGTTTGTCCAGAGACTCAAAGTAAAAACAACCATCTGTTGACGGTCACTTTGTCATAAACTGAAGTTATTCTGGTAGCAGCAAACACACTGAGGATGGCCGAGGCTTATGCTGCCAGACTTCATATCAGAGCTGCTCACCGTGGCTGTGAACGTTTCTTCTGCTGAGGACTAACTTATTTTGAAATTTAATTAAATAAACAATTGATGGATCAACTATTAACGATCAAACAATGAAAAGTAAATTCGAGCGTTTCATTGTTTTGTTGCTAAATATATATTTCGTAAAAATGTCTATATTACATGACACAAACCAAATGTCAGCGACTGAGCATTTCGGATTCTTCAGACACATTCTAAGACACATTTTATTTATTTATTTATTTTTCTTTGTTCTTCACATTATTTATACACAGCGGTGGCAATAATTAGAAGAATGTTTATGGTCATTGTCCTCTATACTTTCTTATCCATAATGCCATCAATTTTCACTAAGTCACCTGCTCCTGAGGCTGAAATGTCACCCCACACCATAACACAACATAACTTTTGGCAAGGCATGTGTTGCTAAACTGTTTAAATTTCAAACAACACTTTATGCCAATCTTCCGTTGTCCATTTATTATGTTATTTTGAAACATTTCCAGCCTTTCAATCCATTTTTCTCCTTCACTAATGGTTTCTTTTCCGCTATTCTGCCAACGAGTCCTTCTTCACCCAGTTTCCGACGCTCAGTTCTTGAAGACACTGTTGCACCATTAGTCATTGTTGTGTTGATCTCGTCACACAGTTCTTGTGATGTCTTTCTTTGGTTTCTATGACTGAGAATTTTATGATGCTTCACTTGTCTGTCTAAGTTTCTTTTTTCTACCTCTCCCCTTTTGGTTCTGGTGTGAATTGGTGGCAACATGACCTCTGAAGTGTACTTGACAGTGCTTGGACTACATCTCTAGCCTAAATTTCCTTATGATCGCTCCATTCCTTGGTTTATTGAGCATGACAGTGTAGATATTTCATTTGTTTTATGGGAATCTCAATGACCAGTTCAACAACTGAAACCTCTTAAGTATGCCAAGTGTTCTAATAATTTTCACCACCACTGTATGAATTCATATATTGTTATATCTTTTCCAAGTTATTCAGATAGCGGCAAACACACTGAGGATGGCAGAGGCTTACGGTGCCAGACTTTATGTCAGAGCTGCTCACCGTGGCTGTGAACGTTTCTTCTGCTGAGGACCAAATTTTGAACAAATTCAGATTTCAGTTCCACACTTTAGTCAGTATCAGTGGATCAATTAGTAAAATTAAATCCACACTCCTCCTGCCCAAGTAGTGTTTGTAGTCCATTTAGACAGAATTCTAAAACGATATATTAAATGATATCAAATTTAAAAACTGAAGAGTTACTTTTCAGAGACAATGATGAGAAATGTATATCTCACCTCTGGCATGATTTGATTTTGTTAAAAGTTAAATCATTTAAAAATATATAAACTAAAAATAAAAATTTGCAGAAGCACCTCCTGAATTTGTTTGTGGTGATAATGTTCACAATCCTCATGTTACTACAAAATTCAAAAATTCACAATTCTTAGAAACCAGAGCCTGCAAACATAAGCCATCCAACATTTTGAGTTTGAGAATTTGTTTAACTTCAATATTAATGTTCATCTGCCACTCTGCATCATTACAAAGTACCTATTTGAGTAGTTAAGCTTCAGAGGCTTGCTCATGAAAACAAAATGATTACTTTTGTCATTTTGCACTAGTGGCTTTTCTGAAACAATTGTGGTAGAAGAAGTATTTTTAATATTGTTATATTGTTACTGCACATTTTTCTATTGTTGTAGGTAGTTGATTTAAAAAAAGCCTAAAATGTTTATGCTGTGTTTCACCATTAACTAACTCAAGGCACACATACATACAATGATTACGATTACTACCCATGCATTTACTTGGTATCAGATCAATACCAAAATTCCCAGTATCGCCCACCCTTGCTAGGTAACCCTATAAAACTAATGAGACAGGTTTACCTTCCATTAGAAAACCTATTCAATTATGACCTAATCAATACAAGACAAGGGTTTAATTTAATTAAGTAAATTGACAAGATTAGATACAACGTTATACAACCATGGCTTCCGTTAACTTTTTTTTTGAAATACAGCTCTTAGTTGAAGTGGTGGGTGGTCCTGAAAAGGACCTTTGTGGTTGTCGTAAACGTGGAGTTTACTTGGAGCTGGTGTACTTGGTGACGGCCTTTGTTCCCTCAGACACGGCGTGCTTGGCCAGCTCACCGGGCAGCAGGAGGCGGACAGCGGTCTGGATCTCCCTGGAAGTGATGGTAGAGCGCTTGTTGTAGTGAGCCAGACGAGAGGCCTCTCCGGCGATGCGCTCAAAGATGTCGCTCACGAACGAGTTCATGATGCCCATAGCCTTGGAGGAGATCCCGGTGTCGGGGTGGACCTGCTTCAGGACCTTGTACACGTAGATGGCATAGCTCTCCTTCCTGGAGCGTCTCCTCTTCTTGCCGCTCTTGGTGGCTTTGGAGACGGCTTTCTTAGAGCCCTTCTTCGGTGCTTTTGGTGCGTCAGGCATGTTTGCTTCAAACTAACTTTTCTGAAACTGATGGGTTGTGTAACTTCTGAACGCTTGATATATATGTGCTGATGCAAATGAGGCTGTGCTGTTGCTCGCACAGGATTGGCTGAGTTGTTGTGCATAGGACGCATGCGTTATTCTAAAGCAATCGCCTAACAGCAAAAACTTGTTTTTACGATCACCAACTACCATCTGCCTCAGCCTGAACCATGTCGTGCTTGTGAAGGTTCAGTGTCTTGGATGAGCCCATGGATGGATGGAATTATTATTATTATATCTCTTATTATCATTGCTGTCTCTCTCTACCCATCAGCCAAATCAAATGACAGTTTTTCTCATTTGCTAAAGCAGAGTTTCTGAAACCTTGCTCCATTTTCTGAAAACATTAAACACAAAATCTGATCTTCAAGCACCATTTACAAAACCTTTGATTCCTCTTGCAGAATCAAAGTTTCACCTTAAAACACTTTTACCTGTGCTCAAAACCAAAAACACTGCTCTCAAATTATAAACAAAGCGATGAAATGACACTATCAAGCAGTCAGTAAACCATGCACAAGAAACAGAAAACACATTGTTCAAAACATGTTATTGGGGAGAAGTACATTTTTAATCTGAAAACAAATTTCATGTTTTCCCATCATTGTCTTTTGATGGATTAAAACATGTTCTATCATAGGAGAACAAAGTTGCTCAGAAATTACTACTCTGCTTCTGCTCATTTCTTTTGTTCTTCCTCCTCCTTGTACTGTTTTTACAGCACTATACCCTGCATCTCACAAACTTCTCCTTTGTCTCTGTGATATTGTAATTCTTGTTCTTTGTTGATATGAATCTGCAACCAGTCAAAATCTATTGAGCCATCAGTACTGCAAACAAATGGAAAACACAATGTTCAGGGTCAGACTATTTGTGTATTGTACAGTAGGCTATACAGCCTACAATGCGCTGTACTACAGTATATAATACTAAAAAGGGACAAAAATTTTGCCAGCCTCCTCTTCCCTACCTTGCATACAGTTTATTCCATGCATTCTCAGACTCTCATCCTCACCAACAACTTGTTTGCTCTCTGATCTGGCTTGTATTGGTTGCCACATCATTTGAAAGAGTGAAATCAATTTTCAGTGGTCGTGTTTAATCAATGACATGTCTGCTCTATTTGTGTTTGCAAATTTGGGTGACGTGCGTGCATTAGCGTGCAGAATGCGTTCAGAGTCTTGCTGAAAAGTGCAAGTCAGACCTGTAAAACTGTTCAAGATATTGACTGACTGCACATTTAGCTAAATGGGTTGAGGCAACTGAAATGGTTTCAGCAGTTGAGAAAAGACTTGCTAAAACAGTTAAAAACTCAAGCCTGGACAAAGAATCTTTTTTTGGAACAACATCTGTAAACAATCACTGAATATGAACAGTCATTTTAGATTTTTTTATATACGCTCATCTGTAGTGCTGCTTATATTCTCGGTACTACACTGCATAGTGTAGACATTGACAATAAAATGCAAGAGAATGAAGGTCATTGATTCCATTTTTTTTTAAAGAATACAGCTCTTAGTTGAAGTGGTGGGTGGTCCTGAAAAGGACCTTTGTGTTGTTGTCGTAAACGTGGAGTTTACTTGGAGCTGGTGTACTTGGTGACGGCCTTTGTTCCCTCAGACACGGCGTGCTTGGCCAGCTCACCGGGCAGCAGGAGGCGGACAGCGGTCTGGATCTCCCTGGAGGTGATGGTAGAGCGCTTGTTGTAGTGAGCCAGACGAGAGGCCTCTCCGGCGATGCGCTCAAAGATGTCGCTCACGAACGAGTTCATGATGCCCATAGCCTTGGAGGAGATCCCGGTGTCGGGGTGGACCTGCTTCAGGACCTTGTACACGTAGATGGCATAGCTCTCCTTCCTGGAGCGTCTCCTCTTCTTACCGCTCTTGGTGGCTTTGGAGACGGCTTTCTTGGAGCCCTTCTTGGGTGCTTTGGCTACCTCAGGCATGTTTGCTCCAGACTAGTTTTTCTGAAAGTGATGAAAGGGCTAGCTTTGGAACGCTTGATATGTATGTGCTGATGCAAATGACGCTGTGCTGTTGCTTGAAGAGGATTGGCTGAGTTGGCTGTTGCGTCTAACACAGAGCATACGTCACTCGAAAGCAACCGTCCAACAGCAGAAACTTCTTTTTACTACCACTCACACAAGACACTCACACACACGTGCACGTTACTGCATTAGTGAGACACATACAAGCATCTGAGTTGAAACCTGCATCTTCACCTTTATCCCTCAATGACTTACAAAGTAAGTTATGAAGTAAGTATATAATATTAATATCAATGTATATTATAAAATAATATTAATGCTATTGTACTTTATGTATACATGTTACAATAAAGAACATGAGCGAGGTCAGATCAGCACACTCTTCATCATGGTGGAGATGACCGTTTGTTTCACCAAATGGCTAATATGCATTGCTTTCTGCTGAATTTTTCTGTTGATTTCCCACATAAACACAAATTAATTTCTTTTCTACTTTCTTTTGTCTATGACCAGAAATCCCAGACGCAGAGATGCTGGAAGCTATGTGATCACCTCACACGCTGGACTGCCTGGACCTTGACAACCAATGACATTGTCTATATTGCAGTACTTTGTCTATATTTCAGTACTTTAAATACACGGTACTTATAATTTAACTGAGTATTCTGTTCTTTCATAAATTTAATTTGTTTGAATTACACCCAGACTTTTGTAAAGATTCCACACACATCTGTTTCAAATTAGGGAATGGCCTCGAAGGCTCACGTGTTTTCTGCCTGTTGCCCCCCAACGTGCCAGCCCCCCAAACGGGCGCAGAAGTGTGAGGGCCCGCTTTAATTCACAGTTTGTGTTTGAATAGTTCTTAATTTCCCATGCACAGGTTTTTTTTTAATAATTAAGAAACTATTTTACAATGAGATTATTGTAATGATGGTGATTGACTACAGGCTGAAGATGCCTCAGACCACATCAGTGAACATCCAGGGATTTGATATTGAAGTGTTGTTCAAGAATAAACTATTGGTCAGACAACACAGATGTTTGACTTTTTTCTTGCTTTTAAGCTCAGAATTCTCAGAATTTTGACTTTTAAACTCAAAATTCTGACATTTAAACTTTTTTCCCCACAGAATTCTGATTTATAAACTCAGAATTCTGACTTTTTTGGGGGGGAAAAAAGCCGGTCCTACATTATTACACTCCATCTACACATTAGACAAGCCCATTTTTAAAACGCGTCTTAAGACCGATTTCCTTCTTTGGCTTTTAACCCAGCATGACCCTGTTTCTATTTCTGCTTTATTATTATTTTAATACTGTTTATCGTTTATTGTTGTTTTTATATTGTCTCTTATGTCTTATGTCTTTGTTTCAGGTTCTATTTCATGTATAGCACTTTGTGTCAGCCGTGGCTGTCTTTAAAGGGCTTTATAAATAAAATTGAGTAGTAAGTAGTAAGAGTAGTAAGGTACTATGAGTTCTTTTAGATATGATGGTGCCTGACCATGAAGAGCTTTATATGTAAGGAGAAGAATTTTAAATTCTATTGTAGATTTAACTGGTAGCCAGTGGAAGAAAGCCAAAATGGGAGAGATGTGATTTCTGATCTTGGTTCCTGTCAGAACACGTGCAGCAACATTCTGAATTAGCTGCCAAGTCCTAAGAGACTTATTGGAGCAGCCTGATAACAGAGTTACAATAGTCCAGTCTAGAAGTAACAAATGTGTGCACTAGTTTTTCTGCATCTGCTTGAGACACAATGTGTCTGAATTTGGCAATGTTACGTAAGAATGCAGTCATCATTGTTTTATGTGGACATTAAATGACAAATTCTGATCAAAAACAACTCCAAGATACCTTAGATCTCAGGTAGGTAGGTAACTAACTAAGGTAACTAAGTCTCTAGAAAGAGAGTTTCTGAGGTGTTAGGTCCAATTACAAGAACTTACTAGTTTTGTCTGAATTTAACATCCAAAAATTGTAGGTTATCCAAGTTTTTATAACCTTAAGGCATGCTTAGAGTTTAGTTAAGTGATGGTTTCATCAGGCTTGATCAATAAATATAATTGGGTGTCGTCAGCATAGCAATGAAAATTAATGGAGTGATTCATAATAATGTTCCCTAAAGGAAGCATATATAAACTAAAAAGAAGTGGTCCTAGTACAGAACCTTGTGGGACTCTGTGACAAAGTTTGGTATGCATGGAGGATTCATCATTCAGTACATTTACATCATTTGCAGCAAGAAATTAGAATTTCTGATCGTATCAGATAATGACATGCATAAGACCGGATCACTTGTCTGAGTATACATGCTGTTCAGAGAATCGGATAAACGGCCAGAGCATGGCTGACTCTGTTATGCTAGGTGGCACTGCAGCCCTCTCAACAAAGAGCCACTTTTGGTTGATCTCTACTTATTAGCAACAACAAACTATCTGACAGTATTCAAACAAAGATGGCGCACGAGGAGATGGATGATGCTACAGCTGCATACATTTCATGCATTTGTCGTCTTAATAATGCATATAAAAAGAGCAACGGATGGCTTCCGGGTGAAAGCCCCGGTGGAAAATGTTGCGCATGCGCAGAGTGCACAATCCACTTCAGATCCGATTGCTGAGTATACATGGCGTTAAAAAGCCAACTATGAACAAATTGTCTAGGTGTTCTTGTCCAATTCTGAGATGTCCCATGTGGTCCGAAATAGGTCAGAAGTAGATCAGACTAAGGTGTTTACAAGGACTTTAAAAAGTCCAAACTAAGTCTGATACAATCAGAAATTCAAATTTCTTGCTGCATGTAAATGTGTTGACGTGAACAAACTGAGATCAATCTAAGACATACGACTTAAACCAGTTTAGGGCGATTCCTTTGATGCCAAATTTTTATGGTCTATGATGTCAAATGTGGCACTAAGATCTAACAGGACAAGTCCAAAAATGAATCCTTCGTCTGATGCCATTAGATCATTTGTAACTTTCACTAGTGCATTCTAAATCCTGACTGAAAATCCTCAAGTAAACTTTTTAAATGGAGAAATTCACACAGCTTTCTCAAGTATCTTAGAGAGAAAGGGAAGGTGTGATATCAGTCTAATTGGCCAGGGGACACAGTCTCTATTCTGAAGGATTGGGTGGGCTGCTGTTCTAATAGAGGCACAGAGAAACATGCAGCTCTGCTTCCTGATCGCAACTCTGGGCTGTCAATTTCAGTTGACTAATTAACTTGGCCAAGTTTGTAGATATGAGAGCTACACCATCTAAAGTGGAATGAAGGAGTCTCTCCTAAGCAGACCAGAAGTAAAACAGAATTTAAGGGTTTCATTTTCATGAGCCATGAAGACGAGAAACAAACTCTTAAATGAGAAGTGTGTGGCCCTTAAAAGGACCTTTGTTTTGTTGGTAAAGAGGATAAGGAGTTTAACCGCCGAAGCCGTACAGAGTGCGTCCCTGTCTCTTGAGAGCATAGACCACATCCATGGCGGTGACGGTCTTTCTCTTGGCGTGCTCAGTGTAGGTGACGGCATCACGGATGACGTTCTCCAGGAAAACCTTCAACACACCGCGAGTCTCCTCGTAGATGAGACCGGAGATACGCTTGACTCCACCACGGCGAGCCAGACGGCGGATAGCGGGCTTGGTGATTCCCTGGATGTTATCACGGAGAACTTTACGGTGACGCTTGGCGCCTCCTTTACCGAGTCCTTTTCCTCCCTTCCCGCGACCACTCATTTTTACTGTTCAGATGGTGACTGCACAATAATACCCAACTGTAGTATTCCCCGCTATTTACAGCTTGTCTGAGGACGTGACAGAAAACAGAGGCGGGTCTGGGGTTCTTCTTCTTTGGTCTTTCATGAAGGTTGATGGATGGTCTCTTCGGCGCCACCTACTGAAAACCGCATGAATCAGAGAGAACATGTCTCCTAATGTTCATTTAGTCAGATCACAGATGCAGATAGAGCAGCAGAGATGAATCATGTTTTTTGTTTAATTAGTTAGTTAGTTTAATTACTTAGCTAATTAATATTCAGTGTATTAAAGTGACATTTTATCATAGCAACTAAACAGTTTGCTGGTGTTGTATTATAAATCAGTGAGCTCCTTCTGTGCTGTATCAGGGTGCTTTGTGATTGGCTGCAGCTGTGTCTCTGTCTCCCAGGTGAGTACAGGTGGAGCTTCCTGTCTGAGGTGCTGAACTGACACCAACAGAGCAGGTAGCTGCTGTCTCTGTCCAGGGTGCTGAATGTGCACTGCTGCTGCTGTTGAACTTCTCTTAATTCAATAATTTGATCTAAAGCAAAATTTAAATGTTTAAATTTTCTTTTTTTAATTTACTTCTCCTCCTTCTCATCCTCGGTGTCGTCCTCCTCCTCCTCATCGTCATTGTTCTCATTGTCGTCCTTGTCCTCTTCATTGTACTCCTCCTTCTACTCCTTTTCTGAATCCAATAGAGGAATTTTTCTCAGCATGGTGGTGGAGAGTCTATGACCGCAACCCATACACACAGCACAATCTCCTGAAGGCGATGGTGAATGCATGTTTCTCTGGAATCTATCTAGGGTCGGATCAGACACACAAGGGGATACTACCCACACTGACTCGTGAGAGAAGACATAATGTGTGACGTTGGTGAAATACTATGACCTGACCCTGACCTGAGACAAGATCATGCTGACATTGATATTGATGTGCTCAATCTGGAAGTGCTTTGAATAAACCCTATTATTGACATTTTGGTGGTAGTGTGTTGAATTAATCCCTCCTGTGTGTAACAAACACTAATGTAGTCTGTGTTCTGACAGCTTGTGTGTATTGTCTGAGGGTAAAGACTGATTGGGACCCAGAAGTTAGATGTTTGGCTGTTGGGTGGGGGTTTTTAAAATTGTGTGTGAAGATTTGAAAAAATGGTGAGTTGTTCCAGGAATTGTGGTAACATTGAGTAGGAGGACATAGGAGAGGACGAAGACAAGACCGAGAAAGAGGATAAGGAGGAGGAGAACAAGGAGCAAAAGAGAACAAAGGATAACAATGATATGGCACATAGCAGTGCAATGACAAGGCAAGTGAGAGCCCGAGACAGACTTTACACCTAATTTGCTAACTGCAAAATCACACTTTCGCTTGTGCTCTAAATCAAACTTTCGCAGCTGCCCCATGTACAAAGGCTTAGGATTCAAATCCGACCTTTGCTTTCCTGCATGTCATTTCCCATCTCTCTCTCCCCACATTTCCCGTCAGTCTTCAACTGACTGTATACGATAAAGCTCAAAAAAACTCTGAATTCTGAATTCTCTTCTCTGAATGTCCTTACAATGGTGGACACAGAAAATCAGCTCAAATGCTGTCTGCTCTATTTGTGTTTACAAATTTGGATGACGTGCAGCCAGCTGTTTGTTCTTCTTTTAATCTACGTGGTGTAATGTTTCTGCGTTGGTTCCAATCATGGTGGCATATTTTACACAGCACCAGTATTTTGATTTACTAAATTGCTTGTTGACAGAAAAGGTTGATGAACCGCATGGTAATCGATCAATAGTAGATAGAGAGCCCATGAGGGATTGATGATGCTATCAGTTATACCCTTGTCCCAGACTTTAGGGTTGTAGCCCTGATTTTCCACTTGCCTACAGCAATCAAAACATTTTCACCAATGAGCAGACACTGTACGGTCATCCACAGTTGCTCACTGAACACAGCCTTAGCAGCATTTGAATTAGTTAAATATTTAGTTTCACCTGAAACATTTAGATACAAATACAGGACATTCACGTCAGTCAACAACAAAAAGGAATGGCAAGCCCGAACAGTAACCATTATGTATAGAATATAAATAATTGAACACCTATGTATTTTAAAGTTCTGTCAAGAGGGATGGAGGTGGGATCCAAATTCTGACACTTTTGAGCATTTAAGAGATTACTTGAAAGTAATGCAAGTTACTTATAGTATGGTAACCGATTTACTTTCTGGGATAACTAGATAAAACTAGATTAAAAAAAAAAAAAAAAAAAAAAGTGTAATTTTCACAACACTGATAGTGGGAAATGCAATGATTTGATAAATAGTGATCGAGTTTTGTTAGCTATATTAATTCAACACAGCGGAGTTGCGTTCTTTAGTGAGGAGTGAGGTGGCTCTTAAAAGAGCCTTTGTGGTTGTTGGGTGAGCAGAAGGTTTAAGCGCGCTCTCCACGGATGCGGCGGGCCAGCTGAATGTCTTTGGGCATGATGGTGACTCTCTTGGCGTGGATGGCGCAGAGGTTGGTGTCCTCAAAGAGGCCGACCAGGTAAGCCTCGCTGGCCTCCTGCAGAGCCATGACAGCGGAGCTCTGGAAGCGCAGATCGGTCTTGAAGTCCTGAGCGATTTCTCTGACGAGGCGCTGGAAGGGCAGCTTGCGGATGAGCAGCTCGGTGGATTTCTGGTAACGACGGATCTCACGGAGAGCCACGGTACCGGGCCTGTAACGGTGAGGCTTCTTGACGCCGCCGGTGGCCGGGGCGCTCTTACGGGCAGCCTTGGTGGCCAGCTGCTTCCTGGGGGCTTTGCCTCCGGTGGATTTACGAGCGGTCTGCTTGGTTCTTGCCATCGCTTCTTGTTTCTCTGTACAGGAGAAAAGTGTAGTAAAGAGAGGAGACACGCTGCTCTTAAAGTGTGAGAGCGGCTGCGAAATGATGACGCTGCTTCAGACCTCCGGCTCCTGATTGGTTAGGGGCTCCTGCTGGAGCTCAGCGCCGCCTTGAGGAGCGACCCACCGCCCAAATCTCCGCTGCTTATTGGCGGAAAATCAGTCGAGAGAAGTCCGCCAAAATCCAAAGCGGCCCCTCTGTAGAAACCTGTTTTCTGGTTGGTGTGTCAAGTATCCGCTCACCCCCACCCTGCGCTCCCCGACAATATAACAGAGGATTGTGTTCACAGTCACCACATTTTCTCTGAGTCGTAACTCTAGAAAGTATCTGAAAAATGAGTGGAAGAGGCAAAACCGGCGGCAAAGCCAGAGCTAAGGCAAAGACCCGCTCCTCCCGTGCCGGGCTTCAGTTCCCCGTCGGCCGTGTCCACAGGCTGCTCCGCAAAGGTAACTATGCCGAGCGTGTCGGTGCCGGTGCCCCCGTCTACCTGGCGGCCGTGCTGGAGTACCTGACCGCTGAGATCCTGGAGTTGGCTGGAAACGCTGCCCGCGACAACAAGAAGACCCGTATCATCCCCCGTCACCTGCAGCTGGCTGTCCGCAACGACGAGGAGCTCAACAAACTGCTGGGCGGAGTCACCATCGCTCAGGGCGGCGTGCTGCCCAACATCCAGGCTGTTCTTCTGCCCAAGAAGACCGAGAAGCCCGCCAAGTCCAAGTAAACCTGCTCACTGCTGTGAACGACACAAAGGCTCTTTTAAGAGCCACCACACTTTCATCAAAGAGCTGGTTCTCATGTCTGTCTTTTAAATTAATAAAACAAAGAATTAGATTTTAAAAGGCTTCAAGTTCATGAAAATAACAATCCTAAGTGTATTGAAACTTGAAACTACTAAATTTATTATACTTGATGTCCAATTTCACCCAAATGACTAAGGACATTAAGGGTTGAGTATGAACACAAAGAGGTCCTTGGGGTAGTAGAGAGGTTTCTGTATTGCATTGATAATGATTAAATGATGAACTCAAACTAAAACTCTATTAAACATATAGTACGTGTGTGTGAAAATTAGCATTTAATTAAACTGTAAATTATCAACTGAGAATAGAGCTCTGATGCTCTCTGCATTTTGTGTGCGAAGCCTCCAAACCTCACACATTCACCGTCGTGAAATTTGGACCTGAAATAAGTTGAAGATTGTGAAACAACAACTCAAAGGAATTCATGACTGCAGAGGTCAGGGTGACGAGTCTGCAGTCTGTGGTTCTTGGCTTCTTGGGAAGAGGAATGATTGTTGTCATCACTGAGGTGGAGTGGGGGACCTTTAAGGTGCCCAGGCCCCTGCTGAGATGGGGGAGGTGGAGGTGATACACTGGGGCTGGTGGGAGGTGCCGTGGGGGATGGTACAGGACTGTCCCTTTGTCTTTCAAAGCATCAGTAAAACTCATTGAGGTCGTTGGCCAAGCGTTGGTGGTTGGAGTGGGAGGCTTTAGCCTTGTAGTTGGTGATCTTCCTCAGCCCTTTCCTGACAGACAGAGTCAAGCTGAGAAGTGATGTTGTAGCTTCTCAGAGTACAGTCGTTTAGCCTCTTTCACCACCTTGCTAAACTTGTACTTCGCCTCTTTAAATCTGTCCTCATCCCCACTCCCAAAAGCCTCTTCTGTTTGAGAAACTTTATTGAAAATATAAAACAAAGAAGGGAAAATAAAATATGGAAGCAAAGGCATGATGATACAAGCAAAACAAAGAAAAAGTTTAAATACACATAAGTGCACACATATACACTCACATGTATATATATATATATATGTACAATATACATGAAGTACCACTACCATTATGGATTGGTGTCCATGATTCACAGCTCCATACGTACATATTTGTATAAATGACCCGATGAGTTTCATGAATGCAAAAAAAAAAGAAAGTAAAAATTCAGTCTTGAATTAACTGAACCAAGATCAGTTTCATAACCGTTTTGTCAATGTGGAGCGTAAACTATTGCAATGAACAAAGCCAGAGAACTTCTGGCAGTGTTGTATAATGGCAACTTAGAATTCAGACTGTCCTCAACTAGAGATAGGGTCATATGCTTAGTGTGTTTAGAGCAAACTTAAACACCAAGGACAAGAGACAGTGTTTAGATGAAAGAATTTTAACTGTACTGAGACCAACACCAACTTCCAGGAAATAACTGCTTCTGTCTGAGAGGTTCATACAGAAAAAGTATGAACCTAGACACCCTGCTCACTCAAGACCACTTTCTAGTCATACAGAAGCAGTGTGCTGGTCTCCACTGTTCACTGACAACACAGGCGTGTGCGCATGTTTGTGGTTAGATAGGTGGAAGTCAGCGCTTTAAGAAAGAAGTGTGCGGCCCTTAAAAGGACCTTTGTTTTGTTGGTGAAGAGGATAAGGAGTTTAACCGCCGAAGCCGTACAGAGTGCGTCCCTGTCTCTTGAGAGCATAGACCACATCCATGGCGGTGACGGTCTTTCTCTTGGCGTGCTCGGTGTAGGTGACGGCATCACGGATAACGTTCTCCAGGAAAACCTTCAACACACCGCGAGTCTCCTCGTAGATGAGACCGGAGATACGCTTGACTCCGCCACGGCGAGCCAGACGGCGGATAGCGGGCTTGGTGATTCCCTGGATGTTATCACGGAGAACTTTACGGTGACGCTTGGCGCCCCCTTTACCGAGTCCTTTTCCTCCCTTCCCGCGACCACTCATTTTTACTGTTCAGATGGTGACTGCACAATAATATTCAGCTGTAGTATTCCCCGGTATTTACAGCTTGTCTGAGGACGTGACAGAAAACAGAGGCGGCCCTAGTGTTCTTCTTCTTTGATCTTTCATGACTGTTGATGGATGGTTAACTCTTCGGCGCCACCTACTGAACAGCCGCATTCATCCATGGACAACGTGTCTCCTGTAAGAAGAAAAGCTCAAGTGAAAAGTCATTGCAGTTATTTACCTTTTCACCTTAGATTTAATTACAAATGAGCTGTTTTTGTTTAGTTATGTGTAAATCTGGCTCATTCAGCTTCAACCAAGGTGTGATGTGTCAGTTCAGAACCTCGGACAGCGACAGCCACAAGCCTCACAATACACACAGGAAAAGTTTAATTTGATAAACACATAGCACACACACGTGTGTGTGTGTGTGTGTATGCATGTATATGAATGAATGTATATATGTATATATGCATGTATGTATGCGTGTATGTATGTGTATGTATATATATATATATATATCTATATACGTGAGTGTATATATGTGTGCATATGTTTTGTACTTCTGTGTACTTTTCGTTGTTTTGCTTGTATGTATCACTATGCCTTTGCTTCTAAACTCTTTGTTGTTTGTTTTCCCTTCTTTGAATTATAATAAAGTTTCTTAAAAATGCAATTAAGTCATACCCAAACAATCTTTAGTGACTGTACTGTGTGAAGGTGCCTCCTAGTTCTGTCTGCCTGACACATATTAAAGCTGTCCATGGCTGCAGCATATGCTCCCAAATTTAGCTAGTTTTGGATTCACCTAAAATACACTGAGAATGACCACCAAGACTTCCCGGTCCCATACTACCTATGAAGTTATGAAGTTACTTAATTGAAGGATAGAATAGAAGCTGATGTTATTCAAGTCAAGTGATTCATTGCCAAGTGTGTGTGTGTGTGTGTGTGTGTGTGTGTGTGTGTGTATGTATGTATGTATATTTCCTACGACTTCCACTTCCTTGAAGTCCTCACTACTAGCAGTCAAACAACTAAATGTTGGCAAAGCCCTGGTGCAGATGGCGTACCCACTGAATTGTATCATTTATCTGATAGTATCTCAAACCTGCTTAACCTAAAGTACAATGAAGGTGATGGTGATAAGACTGTGATCGACAGTGACATGGTCATCAAATACAAGCTTGAAGAACTCTAAATTAAAATCAAAAAGGCATGTTTTAGATTTTTGATATGAAGGAACTTTGATCTTTGTGAAGGTCTTTGTCAAACAATAGGCGGGGAAAACGGTCTTTTCATGATTACAGTTTTTTGCTAAAACTAAATTTGCTAAAACACATAGTTTCCTTTATGCCAATTGATTTTACTTTTCATTTCAAATGATGCAACTCAACCAATATAAGCCAGATCAGAGAGCAAACAGGTTGTTGATGGTGGGAATGGGAAAGTCTGAGCATGGAAACCATGAGGATGAGGAGGAAGAGGAAGACAAAGAGTGGAAATATCTGATGAAATTCAAGCAACAATCATAGACCACGTTCTTGTCCATAAGTACATTCAGAGAAGAGAACTGTCATTTGTTAAGTTCATCTCTGTATGTATTGTACTGCATAGATATTTTTTGCAACTGCATGTCTACTTTTTGTATAATTGTAATAAACAAATAGTCTGGCAGTGAACATTGTGCTTCCCATTTGTTTACAGTACTGACTGCTCAATAGACTGGTTGCAGGTTCAAATCAACAAAGAACAAGAATTACAGTATCACAGAGACAAAGGACAAGTTTGCGAGATACAGGGTTGTTTTGAAATTGATTTTTTTGTGTCCAGGTCTGTTTGAACTGTGATGTCGTCTGCGTGAGGGCAGCGACCCTGTGTGATTTTCCAAGATATGTCACTGCTTCCCTTTCACTCTTATTCAGATCGAGGACCCTCCTCAATTCTATCTATAATCTATCCATGATATTATATTGCACTACTGCCCAAAGGCTAAACACTGTTTACCCAGGGCACAAGTAGAGAGGATGACGTTTTGCACACTGATACTGAGTGGAGTGTTGAACTAAATCATATTAAAATCTCCTTGAGTGTCTGTATAGTCTGTAGTCATCAGTAATACTGCTGTAGGTCATTTTGATCAAATAATATTCAGCAATACATAATATTTGGTTGTTCATTAATGACAGAACTATTGTTTTATTTGTATTAAATATTAATCCTCAGCAGAAGAAACGTTCACAGCTACGGTGAGCAGCTCTGATATGAAGTCTGGCAGCATAAGTCTCGGCCATCCTCAGTGTGTTTGCTGCTACCAGAATAACTTCAGTTTATGACAAAGTGACCGTCAACAAATGGTTGTTTTTACTTTGAGTCTCTGGACAAACATGTGGAGCAGCTGGGAAACGACTTTTGATGGAGCTCTGAGTGATGTGAAAACATTTTAGGAGAGAAATGAGTGTGAAAAGTCGCCGAGCAGAGCTGGTCACGGCGGTGAATGTGTGAGGTTTGGAGGCTCCTCAGACAAAATGCAGAGAGCATCAGAGCTGTACATGAGCTGAACACGAAGAGACACAAGTCCGCTATCGGCTCCCTTCACTGTCAGCCTTCAGCTCTTCTCCCACATTTAGTTTGGAGTGTTTTATCGATGAGGAGAAAACACAAGTGGCACGGCGTTCAGACTGCACAGAGGAGCCACGGGCTGGGTTGAGTCTCCACGGTTCTCATGGTGTGTTTAAGTGCAGCCTCGCTGCTCTGAGCTCTCCAACAGTCCACTCACACTCTCGTGTTGTCCCGAGTACGAACGGAAGGTAAGATGGCAGAAGTAGCTCCAGCTCCAGCCGCCGCTCCGGCTAAAGCAGCTAAGAAGAAGGCGGCGAGCAAACCGAAGAAGGCTGGCCCCAGCGTCAGAGACCTCATCCTCAAGTCTGTGTCCGCATCCAAGGAGCGCAACGGCGTGTCTCTGGCCGCCGTCAAGAAGGCTCTGGCTGCCGGAGGTTACGATGTGGAGAAGAACAAGGCCCGCGTTAAGGTCGCCATCAAGGCTCTGGTCACTAAGGGCACTCTGGTCCAGACTAAGGGCACCGGCGCCTCCGGCTCCTTCAAGATGAACAAGAAGGCAGCTGCTGAGCCCAAAGCCAAGAAGCCCGCAAAGAAAGCCGCTCCCAAAGCCAAGAAGCCCGCAGCCAAGAAAGCCGCAACACCCAAGAAGCCCAAGGCAGCAGCAGCCAAGAAGCCCGCCGCAGCTAAGAAGTCTCCCAAGAAGGCCAAGAAGCCCGCAGCTGCAGCCAAGAAGGCAGCCAAGAGCCCCAAGAAGCCCACCAAGAGCCCCAAGAAACCCGCAGCCAAGAAGGCCCCTGCAGCCAAGAAAGCTCCTGCTAAGAAGGCTGCCAAGCCCAAAGCCAAGAAGGCAGCACCCAAGAAGAAGTGAGCTGGCGCAACTCAACCAACGTCCTCACTACAAAAACAAAGGCTCTTTTAAGAGCCAACCACATCACTCACAAAGAGCTTATTCCTGAACATTTATTTTTATGTATAACTCCGGCTGATTTATTATAACTACATGTGCAACTCTGACTTACTGTTGCATGACTTGCAAACTGTCAAACTTGACCACCACAAACATAATCATACATACACATGCATCTTTCTGAGATCTCTATACTAGTGACGGGAAGTTCAACTCTTAGCTCAGCTCCCAAGCTTCCAGATGGCTCTTCATTTACGTCACTCAGAGCCTTCTATTTTAGTCTAGCTTAGCAATTTTTCCCCATTCAGTGTTTCCATGTTCTTTTTTTCTTAATTAATTAAAATTAAAAATTAATTAAATTATTTTTAAAAAGTTAAAGTGACTATTGTTTAACAATCAAACCTTCAAACTGAAGATCTAATCTGCTTCTTTTTTAGTTTGGTCAAAGCTGATCAGAAGCAGCTACCCGACAGGAGCCAGCTCTTCTCATTCACTTCAAAGAGTCGGCTCATAGAGCCAGCTCGTTCGTGAACACCACATCACTGCTCCACACATTGCGGACAGAGCAGTTGGTCTGTGTTGACCGACACAAAGCTCTCAAGTCTTTCACAATCACACAATTTGGTTTAATGGTCTGCTGCATAAATGCAACATATCGTGAGGTTGTACTGAACGTTGCACAACTGTGTGAGCAGTTGTTCCACTAAGTCATAGTTAGTACAACCATGGATTTATAGAAAGATACTGCATAAATGCCAGTACATTGGAGTTTCAAGTGAATAACCTCGTTTTCCTATACATGAACATGGGGAAACGACTCTTTAACAGGGTGTGGGTGGCTCTTAAAAGAGCCTTTGTGTTGTTGTCTTGCAGCAGTGAGCAGGTTTACTTAGACTTGGCGGGCTTCTCGGTCTTCTTGGGCAGAAGAACAGCCTGGATGTTGGGCAGCACGCCGCCCTGAGCGATGGTGACTCCGCCCAGCAGTTTGTTGAGCTCCTCGTCGTTGCGGACAGCCAGCTGCAGGTGACGGGGGATGATACGAGTCTTCTTGTTGTCGCGGGCAGCGTTTCCAGCCAACTCCAGGATCTCAGCGGTCAGGTACTCCAGCACGGCCGCCAGGTAGACGGGGGCACCGGCACCGACACGCTCGGCATAGTTACCTTTGCGGAGCAGCCTGTGGACACGGCCGACGGGGAACTGAAGCCCGGCACGGGAGGAGCGGGTCTTTGCCTTAGCTCTGGCTTTGCCGCCGGTTTTGCCTCTTCCACTCATTTTTCAGATACTTTCTAGAGTTACGACTCAGAGAAAATGTGGTGACTGTGAACACAATCCTCTGTTATATTGTCGGGGAGCGCAGGGTGGGGGTGAGCGGATACTTGACACACCAACCAGAAAACAGGTTTCTACAGAGGGGCCGCTTTGGATTTTGGCGGACTTCTCTCGACTGATTTTCCGCCAATAAGCAGCGGAGATTTGGGCGGTGGGTCGCTCCTCAAGGCGGCGCTGAGCTCCAGCAGGAGCCCCTAACCAATCAGGAGCCGGAGGTCTGAAGCAGCGTCATCATTTCACAGCCGCTCTCACACTTTAAGAGCAGCGTGTCTCCTCTCTTTACTACACTTTTCTCCTGTACAGAGAAACAAGAAGCGATGGCAAGAACCAAGCAGACCGCTCGTAAATCCACCGGAGGCAAAGCCCCCAGGAAGCAGCTGGCCACCAAGGCTGCCCGTAAGAGCGCCCCGGCCACCGGCGGCGTCAAGAAGCCTCACCGTTACAGGCCCGGTACCGTGGCTCTCCGTGAGATCCGTCGTTACCAGAAATCCACCGAGCTGCTCATCCGCAAGCTGCCCTTCCAGCGCCTCGTCAGAGAAATCGCTCAGGACTTCAAGACCGATCTGCGCTTCCAGAGCTCCGCTGTCATGGCTCTGCAGGAGGCCAGCGAGGCTTACCTGGTCGGCCTCTTTGAGGACACCAACCTCTGCGCCATCCACGCCAAGAGAGTCACCATCATGCCCAAAGACATTCAGCTGGCCCGCCGCATCCGTGGAGAGCGCGCTTAAACCCTCTGCTCACCCAACAACCACAAAGGCTCTTTTAAGAGCCACCTCACTCCTCACTAAAGAACGCAGTCCTCATTGTATTAGTAATTTGGAAACAAGTTATACTAAAACTGTTTTAGACAATGAACGAATACGTAAATATGCCCCTTTGTTTAGTTTGACTGTGTTGGTCTGAATTTGATACACTGAACAACAATATTTACTTAATATATTTACACTGTTCTAATATATACAGTACCAGTTAAAGTTTGTACACACCTTTTCATTCAATGGTTCCCCTTTATTTTCTACATTGCATATGAACACTGAAGATCCAAATTATACAACCTGAAGTGTGCTCTATATTTTAGATATTTCGAAGTAGTCACAGTTTCCTTTGATGGATGTTTTCTTTACTCTTGGCATATTCTCAAATCAACCTTTCACACACTCGGTGCCAAAATTCAGTTATTAAAACCTCCTCAAGACTATAAGGTTTACAAGACACTTGTAGTAATAATATCTTGACCGTTTGGGAGGGTTGGATTATTATCAAATAGGTTTCAATGTGTGAGTTTGCTTTGTCAGTTATTATTCAATCTAAGAGGCATAAATAATAAAGATACATAGTTCAGTACAAATGTTGCCGCATTATGGTGACAAAGCAGTGCTGCTTGTCATCTACTGACAGGCTTCTGCGAGGCTTTCAACTGAGGACAACGGCGACACCCTGTGGCCACTATTAGAAATGCATTGAGCTACAATGACCACATACCGGTTTGTTTTCTAGATAGATATCATCAGTAAAAAAGCAGCGTATGAATCATTAATAAATTATAATTGTGCTAATTCCGCTTCACCGGTCGGTTATACGAACCGATATCCTCTGTGAAAAGTAGTTCAGCTTGTGTCACGGGGAGATGATGCGTCTCGCCCATGCACTGGAGGTGAACTCTGCTAGCCAGATGCTAACAGTCGCAGCAGCAGCAGCAGCAGGGCAAGTAGCGACAACGTCGGTCAGTTTTTGTTGGACATTTGTTACTGGAGTTCGTTTTCTATCTGACTAAAACCAACCTTTAGGACACGATTCACATCAGGACACTAACGGACGTTGTTTATATTTGTGTAGAAGAAAGCCAAGCTTAAGTTAAACAACTCCCAGGAGTGAGCTAACACCGAGGTTAGCTGACGAGCTTTACCAGAAAGTTCTTCACTCTTCAGCCCGGCAGGCGAAGTGTTGCTCACTTTAAAGTCTGACGAAACTTTCGCAGATTATTACAATAAACGCAGAAGATGGCGTCGCTAGAGCCTGCTAAGGTGACCATCACCTCTGTTAGCCCCTAACAGACTTCAAAGTCAGGTAAGAGGAGCTACCATGCTAAGCAACCTAGCTACAGTAACGTTACTGTACTTTAGCTAAAGTGACGCCGGTGTATCTGTGAGGCAAACCGGCTGAAATATCTGTTATAAGCAGTCCTTTGTCGCTAGGTTTGACCAGCCTGCACACACACACACACACACACACAGAGAGAGGGAGAGGTGGACGCTAGCGTCACCTTCACATAGTCTTGACAGCTAAAGAGCTAACCTAGTTAGCTTTGCAGCCGGCCTTTGGACTGTTTTGTTATTTGACTCATGGCTGTTATCTGTTTCCCCCCTTCCACTTTAAGTTACGTTGGTTGACGTTAGCCAGCTTCAAAACTCCAGTGGCAGGAGAAAAACTGGACTCATCCGACACAGCATCCAGGTCAAAGATGGAGTTAGCCGCGGTGAGTACACCTGCTGCTGGCTGCTGTTTGTGATGATCACATCAGCACACAGCCAGCTGACTGCGGTGAATTAAGTGTGTGTGTGTGTGTGTGTGACTGTCTATCATTATTTGACTGTCTATAGTACATTGTCATTAAATGCCTGATAGATCATTTAAAAAAAATCATCATACTCAAATCTGATATTGGTAAATGGACTTTATGGTCGATATAGCACCTTTCTAGTCTCCCGACCACTCAATTCACACACATCCATACACTGCATGCAAGGTGGCAATTGCTCATCAGTTTTTAGGAGCTAACCATTCATATACATTCAAACACTGATCCGTCCGGAGCAATTTGGGTTCAGTGTGTTGCCCAACATCGACCTGCAGACTGGAGGAGTCAGAGATCGAACCACCAATCTACCTCCTGAGCTACAGCTTCATGTATTAAGGCCTAACACACCCTGAGATATTTAAGGAAGAGGTGTAAACAGTATGGCCAAATCATTTATAGTCGAAACATTCACATTCTTTCACAGTATTTCCCACAAGTAGTTGAACTCCATGGACAAATCACCTGGCTTTCAGCATGTTGCCAATGTACCCGTGTACCCATCTAGAGCCTCATTGGATGCCATAAATGCATAATTATTAACTTTAAGTCTTTGTAACATTAGACACTGAGCTCCTGTCTCTTGTAATGGTGCTTCAAAAAAATACCTGCTGCTGATTGATAATTGAAATCAAGCCTCAAACTCTGACAGAATCGGCCTGGGTCATGAATATATGGGGAAGAGGAAACATCATTATGGAAACATGGCATTGATTTATCTCCACCATTCTCAAAGTCTGATTTTGGTTTGGATGTTTTGTAATTTAATATTGTGATTGTGGGGAACAACGACTGTAGGCAGATTTGTATGTGGCTATGTAACACACACACACACACACACAGCCTCTTTATGAGTCATGCCGTTTGACAAAGATGCAATTTAGCAGTGAGCTTTGCAGAGGTGGGGGGGGGGGGAGAGAGTGAGTGAAATACAGATGTGTGAGCGTGTCTCTGAGAGATAAAGATAGAAGCCCATAGAAAAACATAGGCTGGATTAAGCTTCTGCTTTGGCTGACAAACCGGGCGGAGGGAGGGAGGACGAGAAGCAAGAGACAGCCATTATGGGTTGGCGGGAGAGAAAAGGAGAGAGAGTGGGGGGAGCAAGGAAGGAGGAGGGTTTGTGAGAGAGATGGAGGTTTATTTTGTAACGTGCTATATGGAATAGCAGCATCACAGAGAGAGCGAGGGAGGTGAGGGAGGGCAAAATGCAGGAAAAACAGGATCCTCGGAGCCGAACACCAGGCAGTCTGGGGAAGGTAGGAGAGTGTGTTGGTGTGTAACATGTGCGTTAAATTGGCACACGTGTGTGTAGGTTCTTATTGTATGCAGAGCAGACAGCTCATTTATGGTATATGTTATATTTTGTGTTTGTTGATGCTGTACTTGTGACTTTGTGATTTAAAAAAGAAAGTGTTTACCTTGAAATGCAGCTAAATTTAAAATCTGTCTGTCTTAGTGTCTGCCTGTTTGTCCACAAGGCATGTAAGCACGGAGTCTCTCAGTTTGATTCAACCTAACAGCCCCTGTGGTGTGTGTGTGCGTGTGTGTGTGTGTTTGGACTGTCTCTGCACATCTCCATCATCTCTGCTCTGTGGAACCTGACCTCTGCTCTGTACTCCGGGCCAGTCATGGAAATGTCATACAAACATATTTTCAATTTGAATTACACTCCACATGTATGCACTCATTGCTGAGGCTGATGCTGAAATTTCACACAGTGGCTAATCCTTTTTTTTCCCCTCTCTTTGCCCTGTCGTCCATGTTTCTGATCCCTCTCTACATTCCTTCCCCTCTGCTCTTTCTCTCCGCCATTTCTTTCTCTTGTCACTTCTCCCCCCGTATGTCCTCGTTTTTCCATCCTTCCTTTGCCCCTCTCCTGTCTCGTCTTCATCCTCAGGCTCACCCGGCTCTCAAAGCCTTCATGTGTGGCTCTCTCAGTGGCACCTGCTCTACGCTGCTCTTCCAGCCTTTGGATCTGGTGAAAACACGACTGCAAACGCTTCAGAACAACGCCAAGCCGGGGTGAGTGTGTGCACATCTAACGTACAGGCACTTCCCATGTATATGAACATGCAAGCACACACACACTACACTACACTGCATGCCATCAGATGTCCGTCCCTTTTTTTTCCCCCCCTTGACTTTTACTCACACACACAGCATGCTCTCCAGGCACAAAGCGACACAGAAATACACACAGCATGGTAGGGCAACATTTGCAGGCAGCAGCAGTCTGTATCTGCCGTTAGTATGACCCATATAGGGCAATTAGTCACACCAGCACCATGCAATCATACTGTCACACTGCTAGGTTGTAATTATTTCCACTGAGGACAGGAACAGGAAATAACAGCTAAAAGTGGATTTTTATTTTAATCAACATTCCACAGGTGGAGGCCGTGTCTTCATTTTCATTGTTTTATTCTCTATAAGCATGAAAATCCAACCCGTGCCGTTATGTTTTTACGTGTTTGCACCTTTAAAATATGTCCGTAACGTTCCTAAATTTCATCCTGCAGTGCACCGAGGGTGGGGATGTTTACCGTCTTTATCAATGTTATTAGGACAGAGAATTTCTTCAGTCTGTGGAAGGGAGTTTCACCAGTGAGTAACTGAGCTTCTTTATTCATTTTAACATTTAAAATAATTCCTGCAGCTTTAAATCCTCTCGTTTCATGTATGCATGCAGTCAGTAGTCAGTACCCAGTCTATGTACGCTCTGTCTGTGTTTCAGCTTATATTAGCACCAGACAGACTCAGCCAGATTAAGTGTGCTCTTTCCTCCTCTTTCCAGAAACAATATTAAACTAGTAAAATGTCTTGGTGTAGACTGCGCCCTCTTTGGCTTTCATTTAAACATCATAGTGTTTTCTTGGTTGGCATTTTGTTAAGGCACCTTTAACACCATCACATCAAACAAAAAGCGGAGTTATGAGAAATTTTTAATACTTCTGTCTCTCTCTCTCTTTCTGGCAGTCGTTTGTGCGCTGCATCCCCGGGGTGGGCATCTACTTCAGCACCTTCTACACCCTGAAGCAGCACTACTTCTTGGACCGGGCACCCAACGCTGGTGAGGCTGTTCTGCTTGGAGCAGGTGCCAGAGCCGTCGCTGGCGTCAGCATGCTGCCATTCACAGTCATCAAGACACGCTTTGAAGTGAGCCACACTTTCTTTTCAGACCTTGAGAGACCTCAAGTGAGATGGTCTGCACGACTTTAGTGATCATCTCCTCACAGTCAAGTTTGAATCAGTGTTGTTAACTTGTTAACAGGGCAGTTTGCAATTCAGGACTGATAAATGAACCAAGAACATAAGAGACATTGTACCCAATGAATGGCCATAAATAAATAGATGATTAACCACAACAACAACAGGTAGTCCACATGGCTGCTTGTACCACTGCTGAAAGTGACAAGAATGTAAAACCTACAATATAAAAATGAAGCTGAATTATTTACAGTGCTGCTTTTGTGTTTCAGAGCGGCCGTTACAACTATGTGAGTGTGGCTGGGGCTCTGAGGAGCATGTATGAGACCGAGGGAATCAGGGCTCTGTTTTCTGGGCTGCCAGCCACGCTGCTCCGCGACGCTCCTTTCTCCGGCATCTACGTCATGTTCTACAGCCAGGCCAAGAAGGCGCTGCCTCAAGGTGAGAGCACTGCATCAGCAAATCAAAATGGAGGTCATTTAAATGTGGAGCACCATTTTCTATAGGTCTGATTTTAGTCTGTGTACTATAAACAGTGTGCAGAGAATGGTTTAGTAGTTTTTGAATCTTTGGCCTCCAAAAGATTAATTTTAAATACTGTATGTCTTCAACCTAAGAGCTTTCTAATGCACCCAGGTGGCCCGTGACGCAAAGTTTTCATTCACTTTTTGTTTGTTTGTTTGTTTGTCTATTTTTTTCATTGACTCAATAAAAACTGGCCGAGTTGGAAAAGTGAAAGGTCTAAAAACAAAATACCAATTCTGTTCATGAGTCGGATTCTTTATCGGCTTCCTTGCCGGTTCTTGATCAGTTTTCTGTTCTGAACAGAATCAGTTTTTATTTTATTTTATGCTCTACTATGTCCGAATCGAATAGTTTGGAGCCAGCTCTCACCTGGAACTTCTCAAATTCCATCACTACAATATGTCCAGAGGTTCAACCTGTTGTTGAAAACCTTTCAGCCTGGAATATGAGCTTGCACGACCTGTTTTGTCCTGTGTTTCTTTTTTTTTTACATTGGCCATCGACACACTAACAATGAGTAACAGTACGTATTGACATACTCCTCTACTATCCTCTTATGCCTGGTTTCTCTTCTCTCAGAGGTGGCTTCGTCATCCTACGCGCCCCTAGTGAACTTCGGCTGTGGGGTGGTGGCAGGCGTCATGGCGTCTCTGGTCACACAGCCTGCTGACGTGGTGAAGACCCACATTCAAATCAGCCCATCCCAGTGGAGGACTGCAGACGCAATTCGCTACATCTACATGGTGTGTGCTCAGCAGCTCAACTTTTCAGGAAGAATGGGTGCTAGAAACACTCATTCTTGTTGACAAGCAGGCTAACATTCATACTAAATTTTATTGCTCTGTCCTCTCCCTCAGGAGCACGGTGTCAGAGGTTTTTTTCGCGGGGCTGTACCCAGGTCGCTGCGACGCACTCTCATGGCCGCCATGGCTTGGACTGTCTATGAACAGCTGATGGCTCGAATGGGCCTCAAATCCTGAGGAGCAACAGTATTGCTACAATAAAACACCAGAGGGATAATGATACACAGGATTTTCTCACTGAAAGTCCCACGAACAGAGAGAAGGGAGCCGAGGAGCTTGTAGAGACAGTAAAATACTGTAGCTCTACCGAGATTCTGTCTGAAGGAAGTGAGAGAATGTGTGTGTGTCTTCCTTTTCTTTGTTGATATTTTGTGAAAATGTGCCTGTTTGTGTCTGTCGGCGTGTGAGTTTAAGATTGTGACGCTACACTTGTGTCGGTCTTGGACTGAAGTGACACTCCTTGCTGTGAAGTGAATTTGCGCCTCCTCTCATTAAACATGTTTGGGCACCTTGAGGCTGCCACTAAAAAAAGAAAAGCCCTCGACAGAGGGCTTGTAACTGTGCTGGGCAGCGTAGTTTCCTTTTGACAAGGCGTTTTTAAAATGCCGTCAAGGCAAACGGGACACTCGGCAAGCTGCTGTACCGCACATCTGCTGAGGTTACCAAAAACAATGCACTGCAGAGAGGAGGAGCCCTGGCTTCTGCCATATTTATAAAACTTGCATAAGGTTTTGGAAAGCTCTCTTATTTGCCAATTAACTATTATGCTACTTATTTAATTGGTTTCCGGCTCAGACAATCACAAGCACTCACACAGCTGCGTTATGGGGATGAAATCACAATAAAGCCTTTGTTGCCATACCACCTAAACCTATGCTAATTTAAAGTTTTTGTACAACTGTGGTGCATTTTAAAGAAGTAATAATCGTGACATCTGGGCTCAACAAACAAAGCTGGGAAATAGTGACCCTGGTGGGTCCTGTGTTTAAATAAGCACTTTTATCATTTGACAAAATTAATAATTTTGTTGACCTCTTGTGATTTAAATGTGAGCATATTTCCAGAACATTGCAAATGAAACATTGCTTAATCATTGCGCTAACATGTTTATAATCCACATCAGCCAGCTTCCTCCTGGCTGTGTAAATATTTGACTTAATACACAATTGTTGGTTTTAACAAATGAGGCCATATTTTTATGTTGCTTGTACATTGTGTCCTTTGCTATAAATAGTATTTATTGTTGATGGAAAGAAATATAGATATATATGACATAATAATGCCAAATAGAAGATCTCTTGTGTGGAGGAGATTTGAAAGACTTAAGACGGCATGCAATGGATTCTGCATCCAAAGTGCAAACACACTGACATTTTTTGGAGGTTTTAGTAACATGACACAGCGCTCACCACTGTCCAGTGTGATCTGTGATATAACAGGAAGGTCGTGTAGCGAAAAGATCAATTTTAATGACCTGAGTTGATTTCTAAAGAGCCTCAGTGTGCTGTGTAACACAAACTGTGTGTCTAACTGTGCCGTAATTCAATGAAGTTTTACCTCATCCATTATTTCGTCATCACGCCACTCCTGTAGTCTTTGTTCATCCTGGATTGTGACTACATTGTATATGTTCATTGTTATTGTAGATATTTGGTCTGTGTTTGCTCACACAGACACTGTGCCTGCCTGGTTTTTAACGTCAATAAACTGTCCTCATTTTTTTGACAGCAATCTTGACTTTTTATATTGGAAAAAAATATAGTATTGAGTTTGACTCGTTCAGCTTTATTGTTGATTTTGCATTATCTCTTTGACATGAATGAATATTTCTATAGAATCAACCATGTTATCATCAAACCAGAGCAAACATTGTCAGAGAGCCACTCAATGTGACTTACTGAACAGCTAAAACCAGCCACTACGACCACAGTAAATTACAGATAATATATGGAAAAAGGCATGTCAAACATTTTCAACACATGCTCTAAAAACATCTTTTACATTGTAGGATGTTTTAATAAAAGTCTAATATAAAGAATATGTTATGAAATGAAGCTGTTAGACAGTGTTTAGTTTCTAAATTGACTTTGCAGACATAAACAAGACAAAATCAAAACACTAACTTAATCTTATAACGGTTCTAGTAAAAAGAGATTATTCATATTTGGACTCAACATTTTAAAACAAAATCTAAATCTAATATTTTACCTTTTCAGAGAAAGTCAGATGTTAAATAACATGAATGACATTTAATAGCAGATGAAGTGAAGTTGGTCTGTGCAGTCCCAGCTCTCCCACACCCCTCCTTTGGTTAAAGCGGTGCAGCGTTTCCATAGTGGACACTGGGGGTCCTGATCTTCTTTGTCCCAGGCCCTGTACAAAGAAGGGTGGCCATCCATCCACATCCAGTGGTCCGCCAGGTAACGCAGGCCGATCCACACCCGCTCAGTGATGTGGTCTTGCTGGATCTCACGCAGGGCTAGAAGGTGCTCGGTCTCAGAGGCCAGGCTGGTGAGTGCAATATGTTTATTGTTGCAGTACGAAAACGCGTTCTCCCAGGTTCTCTTTTTCTTCACCACAATCAGATTGAAGCAGAAGAAGGCCAGTCGATATGAAAGGAAAATATTGAACCACCCTCTATACCCATTGCAGCTCCTCCAACAAATAGAACCATATATCTGGTGTGAATCATTTGTTTCTCCGTCAGCCCATGGTACATTTGTTGCATTTCCTCCACCTGACCACATCCAGTGTTCTTCATTTAAGTAGAGACCAATCCAGAACCTTCCATAAACTGTCCCATATACACTTTGCAGTTTGTCTTCATCCCATTGTGTAGTGATGGGCGAAAGATCAGTGTGGTGATTCCTGCAGTACTTTTGAGCATCAGACCATGACATGACTTGTTGCACATAAACATGCTTTCCATACTGCGCTGACACACTGACAATTAAAAGCATCTTCAAAACCACAATCTCCATGGTGTTCAAATATATAGATAGTCAGGATGAGTAAAAAGTGTTATGTCCAAAGTGAAGTCTGTGTTGCAGTGTGGTCCCTCCTCCGTTGTCTCTTTATTTTAGTCTGTGAATACCTCCTGCCTTGACTAATCACTGACGAAGGAATTGTAAATCAGACGGATGTTCAGTTTTGCCTTGGAAATGTATTCTCTTTTGACCTTGTGAAAGGTTTTGTGAAGCATGTTCTGTTTAAACTCAACACTTGATCATTGAAACACTGACACTAAATTGTCCTACATTTTTATGGTTTCTTCATTTACCCTGACCCTGCTGATGAGGCTCAGAAAAGGTGTATTTGAATCTATTGTTAGAAAATCTTGACAAAAGACTTTGATAGGAAAGAGTTTATTAAATACACTAGCACTGAAACGTGCCTTTTACCAAATATATTACAGTTTTTCTCAATTGCTATTGAGACAAAAATTGTCTGTTGTCAATACCTTAATCCATTTCACGTGGTAAAAGTATGTGAGAGGACGAGGACAAGTGCATATGTGAGGTGGAGGAAGAGGAGGAGTACCATTTACATTTACTTTACATTTAGCGGACGCTTATATCCAAAGCGACTTACAGAGAAGGGAATAATCAAGGTGCAATAAGAAAGCAGTAGTGCAACAATAAGTGCTATGACAATCCTTAAAGGGCTAGCTTTCTCATGAATCAGTTGTAGGTAATGCTAGGAGAAGAGGTAATCCCTGAAGAGCTGAGTCTTCAGGAATTTTTTAAAGGTAGAGAGGGACCAACAGGGAGCAACAAACAAAAAAGGTTTGGATTGCCTTGAGCGAACAGATGGCAGAGCCAGGTGTCACTCATTGGAGGAGCGCAGCGGTCGTGAGGTAACATATGCCTGTACAAGGGCGTTCAGGTAGGACCAGAAAGAAGAAGAGACAAGACAAAGAGTGAAAATATCTGATGAAATTTAAGCAACAATCATAGACCATGTTCTTGTCCATGGACTGACTGTGTCCACCATAGTAAGGACATTCAGAGAAGAGACAGGTACAGTATTATGCCCCTAGAGAGTACATTTGTCAGTTTGCTTCGGCAGTTTGGTGTGGTTTGTTTATTTCTTTAACCATAGCAGCCTATAACCAATGCATGCTGGGAAAACAAGTGTAGAACTACCAACTGCCAACCAACAACTGCTAACTGGGCGATCACTTATGATTAATTGTGAGCTTTCTCAGCCATCAGCTTTTTAGTCGATTGCCTTTCTTTCTCCCCCTTTGTTAAAGCAACATCTGTAAGTGTTTTTTTATCCTGTAACATTAAGTCATCACTTTTTGAGTTTGTAAGAATATTATATAGTTAAGACTCCAATTGGTGCATGCTAGGTTAAGTTAGCTTTATGTTTGCTGCTGCTTGTCTTTACTAACTTGATTGTGTTACATCATTTAAGCTACACACCTATGTTAATTAAGCAGTGCTATTTATCATGACACCGTGTGTTTAGCTTCTTTAATGATTGTAAATATCTCATTGTTCTGTGTCACAGTTTAACAAGATCTTCAGTAAACTTGGAAATTAATCATCTGTGTCCTGGAGTTTTCTGGGATTGTTTATACTGGTTGGAAACGCAAGCCCATGACAGTAAAAAGACATTGATACAGCTAACAAGGAACACAAGGATTGCCATCCTATGGAGCAACTCATTATCAAGAGATAAGCAGCTAACTCTACAGCCTCCAGACATCTTCACACTAGCTTCGTTCTCCTGATACCAAAAATGCCGTCATTTAGCATAGGCAAATACACTCGTGACTGGTTTACAAGATATGGGCTTTGAAGTACGCAGTTTGGTCCCTCAATCTATCAAAGACCAGTGCATCACCTCCTTTGTCTCGGAACAAGCCAGCCTAAGCAACAAGGGTTTATCAGTCAAAGGAGAGAGGAACAGTGCTTCACCAACATTTCATCCTCCACACCCTCAACCTACCCCACCCACTCAATAACAGTCAAACCCAAGCTTCTGTTGTCATTATGTCACACCATGCTTCTCAGGCCCCTCAAACCAGTGGGACACCACCACAGCAAAGCTTCAATCAGCTTCTATACTCCTCTGCAGCTCCTCAGCTGAGCAGATCACATCCACAACAGAACTCCGAACAGGATTTGTTATCTCTTGCATTATGGAGATAACCATAACCATTCTACAACCGCCAGAGACCTCATCAAATATCTCACTCGCAACAGCCTGGTGACTTCAGGTCTCACCACATATGATGACGAGCCAATGAACTATTGGGCCTTTAAAACATCATTTCAGAATGCTATTGCTGATCTAGATCTGTCTGCTGTGGAAGAATTGGACCTCCTTATCACGTATCTGGGAGAAGAATCAGCGGAACAGGCAAGAGGAATAAAAACAGTCAACATTAGGAATCCTGCTACTGGACTGTGCATGGCACTGGATCGCCTACACGAGGTATACAGCTCTCCAGAGGCTGCTGAACAGGCTCTGTACTAGAAAACTGTCCAAAAGTCACACGACCTGTTGTCAGAGTTGCAAGCCGCCAAGGAAGACGGCTACCTTGCAGGTTTGTTGTACTTGGATACCTCCAGAGGAATTAGGCCTATCATTGAGAAACTCCCATACAACATCCAAGAAAAATGGCTTTATTTTGGGACAAGATACAAACAAGAACATTTCGTTAGCTTCACACCTTTCTCTGTGTTTGTAAACTTCATGTCCTCAAGGGCTCGCACAGACCCAAGCTTTAACCTCTTCACGCAAGCTCCAGCAGAGAGAACGAGTAAGTGGGAGAGGCCTGCAAGGACATCTGTATATGTTCATAAGACACAGGTCTCAGAAACTGATAAGTCTAAGTCTAGAGAAAGTAGAGAACGAATCGACCCAAATAAACATTGCCCCCTACAGAAAAAGCTTCACCCTTTGAGGAAATGTAGAGGCTTTCGTGAGAAGAGCATAGATGATCGCAAACAGCTTTTGAAAGATTGTTACATCTGCTTTCGCTGTTGCTCCTCCACAGAACATTTCAAACAATTCAATATCACAGAGACAAAGGACAAGTTTGTGAGATGCAGGGTACAGGACTGTAAAAATAGGGGTACAAGGAGGAGGAAGAACAAAAAAAAATGCAAAGAGCAAAGCAGAGTAGTAATTCCTCATTCCTCCAACCACCCTGTTGCTGAAGTAAAACATTCAAAGTGCTGCAAGTATTGTGAATTTACTCTAAAACTGGACATTAATGACCAGACAAAGCTGCCAGGTTCTCAGGTGATCAGAAATCACTCTGCTCCTGCTGAGGATGCACTATGTGTACAAGAGTTCCTCAAAATAACAACCAGTCTAGATCACATAATTCTGTCATGCTTGATCACCAAAAGTAAAATGAACAACAACATTGGTTTTACTAAGTTTGCAAGGAATTAACCAGACTCAGGGAGGCTTCCATATATTTTAATTGAACAACTTTGTTTATTTCCATTTGACCTTGAGAAACAATCAATGAAAGCATGCCCTGCTTTATCTTGACAAATTGTCGCATCGAAATCTGTGACCCTGCAGATTCAGTGTACAACTGTGCAGGTTTATTGTTTATATTTAATTTTATGAATTAAATCAAACAAAGCAAAACAAATAATATTCCTGCTCAAGAATAATGCACAATTGCTGGTTTAGGCCCCAAATCAAGTCTCATACTGCCTGTTGTCGGTGTTCAGGTTTATATACTTAATAATAGTATTACTTGTTTATGTCTTGGTCTTGTTTAGCTGACTGGCAGTTGATAACATATCTAAAAAGTCAATATTCCAAATGTTAAGCAAGAGTTGGACCCTAGGAGAAGTCTGGATCCTGGACCAGAGACTAGAAGTCTTACCTTCAATGCACAGAACATTTCTCTTTTATACTCCCACAAACAGCAGGATTACATCATAGTTACCACCCTTTTCCCCAGTAACAACATAATGATGTCTAATCCCAAAAAAAAATCCTCCATACACATCACAAGACTATTCTAATGGTGTCTAGTGGTGTATGAATCGTGATTCATCTGGATCATTCAATCAGATCCTCTTACTGACCCGGAATTAACACGTCTGTAGTCTCCATTAACCTGAATCTTTACCGTCCTACACCTGCCTAACACCAGGCCACAAATACACATTAAAACGATAAATTGCATCATTCACTACTCTGCTTTTAGCCTGTACAATCTCATTACAACATATCCCAGTCCATCTGCCTAAAAGGCTGCCAAAAATCGTTGACAATGAGCAGTTGTTGCCACTGTTAGCAATAGCTTCGGGAGTCGGGACTGGCTGGCAAATCAGCATTTACAACTTCCTGCACAGTCAAACTCAGAGCAGAGATCCGGATTAAGATTCAGATCCAAAGATCCATCATGCACGAAAAGTAAATCTGTACAGAGCCGGAAACACCCGGGACTCAATAGCATTTTAATTGCTGTTGCTCATAGAATAGCTCTCAAATTTATTGATCCCTACACACAGAGTTGTTGAAGAATATTGTAATTATTACATCTACATTGTTATCATTCTGTGCAGCTTCAGTTAGAAATCATCCTTGATCTGATTCATAGTGATTCTTAACAAGGGGACCATGGCCCACCATTAGGCCGTGAGCACAGACTTATAGTTTATCAACTGAAGTCACCAGAGATATTACTGTTATCCATGAGACAGTCAGTTACAATACAGCTTCCCACCATTTGCTGGCGGCAATGTGTCAGTCAGTTGTTTAACAAGCTCCAATAAGCAGAAGAAGACATTCATTCAGCATGTAGTGAAAGTTATGGAGAAGTAGTTAAAACAAAAACTGAAGACAACAGTGGTCCCAACCCCCCCTAGAGGTTAAATCTCATTGCATGTACAATCCTGACTTAACTACAATCCTGAAGTACGGCTTTGTGAACGGAGGTAACGAGGCAGAGCCCAGTCCCCAGTCCCCAGTCGTTGTAGTCAGGAAGAAGTATGGCAATGTACACCTCTGCCTCAGGGAGTGACAAACGCCCCTAGTACCTTCCAGAGACTGATGGAAAAATGCATGGGAGGCATGAACTTGAAGTTGGCATTTTCTTGGATGACTTGATAGTCTTCTCAAAGACTCTAGAAGATCATGAAGACTCACCAAGGTTCTCAACCGCCTGAAGGAGTATGGGCTCATGCTGTCCCCAGAAAAATATAGATTCTTTCAGTCCTCAGTCCAGTACTTTGGGCATGGGGTTTCAGAGCAGGGAGTGGAGACTAAAAATCTCTAGAAGAGTTGAAATCCTTCCTCGGATTCTGTGGGTATTATAGAAAGTTCATTAAAGGCTATTGAAGTATAATGAAACCCCTGAACAACTTAACATCTGGCTACCCACCTCTAGAGATAAGCATCCTACGTCCAAGGAAAGGAGTGGCCAATACTACCACCCCATAGAATCATTTCTGAACCGTTGGACTCCCACCTGCCAACAGGTATTTGAGATGATCATCAGCAAGTTGACAACATCCCCATTTCTGGTCTTCACAAATCCTGCACTTACATCCTTCACACAGATGCAAGTTCTGGACAGAAGTAACACAAAGGACATTCTCATGATCACAGATCACTTCATACAAATACATAGTGGCTATTCCAACACCAAACCAAAAGTCTCAAACAGTTGCAAAGTGCTTATGGGGCAATTTCATTGTCCATTATGGTGTTCCAGAGAAACTGCACAGACCAACCTGATTTTGGGTTATGGCTAATCAAAGAACTTTGTGAAGTTACAAGCATACAGAAAACCCGGTGGAATGTTTTAACCATACTCTGTTAGCATGCTTGGCACCCTGGAAAACCAGAATAAGTCACACTGTAAGGACCTCATGAAGCCTTTGGTCCACGCGTACAATTGTACCAGAAGTGAAATGACTGGGTTCACGCTGTATGAGGTAATGTCTGGCCTGCCAGTTGACCTTTGCATTCGGCTTACCTGTCAAAGAAAAGCAGCACAAGTCACACTCCCAGTATGTAAAGCACCTCAAATCCCACCTTGAGGAGAGCTACAAAATAAGGAGTGCTGCCAAGGTAGCTGAAAAGAACAAAACAAGGTTCGACAAGCGTGTGAAGTTATTTATTTTGGGGCCCCTTTATTGTGTGCCTGTGCACTTAGGAAGTCGGCTTAGGTAGGTAGGGAATGTAAATAATTGTCTATAATTTTGTATAATATATTTCTCAGACTTACCTGTTTTGTGTTGTCTATTCTCTGCTGACCTTTTACCACTTCAGGCTCTGTAGTTGTACCTAGAATTTTCTGATATTAATCCAGTTTTAATTCATAATTAATCAAAGTAGTTATCAGTTGCACTTGCCTGGAGACACGGGTTACATTTACACATTTGTACAGTATGGAAAGTCAGCAAGTTTCAAATATACATGACTTCCAACACATTCACAACATGTTATCTCAGACATCAATTTCACACAATTCTGAGCCTCTTGGACACTCGTCCAGTTCAATTTGGCAAGTGTAATAAATTCGTATTGGCAAGCCATTTCTATACATATATACATATACCTTTATATAAAATAGAGTGGTGAAAATTCAGGTAACTTGATAAATTGAACTTTAACTTTGACACACACTTATTGTTCTACAGTGTCCTCTATTATGTCTTTCTATAAGTTGGCATATGGGTTCCTCAGTTTTGCCTTGGAAATTTATTCTTGTTTGACTTTGTGAAACAATCTGTTTAAACTAAACACCTGATCATTGGAACACTGGCACACCATTGTTGTTTGTGCATGAGTGACTGTGTTTCTTACAATCCGAATAGCTGAATTAACTGGGAACAGCATACAATCACTAAAACTGGATTAATGACCAGACAAAGTTGACAGCTTCTCCAGTGATCACAAACCACTGGACTCCTTCTCCAGGTGCACTGCGTGTCAAAGGTTTTATCACTGAAGAGGGTTTCTCCAAACAACAGTCATGTTGTTCTGTTATGATTACTTTTTGTGTCTCCCTGTGGCCACTTTGGGAATTGCAACATGTTGGTGGCAGGAGAAGTCATGTGACCTGTGTAACTGGCTGTGTCTCAATTCAAGGGCTGCATGTTTCGAAGGACACAGCCTTCGAAGGAGACTCCTTCTGAGGGTCCTTCGAAGGCCGCATCAACTGTTGTTAAATGAGACGGTCTACCCCTCGAATCTTTTCCTGGTTGCGTCACCAGCTGCACACCTGCCGTCAGTTGGTACTTTTAACATAGCCGCTTGGTGTCGCCATTGTTTTATGTTTCCTGGCACTGAACAGCAGCACGCAAAGGATCTTGGGATATGTGAGGCCGCGAGGGATAGTTGCGTTGCATCCTCGAAAAAGAGGGAAATGAAGGCCGCATTTGAAGGCTGCATTTGAATGAGCCTTCGAATTGAGACACAGCCTGTGAGTCAACCAGCCTAGTTTTCAGAGAGTTTATTTTATCTTGAGCTGATCCAGCAGTATCTACCCACATTTTATGCCTTTGATTGCACTGTTGGTATGTATTGGGTTGTTTTATTGTCTATGGTTGCACATTATTATTTTCCTGTTATATTTTTGTGAAGTTTATGTTACGAGTGACAGCAATGGTCCTAGGCCATTTTAAATTGACATACTAAAATGCAAACAGTTATATAAATAGATAATTGATGGGTTAAAATATTTACATTGTGGTTAAAAAGAAATGTTTAAAAATTGTTAATATTATTTAATTCATGTGAGGGTTTGAACTGGCACATTTAAGTTGTTTATCGGTACATCTTTAAAGCTGCATAGTGCTGTTTATTCTTTGTTTGTATGTTTTAGTTTCACCTTTCCTTGTGTCATTAAACCTGTGGACAACGAAACAGCTGTCTTCAGAGTCTTGATATTTTGGAAGGAGTTTATCTGACTGCTGAGCTGAATACAGCATGTACTGCATGTAATGGTTAATTCTGCCACGCCTTACTGCCATAAGTAACATGAACCATGACATTAGTTTTACCTAGTTTGCAAGGTATCAAGTGAAGCCAGTACATTTTCCTAAAAAACTTGTTTAGAGAGTTTATTTGCATTTGACCTGAAAAATAAATGAAACCCCAGACACAAACAAGGTAAAAATCAAGACACTGATTTGACCCAACTTGAGTTCTAGTAAAAAAAAAAATTACTCATATTTAAAAACAAGAACCAAGATTTTAGTTTAATAGCAGATAAGTGTGTCTGCGCAGTCCTAGCTCTTCCACACCCCTCCTTTGGTTAAACTTTGGTAAACTTTTGGTAAAGCTTTCCATACTGGACACTGGTGGTCCTGATCTTCTTTGTCCTGGTTTGTAACATCAATAAATTGTCCTTGACATGAATGAATATTTCTATAGCATCATCCAAACATTGTCAGACAGCCGCTTACTGTGACTTATTGAACAGCTGTGACCACAGTACATTATACATAATATATGGACAAAGACATATCAAACATTTTCAACAAGTGTTCTTAATCATTTTTAATTATAGTTATAAAATACATAAATATAATTTATTTATGAAATAAAGCTGTTAGACAGTGTTTAGTTTCTAAATTGACTTTACAGACATAAACAAGACAAAATCAAAACACTAACTTAACCTCATAACGGTTCTAGTAAAAAGAGATTATTCATATTTGGACTCAACATTTTAAAACAAAATCTAAATCTAATATTTTACCTTTTCAGAGAAAGTCAGATGTTAAATAACATGAATGACATTTAATAGCAGATGAAGTGAAGTTGGTCTGTGCAGTCCCAGCTCTCCCACACCCCTCCTTTGGTTAAAGCGGCGCAGCGTTTCCATAGTGAACATTGGTGGTCCTGATCTTCTTTGTCCCAGGCCCTGTAGACAGAAGGGTGGCCGTCCATCCACATCCAGCGATCTGCCAGGTAACGCAGGCCGATCCACACCCGCTCAGTGATGTGGTCTTGCTGGATCTCACGCAGGGCTAGAAGGTGCTCGGTCTCAGAGGCCAGGCTGGTGAGTGCAGTATGTTGAGCTTTGCAGTATGAAAACGCGTTCTCCCAGGTTCTCTCTTTCTTCACCACAATCAGATTGAAGCAGAAGAAGGGCCATAGTTTCCAAGAAGGAGTATTGTACAACCCGTATCCCCAACCACAGCTGTAACAAATACAAGCATTTGTCTCGGTTTCTAAATTATTTGGTTCTCCGTCAGCCCATGGTAGATTTGTTGCATTTCCTCCACCTGACCACATCCAGTGTTCTTCATTTAAGTAGAGACCAATCCAGAAAACTCCAGACACTGTCCCAAATAGTTCATCTTTTAGTTTCTTTCCATCCCATTGTGTAGTGATGACCGAAAGATCAGTGTGGTGATTCCTGCAGTACTTTTGAGCATCAGACCATATCATGGCTTGTTGCACATAAACATGCTTTCCATACTGCGCTGACACACTGACAATTAAAAGCATCTTCAAAACCACAATCTCCATGGTGTTCAAATATATAGATAGTCTGGCTGAGTAAAAAGTGTTCTGTCCAAAGTGAAGTCTGTGTTGCAGTGTGGTCCCTCCTCCGTTGTCTCTTTATAAGTGGGCATATAGGTTCCTCAGTTTTGCCTTGGAAATGTATTCTCATTTGATTAACTCTTGTACCATCCTTCAAAAAAATTCCTTTCAACACCCTTTGGGACAAAAGTGTCCACATCCAAAAAAACACTCTAAAATCCTCATACATTAACATTCTTTTCTACTTTTTTTTCATAAATCTCCTAAACAATGTCAGCCTTCGCCTTACTGCCATAAGTAACATGAACCATGACATTAGTTTTACCTAGTTTGCAAGGTATCAAGTGAAGCCAGTACATTTTCCTAAAAAACTTGTTTAGAGAGTTTATTTGCATTTGACCTGAAAAATAAATGAAACCCCAGACACAAACAAGATAAAAATCAAGACACTGATTTGACTCAACTTGAGTTCTAGTAAAAAAAAAAGATTACTCATATTTAAAAACAAGAACCAAGATTTTACCTTTCCACCAATAGATGTTAAATAACATGAATGACGTTTAATAGCAGATAAGTGTGTCTGCGCAGTCCTAGCTCTTCCACACCCCTCCTTTGGTTAAACTTTGGTAAACTTTTGGTAAAGCTTTCCATACTGGACACTGGTGGTCCTGATCTTCTTCGTCCTGGTTTGTAACGTCAATAAATTGTCCTTGACATGAATGAATATTTCTATAGCATCATCCATGTTATCATCAAATCAGAGCAAACATTGTCAGACAACCGCTTACTGTGACTTATTGAATAGCTGTGACCACAGTACATTATACATAATATATGGAAAAAGACATATCAAACATTTTCAACAAGTGTTCTTAATCATTTTTAATTATAGTTATAAAATACATAAATATAATTTATTTATTAAATAAAGCTGTTAGACAGTGTTTAGTTTCTAAATTGACTTTACAGACATAAACAAGACAAAATCAAAACACTAACTTAACCTTATAACGGTTCTAGTAAAAAGAGATTATTCATATTTGGACTCAACATTTTAAAACAAAATCTAAATCTAATATTTTACCTTTTCAGAGAAAGTCAGATGTTAAATAACATGAATGACATTTAATAGCAGATGAAGTGAAGTTGGTCTGTGCAGTCCCAGCTCTCCCACACCCCTCCTTTGGTTAAAGCGGCGCAGCGTTTCCATAGTGGACACTGGTGGTCCTGATCTTCTTTGTCCCAGGCCCTGTAGACAGAAGGGTGGCCGTCCATCCACATCCAGCGATCTGCCAGGTAACGCAGGCCGATCCACACCCGCTCAGTGATGTGGTCTTGCTGGATCTCACGCAGGGCTAGAAGGTGCTCGGTCTCAGAGGCCAGGCTGGTGAGTGCAGTATGTTTATTGTTGCAGTGCGAAAACGCGTTCTCCCAGGTTCTCTCTTTCTTCACCACAATCAGATTGAAGCAGAAGAAGGGCCATAGTTTCCAAGAAGGAGCATTGTACAACCCGTATCCCCAACCACAGCGGTAACAAATACAAGCATTTGTCTCGGTTTCTAAATTATTTGGTTCTCCGTCAGCCCATGGTAGATTTGTTGCATTTCCTCCACCTGACCACATCCAGTGTTCTTCATTTAAGTAGAGACCAATCCAGAAAACTCCAGACACTGTCCCAGATATTTCATTTTTTAGTTTCTTTCTATCCCATTGTGTAGTGATGACCGAAAGATCAGTGTGGTGATTCCTGCAGTACTTTTGAGCATCAGACCATGATATGGCTTGTTGCACATAAACATGCTTTCCATACTGCGCTGACACACTGACAATTAAAAGCATCTTCAAAACCACAATCTCCATGGTGTTCAAATATATAGATAGTCTGGCTGAGTAAAAAGTGTTCTGTCCAAAGTGAAGTCTGTGTTGCAGTGTGGTCCCGCCTCCGTTGTCTCTTTATATAAGTGGGCATATAGGTTCCTCAGTTTTGCCTTGGAAATGTATTCTCATTTGATTAACTCTTGTACCATCCTTCAAAAAAATTCCTTTCAACACCCTTCGGGACAAAAGTGTCCACATCCAAAAAAAACACTCTAAAATCCTCATACATTAATATTCTTTTCTACTTTTTTTTCATAAATCTCCTAAACAACTTCAGACCTGCTCAAAACTACCAAACATTCAATCATTTTCAGGATTTTAACCCTTTAAATGCCAGTTTAACTATTTGAAGGATTGATTATTTTTTACAAAAAAAAAAAAAAACACAAAAAAATTATTATTTTCCATATAACTGATAGTAGGGGCATGGGGTTTTGGTGGTGAATAGAGTCTTGGATATGTCAAAGATCAGCCACAAAATTGATTTGATTGCATTAGTATTTTTCATGTAATATCAGATACTTCCTTTCAACACCCTTCGGGCCAAAAATGGCCCATTGAGTTCCATTCAAACCACATTTTTTAATCTCACTGTCATTGCTGTGTAAAACCATGCATTCTGGGATGTCAGCATTTCATTTTGAAGAAAAGTAGTTATATTTGACATTTTCACTGTATTCCACCAGATTCAGTCATTTTCACACTGTAGGCCGATGCATGAAATTCTTGTATATTTGCCAGTTATATTATGGAGCTGTGTGACCACCTGGGGGGTCCAAGAGTGTTTTGTGTGTGTGTGTGTGTGTGTGTGTGTGTGTGTGTGTGTGTGTGTGTGTGTGTGAAACAGAACAAAAATGCAACAATGCAACAATCGTGCCGGTGGGTACCTGTATGTAGGGCAACGTCTCAGCATGCAATGGAGACCAGACTAGTCCATTCTTTGCTGTCCACTCAGTGCCAGGAAGGACGGCTCCTCAGTGTCCTCTCCACTTTCTTATGAAGGGTCAGAGGCACCAACAGAAGTGGAGGACTCTGGTGACTATTTTATGTCCGACTCCCCCTCCAGGCTTGTGTCTTCTTCAGATGAGTCGCTAGCAGATAATGGTTGCATGACCATTTCTAAAACTTCTGTTTGACTGAAACGTCTCTACATTTCTGTTCCTCTTCCCTTCTGAGCTCTTCAGCTGCATGTTCATCTTCAGCTGTGACCGAAGGTGTGTGTGAACCTGATCATTTCAGGTGTGATCAAAGGGCATCTTGTGAGGGATGTGTTTCATGTGTCTTTGAAGAGGTGCGTGTACACAAACATGGCCTTCTGCCTTTGCTGTACTCAAAAACAGAAATAAAAACAACTGTTAGTGTGTTTATGCACCTGGCTGCTTTCACAGCTGAAGATGAACATGCAGCCGGGCTGAAGAGCTCAGAGAGAGAGCGATCTGGAGGGAAGAGGAACAGAAATGTAGTTTCAGTCAAACAGTTTTAGTTTTAGAAATGGTCATGCAACCATTATCTGCTAGCGACTCATCTGAAGAAGACACAAGCTTGGGTGGTGAGTCGGACATGGTCACCAGAGTCCTCCACTTCTGTTGGTGCCTCTGACCCTTCATAAGAAAGTGGAGAGGACACTGAGGAGCCGTCCTTCCTGACACTGAGTGGACAGCAAAGAATGGACTAGTCTGGTCTCCATCGCATGCTGAGACGTTGCCCTACATACAGATACCCACCAGCATGATTGTTGCATTGTTGCATTTTCGTTCTGTTGTTTTCAACACACACACACACACACACACACACACAAAAAAACACTCTTGGACCCCCCAGGTGGTCACACAGCTCCATAATATAACTGGCAAATATACAAGAATTTCATGCATCGGCCTACAGTGTGAAAATGACTGAATCTGGTGGAATACAGTGAAAATGTCAAATATAACTACTTTTCTTCAAAATGAAATGCTGACATCCCAGAATGCATGGTTTTACACAGCAATGACAGTGAGATTAAAAAATGTTGTTTGAATGGAACTCAATGGGCCATTTTTGGCCCGAAGGGTGTTGAAAGGAAGTATCTGATATTACATGAAAAATACTAATGCAATCAAATCAATTTTGTGGCTGATCTTTGACATATCCAAGACTCTATTCACCACCAAAACCCCATGCCCCTACTATCAGTTATATGGAAAATAATAATTTTTTTGTGTTTTTTTTTTTTTTTGGTAAAAAATAATGAAACCTTCAAATAGTTAAACTGGCATTTAAAGGGTTAAAATCCTGAAAATGATTGAATGTTTGGTAGTTTTGAGCAGGTCTGAAGTTGTTTAGGAGATTTATGAAAAAAAAAGTAGAAAGAAATATTAATGTATGAGGATTTTAGAGTGTTTTTTTTGGACGTGGACACTTTTGTCCTGAAGGATGCTGAAAGGGTGCACAATGCACCAACAGAGTATAAAAGACACGTGAAAGTAAAAGACACTGGATTTGAAAAATTTCATTAAAAAGAAAATCCTCTGCAAAAATTCATGCCCCAAGCTGTAACACAGCCAAAATGATCACCAAATTAAAAAAAAGAGAGAAAAATGGACAAAAATGGCCAAGGATGGTACAATCGGATTAAACTAAACTTAGTCTAAACTGACCACTGGAACACTGGCACACCGTTGTTGTAAAAACTTGTGTGCGCTTGAGTGACTTACAATCTCAATAGCTGGATAAACTGGGAACAGCATAAAGCATCACACTGGTGAACATGTAGTTTGATTACTGAAGGGGGTTCCTCCAAACAACAGTCAGTCTAGGTCATGTAATGGTTAATTCTGCCACGCCTTATTGCCAAAAGTAAAATGAACCATAACATTGTTTTTACTATATTTGCAAGGTATTAAGGGAAGCCAGTGAAGCCTCGGTACATTTTCCTAAACAACTTTGTTTAAGGTAATAAGTTAACTTTGAGTATATTTCCATTTTATCTCGAAATAAGTGAAAGTAAGCCCTGTTTAAACTCACAATGTCTCACCTGCTTTTTTAAATAGATAATTGATGGGTTAAAATATTTACATTGTTGTTAAAAAGGAAGATGTAAAAACCTGTAAGCGGTAAAAAGCTATGTTATTTAATTCATGTGAGGGTTTGAACTGGCACATTTAAGTTGTTTATCGGTACATCTTTAAAGCTGCATAGTGCTGATTATTCTTTGTTTGTATGTTTTAGTTTCACCTTTCCTTGTGTCATTAAACCTGTGGACAACGAAACAGCTGTCTTCAGAGTCTTGATATTTTGGAAGGAGTTTATCTGACTGCTGAGCTGAATACAGCATGTACTGCATGTAATGGTTAATTCTGCCACGCCTTACTGCCATAAGTAACATGAACTACGAGATTGGTTTTACCTAGTTTGCAAGGTATCAAGTGAAGCCAGTACATTTTCCTAAAAAACTTGTTTAGAGAGTTTATTTGCATTTGACCTGAAAAATAAATGAAAACCCAGACACAAACAAGGTAAAAATCAAGACACTGATTTGACCCAACTTGAGTTCTAGTAAAAAAAAAGATTACTCATATTTAAAAACAAGATCTAAGATTTTACCTTTCCAGCAATAGATGTTAAATAACATGAATGACATTTAATAGCAGATTAGAAGTGTGTCCGCACAGTCCTAGCTCTTCCACACCCCTCCTTTGGTTAAACTTTGGTAAACTTTTGGTAAAGCTTTCCATACTGGACACTGGTGGTCCTGATCTTCTTTGTCCTGGTTTGCAACATCAATAAATTGCCCTAATTTTTTTAACAGTAATTTTGACGTCTTATATTAAAACATTTAGAAGAGTTTGACTCTTTTGGTTTTATTGTTGATTTAGCTTTATCTCTTTGACATGAATGAATATTTCTATAGCTTCATCCATGTTATCATCAAATCAGAGCAAACATTGTCAGACAGCCGCTTACTGTGACTTATTGAACAGCTGTGACCACAGTACATTATACATAATATATGGACAAAGACATATCAAACATTTTCAACAAGTGTTCTTAATCATTTTTAATTATAGTTATAAAATACATAAATATAATTTATTTATGAAATAAAGCTGTTAGACAGTGTTTAGTTTCTAAATTGACTTTACAGACATAAACAAGACAAAATCAAAACACTAACTTAACCTTATAACGGTTCTAGTAAAAAGAGATTATTCATATTTGGACTCAACATTTTAAAACAAAATCTAAATCTAATATTTTACCTTTTCAGAGAAAGTCAGATGTTAAATAACACGAATGACATTTAATAGCAGATGAAGTGAAGTTGGTCTGTGCAGTCCCAGCTCTCCCACACCCCTCCTTTGGTTAAAGCAGCGCAGCGTTTCCATAGTGGACACTGGTGGTCCTGATCTTCTTCGTCCCAGGCCCTGTAGACAGAAGGGTGGCCGTCCATCCACATCCAGCGGTCCACCAGGTAGCGCAGGCCAATCCACACCCGCTCAGTGATGTGGTCTTGCTGGATCTCACGCAGGGCTAGAAGGTGCTCGGTCTCAGAGGCCAGGCTGGTGAGTGCAGTATGTTGAGCTTTGCAGTATGAAAACGCGTTCTCCCAGGTTCTCTTTTTCTCCACCACAATCAAATTGAAGCAGAAGAAGGGCCATAGTTTCCAAGAAGGAGCATTGTACAACCCGTATCCCCAACCACAGCGGTAACAAATACAAGCATTTGTCTCGGTTTCTAAATTATTTGGTTCTCCGTCAGCCCATGGTAGATTTGTTGCATTTCCTCCACCTGACCACATCCAGTGTTCTTCATTTAAGTAGAGACCAATCCAGAAAACTCCAGACACTGTCCCAGATATTTCATTTTTTAGTTTCTTTCTATCCCATTTTGTAGTGATGACCGAAAGATCAGTGTGGTGATTTCTGCAGTACTTTTGAGCATCAGACCATGACATGGCTTGTTGCACATAAACATGCTTTCCATACTGCGCTGACACACTGGCAATAAAAAAGCACCTTCAAAACCACAATCTCCATGGTGTTCAAATATATAGATAGTCAGGATGAGTAAAAAGTGTTCTGTCCAAAGTGAAGTCTGTGTTGCAGTGTGGTCCCTCCTCTGTTGTCTCTTTATATAAGTAGGCATCTAGGTTCCTCAGTTTTGCCTTGGAAATTTATTCTCATTTGATTAAAACAATCTGATTAAACTAAACTTAGTCTAAACTGACCACTGGAACACTGGCACACCATTGTTGTAAAAACGCATGTGCACTTGAGTGACTGTGTTTCTTACAGTCTCAATAGCTGGATAAAATGGGAACAGCATAAAGCATCACAGTGGTGAAAATCTAATTTTTTTTCTAATACTAATTTGATTACTGAAGGGGGTTCCTCCAAACAACAGTCAGTCTAGGTCATGTAATGGTTAATTCTGCTACGCCTTATTGCCAAAAGTAAAATGAACCATGGCATTGTTTTTACTAAGTTTGCAAGGTCTTAAAAGAAGCCAGTACAGTACATTTTCCTAAACAACTTTGTTTAAGGAGTTTATTTCCATTTGACCTAAAAAATAAGTGAAAGCAAGCCCTGTTTAAACTCACAATGTCTCGCCTGCTTTTTGGCTTTGAACAAGTTAGCTAAGTGAAATACCTGAGTATCCTAATAAAACAGTGAATTATTGTGTTGCATTAAAATGTTTGTATATGAGAATCAACTATGGATAGAAAAACATGGGTTGAAAAAATATTGATAGGTGAGGTGTCAGTGGCCAGTGCTAACAAGTTTTGCTATTGCAGCTGTAGCATGTCACATAACCACAACACTGCTTTTTTCGATTCCGACAACCTTGAATAAACAAATAAAACCAAATATGTGCTACATGAAAAGTATTTAGGATTTAAATGCAGTTCAGGAAAAGTCTAGGAAGGCTTACAATGGGGTAAACAAAAAAAGCAAATACAATTATAGGAATAAATGAATATTACTGAACAACCTCTGGCATACCTTTCACAAATTTCACCAATAGACATAATCATAATAATAGCATAGTTTAAAAGACCAGTGTTGGTAGGTCGCATATGACTTCCATCAAATGAGGCTGCAGAGACTGATCTATTCTGAACTAGCCTGATTCACAGACCATCTGAACACCTGATGCTCCAACTCACTGGTGATGCGTTAAGTCAGAGAAGAAAGTCCTGCAGTATTGCTGAGCATTTGACGTTTTTGTGTAGGAATAAAGAAATGTTTTAATGACAATCTGCACACATTTCTAACAATGAGCTGATTATTGGATCCATAATTCACAATATATGTCTCTACTTTTACATACATAAGTAGACAAACAATCTCTCAACAGAGGAGGAGGATTCAGACACCACTCATCATCCACCTATTATGCTGCCCGTTCAGAAAACTTTCCAGAAAACTGAACAATTCACACTTGGTCTCCTGAGACTCCAGTTGTCATTGTCCACACCGGCACACACTTGACCTCAGGTGACTTTAAAGGCTCGGATGACAGTCATCACAACAACAAGGAGCACTAACGAACCAAGTGGAAACAATGGCCTTGTCAGTGACCCCAACAAGCTATATACCTTGGTTTCCCCACAAGTCGGAATTGAAGAAACCTCTTGGAAGAAAGGTGAGAACTTTTCACCAATCCACCGAGTCCAGTTGCGCCAGATTTAAGCCTTCTCAAAGAAATATGACCTGACTGACTGAGAACATTCTAAGAAATATTGGCTTCATCCAACTGATTTATGTGCCATCTTGAGATAATTTGATGTTAACATTTGAGAAAATAAATCATTTTATCACAAACAAGAGGAACTGAAAATTAAAAACACATATGAACATGAAGATTTAAAACAAGATGTTTTGATCATCTGTTTCTCTAGTAAGGGAAAGAAAAAAAACAAAAAAGACATATATTTACATATCAGTCTGATGTTAATTCTATAATGTCAAATAACTTCATGGCACACCCAGCTCGCAAGTGTTTGCTAGCCGGGCACAGCCCAAAAATCTAAGCGGAGCCGCCACCCTGTGGGCACCCACAGGTAAAGGCATAGGGGTCAGGTGCTTGCCAGCCGGGTGGCAGTCAGGCAGGGGCCTGGATGTGCCTTTTCCCAGGACCCTGCCTGACTGGCAACCGGGCAGATTCAAATCCACAGATCCATCATGCACGAGTAACAGCTGGAAACAGCTGATCCTGCAGACCCAGATGACCCAGATTCACTGATTCAACCGAGTCGAGTGGATCTTTTCCTCTGTACAGTGCGAAACAAGGCAGGTTGAGACTCGGATGAATTTCAGGGAGTTGTGACGTCAAAAAGACCCCTGTCAAAGGTAAGAAACCAAATACAGCAATTACCAAGATGATAGAAACTTCATTTAAAACACAAACACTTGTTTTTGTGTAGCTGAGGGTAATATAGTTCATAGGCTAAAAACAACAAGTCTAGTCAACGTAAGGAATTTGTCATATGACAGGCAGCTCAGCCACAGGCCTGTGCGATGAGCAGTACGCACAGCGATTCATTCATATGGATAGGTCTTTCGTTCATTTGTCATGTTGACATCGCCCTTAAGAGGGCTACAGCACTGCAATAGTGAATGAACAAAATGAACGAAATGACTTTAAAAAAATTGTTTATTTTACCATCCAAGAGTAAGTGATCTGAGTCAGTAAAAAGACTTGAACACTTTTCAAATGACTCAAAGAACTCGTAAGATCCAGATCTGTTTAATGAGTGACTCAGAAAGACTCCAGTCTGTATAAGGATCCAAGTTTGACATCTCTAATGGTGTCCAACGCTCTTAGGGGGCAGACCTCAAGCACATCAACCCTCCCTAGCCTGTCACTTGACACCATTGGATCTGGACCAGACAAGTCCAGGCAAATTTCTTGCCAATTTGCATTAGCTTGTGATCCCTACATACAGAAATGTTTACAATTTTTTTTACACATACGTTGTTCACGCTAATTGTTAGGTGCACTCTTTTGACCTTGAGTTAAAATTCATGCTTCATAACATCTGTTACAGACTGAAACTGTGTCGCTGTGTTATAAAGGTTCTGCACCCTAGAACTTTTATTAATTCACCCAGGAACACATAGCGGTGAACTCCGCCCTGTTGACTTATGCTGCTACCTGTGAGATGTTACCTCTGTATGAGTGCTATTGCAGGTGTTAAGTAAAGTCTGTTAACCGTCCAATGTGTGCGTACATGTTAACCATCCAAGATTATAACAACATCCTTCTGCTGATTGTTATGTATTGTTTTTGCATTTATTGTGTTCCTGAAACAAGCGACTCAACATTAAACTAGATGTATAAATGACATTGGAAAAAAAGAAACTGAATGTAAATTATTTTGAGTTGTACAGTAAATAATAGAAATTTCTAGAAGAAACCATTCTTAAATTTATTATGATAATATATGCACTACTGTTCAAAGTTTGGGGTTGCTTAGAAAATTACATGTTTTCAAAAGAAAAGCTTTTTTTGTCCATAAAAATAATATCAAAGTGCATACATTTTAAACAATGCAAATAGAGTAAATGACTATTGTAGCTGGAAACAGCTGATTTGTAATGGAATAACTTCTCTAGGTGTACAAGGCTCTAGGTCCATTAGCAGCAACCATCACTCCTGTGTTCACTGTGTTCCGATTGCATGTTGTGTTTGCAATTGCATGGCTAACTGGTTACTAGAAACACCCTTTGCAATCATGGTAGCATAGCTGAAAACTGTTGTGCTGATTAAAGAAGCAATAAAACTGTCCTTCTTTGGACTAGGTGAGTGTCTGATTGCTGTTTCCATTACAGACTCACAATGGCCAGAAACAAACAACTTTCTTCTGAAACGTGTCTATTCTTGAAATAGAGAAATGAAGGCTATGCCATTGGTTTCCTGTATACCACAGTATATTATAAATAATATGTGGAATAAAGCACATCAAACGATTTCAACAGCTATTGAGGTCTAAAAATATTTTTACACTGTAGAGGTTTGTAAATAAAGAAACAGATTTAAGACTAATATAAAGAATACATTATGAAATAAAGATGACTAAAGTAAATACAGGTGAATAAAGTAAATAAAAGTAAATATTTGTGTTCCTGATTTGTAAAAAATCTGATTTGTTCTTTAAACTCATTTTCACTCTTTTTTTTTAATTTAATTTGACTTATTTCATGCTGTAAATAAATGAAACATCTGAATAGTTTTCAAGAATTATTGAGGTTTAAAACACATATAAAATCAAAAACTAACAATACCAACAATTTAGATTCTAAATTGACTTTAGAGATGTAAACAAGACAAAATCAAAACACTAACTTAACCTTCTCATAACATTTTAGTAAAAAAAAATTACTCATATGTAGACTCAGTATTTTACCTTCCCAGTGAGAGATATGAATAACATGAATGACATTTAATAGCAGATGAAGTGAAGTTGGTCTGTGCAGTCCCAGCTCTCCCACACCCCTCCTTTGGTTAAAGCGGTGCAGCCTTTCCGTAGTGGACACTGGTGGTCCTGATCTTCTTTGTCCCAGGCCCTGTACAAAGAAGGGTGGCCGTCCATCCACATCCAGCGGTCCATCAGGTAAAGCAGGCCGATCCACACCCGCTCAGTGATGTGGTCTTGCTGGATCTCACGCAGGGCTAGAAGGTGCTCGGTCTCAGAGGCCAGGCTGGTGAGTGCAGTATGTTTATTGTTGCAGTGCGAAAACGCGTTCTCCCAGGTTCTCTCTTTCTTCACCACAATCAGATTGAAGCAGAAGAAGGGGTATAGATACGAATAAGGACGATTGAACCACCCATGCCATGTAGTGCAGCTCCAACAAATACAACCATGTTTCTGGGTCAGTAAATAATTTGGTTCTCCGTCAGCCCATGGTACATTTGTTGCATTTCCTCCACCTGACCACATCCAGTGTTCTTCATTTAAGTAGAGACCAATCCAGAACCTTCCATAAACTGTCCCATATACTTCACTTTGCAGTTTCTCTTCATCCCATTGTGTAGTGATGGGCAAAAGATCAGTGTGGTGATTTCTGCAGTACCTTTGAGCATCAGACCATATCATGACTTGTTGCACATAAACATGCTTTCCATACTGCGCTGACACACTGACAATTAAAAGCATCTTCAAAACCACAATCTCCATGGTGTTCAAATATATAGATAGTCAGGATGAGTAAAATGTGTTATGTCCAAAGTGAAGTCTGTGTTGCAGTGTGGTCCCTCCTCCGTTGTCTCTTTATTTTAGTCTGTGAATACCTCCTGCCTTAACTAATCACTGATGTAGGAATTGTAAATCAGACGGATGTTTAGTTTTGCCTTGGAAATGTATTCTCTTTTGACCTTGTGAAAGGTTTTGTGAAGCATGTTCTGTTTAAACACAACACTTGATCATTGAAACACTGACACAGTATTGCTGTATTCACCATGCTCTGAGCTGAAGTGTCCTACATTTTTATGATTTCTTTGTTTACCATGACCCTGCTGATGAGGCTCAGTGTCAGGGAGAAAAGGTGTATTTGAAACTATTGTCAGGAAATCTTGACAAAAGTGAAACATTTGGATAGGAATGAGTTTATTGAATACAGTGTCACTGAAATGGCCCTATTGCCAAAGGTAGTAATACATGTAGCGAGATTTTAAATGAAGATTTGTGTACGTGTGCTTTAATGTCTTAATTCTTGTTCTTTCTATTTCAAAGTAAAATAATATGTATCCAGTTTTGTTTCCATCTTACTAGAAATATAAAACAGGGGGATACGTTTTAACAGATTTACAGAGAGAAGTGTATGCATGAAATGTGGGAACAGCATACAATCACTAAAACTGAATTAATGACTAGACACAGCTGGTTTTACGAAGTGGCCCAAAATTAATTTTGTTACTCAAGAGGGTTCCTCCAAACAACAACAGTCAGTCCAAGTCATGTAATGGTTAATTGTGCCATGCTTGATAACCAAAAGGAAAATGAGCCACGACATTCGTTTTACTTTGCAAGTCAGTTTGCAAGGCATAAACTAAAGTCAGTGAAGCCTCTGTACATTTTCATAAACTATTTTGTTTAGGATTTTTTTTTTTTCATGAACCTGTTTTATCTCACATTATCCAGCCTGCCTTTTGACTTTGAACAACTTAGATAAGTCTCTTGGTCTCTTGGTAAAAAAGAAAAGAAAAGTGAATTCATTATGTTGCATCAAAATGTATGGTTATCATCTATGGATAAAAAAAAAAACAAACAAAAAAAAAGAAACACTACTGCTAACCAGTTTTTGTTTTGTGTAACCGCAACATTGCCGGTTTGATTCCAGCAACTTTTGCCATATCCATTTTACCGGAATTCGATCATCAATCAAAGTATTGGACAAATAATGACACACATGGTTATCAGGAATTAATGAAAGATGTTTTTTTAAGGTCAGCAAAATGTAATTAAAAGTAAAATACAATAATATCAATAATAATATAAAAATATTTGCTTTAATTACACCAAAATACCCATGATCAAAAACAAATAATATCTCTTCTCAAGACTGAGACACGTGTCAGTGTTTTCTGTTAACAGAGTAATGTAATTATATATATATATATAAAAAAACACGGAGATACTTTTTAATGTGGGAACAGCATACAATCACTAAAACTGAATTAATGACTAGACACAGCTGGTAGCTTCTCTGGTGACCGCAGACCACATGGGGTGCTTCTCCAAATGCACTGTGTGTCAAAGTTTTACAAAGTGGCCAAAAATTAATTTTGTTACTCAAGAAGGTTCCTCCAAACAACAATAGTCAGTCCAAGTCCTGTAATGGTTAATTGTGCCATGCTTGATAACCAAAAGGAAAATGAGCCACAGCATTCATTTTACTTTGCAAGTCAGTTTGCAAGGCATAAACTAAGCCTCTGCACATTTACATAAACTATTTTGTTTAGGATTTTTTTTCCATGATCCTGTTTTATCTCATATATATATATATATATATATATATATATATATATATATATATATATATATATATATATATATATATATATATATATATATATATATATATATATATATATATTCAACCTGCCTTCAACCTAACAACACAAGAAAGGTCTTGAAAGGATCACAGGATCACAGACTTCAAATCCAGACGTCAATCATGCGATCTCAACCACCTTCACGCCAATGCCAAAAGAGACAAAAGAGAAGGTGATTTACTTCCGGAGGAAGATGCCTCAAACCACACCGTTGAACATCCAGGGACTGGATATGAAGATGGTGGGAGCATACAGAAACCTGGAATTCACCTCAACAACCTGGACTGGCTGGACAACACAGATGTCAAAGGTCAAAGTCGTCTCCACTTACTGAGGAGATGACCTCAGAGAGTGCAGGACTTCTGTGACACTGTGGTGGCATTCAGCTCTGTCCTGGACTGGCCGCTAGACTCTATAGAGGAAGTGAGGGTGAGGAGGATGTTAGCAAACTAACCATCCATCCGTCATGAACAACTCCTCTCACTTCCTGCATGTGACTGCGGAGGCCTTAAACAGCTTCTTGTGCAACAGACTGCTACTCCCACCACCATGTAGGCCGTGTGACGCTACCAAAAGTCCTTTATTCAAACAGCTGCTGGTAGGTTGAACTTAAAACTTGAACTTGAACATGAACTTGAGAATCGTCTGCATTCAGTCATTTGAATATATATATATAAAGACATTCAAATTGTGTATTAAATAAATCATCTCAACATGGATATTCATAGTGTTTTTTTTTTCTTATGATATTGCTATGCTGAAGCCTTGATCCATCCAGTTTATGTGGCATCTTGAGACAAAGCAAAGATCATTTCATATTAAAGTTCAGGAAGATACTTCACTTTTCTATTTCAAACAGAGGATCTAAAATCCAACAACTGAACATTTAAAACAAGGACATTGTTTGGTGAAGAAGGTGACAAAATCCACCAACACTGAAGGTAATTGTAAGCAAATACCTATAGAGGGTGAACAAAATGGAAAGGAAGACATGCCACTATGATAGAAAAGCATAGTTTGTATAAAAAGCTCAGAAAGAGATGGACTTCAGAGAGAGAAGAGACTTTAGTTTATCAAACAAATATATTTATACTACTGCTTTCATCCACAGATCTCATGATCATACAAATGAATTACTCATTTAGCAATATCAATAGAATTAATGCAGCAACTGAAGCAATTGAATGCAGTTGAAAACTTGAAAAGTTAGTGCTCAGCAGGATGATAATAAAGACTTTTTACACCAGCCATTAGAGCATAATGGTAGCTGCATTTTATATGACAACATACTGCATTAAACATCTGCTGTGTGTATTGTTAATGTGTACTTTCTATGTGACACGTTTGTACAGGGGCTTTTTTCCTGGCAGACTTGACGCAGGGCTTTATTTTGACTACATGTCTACCGGAAGTAGATCGCATTATAAATTTGACGTCAGTTCCTGCATCTGCCTCTCTCTCTTTAACCATGCGGTGCAGATTTTCAGACGCGGTTTCCACATGGTGAGAAATAAATCATACATTGTACTATTAGGACTAACGTGTTAGTGACGCTATCAGTAATCCGTACAGGTGCCGCTGTTCAGTCTGTTCTTTAAATGTTGATCATACCCGGAGACTCATCAACAATGTTTGCACTGTTGTGGTCGTTCAGACTGTAAAGTTTTTTCCCTTCTCTCCTCTTAATACAGGCTACGTGGTCTGGAGGTGCTGCAGATAATGCAGGCAGATGTTCTCAAGGTCTCTGCGGTCCTCATCGGAGAGCAGCCTGGACCTCCAGGTGGAGCAGCATGTCTACAAGAGGAAGAGTGATGGTTAGTGTTTTCCATCATAGTTCATCTGACTGTCCAGGATAAATAAGCAAGAAAAATTGTGAGACTTATTTTCATTTTCTCAGGCTTAGTAAGATAACTTGCTTAATTTAATGAAACCATTTCTATTTTGCTGTATCCTTTTGGAATCTATATTTTATGGCACACCTTGCCAGTAATCTAAGTCATTAAGACTTGGAGTGATATGATGAATTACATAGGTTGTCAGTGTTTTTTTTTTTTTTTTTTAATTCATTCTCACTCATTAAATCAGACGTATTTCCTGCTAAGTGGACATTGTTCACATACCTGATTTTGGGCCGTTGAATCTCTGAGGCCTGGAACAACTACATTACTACAGATGTCTGCTATAGCTTTGAATGTGGTGATTCATTTGGCTTCCTTCTGTTTTTCTTTCTCCAGACGTGTAAATTATGAACCTGACTACCAGCAGCCATCGAATCTGTTCGATGCGTGTGCCCTTTCCACCAGGAACACAGAACAGGTGTGTTTGTGAAGAATATGTTCTGTATATTGCACTGAAATGAGAAGCAGCACACCATTAAAGCCTGGCACTGATCTTGTCTGTGTTTGGGTGTCGGAAGTGTGCTAGAGTGATTATGGCCGGGTTTTCGCTAACACCATGAGGACTGCTGTCCCATGACTGGGGTTTGATAGTGACCTGAGCCACACCAGAACATTAGTCAGGGCATTTTTTTCTTTTTTTCCCCTCACCCTCCATTAACTGGATACAAATACTGCCATGCAAATGGCAGCATGGCTCCTTGTGAAACCCAGAAAGCATTGCCTCAGGTTACTTCAGTTGTTTTTACTTCAATGAATTGGCATTTTTCAGTGACAGGATTGCACCCTTGTGCAGAGTCATTGTGAAGCTGTTTGCCGTGAGCTGAGGGCATTCGTACATTTAAAAAAAAAAAAAAAAAAAAAAAAGATGCAAAAATCACAGTTGAAGACCGTGACCACCTCTGCCTCAGGGGCAGTTATGAAATTTAAACCAGCTGATTTTAAAAGCCTCTTCATGTAGCATGATGAGCGTTAAACTCTGGGATAGAGGGTGCTGGTCATCATGTGTATGCACACTCGTTTACAGTTGCCATCTATTAAACAACTGACGTTGACTTAAACCTGCAATACACAAGAGGCTCCTGTTTGTCTCGTGCTGTCCCATGTGACCCTCTATCTGACATTGTGTAGTAAAAATGTTCACCTGCATACATTTGTGACACTGAAACACCTACTTGTCACTGTCACAAACACACCCTCTGTACATGCACTTCTAACAAAAACAATCCCTGCTTTAGATTGAGAAAGGGGGTGAAAGCCACTTGGCAAGAAGGACTACCAAGACAGGTGAACCATCCCAGCAGACAGGTCTGAGGATGTTCAGGTGACCTCTGCGCCCATCCAGGAGATCCAGAATGGCATCAAAGGTAGAGCTAAACAATCTGCTGTAGATATTATTCTACAGTTTGAGTTTGAAACTGTTAAAACAAACAATACAGCTAATGTAAATATTATAGTGAATACAGCTGCACTGTACAGGAACCTGAAGTTAATTGAATGCGTTTTCTCCTGCTCCTACAGAGGTTTGGGGTGTCCAGACTGCCACCGAAGACTGGTCTACAGCTCCCACTGCACAGGACTGGGGTGATCCTAGTGTTGACTGGTCTAAAGTCATGTGACTCTAAATATGAGAAATGCACAACGCTGAACTGAGAAATCAATAAAGCTGGATAAATATTCACGAACTGGACTTTTTTTTTCCCCCCACTTTGCTTATTTTAAATGATGCATAATATATACTCAAGTGCAATGTAGTTTGAATATCAAAGGTTCATTTAGAGGGACCAGTACACGGCACGGTTCAGTGCCACATTAATGATGTAAGCTAGTTTGCGACAGCTGTCCATTCAAAACCCAACAGGAAAATGCATGCAAACAGTGACCGTAAACTAAATAAAACGACTTAATGATTTTGTTAGATTCTGTATGGCGGGGATGTCCAAACTTCTTTTTAAAGGGGGCAGTACTAATATTTTAAAAATGGAAAAACAAAAGTTACATACAAATGCAAAGTTTGCATGACGTTGATACAAATCTTCATCTCATGTTCATTCTAAACATGATTTATGAATAATGCAAAGTCTAACATTTTAAGTTCAAATCATCACTCTTGCTCTTGTCTCTGACAAGATCATTCAGAAAGTAATATTTTGTGTACATAATACCAGTCTTTAGAGGTTAATGTTTAGTGCATTCAAATGCTTTGTTATGTCACTCAAAAAAGCCAAATCTGCCCGCCATACAGTTTCTGCCAATCCTAGCAGGCCATAAATAATATTCTAAAAACAAAACTGAAATCTGATGGGGCCATGATTGGCCCCTGTGCTGGACTTTGGACATCCCCAGGCACTCTAGTGCTAATATTCTGTGCAGGTTGAATTTCGTAATAATGAGGAAGTCTCGAACACTGAAGGTCCATATCGTATACAGTCATGGACAATATACCTGATACAGCTACAGAATTATTTGTTGCAAGTGGGAGAGCTTACTGGGGGTTAAGAGACAGTTTAGTATCTGAGTTAAAAGGTTCCACCCCAGATGGGACTCGAACCCACAATCCCTGGCTTAGGAGGCCAGTGCCTTATCCATTAGGCCACTGGGGCAATTATAATAGTGTTTTATGAGATATCATGATTTGTAACAAATTATAGTGTGAAGGCGCTAATATGTGTAGTTTTGATCAACATGACTGTGGATGTATTTTCTGTCTTATATTTATATGAAAAAATATATTTAGTCAAAATCCTCCGTGACCCGCTGCAGCCATGCTTCGCCGTTCCGTTGCTAGGCAACAACGAGACCACACATCACTGAGTCAGTTGAACCCAGGACAGCGGAACTACTTCCTGTTAAGTCCTGGAATCTACTTTTGCTACAAAATAAAGGTCACTCGAGAGTAATATTACAAAACAGCTGCAATGTCCGCGCTTTTCCTTCAACTGCCATCTCCGATTTGCTGGTTTGACCCATTCAGAGGAAGACATAATATGGATTACATCAACACTTCACCATAAAGACGTCGTTCATTGCTTTGCTAGATTGTGGGGACATTTGCTTATACTATTAATTTGAAAATACAAAGGCGGAAGTATAAATATATGCTGCCGCTTATAAGCCAACGTTTTCAGAGCATAGCAACGTTATCCATGAGATAGAGACAAACCTGCTAAACTGTAACTTTGTAACATGTAACTCGTGAGAATGGGTTTAACCGCTTTGTAGCATTATCTGGTTGGTTTTATCAAACAAATGAAACTACGCAACGTTAGCTAACTAAAGCCTGGCGGCAGGTAGGAACAGCTAACAGTTCGTGGTTTAACTGCTGGTAACACCGACGTTGCCTAGGCTAGTGATAAACAAGTCTTATCCAGGGACGTCTTCAAGAAGGACTCGTCGACATGGTGAGTTAACGTTTTTGAACACCTCATGCCAACACCGTCATCGTGTTATTTTTTTTTAAAATAAGGTTACATGTTTTTGAAAATGTCCTGCATGTTGGCCCCAAGCCACTCAAAGTTATGTGATTTAAAAACTTGAGAAAACCAAATTTTGTGTCTCGGTAGATCCTCTCTCGTGTGAAGCCAGCCGTGGGAGCAGAGACACCGGCGAGCATCAGCGAGAAGAAGAAGAAAAACAAGACCAAGGTCCCCCGTTTGGAGGAATACCTTCAACAGAGGGACTATCTTGGAGCCCTGACACTCTTAGAGGTACTCACACACTCACATAACTTAAAATAAATACATAACTCAATCCAAATCATGGTGGGTTAATGGACCACTGTTCGCTGGGAAGGAGGATGGATGGGTTCAAGTACTGTACCTTACATGACAAGATGATTTGTGGAGTTATAAAAATGCACAACATCCCATAAAACCCTAACAGTGTCTCACATCATAGCTACAGTGAGTTCAGTACAATGCAGTAAATGCTGAATAACCTTCAGTCAGACATATGGGCTCGGTGCAGTGAGTCCAAGTGAATTAAGTCCTGTCTGTCATCTTTTTGTAATCTGGCTGGAGATGCAGTGGAAAGAGCTACGAGGATGCATGGTGTAGACTAGACTAGATTGTCAACTATTATTTCATTGTTGTGGAGCGGTTGCACTAACAGCAACAACTTTTTAAAAAATCGGACAAGTTGATATATCAGCTGATATTTGCTTATTGCAGATATACCGAGAAGATCGACATTTCAGTAGAGAAATGCTAAATAGTACTGATATCATTTAGAAATTGTGCCCCTGTTAGATAGAGCACCAATACTATTGGTCAGGATATTGTCTGTGTGTCTAATTTCCTCTACGCAACAGCAACCAGTACTGATGTGTAGACTCTTGTGGGATGAGTTTCCTCTCTTAAGACCAATAAAGCAAGTGCTCTATTAATTACTCTCTCTTGACTGCTTCTTATTTATTAAACTATAATTTTTAAAAATTCATGAATGAACCAAAGTTTGTAATAATAAAATATGTGTTGGTTCATCGTGAGCAAGTTTTAATAATTAAACTTTATAACTGCTTCACTCACAGAGCGGCTAGCTGTTTTTGTTAACTGCACTGATTATCACGTGTCAAGCCCTGGAATTAAAGTTTCATGAACAGAATCACTCTGACGTCTATGCTACAGACAACACTGCATTTTCGAATGCTGCTGCTTTGTTGCTGATGTGTTGCTGTGTGATCTCTAGTTTCAGAGAAGTATTGGCGAGAAAGAGGATCATGCAGACCTTTGGATTGGCTATTGTGCCTTTCACTTGGGCGATTACAAGAGAGCTATGGAGGTATTTTCTTGTTTTTATACATGTGTGTGTCTGAGTGCTCAGTGAGTGTGTGTAGCTGGGTACATAGAATGAATTACTGAATCTGAATAGGTGGACAAGGATTTGACTGACAGTTTTTGCAGCGTCTGATAACATTTGTAATATTTCCATATCATGTTCTGACAGGAGTACAAGTCTCTGACAACAAAGACTGAATGTCCTGATGAGGTGTGGGTCTATCTGGCCTGTGCCTTGTTTTTTCTGGGGCTCTATAAAGAGGCAGAGGAGGCTGCATCTAAGGGTAGGCTCAGTTCCAGCTGAGTACATTGGTTTATTCCTACATTTTGTACAATTTTGTTTGAGAAGCAACCTAACACATTGAGTCACATCAAAATGTTTACAGTTTTCCAAAAGAACATTTTGCTATTGGACCACGCTGGTGTTAAGATGCCATGGTTTCAACAATTATTGGTTTGTTTATTTTTCGCAATGTGTGAATTTAACTGACATATTATACAATATAATTTGGGATGCATCATAGCTCACAAAACATAATATACAGAAAGCCCACCAGTCTTCACTGTCATTTTGCACCAAACTTCCAGCCTTTTTATTGTGTTATTGTGCTTGAGATACACAAAGGAATTTAGTGGGATCAGCAGATTTAGCTAAGCTGAGTTACTGTAGTCTTTTAGTTCCCATTAACTCACTCCTTTTTTGGATATATTTGCCAGATCATATATGCTGCTTTTCAGTCAGTTGATGTGATCACTGAGAGCAAGGTCATGATGTTCATGAAGTGTACCTTTTACTTGAATGTGGTATGCTGTCTAACTAATTTTCGTATCTCTTGCCTGTAGCACCAATGTCCCCACTGCAAAACAGACTACTATTCCACTTGGCTCACAAGGTTAGAAAATATTATATTCTTATATCGTTACTGTTATTACTGGTATTTACCATTACCCTTTTTGCTGCTGTGAGCATTTTGAATGAGCTGTTTCTTTCTGAGTGTGATTCATGTCTTCTTAGCATTTTGTGTCATCGTGATCACATCTCTGAATGACGTACACTTCATTGTTCACTTCACGTTCATTGTCTCAGTTCAACGATGAGAAGAAGCTGATGGGTTTCCACCAGAACCTCGAGGATGTGACAGAAGACCAACTGAGCCTGGCATCCATTCACTACATGCGCTCCCACTACCAGGAGGCTATAGACATCTATAAACGACTTTTACTACAGAACAGGTTTGTGCTTTCCCCCTGCCCTTTACTCTCTTAAATTAGTTTCACAGTCCTGCTGCGCTTGGATGCAGGTGCCACCCTGGCACCACCTTGACAGGTGTGAGTTTTTCATGAAGCAGTGTTAGATTTCATGGGCCTTGTGGAACCATAAAGATAATTCAAGTATCAGTGCAACGGACCTGCTGAGCTAGCTTCCTCTGACGCTGATATACTGTATCTGTTGTAGGAAGGGCAAGAAAATGAAAGACTTTGATTTCACTAGAAATAGGGCCGATGTGCAAGTGAGGTTTTTTTTTTTTATTATTTCACTGGGTTCGCAGCAGCTTTAGTTGCAGGCCTCTGCAGCTGGACACACATTTTCTATTGGGATGCAAATTAGCTTCACTACTACTATTCCCTCTGATTGCTAACAGAAAAATGCAAAAATATCAAAATAGGGCTATGAAAAATTTGCATGATTTTGTCAGAGTAGATAGCGGAATAATCCAGAGTATCAGGCCATTTTCCCAAGACCTCGATGTTCTTTGAAATGTTAGCTAACATGCAAATATCTGTTCTAATGTATTCTAGTGTTTGTGTTTTTTCCTGTGATAACTTCTTGTCTGTTTTTGGCTGTCTAAAATATATCCATTAATAAAGCTGTTTCTCAACATAATATAGAATAGTAATTACTGTTGTTCTAGAAAGAACAACACACTAAAAAGATTAACACAGATTACTCGTTCTCTGCGATTCCCCTTCACCACAAAAGTCAGTGAACATACACAGTAGCTTTGTAAACATGAAGGGAGTAGGTGACAAATTGCTGCTTGGCCCAATGAATGGACAATTTACAATGTAAAAAAATGCACAGATGGAACTGTTGCTAGGTATTTTAAGACCATTGGACTATTTTGAGTTTGAAATATCACCTCAACACAAAGCACAAAGCAGGTCAGAGGTCAGAACTAGCTCAGCTCCTGGTGTGGGCAACCAGACTCATCAAGCCACAGTCAAACAGGCTTTCAGACGCAGACTTTTTTAAATCTCCTGACAGCCCTAATAATATCTGTCATGTGCTGAAATGCCATGTTGAAAGAAAACATTTACATTGCTATAGATTCTACAAACTGTACAGCTGTACAGTATATACAGCTAATAATAATAATATACAGCTAATAATAATAATAATAATTGTGTGACATTTGTTTCAAACAATATGAGACAAAAGTGAGTTATGGGGTAACATTTATTTATCAACTCAAGAAGAATCTGAAATACTTTGTGTCCAGCTACTAAAAGAAGTAAAGCCATTTTCACATCCTCTTTTCATCTTGTCTTTCAGAGATTTCCTGGCCTTGAAAGTTTACGTGGCTCTGTGTTACTACAAGCTGGACTACTATGATGTGTCCCAGGAGGTGCTGGCTGTCTACCTGCAGAGCATGCCTGACTCTACTATTGCCCTAAACCTCAAGGCCTGCAACCATTTTAGACTCTACAATGGCAAGGCAGCTGAGGTACTACATCTCGGTTATCCTTTATACTTTATATTGCTTGGTGTGTTTTCACATTTTCATTCACACAATTTTAACATAAAAATCCAACAAACAACACATTGGCAGATATTTGAAATTAAAAGTGCTCAATGTACTGTATCCTTTAATGAGAAGGAACTAATTAAAGATATTTTCAGTGGTGACAGTGCACAGTATTTGTGCTTTTAATTGTACTTATTATTATCCATGTACACACTCTTATTGACTGAGTCAGTAACTCCTTGCCCTATTCATTTCTTTGGAGAGAGTATCTAGTGGTAGGTTTGACTTGTGTGCGCACTCTCCTGCTCTTAGGCTGAGTTGAAGAACCTAATCGACATCTCGTCCTGCTCCTTTGAGTTTGCTAAGGAGCTTATCCGACACAACCTGGTAAGCTCTTTGCAAGTGTGAAGTAACTGTGAGTGTGTATGTCAGTGCTGGTGTGTGTATGCATATACTAGTGACTTACATGCTACTTTTCCAAACTGTGACTCCGTCCCCTGTGCACTGCAGGTGGTGTTTCGTGGAGGGGAGGGGGCGTTGCAGGTGCTGCCTCCTCTGATCGATGTGATCCCTGAGGCCAGACTCAACCTGGTCATCTACTATCTCAGACAAGGTGTGCAACCATGACATTGCAGTTTCCTGGAACAAACAATATAAATATTTATTCATTAAAACTGATGCATGCAGGATGAGAAGTAACATATTTTTAAGTGATTAGACACATTCAGGAAACATGAATACAAAAACAAGATTCTTTTCTTGAACATACAGAATAATACCTTTTTATAGTAAACTGAAAATGATTAATAAAATCACATGCTTTCCCACTGTCAGTGCAACATTTAATGCAGTCAGATTTCATTATAAACCTATCCTGCTTCATTCTTCCAGATGACGTCCAGGAAGCTTATAACCTCATCCAAGATCTGGTGCCCACGACGCCTCAGGTAAATGACTCAAAGTGACTCTGAGTTTAAATGTAGTATTGCAGTTGTTCTCTGAAGCATGATGTAATTATTTGACCTCAATAAGAGAGGCCACATCTGCTAATGTGAAAATACATTAGCTGGGTTTAATTACAATTGTGTAATTAATTACGGTCATGCTCATTTTATATGGAAAAGAATTGTACAATGAAAACCAGAATCATGCCGGATTGAATAAATCCTGTTGTAAAAAACCTCTTCTCCTCGCTGCACTCCTGGAGAGCTTTCTCTTTTATGTGACCAGTTTTTATCTTCAAAAGTACCTTAATGTCGCCTGGATCTGAAAGCATGTGAAGTGTTTGGCTTTTGTCTCTTTTATGCAGTTTTCTTACTTGCTGAAGTAAATTTTGATGTGGTTTCAAGCAGCAGTGAAAAAAACAGATCAAATGAAAGATCAATTCTTGACAAAGTCATGTTTCACCCACAAGTGAAAAAACTCTTCATGTTTTCCTGTTTTTTTTTCCTGTTTTCCATCAAGATAATCAGGTTTCCTTTTTTCTTTTCATAAATTCTTTCACCATAAAGGGACTAGACAAGAGAGCATATTAAGTTTTTTACTTTGATCATTTATTTTCTCAGGAGTATATTTTGAAAGGAGTGGTGAATGCCGCACTGGGACAAGAAATCGGATCAGTGAGTATTTTCATTAAATGAATAGTTACGCACACAAACAAACATGATAACAGTGAGTCCAAGACAAATGTTTGCGCTTTTATCTTTCAGAGGGATCACCTGAAAATTGCTCAGCAGTTCTTCCAGTTGGTCGGAGGCTCGGCTAGCGAATGCGGTGCATTGAATAGAGATTTTATTCAACACGACCCTTCAAAGCAACATTGTGTGCGCATGTGTGTATAACATATTCTTGGCTTTCAGATACCATTCCTGGCAGACAGTGTATGGCCTCCTGCTTCTTCCTTTTGAGGCAGTTTGAAGATGTGCTCATATATCTAAACTCAGTCAAGGTTAGTGTTGCTCTGTAAAAGACGCACACGTTATGTTATATTCCTGTGAAGAATCACAGTGATATTACTTTACTGTGGTATCACTTCATTTTGAAAAAAAGACTCCCACACACCGGGTGATCGGTGTCACTTCAGATGACAAGTGGTGCTTTAGAGTTGCAGTGCATTTATTCAGCTGTGTGTTTTTTCTTTATTCCCTGTGATTTGCACTCCCAACAAAATACTGCCAATTTGTATGCCCTTTTGTTTGTACGTCTGGACTTTAACCTTCTCGTTTAGGCATGACTGTGCTTTCCGTTTTGCAGGGTTACTTCTATAATGACGATACATTCAACTTCAACTATGCTCAGGCTAAAGCAGCACTTGGCAACTACAAAGAAGCAGAAGAGGTACTTTAATTGAACATACATCTGCGCAACTCCCTTTTTACAGGCTTTGAAAGTTGTCGACTAATGTGTTGGACTAATTAAATGTCTCTTTCAGATTTTTCTGCTGATTCAGAGTGAAAAGATCAAAAACGACTATGTTTACCTCAGCTGGCTGGCACGATGCTGTATGTACAGTAGTCACATCACTGACAGTATATTTAATTACACAAATCTTTTTGCAGAGCTAAATGATTGATGCACACAATTTTTAGGAGCTGTCAGATCTATAACCTCAGGCTTGTAAAGAATTTAGGGTCACTCTTGCACTCAACTAGTATTACACTCAACAGCTTTAAGAAATGGATATCTCCATTAAAAGATTTTTCCTTTCTTGGCTTAATCCACATCAATAAAGCCTGCCCACAGGCGTTTAATATTTCCCAAATCTGAATCTATAAAGGTTGCTGAAACAGCTTATGAATGATGGATTATTGAAGACTCGTTTTGTTCTTCTCAGACATAATGAACCAGAAGGGCCGGCTTGCCTGGGAGCTCTATCTGAAGATGGGTACTTCCTCTGATTCCTTCAGTCTGCTGCAGCTCATTGCCAACGACTGCTATAAGGTAGCTGTGTACTGCTTTGCATCATCATCTGTGGTGACCTCTTAAATGGGAACACGTGTGAATGTATATATTACAGTCAGTTAATCTCTTAGTCGATAGGAAATTCACATTCACATAAGTTTTAACTCATATATCAATAAAAAACGTCTTTCTACAGTTCCAGATTCTCTAATATGAGTTTTAGTTTTATATTATTGCATATAGAAAAAAGTCAGTTTGGGACTCAGTAATTCGAAAACATCACCTGTGTTTCCAACCAACAGTCCAAAAGTTTTTCAGGTTTTAAAAGCTGAGAACTGAGAAAAGAAGTGACCCAAACAATCAGTTTATTGTCAAAATAACAGTTCTGTTAGTTTTGTCGATTAACAAAAATGATTCTCTACCTGTCTCTTTTGTGATAATTTATGGCTCTCTTCTATATGTTGCATTCTGTTGTTTCAGATGGGTCAGTTCTACTATGCAGCCAAAGCGTTTGATGCACTGGAGAAACTGGACCCAGGCTCCAACTACTGGGAAGGCAAGAGGGGGGCATGTGTCGGTATCTTCCAGCTCATACTGGCAAACAAGGAGTCCAAGTATGTTTGTCTCTTTTTCCTGCGCAGTAATGTGGGTCTTGATTTTATCATCACGCATTTATCAACATTTACTTCATTTACTGCATAACATAATTTGTCACAAAATGCCCTGCTGAGTAAAACCAAACAAGATCTTGACTCACACGTCAAACTTCTGTGTCCTGTTTGAGTGCTTGTGGTGTCTAGATTAAAAAAACATGAGCGATGGTGCATTCTTGATCTAATCTTATTTCCTCCTGTGTCCTGTTTGTGTTCTAGGGAGACACTTAAAGAGGTGGTGCCTCTGCTGCAAAATTCAGGAAACCCCCAGGTTGAATACATCATCCGAGCTTTGAGGAAGTGGGCCAAAGACAACAGAGTCCTCCTCTCATGATAGCCTTCAGCACTGAACTTCAGCTCAATACAGGTCTACATCAAGATTAGTTACATTATGCAGACTTCAGCAGGCATTTCACTTGAATGAACTGTACATCATCCGAGCTTTGAGGAAGTGGGCCAAAGACAACAGAGTCCTCCTCTCATGATAGCCTTCAGCACTGAACTTCAGCTCAATACAGGTCTACATCAAGATTAGTTACATTATGCAGACTTCAGCAGGCATTTCACTTGAATGAACTGTATGAATGATATCTATGCCACATGAAGCAAGGTAATATTGAGCTGTTATCTCTGCTACACTGTAGTGCAGGGGTACTGAACTTGCTTTGCCTGGCCACCACTTTTGCAAAAGGACAAAGGACAGGGGCAAGTTAGTAGACAAACATTAATAAGATTTATCAGATACATTAATAAACATTAGCAACGTAGATGTGGCTAAATAAGACGACCACCCGTGGTGCCTGATATTACTATATAATGATGCATACAGCAACTATTATTTGGCAAATTAAAGTGGTTTAGGATTGGAGGGAAATTTCTGTCCTTTTTTCATAGAATTGCTTGTTTTTATTGTCACCCATTCAACATTTACTGCCCTCACGCATCTTTTCCAAGAGGCCAGTCCAGTCTCAGCACCCCTGCACAGGTCAGGCAGACCTGAACTTTTTTTCACAGATGACTGAAAGGTTAATATGCAATGTCCAAAGCAACTATAACTAAACTATACTATACTAAATTGAGTATCACTGCTGTAGTGTTTTATATTAAAATATGTACTGCTCTTGTCTATATTTGTATGAAAATGTGACTATGTATTTTTAAAATTACTTTTATGTTGTCAGTGATATATTTGTATGAATTGTAGTGCAGTAACTGATGTAAAGCAGTTTTTTTTTCTCTGCTTTTGTTTTAAAAATAATAATAAAAAACAATTAAGATAAAGAAATCAGATGTGCCCAAAATGTGAATCAAGAAAAAGTCAAGGGTTTGTTTTCTATTCACATTTTATATGAATGAAATCACAAAATGAAGCAGAAAAGAATTCAAAGATAAGACTGTGTATGTGAATATGATATTTACCTGGTAAAATTTGAGAATCCTGATTATTTATAACACTGTTCAGAGATGTGAATAGAAAAACATGTTCAACTTTAACAGACATCCAGTTATATCATTTTTTTCCAAAATCCAGGTGTATGTAAAGGAGCAGGTGCTAAAAACTTTATATTGCAGAACAAGAGAAAGTACAAGGATCCACCCCCAAATGAAACGTATAATAATGTAATTCAGAGCATTGCTGCTCAACTTTTTGAATATGCAAAGTATTGACTGCGGAACATGAAGTTTAGTATTGTCCTACTTTGTACAAAGGAACTGCAGAAGATGCCCAAGCTACAAAACATGAAGAAAAGAAATTGTGAATGATGGTGAGGCAACTCCAAAAAGATCTAAGGGAGCAAATAAAGTGACAAATGTATTTATTTAATAAATATCTGGGAAAACATTCAACCTTTGTCTTGGTGAAATGTATTTGACAATTTCATGTCAAGTTATACTTGGATTAACATGTTGTATCTCATGAAATGATCTGTTTCCTGTTAGTAAAACAAGGTTAAAGGAGTATTAAGGAGACTGGCTGTTCCATAAAGAGTTTGCAAAAGATCATTTAAAACAAAAATGATCACAATGAAAGCAGCAAAAGCAGAAAAATCTTAAAGTTTAGTCTATCAAACTTCAAAAACCCTGGATCCTACAATTCCCATGATGCAATGTGATACTGTCTATACTACCCTGCTGTATCAACCTTAAGACATGGTGTGTGACGCAGTTTCTCCAGACCCACAGAAGACATAATGCAAGTCTTGCAAACGTCCACATGGAGCCAGTTAAATTTGTAAATACATCTTTCTCTCAGTGTGAGCCTTCTGTTCAGACTGAAGTGTTTCTTTTCTCCCCTCCATAACAGAACAGAGGTCCACCAGAGGCTGTGTGTCATAGTGTCGGTGAAGTTAGGAAAATGTTTATCCATTTTCATGTTGCCTGGGTGTTTCCCTGCACTACGAAAAAAACTGGAAATGATAATGTGGATGCAAATTAGCAGTCTAAATTGTATTACTCAACGATTTTATTCATTGTCATGTAAGTTCTGTCTCAGTCCTCTTTCAGATTTGGCAGCTTGGCAGGACTAGCCACATTGCACAAGGGGCGGTAGGTGGGGGTGCCCGACAGCAAGATTTTACCCTGGGACTTTCTAATAGGTTAATCCGGCTGTGGTACAGAAGTACAGAAAAATCAATCACAGTCTGTTGTAATTAGGCGTCTACAAAACTTAAACTGTATATCAACAGGTGGTCATTAGTGCCTGTAACTAAATGAGCTGTGCTGGGGTGGATAAGTGAGACAGCCAATCATCTGGCTTGTTTTCTTCCGTTTGGGATTTTATGTTGGAGTGTGTGTGTGTGTGTGTGTGTGTGTGTGCTGGTGCCATTGTAGAAAAATGCACAATTCAGCATTTCCTGGACAGACAGAAAGGAGGACATGAAATGAGAGCAGTTAAAGGCAGATAAGGCTGTTCATCGATGCATGGAAACACACAACATGTGGCGTGTGTATCCCACAGCCTGCCCTTCACTCACACACTTTAGAAAGGTCATTATAGTACTGATAGTGTTGTTATTATCGCCTGTTGTGACAGAGGCGGGTTTAGGATCGGGGCACGCGGTGATTGGACGTGATGACCCCCCCTGTGTCACGGTGCTTCCGTTCTGTGCGTACGCGCAGGCGCAGCGACCCCTCTCTTCTGATATTTTATTTACTCCCGAAACCCAAGATGGCTCCTGTGAATGTCTCGGTCCCATAGCAAATCGAGGATGCAAGTAGCTGCCGAAAAAACAACTTTTCCCCGACCGTCGCATCCCCTGGAGTTCAATTCTTATGGTGCGGAGGAGGCCCTGACATCCGTCTAGGCACTGAGCAGCCGTCGGAGCTTCGCGAAACCTTCTTCAATCCACCAATTTGGAGTAGTTTCGCGAAGTAGCTCTTCTCCTCGCTGTCGCTGTCTGTCCGGAGCGAGGTTCAGACAGGCAGGCAGCTCATCCAAATGGCCGAACCGAGAAAAGTGCAATTTGTCACCCTCTCGGCCTTCGCAGCTGGAGCAGCCGCGGAGTCTAGGAAACGCCGGCTGGAGGATGAGGCCGACTTCAACTTCGTTAGAGCCGGGGAGGTCGAGGCAGCGACCGGGGCAGGAGGTGCTGCCAGCGACGAACGTCTCGGCAAAACCGGCGACAGGGACAAGACTGGAGCCGAGAAGAGGGCGACGGTGCGGCTCAACCTGTCCCTCTCCGAGCCCGATGACCGCTCCTCCGTCGAGTTTAATTACGGCGAACTCGTCCAAAACCTCCAGGTGGGTTCACCCAGTTTGACTAACACTAACCAGGCCGAGTGAGACTGGAGCTGGAGTTCATTTTATGGCTCTTGGAAGTGTTTGTGTGGACTTGTCATTGCTTAATAATGGAGGGGGGGGGGGGGGAGTGCACCTTGTCCTTCCGTGGATAGCGTGGTTGAAACTGACCATTAGTGCGACTCAACACAAAAGACAGCAGCAGTTTTTTTTTCCTCTCTCCCCCCTTTGGCCACGCAGCCAGTCAGTCCACTGTGTGTGCTTTTCCAACTTCAGCAGCGCTCTTTAAACACATTTTTCTCTCTTAACCAAAGACCTCCCCCTCCTTTATTTTTTTTATTTATTTATTTTTGCACATGTAGAGATGAAGCTTATCTCTTGCTACCTGTATCCTGTTCACTCAGACTTGCCCAGCAACAAGCCCAGTCACACAGCCATTACGGCACTTGGAAATGCCACATGCAGTTTGGCCCTCTGGCTGCGGGTGATAGATAGATGAGAGAGCATTGCTGATGGAAGTACCAGGATGTAGCATGGGAGCAAGGCAAATGTCAGAGCTGCGAGATCAAAGACGAGCTCGCCTCATTTTGATTCTGCTGTGCAGTTTGAGATCATTTAAGTTTTTGTTTGAATGTTTTACATAAATGTGGCATTTAGGGGGGAAAAAAGTTTAGAAAACACAGGGTGATTAAATATTTATTTTATTGATTATTTTTATTCCAAATGTGTTCATGTCAGCAGCATGTTTGACATACTTTGTTGTTTTTGGATTCAGATATTTAAAGTTTGATGCCAATTTTGTGGTCATATATTAATATTTTACATTATTTATTGTTGCTCTTGGAGGTTTTAAACATCACAAACAAGATAAAGCTGGTTGTGTTTGACTGTGAGGGCCACTGAAACACAAGATCATTGCTGTTTATAATCTTTTAATATTACTTTTTAATTATTTCTTCCAGGCAAAGAATAAACCTCAAAGTGTGACTCCAGCCCATAATCCCGACGACCCCTTCAACGACGACGAGAGAGAGCGGCTCCAGGTCGAGGCCCTGGCAAAAAAGTTTGAAAATAAATATGTGAGTTATTTATTTATCTCAAATAACTAAAGTGTTTTTAGTCTGATCAAAAATTAATTACATTTGGATATTTGGGGTTGACACTGACATTACCATATATTTGATAAACACGTATTATAAACAAACATGAGTTTAGTTTTTTTCCATTTAAAAAAAAAAAACATTTTTTTCTCTACACTGCAGATTCACAACAAAGGCATCAAACATTGAATTATGTGGTAAACAAAAAGTGTAAATAAAGCAAAAAAAAAAAAAGCAGCAAACCAATCTTTGCCTTTGATATATTTCCATCACTGGATTGATATGGGACTTTTAAGGCTGATATTGATATCTGAAAATAAAAAAAAGGAAAGACATAAATACTTAATACTCTAATAAAGAATTATGATATGTACCGAGTATGACCTTTTACACCCATAAAAATAAACAAGTCATCAGTCTCTCTGGTGGACAAAACACAGTATGTAATGTAGAAAATGTTTTTGTATGACCTCAAACACATCTTTGGCATTTCTGTTGTGCACTTTTTCCCAACTTATCAGACAATCCCAGCATAACTGAAACCAACCTGCAGATATAAAGTCATGGTTCGTTTATCGGCCAGGCTCAAGCTTTTTTTTTTTTTTTTAAACAACAGCCACATGGAGAAAAGACATTTTCTAAGGAGGCCATTTTAAGATTGAGGTTTCAAAAATGCAAGGACTTTTTATGTGAATCAAAAACTTAATGTTTTTATCAAAATTTTCAGGGTAACATAGGGAAGAAGAAGAGGAAGGACAGAATGCAAGATCTGATCGATATAGGCTTTGGCTACGACGAGACGGACCCCTTTATCGACAACTCAGAAGCTGTAAGTAACGTCACATTGTGAACAACAAGGTTATTTTTCACTCACGTGTCTGTGCTTTCCGGGATGTCACTTTCATTTTGTCCGATGATTGCACATTGTTTTCTTTTCTCCCTTTATTATCTGCTCATTCATTTTCCCTCCTCGTCACGTTCCTCAACTGCTGCTCCCTCGTCTTCTACTGTATCGGAATAAATATTTAACCACAGAGGAGTAATGTCCACTTCAACACAACATTCATTGGTACTTCTAAAGATAGATGCGTGTCCCATCTTACAACCAACCCGAGAGTGTGCTCTAAAATCATCCCCATGACTCATGAATATGTATGTGCTGCTTGTGTCCACACAGAGATATGTCATTGCTTTTGTTTGACAGTGCTTGTTGCTCAATATTCAGAGCTTATCACTCTCTGTCTGACTGTTATGCTCTTTGTATGGATCCTCTGCCATTATATTATAATTGTTTTGTTTTGATAGCTGTCCTCTCGGCACTCACAAATTGGCAGCGCCTCTTCGACCCCTTTTTTTTCTGTTTTGATATGCGCTGTGATGGAACAATGTTTTATTTGTGGCCTGGAGGGACTGTGATATAATACATATATTTTTTTCTTTTTTAGTAATTTATTTATTTTGGCTCACAAGTCATTTTCACTGACCAACAGGAGACCACTAGCTGCTTCGAAAATGTTTTTTTTTTTTTTCGTTAACATTTCACAGTTGCTCAGTATGTTTGGAAATCTGCAGATAATATCCTCTTTTGTTATGTAAGATAATTGTTTTTTTTCCTCAAGATTCCTGTGATCTTCTGCCACAAACTGTCTTCCATTGTTGTTTTTCTCAGTATGATGAGCTGGTGCCAGCGTCTTTGACCACAAAGCTGGGGGGATTTTACATCAACACGGGCACGCTGCAGTTCAGAGCGGCCTCCGACTCGGAGGGAGAGGGGGATAAGGTGAGGCTACCTAAACAAATGCTGTACATGTCCGAACATATGAAATGTTATACAGTGTTTCAAGCTCACATTATCAGCCCATGAAGATGAATACTAGTATAAAAGATGAGGACTTATTTCTATTATGGTTCATGATCTGAAACAAGATGCAGGAATCCAGGTGACTATGCAGTGTTATGCTATCAACTAGCCAACGCAAGTTGAATATTTAAAAAAATTGGTTTTAGGCAACTTTGGTGTTGGAAACATAAAAAGGCTAATTTTCCAGCTGTGGTAATTTCTCTGCTTTATAACCGGCAATGCCACTCGGTTGGTTGGTCCCAATATCTCAACTGGATGGATTTGCACACACATCAATGTTCCTCAGAGATCACAATCATCAGATCACAATGACTTTGCTAATTAGCAAAGCATGCTAATGCGCTAAACTGTGGTGATAAACATGATAAAGACAGTGTTTAGTTCAAAACACAGCTATGCCTCAGCGAAGGATCGCAGGTGCTACTCTATATTTTAGGTTTTTTTTTTTTTTTTTTTTTTTTTTTTTTTTTAATGCACTACCTAAATCCTGATCTCTGCCAAGTTCAGCGAAGAAAAACACCTTTGACACTGCGGACAAATGGCAGTCTGAGAAATAAAACACTATAATTTCTATGACACATCACAATTTCTAACTTTGAGAAGGGTTGGCTTCATTGCCAAACCTTGGTTTATTCAGCAGTCAGTAAAGCGTGGTTTACTGCAGAAGAGTTGTTTTGACTTGTTTTCATTTAGATAAATAATGTGGTTAGCAGAGTTGTTGTTTGCCCCGTGGTTATTGCAACATACGACACAGCGGGCTCCCGAACAATCCTGATGAGGCATGTGAATGTGCTCCCAACAGGAGCTGGATTTTTATTGGTTTCAGTGAGATGTGATTTAGATGTTATCTTTCACCACATCAAGAGAAATCTCTGAAGGACATACTGATGCACACATACACACAGAGCGCCGTGTGTCTTCCTCGGGCAGCATTGATCGCTTGCCACTGTGCACTGTCGTCATCTGCTTATTTAAGTTAAGGAGTGTATGTGCTCTTGTTTCAGAAGGCGAATGACAACAAGGAGCAGGTGATTAAGAAGAGGAAAAAGAAGGAAGTGAACAATCTGGAGGACAAGAACCTGAAGAAGAACAGAGTACCGAAACAAGGGTAAGAATCATGGCGTTGTGATAACTGCCTGTTTTTATTTTTATGGTTGTTTATGTCAGTTGAAGATACATTTATTTATGTAAGGGATTTTTGAGTTTATATTAATTAAGTAGATGAATGAATGGCTCCTGAACAGCTGAGCAAGCTAAAGCGGCCTTGTCTTTCTCGCCAGGAGGCCATTTCTAGTGTATTCAAAATAGACCTTTAAAAAAAAAAAATCTCCCACTTTAACTAGTGATTCATTACCCTTTAAGCCAAGCCATTGAAAAACCGCCACCAGCAGACATTTTGTTTTGTGCATTGACAAGTTTTTCTCCTGTGCGTGAACAGTTGACCTTTTGGACACTGTAGCCCACGATGAATATGCAGTGACGTGTTTGTCCACTCCATACCGTGCTAATAATCCACCACCACCCTGCGCGACATTATACTTGGGTGCTTTTGTGCGGATCGTCTCATGCATCTATCATGAGGCAGGGATGCTGACTGTGACTTCTTCTTAGTGGCTGTGACAAGCACGCCACCTTCTAGAAAACGCTCCCATTATCTACGCTCAGATAGGCCAAATACTCGCGCCGCTATTCTAAAAAACAACTTCCAAAAATAGCAGCTGCATATGCCATTGTGCCATTATGAAACAGATTATGTTATATATGGGCATGAATGTGTCGGCGCCTTCAGAGCAGACTTTAGGTTAATCCCTCTGAATCCCCACACTCTTCCCACGTTCCTGAGTCGTCTTTGTCGGAGTGTGTCGATGCCTTCATTTGCCAGTGAAAATATCTTATTTGTTTTCAGGTGGTGTTTTCTACCTCCACCCCACTCTGTCGCTCTTGTCTGTAACTGAAATTGTTGCTTTATTAGGACGTATAGCTCACATTTATTCAGCAATACATCTGCAGTTGTGCCTGTTTGCGGTCGGCTCTGCCAGTTGGAGAAATGGACAATCATGGCTCAGCCGGCAGGATTAAGAATTGAGCTATTGATGGGGAAATACAGACTGAAAAATGGGAATAAGCCTGGATGAGATTGACGCAGTTGTCAGTCAACTTAGAAATAACAACTCTTCAATTGACATGTTTACTTTAGCAATGTGAAAAGCGATAATCACAACTAATCACAGCAACAGCCGTGTCAACTGGAAATGACTTTCATACTTTCCATCGGTTGGGGCAAAAGAAAACCCAAATAGAACCCGGCTAACATCAACACAGCGTAGTATGTTTACGCGTGCATGTCATCTGTAATCAGTGTCTGCACAGCACAACAGGAACTCCTGCTTTTCATTGAAAGTTAATATGATCCGCCCACTTGACATCCGCGAATGGATCCAGTTTGTCTGCCCCATCACAATGATGTAAACGGGGAGATTAATAACTGGGCTTGTGTTCCATGCAAATGTTCAGCCCGGGATACTAATGTGTGTGTGTGTGCGTGCGTGTGTGTGTGTGTGTAAGCGCACTCAATGTCAGGCTCAAAGAGTGAAGTGAAACAAAATGCCAATGCAGTCTGAGGCACTGTATAGCCTTTCATTCAAAACATATACTCAGCATTTTGCTAAAAACAAGGAATTTCTTTGTTTCCCGTCAACAGAGTGACGGCTCTCAGCCTCCACCGGCCGGAGAAGAAGAAGAGGAAGAAGCTGATGAAGGACTCGCTGTACCTGGCGGCCATGCTACGCCGCTTCACCCGGGAGAAGGACGAAATAAAGAAAAGGAACCCGAACATGGCTCACCCCGGCCTGACAGGAGGTGTGGCTAACAAGCTTCACCCCACCAACTCAACCAACCACCTGTTAGCCTCTAACCCCACCCACCTGCAGGGCAACACGGCCAGCAACGACCTCTCGCTGGCAGACCTCACCTCGGACCCCGCTGTGATGTCACTGCTGGGCTCAGCCAACGAGAAGGAGCTGCAGGATCTCCTCGGCGACCTGGACTTTAGCTTGTTGGACACTGACCAGCAGCACGCGATGGTGGCAGCACGGGAGAACGGCATTCTGGGAGTCGGCGTTCCGTCTCATAAAGCAGCAGCAGGAGGGGGAGGAGGAGGAGGAGGAGGAGGTGGTGGCGGCGGCCAAGGGCGAGGCCTGGGGTCTTCCAGTGGACTGTTTTCTCCGCCCCCGCTGCCTGATGGACTGCCTGCTCCTCTTATTAAACGCATCGAGGACCTGCGGGCGGTGAGTCAGCCGTAGCCTGTCTGTGGGTGGCTGTAATTATCTGCGAAGCCTCTTTACTGAAGTTAAACACAAATGCCAATCAGCTCAGGAAGTGGCACAAAATGTTTATTGTCATTCAGTCCAACAACAGTCTCGTCTAAAGCGTTGTAGAAACATGACTCCAGGATGAACCCGGAGGGGTTTTATGTAACTCAAACCGCAGGGCTGGCAACGCAGCCTTTTGAAGAAGTTCTCATTTTCTAGTTGCTCTTATGTCACAGAGACACAGTCAATGCACGGCAGAGAGATATTTCTCTAGATGATGGTAAAAAAAAATGTAAAGCGAGCCAGAGAGAGGGATGATGCAAGTAAAGGATACAGAGGTGAAGAGGAAGGCAGAGATATAAAAGAAGCGTTTGATTGTTTTTGGTGCCTCTAAAGATAACACATTATATAAGTAATGTAAGTATTTTTCGCTGAATTCATTACAGGCTTGTCCTGTAGTCTAGCTCTGTCTGTTTCGTGGTTGAATGAACTTTCAAAGTTATACAGAACAACATGTAACTCTTATGTTGAACTGTTTTAATGACTCTGTGTCGACCCACGTGGGCAAAAATCAAATCCTAGGTCCGGGCAGCAAATCCTGTTTCTTCTGCGTTATATTTTGTTAGCTGGTAGTCTCACAAAGAAATGTTTGATTATAAGCACTATTCTTATGGACTGCAACTGGATGTTGTATGTCATAAATGGTGATAGACGGGATGCATTTGTCCCCTAATGTCACGGACAGCACAGTTAGTGCTCATTTTCTTGTTTTATTGAGGAGTTGGACACGTACAACAGACTCTATTTCGTAATTTGTTCACACTGATTGAACATTTGCCCGTTCACATCCTCACACATGATGTTGCGTAAACGTGTACCTTGTATTGACAGTTCCAGCTATCGGCAGGTGGATTTAACGGGAGTTAAACTTTTGAATTCATGCGCTTACTATCACAAAATCCAAAAGTCTATTAACACCAAAGACGAACTACAAGAGGCACCCGGTTGCTTTGACCAATGGCTTTTATAAACCAAATCAATGATGTTAAATGTAATAGCATCCGTAGAAGTGTGTGGTTAAATTTAGAGTCAGGTCAATGTTCGACTCAGACTCAGACTGTACCTCATACTAAGAAGAAAAGAAATGTTTCTGACACCACAGAGTCCTCAGAGATCCAGCGTCACAGATATATGTATGTGTATTTGTACTATATGGAAGAGTGCTGGAATGCTGACTCAACCTTTTCTCCCACAGGCCTCGCGGCAGTTTGATCAAGAGGGCAGGAAGAAATTTTTCACCTTGGACATGAATAACATTCTCCTGGAGTGAGTAGGACAGCTTTTAAATCACCGTCAGGCAGATCTCAGCTCACTCTCCTCTTTCCTTTTCAGTCTTCCTCGCTCATTTTTCAGCAGATTTCCCTCGCGACCTCTCCTGCTGTCTCCGAGTGTTTTATTTTCTCTCTTTCTCTCATTCAGTGTTAATTAAATGCTTCTCATTTCCATTCTTCTCTCGTTTCTTAAACTTTCTGTCCGGCCTCCTTGCATTCTGTTCAAAACTCCCTTTTATCCTTCCACATCCATTACTTTAATTTCCCACCTCTCTTTTCTCCCGCCTCTCCGTGTCCACCATCCTTAACTCCCTTTCTGCTTCCACCACCATAACCGTGCTTTTCCTTCCTTCCTCTCAGCATCGAGCTGCAGGCCCAGGAGCAGCCTCCTGGGGTGCGATCAGACATCTACTCGCACATGGAGGCATTCGTGCCGTGCAACAAAGAAGCCCTCCTCAAACGGCTGAAGAAGCTCAGTCTCAACATCCAGGTGAGTGAAGCTTAACTGTGGTCGAAGCGATAAATCCCCCTCAAGTTTAAATCCATCTAGAATCTGATTCGATCACGTCTTTCCCACTGCACCCTTTGTGGCCGTTCTGTGGTTATTAAAAGCCGAGAGCCGAAGCCTCTGCGCATGTGCACTGTCAAACCTAATCACAGAAACAATGATTTTCTGTGAATCCTGCCTGTTCTTAAATACGTTGTCGCAAATTACTGCACAGTCTGAACTTCGGGGTTGAGGATACTGCCGAGAGGAGAGAGATGTGACGATGGTGTTGCCCTCCGTTGTGTGGAGAAATGAGGGTTAGGGAGAGGTTCAAGTCCTGCATACTTACACACTTTGACTAATCAGTATGTGAAATTGGCGTGCCGTTAGATTGTTTCAGAAAGTTGCTGCACAGTCATGCATCATCTAAAGAAAAATAACGATTATATTTTCTGAATAATTGTCATTGCCTGACATTAATGGGTAATGAGCCATCATAAGTGCAGCAACCAAAACAATTTTATATACTGGGTGATTGTGTAGATGAATTAGAAGTCAGCTTCTTAGCTGTGCTGGGAAAAATGCATCAAATTTACGGGCAGTTGAAGTCGAAAATAAGTTCAAGCTGTCTATGAGATCTGCACCTGTCATGTTTTGGGCAGTTTTTCTACTTATCTCACCAACACTTGTGTTTTTATTCTTACGGCATCATTCCAGCGGTTTTTATGGTCCCTTGTGATTTCTTTGGCTGCGCACTCATTCTCATCTGTGGCCGCAATATATTGCAGGGATTTGTCACAACAAACTAATCAGGGAAGCAACAAAATATCATTCCAAGTGTTTCCTTCATATTGTTGATGTACATTAATTCTCTTCTGCTTCGTTCAGCGTTTGCTTGGTTCGTTTGCCTAACCCCAAAGCTGATCCTCTTGTCCCTGCACATTATTTTGTGCCTTTTTCATGTAGCTTTTAATCCCCAGCCGTCTTTGCTGCTTCAGTTGTAAATGTGTAGGCTGGCTGGTGCGATGAGGACTGCCACTGAAAACTCTTTTCTTCTAAATGTCTTTTGTCATGGACCATTAAAGTGGCATTGTTGACAAAATACATCAACGTACCCCCCACTCTCTCTCTCTCTCTCTCCCCCCTTTGACTCTCCTTTTTGCTGCCCCTGCGTCTTGTTTTTTTTTCCCACCATTTCTTCCTTTTTTCTTTTGTTGTTCTGCATCCATCATTTCCTACTCTACTCACACTAACTTCAATCTCCTTTTCTCGCTCCATCCCTTGTCTTCCTCTCTGTCTCTCAGGACGATCGCCTACGGACGCCACTGTTGAAGCTGAAGCTGGCGGTGTGCAGTGTAATGCCAGAGCAGATAGCCAGATACAACATGGACTGCATGGCCAAGGTTGCGAAGTAAGTAAATCCTTCTTTTGTTTCAGAAGACGGATTACTAAGAAGATTCTCCCCTCCTATTTAATTAGCTTTGTTTGTGAATGTGTGCATGTATTGTATGCTTACATTACTGTCTGTGTATGTGTGTCCTGCAGGCAGCAGTCAGAAGAGGGTGATAAGAACGGCTCCGAGGAGGAAGACGAGGAAAAACCTGGGAAAAGGGTGATGGGCCCACGTAAGAAGTTTGTCTGGGATGACAAGCTCAGGTAATGATCCAGAACTGCCCTGCTGGAATAGCTGGCTGGGCGGCATGCTGTGTGTTTATGCTGCTGCAGGTTTGACTTTGTGTCCTGTCTCATCTTTCTCATAACCTGCCCCACTTTTTTATTTTTTTATTTTTTATCTTCATCTCTTTTGTCGTCTTTCTCCACTGTTGGTGTCAAATCTAGTGAAGTTAAAAGTTCAGAGTTGCTGGCATGGAGAAAAGTGAATGAGTTATGAATATTCATCAGCTGTTGGAAACTCGTTGGATTAACACTCTTTACTTCATCATGCATAAAAATTGCTCCCTTGTGATTTTGGCCTAAAATATGCAATTATATTCCCTAAATGTAATCGAACAAGACCATTAAATGAGTACTGACTTAGCACTGCACTGTTTGAAATCCGTGCAGCAGAACCATTTATACAATGTGTTTTTTGTCAAAGCCTGGGCCTACATTACCCACAATGCCGCTCCACTGCTGACAGTTTAGTTTAGGACATCACTTAAGGCTCTTAAGATTCGGGTGTGTTACACTAGTAGCAGCTAAGGTAGCCTCGAGCCAAAAGCCTCAAGCAGAGATGAGGAGTGAACAGACTCACTTCTTTCCAACTCCACCGCCTGCAGATTTGTTTCATTTTTTCATCTTTCATTCAAATTTGTAGAATTCAAAGTTCAACTGACCCACCTCAGGCAGTTCATCAGATTTCACACCGCTCCCTCTGGATCCACAAAATGCTCTCACATATGCCGCAGTACTTCACAAGAGCTGTAAACGGACATTAACGTCAAAAGCAGCGGAGTTCCTTTTTAAACCGTGGAACGCCCTGAGTTTTTAACCAGCGTAAATGTGGAAACCCCGAGTAAAGAATTGGTGTACTAATGAAAGGAGAAAAACCTTCAGACTGACTCACAGCTTCTTTTCAATCATTCATTTCCATAACAGCTTGTGAATTTTTAGGCAAGCTTTTATTTAACACAGTCATTACTACCTCTGACTCACTGAAGAATAACCGTCTCCTCAGTCATTATGTGCTCAACACCTGCAGCCTCATTTAGATTTTAATATCGAGCGATTTGTGCTGAATTCACTGTTTGTGTTTGCGCAGGAACCTGCTGTGCAGCTTAGTGCGAGTGAAGCTGAGCTGCTATGAGATGGAGAACCAGTGCTCTCTGTCTGTGGAGGACTACCTCAAGGCCTTCTTAGAGAATGAGGTCAAGCCACTATGGCCCAAGGGCTGGATGCAGGCCAGGTCTGTGTGTTTGTGTGTGTTTCTTTGTGTTATTGTGCTTATGTAGTGTTGGTACCACTGAACAATTTCCTACATGGTGATAAGACAAGTGTGTGAGAGCGAACAAAGGATTTAACCTTAAAACTAGGATTAAATTAGAGACAACAGGGCTGTCTGTGTGTGTATTGTTGTATGTAGCAGCCTGATATTTATTTATTAATTTATTTCTACTACATTTACTGGTTCTACTGCAGTTACTAGTTTATTATAAATGGTGGCTGTGCATTAATCATCTGTCCCATAATAATTAAGTATTACATGTATACATTCTGTTGAATTTTCCCATAAAGGTAACTGTTTAATGTTGGTGTTACAGTGGCTTCTTAGCAGAGGAAACAGTAATGGGGGACTGCCAAACATTACTTTTATTATTTAGAAGTCGGGCTCCATTTTCTTTTTGCTTTTCTTGTTTGTAAGGAAGACGAAGAATCAGCATTCCTGTAATCCCGCTAATTTTCACCTGCAGCCGTTTGACAGGATGATCTAAAACGAGTGAAGTAGACGTAAGACAGTAACGTGCCAAAATGTCAACAAAGCACTCCACCGTCGGGCTTGGAAAGGATATGTGACAGTGCAGTGACCACATCCACATTTCAGCACACGCAGCCACGCAGAGCGATGAGATTAATGATGCCTCTGTGCTCGGAAAAATAAAAAGAAACAGAGTTTGTAGTTTAGAAGTCGGGCACATTTGTTTTAAGCCTTCCTCATTATGATGCAGCAGTGGCACTAGTAAACAAATATCACAAAATGAAAGCGCAGGTCAATTAGTATCTCTGCACAGCCGTGCACAGCCTAACACGCAGACGAGCTGTTTTCAGTGTTCCTACTTGATAAGTAATGATGCATTAGTTGTAATTGGAAAACAACAACTTTGCTTCGATGACGTCCGACAGTGATTTTCTTTCAACTGTGGTGACTTTACGAGATTGCTGGAGACCTTTAACCCAACATTAATCCAGCCTTTTATTGTGCTCTGGCGTTAACGCTGTGTGTTTCCTCCGGTTCAGGATTTTGTTGAAGGAGAGTCTTTCCGTTCACAGTCACCTCACTGGAAACCTGTGAGTATTTGCCTTATCTCACACGGCTCATGTTTCTTCAATAGCACTAAATACTCGGGGATTTATCTGAGACTGGGCTTGAATGCAGAATGTAAATAGAAAAGGGCTGAATGTTTGCTGGCATGTTTCCATACAGAGTGAAGAGGAGAATGGTGCCTGGGCCCAAGGCCAAAGCCAAGGTGAGCGATTGCTCGGATTTTGTACTTCATAATATCTAAAAATATTCAGCTGATTCGTTTTATTGTTACTGTACAGCTGATATGTTGATAATTAAATCAGAACCTTTTTACCTTGTCATTCAGCTGCATTATATTAATAGACTGTATGCACTGCCTCATAATATGTCGTGGCTGATCAAATCTTATTTGCTCAGTTCTCGAGACAAATTTGCTGTTTGGCATTCACTCAAACTGAATTGGACATACAATATTTGATGTTTCAAGAGTTTATTTCCATGTTGGCTTGTTCTAATCTTTGTAACTCTTGTATAAAAGCTGCTATTTAAATAATAATGCGATCAAATACAGTTCGAGTAAAAAGAAAACACTGAGTTGAGCTCCTGCAACAGCTCGCATGATAAATTTACTGTTATACATGTGTTATATCCTTAGCTCTGAAGTTTGCTTTTTTTTGAATGAAATAATGTTTTTATAACTAGTTTCTTCTGTATCATACTTCCCAAGGATGGTAAGTTACTGTCAACAAGACTTTTAATGTGAAAAAATGTTCATTTGTAATAGATTGACGTCATTTGGGTGGGAGAAGGTGGTGCAATGCCTGAAGTTTTGAGTTTCTATTAACTGTAGAAATTAAAAATAAAAGCCTTGATCTCTCTGTATGAATTTACGGTATGCTTCTGGTTCCTGACGTGGACTGTGTGCTTTCTTTAGGAGGGTCTCTGGATCCACAAACCACCTCTCACGATGACCTCCACACCGTCTTTGCCGACCTCCACGTCTGCTCTATCCTCCAGCCGTCAGCCCGTCTCCTCTTCCTCGCCCTCGGAGCCCATCTGTCTGTCGGACTCTCTGGATGAGGATCTGACTGCTCCCTCTCTGGACTCTATCTCTCACGCTCTGGCCCTCCTCAGCAATGCATCCAAGGGCTTGGGCCCCTCAGACAGCCCCTTGTCTCCCCCACCCCTACAAATCCCCACCTCCTCTCCTCCCCCCGTCACCCCTCACTACCCCTCAGCCTCTCAGCTCTCTGCCTCGGTTGCATCCACGACGCAGCAACATTCCCTGTCTAAAGTAGAGACCGCTCAGCTGGCAGGCGCGACTGCCGGGAACTTGATAACAACAACGCTACCAACCTCCTCTTCTACCTCCTCCTCCTCGTCTCCCGCCGCCGCCTCCATGGCTCGCGTGCAGGCTGCAGGCCTGTCGCTGGCCTCCAGGACTGCAAACGGCCCCTACGGCCTGGTCAAAGGATCTGGCACAATGGGCCAAACCCAGACTCAGAGACTTGTTACTATGGCATCATCCAATCACAGGCCAAGCTTGGTGATGGGCGGGAGTGGCAAGATGCATCCACATCCCTCCCCGTCACCTCCGAAGCAGCGGCCTCCTCCCACGGCTTCCCCTCTGCTGCCCCCCCATCAGAAGAGCTTTGTCAGCCCAGTGGGGATGCTGGGAACTATGGGAGCCCCTCAAGGACTGACGAAGAGCAGTGCCAAAGTCAGCGGCATCAGCAGCAACGGCAGCGCCGTGAGCAACAGCATCACACCTTCTTCCTCGCCCGCCTCACAGTCCCGCTCCATCCCCACCACCCACCCCGGCCTGCAGTCCTTTTGCCCTCCCTCCCCGGTGGCCTCCTCACCGTCCCCCACCTCCCATACCCCACACTCCTCTCAAGGTAAATCCCACACACACCACCACCACCAGCCCAACTTTATCACGCCCATGCAGGCCACCCTCACCAAGTCCTCCCACAGCAGCAACTCCTCTCCCATCATCAAGCTCACCCCTCGGCCTCCTGCGCCCACCCCACCTCCGTCCTCCTCCTCCCCTTCCCCGTCATCCTCGCCCTCACACCCGCTCTCCCATCAGATGCTCTCCAGCCAACAGCAGCAACACCAGTACTCCGCCAAAACCTTTCGACCTCCGTTCAGTGTATCGGGCGGCGGACAGGTGAAGCAGACGCAGGGCAGCAGCAGCAGCTTCGCGGGAGGCCAGAAAACTCAGTCCACCACAAGCAACAGTAGCATCATCATCAACAACTCAACCAACAACAAGGGAGTGGTATCAGCTGTCTGCAGTCACCCAGACAAAACTCCCTCGTCTTCTGCACCTTCAGTCTCAGCCAATCACGGGCAGAGGCAGAGAATGGTGGGTGGGGCAAACCAGAGCTCAAAGGCAGGAAACGGTTGGGCGGCTTCAGGAACTTTGGCCACGTCCTCCACAACGTCACACCTCTCACAGGTCAGTTTCTTGGTAACAAGAACAATATCGAACGAAAGTATGTTTCATATCGAGCTTGGTTGATGGAGACGGATGAAATAAATGGGGGGACAAATTGTTTAATCTTCTCTTTGCATCCTGTTTCCTCAGGTATCAACAGCAGGCACCTCCCTCCTGGGCAGCCCCTCCACTCTCCCCCTGGGCTTTGGGATGCTAGGAGGCCTGGTGCCTGTCTCGCTGCCCTTCCAGTTCCCCCCACTGCTCAGTTTTAGCCCTCCCGGAGCCCCAGGAGCCGCTGGCATGGGCTCAGCCCCCAGCTCCAACTCAGGATACCCCCTAGCACAGAGCGACCTAATGGGTAAGTTGGCATGTAAAGGCAGAATCATTCGGGCCTGTGGGTGGGGGAGAGGGGGTACTCATGTTCGGTGTGAAACACATTGTGTTTGTTTCTGTAAAAGCTGTGTATAATATGAGCCTTAAGTGATGTCCTAAAACAGCCGGGCACTTTAGGTTTTATGTTTTTAAATGGTTGCACTGAAGAATGTACTTGGCGCAGAGCAGCAGTCATTACAGGTTTTGTGAAGCTGAATAAATTAAAAATGGAGCTTTGAAAGAACACGCTGTAAAAAGTTTACTGAAAAATCAAGAAGCAGGCTGTCGGCTGAACTCAACCCAGCTGTAGTTAAGCAGGTTAATCTGCTAAATATACCTGCAAGTCAAAATGAGTGCTTTGAAGAAAAAGACGCTTGATACAGAACAAACACGTCATCAGAGAGAAACGAACGTAACATGGCAGAAAAAGAGCAAAAGCACCATTCCTAAATGAAATAATCCAACACACCACAACAACAAAAAAACTTGATTTGTGGCATCTGTTTTTGTCAATGAGTCTCATAAGTTAAGGTGCAGATTTACTCTTGGAAGAGAAAATGTATAAAGCTGGATAAGCAAGGAAAGATTAGAGGACTAAAAGTGATCATTGAATCATTTACATATTCATAGTCTTTATATTTTAATTCCAGTCTCTGTAACTTTATGTGTGTGTGTGCTGATGCTGAAGTGTTGACATCTCTCGCTGCGACCCTCTCGCTCCCGTCTCCATTTTATTTTTTGTCTCTCTCCTTTGTTCGCTCCATCTTTTGTGTCCGTCTCTGTCATCTCAACCTTTTGTACTCGCTGCCATTTCACTTTGATCCTCACCTCTCTTTTGTTGCCGGTCTCCCATTTTAACATGCCCTCCGTCACTCTGCATCATCTTTTCCATATCCCCCTTGTTGTTGCTGTTGTTGTTGCCTTTAATCAATTTAATCAATCGATCAGTCAATTTGTATAGCAGCTTTCATACAGTTTTTGCAGCTCAAAATGCTTCACAGGCCGATGATAAGACAGGATGAAAATGTAATAAAATAGATTCAAAAGCTAATAGTAGTAAAATAAAAATGATTATAATAAAACACAATAAAATAGAATAAAAAAATATGAAGGTGATGATGGAGGAAATATAGTTAAATAAAAAGCTAAACTTAGAAACTAGATAAAATAGACTAAAAAGACAAACAGACAATAATGTAGGATTAAAAAAATAATAAAATAAAACAATAAAATCATAAATGGAGTAAAACAAGTGAATAAAATAAATGTGTAGAAACCATTATTAATCGATAGCCAGGCTGAAGAGTGTTTAAACACTAGCAGCAGCTCGGAGCATGAAAACTAAACGATGCCTCACCAAAGGTTTTAGTCCTGTAATGTGGAACAGCTAACAGACTTGTGACCCCTGAAGGACCGTTAGGGGTCATAAGCTTTGAGCATGTGCGACACATGTTGACCATGAAGTGATTTCAAAACGTCTCAAAAATATCAGACCAGATAGGACAGCATCAGCCCAGCCTGCTTTGAATAAATTCACTTTCTCTCTGTCACTCAGAGAGAGAAGCGGTCACACTGTGAAATATGTTTGAGGTGACAACCAACAAGTGAAAGACTTCTAACTGTGGCCAAGATTTCTAACTTGTAGGTGTTTTTATGCGGTTACCAAGCTCTCTGAGCTGTAGAGGCTACGACTGGAATCAAGTTTCATCCTGTAAAACATGAATGTCAAAAATACGTTTACAGTCCTGGGTAACACACAGTTGTCTGTCATCAACATAACCTCACATTATTTTAGAGGTTTTGGAGAAGTTGCAACAAAGAACTCTCTGCAAGTAAGATAAGAGGAGTCCATCTCATCTCATCTTCCCTCCATCTCTCCTCAGATCTGTACAAGAGTCTCCAGTCAGGGTCGCAGGCTGCCCTACCTCCTCACTTGCAGCTTGCTTTCTCAGGTAATCTGCATTCCTCCTCCACGTCGTCCTCCCCGTCTTCCCCTCTCCCTCTCTCTCCCTCCCTCCATCTGTCTGCATCAAGTCGACCTGTCATCCTCTGCTCAGCTGCTGTGTTGTTTGTGCTGAAACTTTCTGCTTGCTTCAGTATATTTTGTGTTCGGCATGCCTCTGTAGATGTAGCACAGTGGATGCATGCTGTAAAGTTACTTTTTTTTCCCCCGGTAGTTTGCAGAATACACAGGAATGAGGATTTACTCGTGCAGATGGTTCTTTGATTCCAGAGCAGCAGTCTAATTAACATATGAAACCGCAGTGTGCTCTGTGAATTATGAGAAATTAAGAACATTTGCTTGCGTGACATCTCAGGGACCCGCGGTTTATTAATTCTTGTATTTTTATCTGTGATGAAATCTGTGTGTATTTCTGTATCATAATTCATATTTTATTATTATTATTCTACTATTATTTATACATCCTTATACATACACAGTTGAATCTACTCTAAAGTTGTTAAAAATCTCCTCTCAGATGCGAACCAAAGCCAGGGTGGAGACATGAAGAGGAAATCCCACTGACCAATAACAGCGAGGTGACAACGCAGCCTCCTGGACACATCCACTAATAGGAATCTTCACTTTGATTGACTGACACAGTGACGTGGTATGAGGGGGCGGGGCTCCACTGCCTCTTTTAAAAACAACAACAACAACAACAACAAAAATGGACCTAAAGGAGAATCAATATCCTCGCTACGAGTGGCAATGATGAATTAATTTAACTGTATTTTCTAATGAACCGGGTATGAGAACAAGACGGCGTGAATGACGAGAAAACTTATTTTTTGTTCAGCTTATTTTTATTTTTGTCAACATGTTTACATATGACCGACCTTGATCACTGTGGAATGAGTGTGAGCGAGGTAGTGGTACAGATGAGAGTAGTAGTACGCTACGTAATATAATTTGTATTTAAGCTTATGTGGAATAACAGGACTCTTCTTGTTCTTGCAGTACAAAAAGAAAAAAGAAAAACAGACTGAGTAATGAATTTTTTTATTTTTCTGTCTTTTGTCTCAGATGTGGGAATCGTCGTGTCTGTAGAAATTTTATTGTTGGTCACCTCTGCTCCCACAAATGACTGTTAAGTAGTAGCTTAAATTAATATTGATAAATTATTTGTAATTTACACAGGGACAAAAACATGTTATGATGTGCGTGTGTGTGTGCGCGTGAGCGAGCGAGTGCGGCGAGGCTGATTTGAATGTGTGTATGTACATAAAAAGACAAAAACAACAACAAAAAAAAACACAATATACTGTTAATTCCTTTCCAGAATATTCTGTATGAATGGATAAGGATGTGTATCCCCTTTTCACAATAATGAACGTGTGTAAGTTTGATGCCCCTCTCTTGCTCAGTGTGTTTTTGGTGCTGTTTAATCACACTGGACCTTTTCTGGAAAAAAGACTTGAATTGAAAAAGTTTTGGGCTCCTCTTCTGGAGAGAGGAGCCGCCTGTGAGAGAGGGGAGAAACGTCAAGATTGTAGCCTACTTGAATTTGAGTTGGTTTTTTTTCTGTTAAGTTTTTTTTTTTTTTTTATTTACTTTCTCTGCTTATTGACTCGAACCAACCTAATATAACACAACGCCTTAGTTTATATTGAAAACGTATGAAAAAGATCTATGCAGGACTGTAAAACGCTCAATGCAAAAGTGCAAGTCGTCGCTTGGCTTTTAACCTCTACTCAACTTGTCAGTGCATTTCTGGAGTTGTGAATGTTTGTAGATGTTATTCTGTCACTTGAGACTCCTTTTTTTCTTTTCTGGTGTGTGTTCAGGCGGAGCGTAAAGCGAATTTTAAGACACTAAGTGGTTGCATACAAAGACAATGGAAAGGCTCCATTAGATGCAAGTCCACCCACAAATGGACGCGAGTTGGAAATGTGAGTGGGAAAAAAAATAAATGTATTCTACCGCAATTACGAGAGTTCGAGATGTCCGAATGGTCTGACACTGACAATGTCGGACCATTCGGACATCTCCCGCTCAAATCCAGTACTCTGGTTGATTCAGCTAATGTAAAAGTAGTTACACTGTTATGCCACAGATGCATAAACGCAACAAAATAAGCTAACGTAGGCTTTTTTTTTAATCTGCTGTGGTTGTACAGCATATAAAACTCATATATATATATATATATATATATATATATATATATATATATATATATATATATATATATATATATATATATATATATATATATATATATATATACATACACACACACGCGCCACTGGGGTTGGAATAATCCATGAACATGCGTGAAGTCGGAATAACGGGTGTTTCTTCTGTTCTTCCCTTTCTGCTGATGTGGCGTGAATGCAGCACCCAGAGCTTTATGAGTCTACTTAATAAAGAAACGTGAAGAAAAAGGAGACTTGTAGGAAATAATAAAAAGAAACCAGAGTTTCTGCTGAGTTCGGAGGCCGAGCTGAACACAAACACTCCCACAGAAACGATCGGCGCACCCGTTGCTAGCTAGCTCATAGCTAACGTCTGTACATTGGTTGCCTGGGGCTAATAAACATGAACCTGAGGGTAAAATTCACTTGGCTGTCTGTCTGAACACACCTTTAGAGAAACCTTCCCTCTGCTGAATACCTCCGTTAACAAAACTGTTCTTCCTGAGTCTCTGGCTGTCCTCCCCCCAACTAGTTCCCCGACCTCCTCCATGTGTGTCTGGCTGACCGGCGGCACCGAGAACGGCGCCAAAGATTGTTTCTGTAGCTTCACATGTATTAGATGGGGTGCTGCTGGTCAGTGTGTGTGTGACCGCGTGTGTGAGATAATTCTGACATTTTCCCCCAAAAATGTAAAACCCATGAGTGTCAACGTGTGGTTGTTCAGGGTGTCATTGTGAAGTCATGTGACTGGAGCAGTGGGTGACATCTTATAAATTGTGCTTTCTTTTTGGGGGTGGGGGAGGATTAAAAATGACATTTCGTGGTTAACTGGTTACTTAATTTGGTCTTTTGTAGATTATTTTTGTGTGTCAATTATGAAATTAAACAAAACAGGTGGTTTTCATGATGACTCGCCTGGATTTTTCTTTTTATTTCTTCAAAGTGTTTCTTCCTCTTTTAAGACAGCATGAGGGGGCGGAGGGCGTCAGGTGAAATGAAAACACCTGTGAATCAGAGGATGTGAGAAGTGCCGAAGGCGGCTTTGTTCTCCCCTGATGTCATTTTAATTTTTGTTTCACAGTTCAGTTTGGTCCCAACTTGTCTCAGACTCATAAAGCTTCACTACAGAAATGAGATGCAGTGTCTCTGCAGGCTGGGGGTGCTCATCTGGTGCCGCCACCAACCAGGGATGACAACATCCTCTCTGGTCCAGCTAATTACAACCGTGTCTGGACCAAAACGACGCTGGTGTTAAACCAGCCATAACACCAAAACCAACAGTGAGTTAGTCCATCCCTCAACACTATTCCTACTTCCTTAACAAGTTTTAAAAAAGAGGCCAAGTCATTTCTTAAAACAGCAGGATATAAAGAGTTTTTAGTTCACTTTATTTAGTCTGGAGTAAAAGCCCATTTTTGGGGCTTTATATATAGCAGTGGATTAATTAAGACATTTGTTTTATTACTGCAGCAATAGTGTCAGTATGATAGACTACAATGCAGCGTTTATTTACATGAAGATTTTGATGAAATTTCCTTTTTGTTTTTTGTTGGTCAAATCATTTCATGGCTAGTTTTGGTCTTTTCACAGAGAGATAAATCTATAAAACATCAGAATTAACCTTCAAGTTAAGTCCTGGCTGTTCTCAATTTCATAAGATTTCAAGACCCAAAGATCAAGAGTGGACAGTTCAGCACAGACCAGGATTTAGAAAAGTTTGAATGTGACAAGAACAGGAAATTAAGGCTGAAACTCTTATTAACTCAAAAATTAGTTTCTAGAGTCCAAGTTGACGTCTTCATGTATTTTATCCAAAAAAAAAAAAAAAACATTTGATTTATGCTAGAAAGTGAAGAAAAGTTAAAAACTCTTAATATTAAGGAGGCTAGTTGATTAAACTACTGCATGAATTATTTTGCTGTTGATCTATTAATGACATGAAAAAACATGATTATAACATTAGGAGATAAAGGTTAAAAATACTGAGAAATATTGATGCACCAATTTACAAGCAAACTGTCAAAGTATATCTGACAGTATTGTCTGCAGTCTCCTACAGCCAGCAGCACTCAGCAGGAAGGGCAAAAAAAAAAAAAAAAACAAGAAACCTGGAGACTACTGAGAAGTGCAACACGAGGATGAGTCAAAACACCCAAGGGGGAAGAAAAGACTCCAGTACTTTAACTCTGGTCTAAAAACAAACCAAAACAGCATCAGAGCTACAATGAATATGCTTTATTTTCCTTTTACAAAAACAAACGAAACAAAAAAATTACCATCTAGAAATACAGGCATACAAGAAACAATACGATGGGAGTATTTGCAGTTGAATGCCTGGTTGTCAACAGCCAGCTGGATAATAATAAAATAAAAATGAGTTAACTACTTGTGGATGATAAAGCTTCCAACCAGATGAAATCCCGTGCAATGCATCATTCCCCAAAATAAATTCAGTACTAAACCTTCTCCTGCGAGTGGTCCCAAAAATCTTAGTACAAACATAATTTTAGGAAATGCTCCGCGTTTTCATGTGGTTAATCACACTGGAATACTGATTTTTGACCCAAACTGGTTATTATGAACACAGAGGTACACAGCGGATATGATATGAAGCACAGCAAAAATACAAAAGACAGGAGAGGGAAAAAAATAGTGTTGAAGAGTAAGTGTTGAATATCTCCTTGATGCACTGTTTCTTTTTTTAATCATCTAATTCAGATTTTTCTGTTTCACATCTGTAATGTAGTCTTTGCCCAGGTATGTTCTTATTTAGTGTCTAAGGCACTTTTAAAGAAACATCTGAGGAGAAGGGCAAAGCGGTCTGCTGTAGACAACCATCCCAATCTGCATATCCAGAACATGGACTAAATAAAAAGTAGAGATGATGGATGGATTACTCTGGCATGTAGTTTTCACACTGTAGTGGTTTAAACTGTTGAGGTGACTGCTCTACTTCAAGCAGATCTTCACTTTGCTAAAAACACTGTTAAAGGAAGAAGAAAAAAAAAAAAGCCTGATTTTCAGACCTGTGAATACGAAGTGCTTCGCCTGGTCGGTCGGTAGACTGGAGAGTCAACTCACAAAATCCTTGCACAAATTAGCCCCGAGTTTGTTCGTCGTTATCATGTGTTAGCTTGACGTCCGAGTCACAGAGCTACTGTGACGAGTCTATTGGAAAATTAAGACCGCGATCTCTGAAAAATAAAAACGGTCACTGGTCTGCCTTACCCACAATGCAACATGGACACTTGGGTCAAAGGTTCAGGTGTGTTGTGCCAATAGTGGCTAATGTAGCATCGAGCAGAGATGAGGGGTGGACCCCACACCTCCAGACTTTTTCCGTGAGATTATTGTTGGCAGATTTTTAAACTGTAGCCAGAAATGTTTGTATTATATGACAGAAGAAAAATGTTCGTTTGTACGAACATAAAAGGATGGCGTGACATGTTTACGGACAAATATCATTTTCACTTTTTAATTTGGTTTCCTCCAATTAGAGAACAGTCGTAACATTCGTAAAACAGATTTTTCTGGGAACTCGAAAATCTTCAGCAGCTAATTATTCTTCATAAAAACTGACTCTGCGGCTCTGTGACTCATGACGATAATACAAACTGGGGCTTGGCACAGACGCTGAAATGTAGTGAGGAGATGACTTTCCAATCTGTCTCCGTAATAAAATCACACACTCTAATCACAACTACCTAAGCTGTAACCATTTAGTGTCACATGGGAAATGTGGACTGAGCGTCACTTTAGTGCTTCCAGTAAGAGCTCCCTGTTGGTTTCCAGTTTCAAAGTTCAAACACCTTCCTGTGCAGTTTGCATTTTCCAGCGACTTTTTTTTCTTTTTCCGTCAGTCGCTGCTCACATCAATCAGACAGATCAACAGATCGTGAGCTTCCCAGTTAAAACCCAGCTACACACTCCTTCACTAAATGTTGAGATGAAGCAACAGAGAAAATAAAATACCTTACTTTGTTTTCACAGTAATACAATTTCAATTCAGAGTCCTCGTTTTTCTATTGCATGTCCCGAGATGTTAGTCATTCCTGTGGCGCTGCAGTCTAGAAGCTGAACAACAAACAGTCTGTACATCAGAGGGAGACTCATGCAACAAAAGCAGCCGGCACTGCCGTCCAAAGGCCACAGTGACCTTGGATTTGGGTTTTTTCCATTTTTGAGAGGGCAGTCAGTCTGAACTCTAGAGGGAGAGAGCGAGTGTGTGTCGAGTATGAGATGGCTTGTACACAGAAAGCAGAACACTAACGGCACCAGAGTGAAATACGCTTTCCTTGTAGTCCTGCATTTCCAGTATGGAGCGCATTCACATACGTTACATAACTGATGTGTGTGTACCTCACAGCCTCCACCTACGTCACACACGCAGAGTTTCATGTGTATAAAAAGCACTTTGCACCTATGCGTACTTTCTCAATAAGCTGAGCATAACTTCACGCCTGATGGATGGGAGAGGGAGGAGGGGAGGTGGGGGGCGGGGGGGTTACATTATGACGCTGGGATGATACATGGCCGAGAGACGAGCCAGGACTAGCAGCTTGCCAGAGGAGAGCAGAGTAAGGCAGAATTGTCCATTTGCCCCTGTGACTCTCCGGGACTGGAGGCTTTACTTCAGGGGAGGGCGGTTGGATTTTTCCCTGCAGTGTTAACTGATATAAAAAGGGCAGAGGCGTGCTGCCAGGCGCTCTCCACTCAGCTTTACCAAAACAAAATGAAAAAAAACAGATCATCGCTTCAATCTTCTGTCCCGTCTGTGGTCTGAAATGAATAAAGACGATGGTGACGCTGAGCATCTTTTTGGGCAACTGTGCAGGGACACAGGTGGATGAGGTGAAAGTGAGGTGGGTGGTGATGAGAGGAGAGAGGAGGAGGCGAGGGGAGGGGAGGGGAGGGGGGGTAAAGCGAGGAATGGGAGAGTCGCTGTGTTTATTCGGCGTTGGAGGTTTGCGTCTCGTTGAAGTCGCCGGCGCGGCTATCGGCGTCGTCGTCCGACATGTCGACGGAGGCACCGTCCAGGTTGAGGTTGCGGCGGCCCGAGCGGCTTGAGGAGGAGAAGGTACTGACTGGACCACCGCGCCTGGTCAGAACAAAACACAGCGAGACAGCAACTTAAATCTGCAGCAAGTCGGCAGTGAAACATAGAGTATAACCAAGTGTGAGATGAGAGGAAATTGACTTAGCAGTTTTTATGCTAAGCTAAGCTAATTGCCCCCTGGAACTAGCACCACATTTAGTGTACATATTTGCCTTTGATTCTAACCTTTAATCAGACAAATATCAGGACTGTATGGCTGTACACACGACAGTGTGGTTGTGTCATTTAGAAATGATCACATTCACACAATTTATTCGTGTCTTTTGATTTATTTTATTTTTTTTACCTGAGGCGGTTCTTGAGGGAGTTGACCTCCCGGGTAAGACCCTCGCTGGCCTCGGTGGCGTCGTCCAGCTCCCTCTGCAGCTTCCTGCGGGAGGCGTTGGCCCTGGTGGCCTCCTCCTCCGCCTCCTCCAGCTGACGCTTCAGCTGCTTCATACGAGAGTTGGCTTTCTCCATCTGACAGGAGGACGGACACATGGGGAAACAGATGGAGACGGTGAGAGGTCGTGGGTGGCTGGCTGAATGAAACATCCTCTGTGAGAATGGAGTCTCTGCGTGCGCGTCACTTTGCTTCTCATGAGTCAATACCTGCTCCTTATACTGGTCAGCATGGCGACGCTCATCCTCCACCTGCATCATCACCTCCTTCAGTTTCTTCTCTGTGCGACGGACGATTTTGTTGGCTGCTGCTCTCTCCCTGAATGGATAAAAATAAGACAGCTCATCATCGCCTGTACTGTAACTTTATGTTAGAACTAGCATTAATCTTTCATCCAGGACTCTCAGCTGCACCATCTGCCACCTTTAATGTCTTGAAATTAATCTCATCCAAAAAAAAAAGAAGGTGCGTATGGTCGCTTACTTTGCTTCCTGCTCCAGCTGCTCCTCCAGCTGCAGGATCTTGGCCTCCAGGGCAGTGATGGACGCCTTGAACTTTGACTTGACAGTCCCCTCCAGCTCTGCCAGCTTGGCCTTCAAATCCTGTGTTTATAAGATGCGACTGACCATGAGCACTAAATATTATAAGACACACACTGTTTATTTATATAATCTCGACTTTTAACAAAATAACTTAAATAGTAAATTACAGTCAAGGCAGGCGAGATAATAAAGACAGTTTACCATTCGGGCATTCTACCTGTATTCAGAGTTGACAGATAAACAGCTAGTTCCCATGTATATACAGTACATTAGCACATATTCATATATGCTAATGTATTTAACAAACTATACAACACCTTGTTCTGCCGCTCCATCTGCTGCCGAGCATTCTCACTCTTCTGAGCGGTGCTGCGCTCTCCGGCCAGCTCGGCGTTCAGGCTGTCGACCTGAGAAAGATGAGAGAGGGAGAGAGAGAAAGACGGGTGATGTGAGAGGGCGATGCACTCTGCTAACACGTTTGTATTTGAGCGTGTCTTTTTGAAACATTAATAAAATCAATCTCACGATTTGAAACCAAGTTTATGACAATGATCCTGACTTATTATCATCTCGTATGTTTACCTGCAGGTTGGTCTTTCTGAAGCGGTCGTTGAGCAGCTCCATGTTACCCTGCTCCTCCTCCAGCTCCTCCTCCAGCTGGGCGATGCGAGCCTCCAGCCTCCTCTTCTCTTCCAGCAACGACGACCTGACGCACACATATTTTTTTTAAAAATTCAAATCTCTTATTCTGACTCTACTTTATTGTCACTAAGCTCCTCAAAAACAGTGACTACCTCTCCAGATTTCATTAGGTAAACTTTTATACTTATAAAATCATCAGCACAAAACAAGGTGACACTGACTTTCCAGAAGCACTGTTGGAGATCTCATCAGCCAGCTCGTCTCTCTCCTGTTCAGCGTGTCGACGAGCCCTCTCCGACGCTGCATGGTCCTGCACAAACAGCACACGCATGAGGATTAGTACGGAGAAGATCTGGCATGAGCTTCACTCTGATTCTTGGATCAAATCAAATACAGAAATTAAGTCTGATATTAAAAACAAGTTGTTGCTAATTCTCTGGTACAATAACAGATTATTATTAACTACACATATTCACAGACGATTAGCTGAAAGATTAGTAAAATCTGTTATTTGACCTCCTGTAGCTGCAGGATTTCTGCCTCTAGGCTCTTGAGCTTCTTCTCGTTTTCTTTGGACTGGGTGAAGATCTCGTCCCTGGAGGCTCTGGCCTCCTCCAGCTCCCTCTGATAGTCCTTCATCTGCGCCTACAGAACAGAAACAATGCGGAACAAGTCAAAGGCTGACACAGCAGAAAAGTGACCACTCGGACCAGGAGTTTTCAAAATAAAGAAGGAGAGAGGTGAACCTGAACCACTGCGCTAAGGACCATCGCTCTACCAGGTGAGCTAACAGGCCAATTCAGTATTATAGCAATCCAGTGATAGTTGGGGGTATATATAAGTGAATGTAAGCTGCATGATTATCCCCCAAATAGAAGTAAGAAAATAGAAGAAGAAAGAATAATAACATAACAATCCTCTGTCCGTTAAACAAATGTGTCACACCCTGTGCGTGTGTGTACCTGTAGTTTCCGGAGCTGTTTAATAGCCTCGTCTCTGCCTTTGTTAGCGGCTTCGATCTGCCCCTCCAGTTCGTTCAGGTCCATCTCCAACTTCTTCTTGGCGGCGACAGACAGAGTTCTCTGCTTCCTCTCGTCCTCTAACTCTGCCTCCATCTCACGCACCTGGAGGAGTAAAAAAAAACAACACACAGCACGTCGGGTTAAAAAGAGAAATAAAACATGCATATTGTGTCAGCAGTGCAGAGGAATGTCTTCCTTTCTCGGGTCAAACTTTTGTTATTTCAAGACAAAATATAAAACAAATGGACCCAATTCATGTTGCCCATCATCTGTATTGTGTACCTGTTTGACGAGCGCCCTCTTCTTCTCCTCTCCTTGCTCATCTCTGGCTTGCAGGTCTCGGTCAAACTGGGCCTTCATCGCCTGCATGTTGACCTCCAAACGCAGTTTGGCGTCCTCCGTGGCCTGCAGCTCGTCCTCCAGCTCCTCCAGCTGGGTTCTCATCTCCTCCACCTGTTGCTCCAGCGTACGCTTGGACTTCTCCAGTTCATGGACCTGTACGCAGCATCAGGAAATATATACCATAATATCAGCAAAACAAGTTGGACAACAATAGAGTGGAGGTCTTTAGAAAGAATAATACATTCTGGGATAAAAAAAGGTTTCATTCAGCATTCACTCACGTTCTTCCCCACGTCATCCTTGGAGCTCATCAGATCCTCCATTTCAGCACGCAGCTGCTTGTTAAACCTCTCCAGTTCCTCTTTAGCCTCCAAAGCCTCCTCCAGAGCTCTGGCCATGGACAGAGCTTTGGTCTCCTTCTCTCTGGCCTCAGCCTCTGCACGGTCACGTTCCTCGGCGTAACGAGCTGAAATGGTTTTCTCCTCAGCCAGCAGCTAGCGTAGAGAAACAAAGACTGATCTTCAATACACTGACGTACATCTGACCTCAGGCATCATCCCTGAAAACGTTTTGGCAGCTCGGCGTACCTGATCAAACTTTTTCTGCTTCTTTTCGAGATTTGAGACGATCTGTCTCTGGTGGTCCAGGTCCACCATCAGGTCGTCCAGCTCCTGCTGCAGTCGGTTCTTGGTCTTCTCCATCTTGTCCATGGACATGGACTTCTCCTCCAGGCGCTGGCTGGTCAGCTCCAAGTCCTTCTGGAGTTTTCTCTTCACCTCCTCCAGGCCCTCCATCGCTCCCACGTCGTCCTCCAGCTTCTTCTTTGTCTCAAACAGCTACAGGGAGGACATTTCTTTAAATCAGTGAATACATTAAGATAACACAAATATTTCAACAAGTCAACAGCATGCAGATCCCATGCTTTCACTATTTGATTTTTATTAATCCAAACGAAACATCCTGAACTGAGATTTCCACTAATTTGCTGCTGGTCCTCACTGCTTCACAGCTGTCCACATGCTGCTCTGCACATCAACGACAGGTGTTCACAGCTGGTAAACAGCTGGAAATGTTTGCCCTGCGCTCCTCTTGGCACTCACTTGAATATCAGCGGTACCTGAAAAGTGTGCCTGCCTCATGTTTTGTGTGCGATCTATGGATACGTGTCTACGTACGGTACATGTTGAGGAAACCCACATTCGTGCTTGTGAATACGAGCGGCTGTACCTGAGCGTGCACCGTCTGCAGCTGTTTCTCCAGGTTGCGCCGTGCCTCCTCATCCTCCTCCTGCTGCTCCAGCAAGGTGTTCTTTTCCACCTCCAGCTGACGGATTTGGCCGCTCAGGTTCAGCTTCTGGCGCGTCTCCTCCTGCCGCAGCTCCTACGCACCAGGCACACCACGAGAAATGATGATCAGACAAAAGGAAAGCAGGGAGGTGTGCCTACTGTGTGAAGGTTCGGGAAATGCCTAATTTTGTCTAATTTTCTTAGTTTGGAACAGTTAGATGAGTGACATCACTTAGAAAAAAGATGTACAGGAGTAAGTTTGAACTTTGACATGATCTGTCTGCTGAAGCTCTAGCGTTGGCTGTATGCCTGTGGGCAGTGTGGATTGGTTTACATTGTTGTAGTAATCAGTGATTTGTGATGGTTGGTCAAATTTCCTGAAGCATAAAACTTGTTTTGACGGGGAGGCTGATCTTTCATACCTCGGAGTCTTGCAGTTTGCTGTTCAGTTTTTCAACTTCCTTGGCCAGTTTGACGCCCTTCTTCTCTGACTCCTCCAGCAAAGCTGACACGTTATCCAACTCCGTCTAAGAAAAAAAAATGAAGAAAGGATTATGAGAAAAGCATGATGGGGGAATCTGAAGCATGACATTAATATGTTCTTTGCATTAAACTGGGCAACAACACAATATTAAAAATGTTGTTTGTTTCTAGAGTAATCTGGAGCTCCTTCTCTTCAGTTTTATAGGAAAAATGCTTCAGCTGTCTGTGGAGGTATTTACCTGGAGTTTGTGTGAGCGCTCAGACAGCTCTCCCTTGGCTCTCTCTACCTCGGTGGCCCTGGCCGTAAGCTCCTGCAGCTGGGCCTCCACTTTCTTCCTCTTGTATTCTGACTCCGTCTTGGCCTGCTGCAGGCTCTTCACCTCACAGGCCATCTCTTTGTTGTCGCTCTCCAGACTCTGCTTGTTCTTCTCCAGGTTGGTTTTGAACTGCACAGAACAAACAATAATGATATAATGCTCCTGTGGGTCACATATGTAGTCATAGTATAGATTTCTGTAATCCTCTGAACTGAGACTAGGATAAATACACATATAGAACTGCAATACTGAAACAGAGACATATATCTAAATCAGTACTAGTTGCTGAGGTCCTACAACTGATGTAAATGGCAAGTGTATGACCAGCTAACCCTCTTGGCCTGTTCCAGCTGCTCGGACAGTTCTTCCAGCGCCGTGGCGTGCCTCTGCCTCATTTCCTGGATCTGAGCCTCGTGGTTTTTGGTCTCCTCGTCTATGGCCTTCTTCAGCTCTGCCACCTCTTGCTCTCGCTTGGACCTGGAGTTTGGACACAAGGGAGAGGATGTGCAGAGTTTATCGGTACTCTTATATTAATAAAATCCCAACCGTCCACTAAGCGATGAGCGTAATATATTGTATAATTAAGTGAGGCAATTTAGCAGATTTCACAAAGCTCCCTCTGCAGCCACAAAACTCTTAATTTTCCCAAACACTTGTAAGCGCACTTTAATGTGTAAAATAGAGTTCCCCGGTTGTCACTGATAAACCAGCATCAAACAAGTACCTGAGCTCCTGCTGGGCAGCAGTGGTATCCAGCGTGTCCTCCAGCTCTGTCTTCAGAGCCTCAAGCTCCTCACTCAGGTCCCTCTTAAGTTTTTCAGCTTTAGTTCGACACATCTTCTCCGACTCCAGATCCTCCTGGAGCTCAGCTAGGTGAGCCTGCAGCTCCCTAACCTGCTTCAAGGCATTGTTCTTCAAGACGGTCTCCTCGTCGCTCCTGGTTGGAGACACAAAAGTACACATCACTTTTCGTGGAACTTTCGGCTTAATCCCCAGTGTTATGAAAATAATACACCTTCATCTGAGGATCTGAATTATACAAGATTTCTTCTATATTATGTTAATATCTTAAATAAAGACACTATGTTTGTTTTTTAATATGAAAATTAGGTTTAACATAAAAATCTGAGGATGTTTTTGTTTGTCTCTGTGTTTGTTTGTCTGAAACAGCACAACAATATAGATAATAAAAGAATAACATAATTTATTTGAACTGCTTTCAATGTGACACTTCCTCCTTCCTCCTTGACTGTAGTTTTTTCTAATGTTACAACTCAATATTTTTAGTGCGCAAACATAAATTCTGTTTTTGCCTTTTTCAGTTTTGCTGCAGAAATCTAAGAGAATATTTTGGTTAGGACAAGATGTGTGTGCCTTATGTGCAGAATAAGTCAGTCGAAATGAGGCCACCGGTGCACACAGGGTGGCAGTGTGGTAAACTGTTCACTGCTGAGGCCGTCCACACAAAATGTGTGTCCATTCTCAAGATGAACATTGTAATGTTTGTTTGCTGCCGGAAGCTAAATTCATGCTGGCTGCAAAAATCTTCTAACACTGGTCTCTCTCGATGATTAAGCACATAGAATGTAATTATGATTCAGTTATATAATTAAAACAATGCCGCGATGTTGATTAAAGGCACAAATGACTCCCATATAAACGTCATTTAGCATTTTCCAAACAAAGATCACACAATTGTTCTCAGAATAGCTGCGGGAATCTAAATGAGGCACATCAAGTTTAATGAAAGCTTAATTATCTGAAGCTATGACTAAACTGATGATTTCTGCCTGTGAAATTACTCAGACAAACGTTTACCATCGACCCCTGTAGTCTGGACTGTTGGCCTGGTGTGAGGAGGAAGCCACATCCGACTAATCTGAGCTGACCTTCAGAGCAACGACCTCCACAGCTGTTTAGCTCATCTTTAGCCTCGTTATGATGGCTAAATGGGAAAATAATTGAGTACGACACCAAATGTGTTGCTCTGCATATATTTTGTACTGTCGGGATAATCTACAGCCATAACCAGCAATGTTTTTTCAGTATCAGGAAACAAAAGATAAAAATCCTCTCATGAGAAAACAAAAACAGTCTTATTAATAGTTTCTCCTGAAATGTGAAATGACAGTCTTATTCAGCCAAACTCTTTACGGCTTCATGTGGAAAAAACTACTGCAGAGCCCACGACTGAGAGCATCAATCAACAACAATTTGCCTGTAATCAGACACGGCTGCCTCCAAAGATGAAAGGTCTCAGCCAGAGCCGCTGAAAGCAAACACTGCAGCTGGGTAGCAGCGAGCAGAGTCGAGAGAGACCGAGGTGAGTGACAGTGAAGGAAAAAGAAAGCAGCGTGCGTACGTGTGCTGAAACACTGGCTGCAGCAGCTGAAGAGGACATTAGCTCCTTTAAGTCAGAGTTCAGAGTTGACACAGTATTCGTCTGTGTGTTGCAGCGTCTATTTTAGGTCTCTCTATTGACTTGGCTGCACCACAGTGGAGTGCAGTTGTCATGGAGATGGGATTTACTGCAGAGTGTAAGTGAAGTTGCACATTACATACTGAAATGAGCAACACTACTGACAGTGATATTTTTACCATATGTGAGTTCAGGGGAGACATCTGCCTCGTAGTGGCTGTAAAAATGCACTTCAGTGTATTGTAGGCTTTTGATTTTGAACGCGTGTGGTGGAGGAAACAATGCACACTCCAAATCTGAGTTGAATCGATTGAAATCATCAGTTAAACAATATCTGTATCATTGTGAAGGCTCAAATATTAAACCTGTGTACATTTGAATGCATATATTATTTTTTATCAAGTGTTTGTATTGAAAAAGTCCCAAAACATTTTCACAAGCTGAAATGCGACAGATAACTTGGAGCAACACGATACAACGTGTTGACCTGTTGTCTTTATTTAGTTCCTCCTCTCCATTTATTTTCTTTTTAATTCATCTCCCTCTTTCTTTTCAGTTACTGTATGTTTCTAAATGAGTTCAATGAGAGTGGAAATGATATATGATGATGAGATTATCATAAATGTAAAAAGCACATACATCGTCAGTGTATCTTCTGTTGATGTTTGGTCTGTATTCAATAAATTTGACCTCAATAAAAAACAAAAGCATCAAAATTGTGCCATCGCCACGAATTTAGTCACTTTCCTACCTGCCCAGTGAGAATTGATATAAAGAAGTTGCTTTTTTTCCATAAATTTACCATAATTATGTATTTTTTCAGTGTTTTTACATCAGCTTCCTGTGTTTTAATGTTTGACAGTCTGTGTACTGTGTGTTCTCTTACTTTTATGTCTATTACTGACCTGGCCAGAGCAGCCTGGAGCTCCTCCTCCTTTTTGGCCAGTTGGATCTTGAGCTCCTCGATCTGAGCCTGAAGCTCAGCGATCTGGTCCTGCAGGTCAGTCGTCTCAGCGTCCAGCTTACGTTTGGCCTTCTCCAGCTCCTGGCGCGTTTTCTCCTCCTTCTTTAAACGTTCTAAAAAGGGAGCAGCAAGAGGTCACACGTATGAAAAACAAAAAAATCACAAACAAAATGAAAAATCAAAACATGACCAATAGTTAATTTTAACTTTTGGCTATAATTCAAGCGGTAAAATGGTAAGTGGGCAAAGTCACAGGTTACAGAGGTGTCATACGAGGCACAACGCGGTCACAGAAAGTGACAAAACACAAACACTTAATTGCTAACAGCCTGACACAACTAATGGTAATCAGATTAGCAGCTTGGCAGCACATTAACCCTTTGATTTGAAAATCCTTTTTCAAACGTTGCTACATATCACAGCTCTTTAGCAACCTTCACTTCTATAACACTGATTATGCCACATGTTCCATATTCAGAATGTATTATTAATAATAACAGGTCTACAAATGATATTCTTGTCATTCGTGAAATTATATTGCTGGCAAAAAATGTACGAACGTTTACGGATCTCAGAAAAAATGTTTTATTCATAAATATACTGAGTGTAAGCGTAACCTAGATTAGATTTCATGTTTACACTGTATTATCTTTCACATAGCCTGCTGACTTCTCATAGACCGACATCTACCAAATCAGCCAGCACACTAATCACAGTCACTTGCTCTTGGTCATTGTAAGGTGGTTGTGTGCATTTAAAGCCTGTCTGAGAGACTTCCTCAGCTGAAGCAGTTCACAGCAGCCATCACCGTTTGGAAATCATGGCACCTCTTTCCTTTTGTCTAGTTACAACAGCTTCAAGGTTTTCCAGGAAAGTAAGTAATGTGAGCTCGTATAGCTTCAGAGCGTTGGAAGTTGGAAACTACCTGCATGTTATAGCAGTGAGGTAACCCCATGAGGTTCCCTCATGAGTCATAACTGTCAACAATATCATGCTTCAGGTTCAAATGACCTGATTCAGAAATGGCACAGAACCAAAATCCTTCATCTTCATCTCCAGAGCTGCCCACATGGACCACCTGTGTTTATTCATAGTAACAGTGAGACAACAGCGCCATCATGAAGCCAAAAAGGAAAACGCATTACCTGCAAACTTCAGAGAAAAAAAAAACAAACAATATTCACTACAACACTATTCTTGGACACAAAATGGATCATATCATCTCTCACCCTCCAGGTCGACCATCATCATCTCCTGCTTGTTCTTGACTTTGCCCAGGTTCTTTGCTTTCTCCTCCTCCTCTGTCAGCTGGGAGGTCATCTCGCCAATCCTGTCCTCCAGCAGCTTTTTCTCCTGTTGGGTAAGATCGTGAAAAGTGTGAGGACTGGAGGCTTTAAGACACACTACTAATATGGAGTCAAAGTCAAACTGATGTTTGTTTTTGAACAAATTATGCCATAACACCAGCACCCTACTTTATATAATCCCAACTTAAAGTACTTGCTGTGCTTTCTGCTTCATGTTTGACTCATCACACACAGATAATAATCATCTCACCTTGAGGAACTTGGAGTTTTGGTCCTCCAGCAGGAGAATGTCTTCCTCCATTTTCTTGATCTTCGCCTCAGCTGTCACTTTGTCCAGCTGCAGCTTCTGTCTAGCAGCTTCTTCCTCATCAAGTTGCTCCTCCAGATCCTGTGGAGAGGAAAACACACACACACACAAAGCTTCACAGCCAGTCCAATATGATGAGGTTGGCACTGAAGTTTATAGAGCGACAAGTTGGATACATGAAACATTTGAGGTCTCTGAACAGTGGGCTTCAAATCTCTACTGCAGTAAATATTTATGACATGATCACTGTCAGTGTGGTTGGCTCATATTTGTTAGACATGTCTTTGGACCAAATGCCACACGCTTCAACCTCTATATAAATGGATTTTCATATATTACAGTGTTCTACAGAGCCAGGTTTCTCTTCATGTAGTACGGAAACTAAATGTTTTTTGTTTGCTGATGATTTCCCAGTGAAAAGATGAAAAGAAATGCAGAAATACATAATGTCAAAATTTCTCAAACCTTGCAGAAAATAGTGAGATCATGAAGGATCCCATGACTTACAGTACTGATTAAAAATTAGTTATTGGGCTTTTTAAATGTGTACAAGTATAAATAAGCATAAGCATATATCAGCATGTCAAACTGATAGCAGAAGAAGGATGTAAACCTGGATGTGTGACTGCATCTTCTTCTTCTCATTCTGCAGACTCTGGTTACGCTCCTCTTCCTCCTCCACCCTGGACTCCAGGTCATGAAGGATCTCCTCCAACTCTTGCTTCCTAGAAAGCAGACGAACTCTCATCTCTTCGGCCTCAGCAAACAACTCAGTCTCTGCGTGGAGCTGTTCTGCTAGAATATTCTTCTCTTCTAGGAGCTGGAGAGAGGAAACGGTTTGAAGAAAAAATTATTCAGTGTTCGTAGCTACGAGATTGATTTTTTCAACTGTCAAAAATTGATAGTACAGAGTAACTACAGTGATTTCCTTACAAATACTCGGTACAGGCTTAAAATCGTGTCACAGTAATTGTTTCTCCGATACGATTGTGGCCTCATGAGGGCCACAATTACATCAGCTTAATACAACATACTTCCAGAGGCCATGTTTACCTGTTGGTGTTTCCTTTCCATCTCCACTAGCTCATTCTCCACCTTGAGCTGTCTCTCCTTCACCTTTATCAGCTCCTCGTCTTTGGCCTGCATCTCCTCCTCCTGCCTGGTGACCTGCAGCAGAGGCTTCACCTGAGGAAGAGAGAGAGAGAGAGAGAGAGAGAGAGAGAGAGAGAGAGAGAGAGAGAGAGAGAGAGAGAGAGAGAGAGAATATTAACCTCTGCAGGGTTTCTGCAGTGTTCACTAAATTAAATGTTTTAATATCACATAGAATGTATTTTAATATCCATTTCATGGTCATACTGGTCAAAGAATGACAGAAAACCAGGGTTAATAATACTTATTAAGTACATGAGTTTATAGACAGCTATAATCGCATTTTCACTACTTCTCAGTAGTATATAAATAATTCAGAGTAATATAATAAATCAATTAACCTGACCTAGACCCAGATAAACAGCAATTAACAAAAAATAATAATTCCATTCAAGTTTTTGCTCAAATTGACCCATGCCAGTTATGCTTAGATGAGCTTCAGAGCTACTTTATTAAGCATTAGGCTCAATGTGTCTGCTGTAGTTAATCAGTGTATGTCACCGAACAGTCCACAATGACATACAGATAATTACATCCAATGTTATGTCATCCGCCTATAGCAGGCAAGAAAAAAATATTTTTATGAAATTAAATTGAATATCTTCAGAGACTTTAATGAAGAGGATTCAATGCGTTTCCATAGCAACTGTGCCAACTCTGTTCCTCGCTAAACTCTGTTTAGTTTATTCAACGGAAGACATTTTTGAGACATCCGATCACTAATCTCTGAAAACACAATTTATAGGCCTCAGATCGACTTTCGAAGCGGAGGTGTAGAGATGAGTGTGTATCAGTGTATTGACTACTTGGCTGGAGGAGGCAGCTGTCAGGGTTCTCACCTTGGTGAAGAGTCTCCACCACTGCCAGTGTCGCAGCTTCAAGTAAGCGGCACAGTTCCTTTGGAGGACCTTCAGGGCACTCAGCTGCTGCTGCTTCTTAGCAAAGGCCCTGAGGAAAGGAAAGAAATGGTAGAACAACAGGTTGGGTTGCGTTCAGTGTATAGATGAGCTATAAATGCACCAGACTTAAACCTGCACTGGCCACTTGGGGGCAGCAGAAACAAGTTACAAAACAACATTATCATTCATTTGGACCCGTGTCTCTGGCTTCCTGATGAACACAGATAGAATATTTTCCCTCTTTTAGCTCTCGTTTTTGGTCTCTAGTAACTTCTGAGAGAAATATCTGGTCCTTATATATGTGGCTACTAAATGTTCCACTATGGCACTATGTATAACTGTCTGCTGTTTGGTACAGAGCAGGTAGTGTGAAAACCAGAGCTTTTGCACTGAAAACAGCTTAGAGTGGTTTAAGGTTTTGCTCCTTCAAGTGAGGAACTATAAAAATGTGTTGCACAGTCAGCGCCCGTCATAATACAGAGATCTGACACTCACTTGCGTGCCAAGTATCCACGGCACACAGATTGGAAGTAGATGATGATGTCAGTGATCTTCAGATCTCTCTCCTCCTCTAAGTGAGCCAAAACACCAGTTCTGAAGAAGATCTTACTCTGACCAATACGGAAAAGGTTGGGGTCCAGCTCGAGGGCTCTGATCTGTTAAAAAAAGACACATTAGGAGTTCTTAAGAAGTTCTATTACACGTTAAAAATACACAGTATTATCCAGGAAAGCAGTTTTAAATCTGATTACAGCAAAAGAAAAAAAGCACTACCATTCTCTCACAGGCTTGTTTCCCATCCATGAATCCCTTGGGGATCGCATTTGGTGTCAGGATCTCATATCTGTGAACACGAGAGAACATAAATATAAACTGAAAATGAAGCCAACGTTTCCTCTGTGTGAAATGGAGTTATGTTCAAAAAGCTTCTTTGTTGTTTGTCACCTCTGTCTGAACTCCTGGAAGACGATGCGGTTGGGGAAGCCCTGTCTGCAGATGCGGATCCCCTCCAGGACTCCATTACACCTGAGCTGGTCTAGAACCAGGTGAGGCTCCAGTTTACCAGCCTGAGGGAAAGGACAAATACAGCACTAAGACAATCTGAACGTGACTTTTTCTCTGGAGTACAGGGCAGAGGTCATAGACTTTTCTCAGATTTCTTTGGTCAACAGGTCACTATTTCCCTGACAACAAGGCAAATGATTATAAAAAATAAAGTGACAATAGTTAAGATAATAGAGTTACAGGTCCCTCATTTTTAACTGCTTGACACACAGCTCCTAACAGATATGTATTTACCCGTTTTTCATGGTTCGGGATGATGCAGCGAACAAAGTTGGGGTTGGTGTTCCTCAGTGTGGCCATGAGCTTGGTGAGCGACTCCTTGTAGAGTTGTCCTACTGTACGAAACATGCCCTTTTTGGTTTTGTAGGTGGCACCAAAGGCCGTCTCGTTCATTCCTGCCACCTGGTCCAGGCCCACGATACGGTCGACTGGTGGGGAGATGGGGAGAACCGGTTAGAGCAGGAAGACCTTGTAGGGAGCAGAGTAAGCACTGTACAAGCTGCAGTAGCAACGATGTGGCTACATGACCAAGTGCGGATGGATGAAAAAGAGATTACACACTATTGTCAAACAACAGCAGTCCAACAAAATAGCATTCAAGGTCTGGAACTACCACTGGTTTCTGCAGATGGAGATGGAGTGGGTCTATTCCTAAACCTAAAAGGTCTGTACATACAGGGCTCTAGATCTTATGGAACCTTGGAAAGAAGCGCAGTCTTTAATATTATCTACTCACTAAGCATTAACAAAGTTTAATTGCAATAATTAAAATGCTGTTCTCAAGCCCTGGTTGATGACTGATGATGACTGATGAAAGCTACATGAAAGCTTTTAAAACACTTTATTGCTTACGACACAAAACCTGCATCAACATATCGCCAGAGAATCATCTCAATTCAGCAGACTAAACAAAATTAGGCAACGTTCATGGGGTTGCAAATACCTGATGCAAAAATATGACTGTTCATAACTTATATTAAAAAGGGACACTACACCAATTTTACACATGGTGATCAGCTGACTAGTCATCGTTAGTCCTGCTCAGCACGTGGAAACTGTTACAATCTTTATACTGTAGCTGCAGTGATTAGTTCACAAGTCAACTGTCAGAAATGTATTTTGATAATCAAATAATCATTCAAATCATTTTCAAGCCAAACAAATTAGTTGTTCCAGCTTCTCGAATGAGTGAATTTGTTACTTCTCCTTGTCTTATTTCATAGTTAGTAGACTGTCTGTTGGACAAAACAAGACATTTGAAGACAACTTGCAAACTGTGATGGACATTTTCATAGTTCTCAGATGCTTTTGTAGACCAAACAATTATCTGAGAAAGAATCTGCAGATTAATCAATAATGAAAACGATTTAATTTAGTTGAGAGAGTTTTGGCAAGTGTGAGAAAATGACTCAGTTATTATTTCAGCTTTGGCTTAAAAACATAAAAACTGAATTGTGAACTTAAGATGTAGGCGGCTGTGGCTCAGGAGGTAGAGCGAGTTGTCCGCTAATCAAATGATCAGTGTTTCGATAAATGTGTCAGCTAAATGACTAAAATGTAAATGCAAATAACAGCTATAACTATAGACTAAAAGTCAGGATATCTGAACCTCTGCTGCATCAAATAGTATTTCATGGTTTTGACAACACTATACTAAATTGGTGGAGTAACCCTTTAAAGGTCATATTTTTGTTATTGTCAACAAATGCTATGGAAAGACCCAAATCAGCAGTCCAATGATCTAATTTACAGAGAGAGTGTATTGTTTCATTCGTTAAAGAAGGGCTATATAATTTCCTAAAAAGCTCAGCCAGCGCAACGGTGTAGCTCCCTGACAATGATGACACAATGGGGCTCTATGACACAAAAACATAAATCAGGGTTTGGATACACAGAGAATTAGTATGGTGCAATCAATCCATTCCTGTTTTTTTATGGGAATTCTTGACAATAAGAAAAATAAAGCCTATCACCAACTTAGCCTTCAAATAGTACATCTTTTTACAATTGGGCAGCTATATCATTCGACTTATTCCAAAAAATCTGAACTGACACAGCACACAAGTTATGACTCAATGAAAAATACACTATATATCACTTAGTAATGTTTAACCGACTAAATTAAAGTTACAAGTATTTGCTAAGCCGCAGACAGCTGGATTTTAAACATTTAAACTGAAGTGAAGTACGGTCTGCTGTCTGGACCCTCTATCCTGACGTCTGCGCTCGGAGCCAAAGCAAATACCAACATCTGGTTTCAATCCCCCGCTACTGTGATCCAACCTAGGCAGGAGGAGGGCGGGAAATTAATGTCATTAAATTGTCTCCAGTCCAGGTTCAAATCCTTAATTTACTTGTGGAGGTATCGCATCACAGAGGAGGACAAAAACAGAAATAAGCTATGAAGTTCAAAGAGACTAGACCCAAAACTCTTTCTTCAGGGCTAGCGACCATACAAAGATCACAAGACCCATGTCAGCCTATGAAAACACTGAAACAAAGCACACTCGTTTGACTACAGGGAGCAGTTGACTATATTCTACATTAACTTTTTAAGGAATTAAGCACTACTGTACTGCTTTTGGCTGAGACAAGAGAGCCATGCAGCCTGGAAGCAAATGGGAGCCACTGTAGCTATGACGGACACAGCACCGGCTGAAGCATGAAACATACAGCCAGATCTGGGCAAAAATATACCAGTGCACTTTGAAGAAGTTAAGTTAACCTACTTGGGAAGCAGGTCAGCTTAACTTATATTCAGCCTATCGAGCACCTTGTGCAGCTTGTTTTCACAACCCAAAACTGTTTTCGTTTCGAGTCATTATTATTTTGGCCCAGGTCTGCTACAGCACGACCCAGTCATTCACCTGCCGGGTTTTCCAGACTAGTGACATTGTCATAGAATGAAGCCCTTTGAATGGTCTGAATCTCTACAACAGAGAGAAAGAGACAGGGAGGGGAGGGTGATATTAATTCTTAGAAATCATAAATGTGTAGGCCTGGGTCAACAAGGCAGACAGCTGTTGTTAGCAGGCTTGAATGAGAGACAAATTGCTTGTTAATTGAATAAGCATACAGGTACATACATAATGACTCTTAAAGGACGCGTTACTAAACTTGATTGCCTCCAACATCTGCTACTGTGTTCAGGGTTTACAGATACGTAGTCAGCAGCTTACCATCTTTCCACAGTTCAGCAACAAATTTGTCAGTTGACTGATGCAGAAGTGTGGCCACATTGTCATTCAGTGGGTCCATGTTCTTCATTAGCCACTCATCTGCCTTATAGTCCACCTGTAACGATGAAGGGGTGCAATTCAGCAAACCAAATGTCATCATGGAGTACTGGACTACAAAATAATGATTACGATGACGATCATATTGGTTTTATTGACATTAACATATGATGTGAACATGGATGGATCGAGAAGGAGAGAAGAAAAAGTGAAGTACACTCAAGTTGTCCTACGACTTAATATATAGACAGAATACATAAGGTCATATATTTATTTTAGGCATACCGATGTTGACAACATTAACAACATTTGGCTTCACGGCGCTGCAGATTTTTCTCCACGGCAGACATTCTTCGAGTCCAAATCTCTGAGTGTTTGACTGATTGTGGTGTAAAACGACACAGTTCACATAATGTCAAGCAGATGTGCTGCTCAGCAGGTCTCCCTGCAGGACAAATGCTGAATGCTATTGCGTAGCATCACTGACAGCATCCAAATTCACTTTGATACATTTAATAAAAAAAAAAAAAAAAAAACTCAAACCCGGACTCAGCATTTCCCTGAAATCTCACCACAAGTGAACTTTGTGACGCTGTTCAATCAGAGCCACTGACCAGCAGCGACTTTTCCCTCACTGTTTAATTTGTGCAGTAGAAGAGAAAGGTAAAAGATAGGAATGAAGAAGCTGGTCCAACCGAACACATGTACAATACAAAGTGTAGAAAGTCATATCTAGTGTATCATATATTTCTGAATAGTAACTGAATGGCCTATGGCATGAGTTGATGTGCCTTAGCAAGCTAAGGTAAACTGAGAGTCATAACAGCTATGAAGTTCAACATGATTACCGTTTTCCTGTGTGTCTGTCTCAGTTAGTGCTTTTCTGAAGAGAGTCTAACCTATGACCTGAAAACGGGCTCTATAAAATGAAAGCTTTGTCCCTTAGTAAACTGTAATTTCCCAGGAAATAACCAATATATTTTTTCTTTTGAAAACCAGCCAGGCGTGGACATCCAGTTCAAAAGAAACATACGCAGGCAATGTATTTTCAGTGAAGCAGAGACAGAAACCCACTGAGTGTGATTTTCAAAGAGATAAAAATGAGCGTACCCTGCCGGCATAGTGGATGATGCAGAAGTCGGCCTTATCTTTGAGCTGGCGAGGCTTCTGGAACTTGGTGTGCGTGCCCTGCTCTTGGATCAGCTTTTCTACAAAGGTCTTGTCTGTGGCCTTCGGGAACCAGCACTCTTCATCCAGCAGAGCCAGCACTCCTGGAGGGTTTGCCTGTAGGAATATTAACACAAAAGAAAAAACTTCAGAGAGTGATTAATAAAGGTGGCATCATTATTTACCTGCTAGATCTGCCAGGATAAGTGGAAACATAAGATTATAAGTAGATATGTTTATGTTTCATTCATCTCATTGATACTAGTTTTTCAGTCACACTGACCGGCCTCTCGATGAGGTCGATGCAGGGCTGCAGGTCGAGGCCGAAGTCGATGAAGCTCCACTCGATGCCCTCCCTCTGGTACTCCTCCTGCTCCAGGATGAACATGGTGTGGTTGAAGAGCTGCTGCAGCTTCTCATTGGTGTAGTTGATGCACAGCTGCTCAAATGAGTTCAACTGTAGGAGGGGAGAAATACAAGGAAGAACAATACTATCACTGGAAATGTATGCAGATGACAAGAAATCATAACCTCAAACAGAGTAGGTGGCTAACAACAAAAACAAAGACTAAAGAACAAACAAACAAAAGAAAAACAGTTTCTTTAGCCACAACAGCACAAAGATTTCAATCCAAACCTGAAAAATCTCAAAACCCGCAATGTCCAGGATGCCAATGAAGGAGGCCCCCTGTCGTTTGGTCCTGTCCAAAGCTTTGTTGATGCGGTGGACCAGCCAGCGGAACAGACGCTCATATGTCGCTTTAGCCAAGGCCTCGACAGCAAAGTCAGCCTGGAGGGAGAGTGGGAAAAGTAATGTTGAGACAATATAAGGAGATACACAACTACCAAAGATGAGTGTGTGTGTGTACTTAACAGGCAGGGAGACTGAGTCAGTATTATTCAGACATGCTTCCAGATTATCGAAAAGGAAATCGACTCAACACCGGACAAATGGACTTGTATATCTTGGCAATACTTAATGCGCCACATGTTTTCTGAGTCAGACGTATTATCAAAAACAGTTGAGAGAAAAACTGCATCCATTGAGCTGTAGCCATTGTGATCAGAAGTCTGCAAGAGCACTGCACTTTAAATGGCAATGACTGATTCATAAAGAGGAAATGTACGCTGGAGCGGTTTCAGAGAAGGTAAAACTAACCTTCCCTTGTGCCCAGAACGATAAGAAACAATCTCTTTGATATCCGATCAGTTTTTTTTTTAACTTGGAGGTTTCTTCCCAAAATGCATTGTGGGAGTCACAGCTGACTCACATCTTCATACTAACGGAAAATCAAACATACTTGTACTACTGAAACCCTTGATGCCTGAAATTGCTCCTTCAATTACACAACTCTATTACTCCGTAATGACATTTACTTGCACTGAAAAGACTTCACTTCACTTGCGTCATTACTATGACAGCCCATTATTTGTGTCACCGAGGTTCTCAGCTAGCAACAAAAGAAACGTAGCTTACTGACCTGCTCTTTAGTCTGTGCTTTCTGCACATAGTCTCTTCCCACTTTGATCCTTGGAGACAGGATGGCTCTGGTAAACTCCATTACATTCATACCGAGCAGATGACACAGCTTCTGAGCAGCTGAGGAACACAGATGCACAAAGCAAAAATAAGAAAATGGACAAGAGAATGGAAAGAGGCCACAGTAATTTCAAACTGTTTATTTGACTTATACCTCAGAGTTAAATTATCAAGATGAAGCGTAAAAATTAAGGAGAAATGATTTTTTTTTTGACAGATGAGGTTCTTTCCCCATATACAAACCATACAAACTGAACTGAAGTATCCCTGTCAAATGTGGTAGGTCTACAATGCTGTTTGCCTATTACTGATTAATATTTTGAATATGATATAATAAAAGATGTTTCCGATGAAATGTACTGGGGAAAATGTCATATTTTACATGGCTGGAGCTTGTGGAAAATTAGAATAAAGCAGGATCTGGTCTAGAGCAGCCAAGTCTCACTACTTTAAAAAAACACATCTGCTTCAGAATTCTGAGTTCTGCTCGTCTCATTTGGGAATATCTGGCCAAGCTGCATCATCGGCAATAGCCTCATTCTCTCTCCCTGTCTCCCTCTTTTAAGTGCCAAATATGCAGTGCCACATGTGGAGGAACTGGAAGGCTGTGCCCCATTTCCTTCAGGAGTAAATCCACATAATGATGGGGCTTCGTGGCAGGTTGACAAGGCTCGGACAGAGAAAAGACATAAATCGCTAAGTTCCTCTGTTCTGTGGACGAGGTACACGGTGTGAGGGAGGCAGGAAAACAGGAGGAGAGGAGTTGAAGTATATATGGGAAGGGGAAAAGGAGGAGGAGAATGTGTTGACCTGTGAGCTCCAAGTTATGAGGTTATGAAGCAGATGTAAAAGAGTGGGTGTGTGTGTTTGTGTGTGTGGGGGATACCTACCAGTATTATCAGGCATAGAGGCTTGGTCAGTGTTCCTCTCCTTCTTAAAGATAATGTTACCAAACTGAAGCACTGAGGACACCACCTTCAACATCGCTACAGACATAAGAAGCCAGGGAAAACAACATTATTATAGTCAGACATCTCATAAAACAGTCCGTCAACCATCTGACTGTAGTTTCTGAATGTTTTAGGCCGGTCTTCTGAAAAACATACCCAGAATCTCCTCATGGGCGAAGCTCATGATGTGCATGGCCTCCATGGTCTCCTGGAAGTTGTCTTTGTCCTGCTGGCCAGGGATTGGGATGTTACCGTTGGACAGGAAGCGGTAGTTGTTGAATCCTTCCAAAAGCAGGTCCGCTGTGGACAGAAAATGGAAAAACATTTAGAAACATGGTCAATATATGATTTTTTTCCCTCTCAGAAGAAAAGGCCCTGTGATCTAACAAATGACTGCATTTTAGTGCCGCAGATACAAATCAATAACTGGACATATAAACTATGGAAAAATCTATGCTGTTGTCTGACATCATTCAGCGTTTACATAGTAAAACTTCCAAAATATGGTATAAAAGCTCAGTCTACTTACATCTGAGGTGCTCTCCAGCGCCAGCCAGCAACTGGTAGAAAACATGGAAGGTGCGCTCATCTTTGGCTTGACGAATAGCTCTGGATTTCTCCAGCAAGTCTGACACAGAATGGTCAAAGGATAAATTTGTTTTGTGGGTCAATCGGATATTGAATCAAAACCTATGTTACTTGCATGTTATTACATGAGGCCTTTACTTTACTCTAGGTCAATCCTCTGCTTCAATATTGGCACATATTTAAAGTATTCTATGGTGAAAATATCTTATTGGATTCATTTCTGGCTAACCACTCACATACATGGACTGATAATAATACAAAGCTATTATATTTTAAAACAGGATACAGGTTTCAATATTGGCCCCAACAATGTATCCAGTGACATCAAAGTTGATTCTGATGAATTTCCCCTGCAGAGATGAACAGAAGACAAATGTTCAGGAAGTGGACAAGATAAGATATAATGTACAGAAATCAATAGGAAACATGATGAGTCTGCTGGGACAGTGAGGTATTACGGTGAGGAGCATCTGATAAGTTTAATGTACTTAAAGTCAGTATGAATCCTTCACAAACGTGATCACTGACACAGATCATGTGTAGGGCTCACATCAGCACCTGTACATTTAAATGTATTGTTTGCATACAGGTCCTGAGCTAAGCACTACATGATGATATGATTAAGTTCTCATTGATGACAAATGGAGACTATTTATACTGCTGCAGCTGGCCAGGGTTCATTTTATGAAGCAACACAGTAATTAGTAATAGAAGAAAATTCCCTTCAATTTGACCGATTAATTCACCACAGTCATATTTAAGACTTTACTCATGTCCATCTTATCCTATGTCACAACTAAAGCATTATGCTGAGTGGAATTGCCTCCAGCCCTAAAGGATCCAGTACATCAAAAGCATCATTAATGACTAGCAGGCGCCATATAATTACAGGAAAAGTAGGATAATTAAATTACTTCCACTTAGCTTTACCTCTGTTTATTCTCAAAATGCAAAAAGTCTAGATGATACAACATCTGATTCAGGAGCCAAAGTTATTGCTGTGACAGGAGGAAGCTATGGAGTGGACTTTGTGGAGATGCACATTAAGAATGTAGCCCCCCGTCATGAATATCATTTTGTGTACTTACAAAACGTGACGAGTTGTCGTTTTTCACCGTCTTAGCATTCCCAAAAGATTCAAGGATGGGGTTGGCTTGTAAAAGCTGACGTTCCAATTCACCCTGAAAAACACAGATGGATGTTGCAGCACTTTTTTGTCACTACATAAAAATCTCCACCAACTTAGAAATATAAAAACAAGAATAGCTGTGAACCACTGATTTTAACTGACAACTGAAAAATAAACATAAACATGCAGACAAAGACAGTAGACGTCTGAAGACATGTCATGTATTTTATACTTGAAGGCTTCATTATCACTGTGCAATTGAACAAAGTGGCACTGTTTTTTTGTATTTCCACAGCTGCATCACAGATGTTAAAAGAATTTACTAAAATTTTGAGATTGAGAATAATCGGACTAATAGGAATTGAGTAAATTAACATTGATGTGTATGGTGTAAGAGATAAGAGATTTGAAAATGAGAAAAACACTGTACTCCAGGTAATAAAGGTATGGTCAAAAGATCATCATGTAGCTTCTCCACATAAGCAAGGAATACTCATTTTTGCAGATCACTCAAAAGACAAATTGAATTGACCTGATTAGTGGTTCAACAATTAGATTATTAATCACTTATTTATTTTTTTGTCAAACAGAGAAGCAATTTATCAAATATGAATGACAAACCTTCTCTGTTTCCAGTTTATAAACTCTGATGTGGCGTGAAAAGTATTTAAATACTTAATTTGGGGCTCCATGCTCTAATGCTTTATAGACTGACCAGTTAAACAAAACTAATCTGATCAAATTCAAGAAATCAAAACGCTGAAAGCATTAGTTCTTGGCAGTGGACTTGGGGCATTTGGACATTTTGTATTTTATCAAGCACATAAAATATAAACTAATCCATTAAACATGGTGATCGTAAAACCTTCTATAATGCAGTTAAATCCATTCGCAGACGTCATATCTTTTGAAGTTCAAACTGCAAGACATTGAGCCCTGGTCTAGTTGACTGAGACTAATAAATAGCCACACTGCGTGATAGCGATTGAGTGAACATTTCTGGGGGAAATTTTGGCTTTTTTGTTTTGAAGAGAAGCCAGACAGCCTCTCAATCATATCAGGAAGAATGTGTCCTCAACACACAACAGAAACACTTAAAACAGCCTGGACACTTTATGAGGCTGAATAAATAAATAAGCGACTTATGCAGATGTTTGGACAGGTGGCTCACTCGGTTTCCATCAAAGCCACATTGTGGGCTTTGTCATGACCAGAGAATCCAAAATGGCTGTGAGAAAAAACAATTCCTTCTGCAATGTTACTTCTCTTCTTCTGGCTCAGTGGAATATTTTCCCATTACGTCAAAAATAGCTGAAGGTTTGAGGAGGCCATTTTCCACAAAAGGGAACTCTGCGGGATGAGGAATCAGCGTTGCACTCAGGATGTGAGACTTGTAATGTGATCTTTGGCCGTGGAGCATGATGGGCTGCTTTTAATTGAGTTTTCGAGCATCAGGAATGAACAGGGCTTAACGGTCCTTTTCCAGCTATCAGAGCAGTAGCAAAGCCCACAGAGAGCAGAGGATTCAAACCCGAAAGCCTTTGTTGCTATATAAACACAGGCTTGTGGTGCAACTTGGTTGTTAAAATTGCTCGTTGGCAACATCTACTCATCTGCGGGGTCTGTTGTACGCACATAAAAGCAACGAGCAGATTACAAACACCAGTGGGGGGCCAATTTAGCAGCATTAGAAGCTGACCCACATTCCTCTTGTAAAGTGAGCGTGTCAGATGTCATTTTGGAACTAAAAAAAGACTCATCTCCTTCAAACTAATCTTTTTTTCCTCTTTTTTCCCCCCAGGTCTTTGCTACAAGTACGTCTCTTATCAAAGTGCAGGCTGTTTGGCAGGGCAGGAGCAGTACTTTAGGAGAGATTGAGTGTAGTCAAAGAGGATCAGTCTTATGAGGCCAGTAGTTGTATTCAGTGCTCATCTGCTCCAGAGGTCACAAGGCCAGACCAACATTACAAGTTGCTCTTTTCACTGGCAAGAAAAAGGAGAACATGCTTTGGGAAATGGCTCAAAGTATTTGAATCTGGACGGTATCAACCCAATGTGGAGAACACATTTTGGTCAACAGAGATTTTAGGCTGAACTTAATGTGAGAAAGGTCTCCACGAGGTCTGAGTCAAGTGATTTATATGAGCTGGGATGAAAACCAGTGAACCACTTTAATCATACTTAACATAAATGTTGGTTGGATATCTTGTGTTGTTGAGCTTCTTACATACTGTACATACAGCAAATATGAAGATACAAAACATCCAGCAGGAGGATCATTGTGAGTCCCTTATGACTAGGTGCTTTAGGGGTACAGTGCTGAAATCAGAGCTTTATATTACTGCAAGTGAAAGTTAAGCCAGCAGCTATCGATTTGAATAGCTACAATGACAACTCATCCCAGTAAATCCAGTAGATTAATTCACTTCAGTTTTGTAAGTTGGCGAAACAACAAAACGAAAATTCCTGCATCTCTGCTTCTAGCATTGCACAGAAACAGCACTCACAATTTTAAGCCGTGAGACAAGTAAAAAGAGCACTGTGTATTTTTGACGTTTCTCTAGTTTCTCTCTACATAAATTATCTGGATCACATCACATTAATTTCAAAGATGTCGAGAGCTGCTTGATAGTTGTTGAGTATAAATAACGGCTAGGGGAATTTTCAGAATTTTCCAGTTAAACTTTCAAGTGCGTCATATCATCATTTTAAGCTGGAAAAACTAAAAGATTTGAGATTTGAGTCAGTCTGTGAAGCTAGTATCAGCTTAAAGGTCTGGTTTTCGACATCATTTAAGCGGATCTATTTGCAGAACTGAAATGTCAATAACTATGTTTGTTAACTTATATTGAGCCTTTTAAATCTACAAAGAGAGCAGGCTCTCTTACATGGAGTCTGCCATACTGCACTGCCATGTTTTCACAGTAAAAAAAACAAACACTGGCCCTAGATAGGGCCTTTTTGTGTTTTTGTGTATGTTTATTGCTACAGTAGTTTCTCCTAAACACTTAGAAGGCCTGGTGACGTGAGGGCCATTCAGTTGGTTGCAATCTGCAATCTCACAGCTAGATGTCACTACATCCTACATACTTGACCTTTAAGCTGCTTCATTAGAGCGCTTTATTTCCCTCAAAGTTTTGTTGTGGGATCTCAGCATACATTGCATCATTTTTTTAGACAGAGTGGAGCATATTAGACAGTAGATGTGATGTTGTAAATAACCTGTCTCATTATAATGGGGGGGGGTAAATGATCCATCAGCTTCATGGTTCATTCATCAGGTTATTAAAAAAGGATTAGTGCAATGATTGAGTTGTATGGGAGGAGATGTCCTCACATAATGTAAACATCTGAAAGAAGTAGATTCTAATAACTAATAATGACAGGAAGTGCAGATCATGCAATGCAGAAGTTAAAGCAGAACTACAGCAGGTAGATTAAGGTGGATGGAAAGCATCTACTGCCCAGCTTCAGGCAATGTTAAACGGTTAATAGACAGTTATTTTAAGGGTAAAAGGTAAGTGGCAACAGAGTGGGTACAGCACCCCATTTGTATTGTAAGTGAGGTGCAATAGGTGAAAAACTACATACTACTCACATAAAACAGGTTTCCACTCTGTAGGATATGGGGAGATTCAATTGTTATTGTGGAAAATAATAAACTGCATTGATGTCATGGATACAAATGAACCTGTTGTTCAAGCTAGACATTTTTAAACATGATGCACTAGTGTCAGAATCTAAGCACAACCTACATCAGTCTGTGGATGGAATTAGCAACAGGTGTTATTATAATACCTCAGTGGTCTATAATCCTAGCCACCAAGACCTAGATTACTGCTGGTGTTCTAGGTTAACAGGTATTTAATTGTTTGTGCTGTGCAGATATACTGTAATTCAGTCACAGGTTAGGTGGCTACAGGAAGTGACTGCAGGTGACCAGGACTGGGACTTATTCTTATGGATGACCTCAACTGACACTTTTAAGAGAGACAGGTCACCATCTTAACATAAAAAAAGTCTAAAACACAGTTACAATACATGCCTACCTCTAATACAAGTATAACAGGCATTTGAACTATTTTCGCAGCAACAGAAATGGCTAAGTTTCATACAGCACAAGATGACCACCAATGCTCAACATGTGGCTTCCACAAATAAGAACAACATGCACGTGACTACGTTTCACTGAATCACAATAATGACGAGCAGATTTACAGTACGGCACATCTGAACAAAGTAAAACTCATTCACATAAAACATAATAATCATGCAAGTTTTAAAATGTACTTACAACGGCATTCTGTGCCTGACGGAGACAGAAAATGTAAATGCTAAATATGCTGTTATCATGAGTCCTTAGTAGGCTCGTGGCAAACAAATATTCTGAGCCCATTTCAGAGAACGTAATTTAGCTGGAGAGGAAAATGTGAGTGTAGTATGCATGTGAACACGGTGTATAAGAAAGCATAAAGACTTGCCTGTGGTTTCACTGGTTTTGGTGATTCTGGCTGTTTGTTATAGATAAACAAATGCAAATAGTTAGATTGTGTGTACACACATCCGGTGCACAAAGCCATGTCGCCCACAGGTGCTGGTATCTATACTCATGACTATACAATCTGTAATGATCAGTAAATGTCAGCAACTGACAATAAGGCCCACATCAATCCCACCTCGACCTAAGTGCTTGACTGCTCATTAGTTATTTCAAATGACTGTTAATCTAATTAAAGTGTTATATAATGTCATAGTGGGCATAGTTATTTCAGTCATTAAATTCAACATTAACATTATTATCTGCACACTTTTCTACAGGCTCATTCAGTTCAAGCATTGCAAATCTAAATTACAGAGAGGAGAGAGACGAATACTCACAGGAATGCTGTGGTCTTTTCTTCCTTTGTGGGAGGAGGCAACATGTGCCAGGTACTGAATGACCTTTTTTGTGTTTTCCGTCTTGCCAGCTCCTGACTCACCTCTGTGAGGCAAAAGAACACAATGCACAAAAAAAACAGGCATCCTCTGAGTAGTGTGTGTGTGAAACATTAAAATAAACGGATCCTTTCATTTATGCCTTACACACACTGCGATCCCAAAAACTGGATCAACAAAGCAAAGACATACTGTCCTCCTTTAACAGATTTGCAGGTGTCCTGTCCTATTTTCTGCTAAAACAGAAAAACAAATATAATCTTAAGACTCAAACTAAATACTGGCGTGTATCTAATCATGTGTGTCTTTCTCTGCAATATTTTTCTGAGTGTCAGTCCAGTTTAGGCCTGTGGTTGCTGGCGTGTGGATGCGCTCCCGGCTTTTCACTGCTCTGTCATACAGTGGCCATGGCATAGAAAAACAGGAAAAGTCTTTCAAGCCGTGCAAAAACTTTGGGGGGGGGGGGGGCAGTTTACATTTAGAGCATACTTGAGGTTTTATAGTAAGTGCAAATTTGCATACACCAAGTATGCACAAAATATTGTTTTGCTTTCAGATTGAGTGAGTGTGATGTGGCTTAGAGTAAAGCCTGGGAGAGTAGTGTTTAAGCGCAGTCAGTTTCGCTGGATACTGAACAGAGGGTTATCATGGAGGGATTATGTCAATGTCTCTGTTGTTGGCCGTGGGCTGCTACTGTAGGTGTTAGATTCCTCAGCCACCCCATTTTAGCCATACAAAAAGGGAGTGCTGACTTAATCATGTCTTGTCTAGTGTGTCCAGCTTTAGTGTTTTGGTGTTGCACACTAGTCTGTAATCAGTTTGTGTATCTGGGAGCCAAAGCCCTTGACAATGTTCATAATCTCTTTTAATGTTTGTGTTAAAACATAGATATATTGATGCATGAGTATGTGTAAGCATACAAGAATGTCTTTCTCTGTGCAACACATGAACACTAACTAGTGAACCTAACACTTTTTTTTAACTGAGAGAGCTGTTGATTGAACTCTATTTGATTATGTATTTTGATTATGTGCACACTGTTTTTATATTTGAATTGAATTCATTGAATTTGAATTTTAAAAAAAACATTCAAAAATGTGAAAAAAATTAAATCAATCTGTAATTTGAATAAATAAAATTTTCATGTTAGTTCTCATTTGTTTAAACTTGATATTTTGTGTGTATATTATGTAATGTAATGATATTATGTGTTTTAGTCTTTGTTTGTAGTGGTGTTTAAGTGAATCATCTATGTTCAATACAAGTTACCCCCTGTCTCTATATAGTGAGGACGTATTAACACCTCATCAATCACCCTGTCCGAGTAAGAGGGCTGCTGCATGGTTTATGTCTTGATACTTTCTCAGGAATTTTTCTTTGCTGACATCTCTGTCATATGTGACACTTGCCACAAGCCTGTGGGCTGTGTGGCAGAAATGTCAGGCATTCCTCAGACCCACATTTCTCACTTTCTATAAAGTAGTGACTGTCTGCTCAGTGTCACCGAGATAGACGATTTAAAATAACCATCAAGGCCCCTGGGACAGCCGGCTCACTTGCACTGCTCACGATCTTATATAATAGCCATTAAATGCATTATGGTCACTGTTAATTTTGTTTAATTCTGATACAAAGACAAAAAAAAAAGCCACATGGAAATATAGTGCATAAATAGATGTAAAAGCATGTGTGCCTGTAAACCTAAGATACTTTTAATATTCAATCTGGTGCAATAGTAACAGTTTCAATAAATCACAAAAAGTGTTTCTATAAAACTGAATATATAAAGATCCATGCAGTAGTGGACTAACACGGTATACTCACGTGCAAAGAATGGATTGGTCCTCTCGATCTGTGGGAGACGAGACAAGGAGGAAAAGGGGAAAGAAAAAACGTCAACGTCAGCAGTCGCTATACGATTCGGTCTCTACTGTGCTTTTGCAGGGTTTGATTGACAACCTCATCATCAAAACATCGTGCCAAAAGTAAAGTCTTATCAGCAGATTTGAAGGTCAAAGTCAGGATTGGCGCACGCATGCGAGTGTGCCATCAAATGTTTTAAAATGTCATGTTTTTCACAGCCTGAGACTATTTTTAATAAGACTAACAAAATTGTTTTTTTTTGTCAGAGCATATTTTTCAGTAGGCTTAGGCTTCACAGCATTTCACCACAGGTATTTCCTGGAATGTGATGTCAGAAATGCAGCGAAGCGGCACTTTGAGGTCAATTCACTGCATGGGGGGGGGGGGGACTAGAGCCAGCAATCCCTGATTTTACAATCAAGTAAAAAGGTGAAAATGTACACCGACAGACATTCTCCACTACCAGCAGATATAAATGTAGAGTACCTTCGCCAAGATAGGCAGCAATAACAACTAGTTACAGACAAACAACATAATTACTGTAGCCTAAGAGGTCCAGTAATGTTGAGGCTAAGAGTGATATCAATATTTGGGCATGTTAGATATCATATATATCAGCCCATAGTAGATATTTTTTTGTATGAATACATAAACAATCTTAATATGGGTCTCTTAGATCTTTTAAAGGAACTGTGACCTTACATAGCAAGCAGGACATTTTACACCTGAAAAATAAACCTCTTAGCACTCTATCATGAACAAACTGTATCGGTGACACTGTACCCTAAACCTACATAGATACTAATATATCTGCAATAAGCTCTTATCTACCAGCTTTGACTGAGGCAAATAAACAGTACTGTCCTCAGTAGACTATTATAATGACCGATCTCTAAGAACGCCAGCTAGGTCAATAAAATTAAATGTGGAAAAGTTTCACCGAACATGGCTTCGGCCAATTACAGTACGATGACTCAAACAGTGATCCAATTCTTTTGTTGTCTAAAAATGTTAATGTGCACTGTGCTGAGGGAAATTAGCACTGTGGTCATGTGGCAATAAAATATGACATTTAATGTGTCTCCATTAACCCCCGGGATATTCCAGCGTAGTGTGAATGTCTTGTGAGCTTAGAGTGAGACAGATCAGAATCATCTAGAGGCCCTATAGGGGAATATAATGGTGATGATGTCATGGGAAAATAGTACTTTGTCTTCCCGTCAATGCACCCCACAGGGAGAGGGTCTCCTGTCCAGTCACATGCATGGCTGAGCAGCAAGAAGTCCATAGATTAGATTAAAGTCATCAGACTCTCCTCACTCAGCACTCTGTCTTATTGTTGCACGGTTCATTCGGAGCTAAAACTTTAGGCCTGACACAGTGTCATGTCTCTGTCAATCAGAACTGCAGCTGTGTATAATGTGTATAATTTATTCATTAACTTACTATATAATGATTAAATTAATATTGAGAGTTATTTATCAAGATTGTCTATTGGTCTTTCAATAAATGAACAGCCTGCTGTATTTGAACATTTTAAATTGCCTTTAATTTCACATTGTCCTCTTAAAAATGTGAATAAAATGATCCTCAGTTCTAATGACGCCACCACAACATTAAACCAAATCATATGGATTTATCCTTGAATACCAAATGCAGCCTCATTAGACTTGCAGGTTGCTTTGACAGTTTAAGATTGATCGTGCATCGACCTCATCAACCTCAGCCTCGTGTCATTCTAGCAAAATGCTACAGTTTCCTGTATCTCTTTGATGAGTAAGTGCCTGTTCATCAAGGAGGCTGATCTCAGAGGCCATTAGTCCTGTACCTGTATTGCAGAGTCTACATGTCTGGTAATTGAAGGAGTTACTGGTGATTGACAATTTTGTGCATTAGTAGATTGACTTGGGAGAGGTAAACCATCAATACCTCAGGAAAAGACAGGTCTTTTCTGACTTTAAATATGGCCGTGAGTTAATGAGCTCACTCCGGTCTGAACGCTGATATTTATCCAAACATAGAACGTTTTCTAAATTTAATTCAGCAACAGCCTGAAAAAAGCACTGCCCTCGAGTTTGCCCTGAGCAAATGGTTGCAAGGCAACAAGAGCTTGCAAAGGAATTCACTTTGAGTTACAACAGACACGCTGATAGAATATTATTTCTCTGTTCCTGAAACAGTGGATGCAACCCACTCTACATCAGAATGATCAAGACCTGCTGAAGAGATCTAAGAGAGACAAGCGTTCAAAATAAGATTCTTTGTCAAGGAATGAAAACTGCCGGTAACAAGCTAACAAAATACACATGATTAAAATCACAGTAGTAGCAATGTCTGGAAGACAGAACTGATCATTTAACCATATGGAGCAGCAGAGCACACAATCTCAGAGGTCGACATGCTGGTTAATACCAAGATTAATCACAAAATTATATTTCTTTTTCTGCAATGTAACAAATTGCTGGAGGCTTTCACCGAACCGGGCATCTAAATCTATTAACACAATGCCAGAAACAAACACATCACGCCTCATAATGGCACTCAAGGCCATCATATGCAACAAGGGGTCACACGTACATGTCGCTCCATTTCGAGGTGTCGCGAGCCAAACATGTTAGAAACCACTGCTGCACGCTGTGAATATTTCAACTCATTTTGTACATGTTCAGTCCCAGACAGGACTGTTCTGCCAGAGGTGAATGTTTCCTGGACTAAAGTGCTGACTGTGGCGTAAAATGATGGAAGGTTATCTGACTGAGGACACAGCTGGATGGCTCATCAGGGACAACCTGGGTTTCCTGGCCCGGACCAGAAACTTCCTGCATTTAAGTGCCATATGAAGGGGAATAGGCCTCACACACACACACACACACACAGACGCACAAGCACGCACCCACACATGCAAGCAAGCACTCGCACACACGGCAGCTATTCAAGTCCTTTAGGATTTCTCAAGCTATGACGTCAACTGCTGCTCCGTGCATGACAGCACACATGCAAACACAATCCCCTGTTTGCCCCCGCCTCTTTCTCGTCTCTCTTTACATTCACATCCCTGTCTGAATCAGACACAAAGACAACGCTGCCCAGAGAGCTACTGTCTCCTTTATCAGACTGGCTGCAGACACAGTGGAAAGATATGATCCTTTCATTGTGAGACTGACTGTTTCACTTCCACTCAGCGATTTGCCAGCACGGCTGCACCCTTAACAACCTCTCCAGATAGTAAAGCGCTGATTACTGGCAGAAGACTGTGTTCAACCCAAACAGGGGAAGTTATTCTTGTAACCTTACTTGACGGTCATAAGGACTGTTTTGTGGCTTTCGCGTGATTTGTAATGCTCTTGCCAGCTTCACATGACTCAATTTTGTTGGTTCTGCAGCGAAGATTTCCCCCCCAGGATATATAATTTTAGTTCACGTGACAGCTGGGAAATCTCAATATCATTTTTAATATAAGATCCAGACATTTTTAAGAGCAAAGCCATTGATTATTCAAATTAAGATTCAAGTTTGTATAAAAGTTGGAATAAAGCGAGTGATCTTCATGGTGTTTCAGACATGTCTGAAAAGATATCATGGGCATGCCACAGGATACACAGATGATGATAAAAGTAGTACTCAAATAGAAAAGGCTTGCATCAATGCACTGGTGACAGTGAAAAATCTGCGGATGTCTTGAGGCTTTGACATAAACACAGCAGCTCTGCATGTGGTGTCTCTCCCAGTAAGGAGAGAGGAGGAGGGGGAAGGGGTGGCTGATCTCAGCTCACGACAGTGAGCTCATTGTGAGGCTGTGGCACGCTGGGCCTGGGCCAGTGTCTGCCACTGATGGCTAATGCCTCTAGTTAGGAGTGGCAATGAAGTGCAAACACTCACCTCAGAAATCAATCCTGCCCGCTCATCTAGCTGTTACTAAAGTGTCACGCTGGGCCAAAAACCTTCAGAAAACCACAGTGATGTCAGTAGCAGAACACATCAGCTGAGTGTTCAGGGTAATGAAGACAAATCCATGAGCACCATGACAGTTTCTCATTAATGGAGGAAATAGAGCTTTGTCTCTGTGCTGTCTCTGAAGAAAGAGAGAGCTACAATCATGTTACTGATGATGTTTGCTTTGTTTTCAGACAGTATATTAAGCCCATTACCCAAGTCATCAACTAGCAGTTATTGAAGTTATCTCAGTAAATGAGCGTCCACTCAACTATAAAATGAAAATCAAAGACTTCATTTCCTTTTGAGTGTCATATAGAGCAGCCCGCAGCTCACTTAGCCCTTTCTCCTAAAGCGAATATCTACAATAAATACTGATTAGAAAACTGAATTACAGTCATTTTGAATGGAAATCTTAATAATACATGAATTGTGCAGCCATAGCAGATGCTTTCTCAAAGGCTTTTAACAGATGTTTTAAATTACTCTTGCTGATTAAGCGCAGTCAGCTTGAACCTGGGTGGAGCTATGCTGTGAAATGTGTGATGTCACAAAAATATATGGGCTAATAAGACCCTGTCCCACCCTGACAGGTGCAACCAAACCACAGTTTGGATATGCCCACACAGTCCTGAGAAAATCTCTAATCAGGCAACATAACTGAAAACACTTTGACTTTGAATTAATTAGTATATAGTAGTAGTAGTAGTATATATATATATCTTTTTAAAATGTTTTTGAACCTAGGTGTTAACCACCAATAGGGTTGCAAAAAAGTTGGAAACTAAACAGGAATTTCTGGGTATTAACAGAAATTTAAGGAAATAAACAGGAATAAACCGTGAATTTACAAATTTAACAGCACATTCTCGCCTAAAACAACTAGATTTCATGCAAGTACACTTGAATATCTATGCTGTTCCTAAATCACTTGCACATAGCATACTGGTTACTGCAGGGCTATTGATGCCACAACCCCCACATGCACTGTGCATTCCTCCATCACATGCACAGACGATTTCTAGAACCCTGGACCACACTTTGAAGCCCAGAGCACAAGACTATTGAAGCCACACATCATGGGGTAAATATAGTTAAAATATAGTTGATGTATGGTATCAATGTTTAACCTGCAAATAGCACATGCAAATGTATTCATGAGTCTAAATAATAGTTAGATGCTATAAGCTATAGCTAGCATCATTTCATTGACCATTTATGAGGCTTATGATCTTATCATGATGCTAGCTTTTCAGGCCAGTGTGTGTGCATTGAGAGACAAATGTAGGTCCAGGGAGAAAAGTAAAGTGAACAGATTAAAGTAGTTTCTAAGTAAACACTAAAATAAAGTAATAAAGAATAACTTACTAGAAATATAGTAATTTAAGTTGTACTGTCATTCTGTGCCTAACACTGAAACTGTTTGGTCATTTTAAAAAAATACAAATATTCTACTTGTGTGTACCTTGTGTGCCTAGGACTTTTTGTTTTTACATATTTCTAAATGGAAAAATGGAAAAATTAATGCAATCCAGCATATCTAACCATACATCCATCTATGATGTAAAACTAGCTTAAGGGCTGTGATGACCAACGTCTGACAAAATAACACTTCCAAAACTGCATAATGACTATGCATGGACAACCACATATATTTGATTTTCCAACTGAACTAAAATAGTGGGTTAAGTATCCCACAAGGCAATTATGGGATTTGCTTCTAAGTACACTTGGACGCAGCAAAAGTGTGGGCATGAAATTAAACTATAACAACAACAAAAAAGAAATCTTAAGCAGTGCTGACTTTGAAGAATCCTGGGTGTCTGTAGCGCCCTTTCTGGCAGAAAGGGTATCTCGTAACACGCAGTGGCCTGTGACTGTTTATTAGTGCAGTCAGAGCAGTTATACATTTGACGGGGAACCGACAGAGCTTTACAGCCTTTTTAACCAAGACTACATCAAGACTGCGTCATGTTTGCAGTGGCATTCCCAACGCGTGTCTCTCATCTTGCTCTTCCTTTTACATATCAGAAAACCATTTGCTATTGGTCAAGAGGGATGTGGATTGAACACAAAGGTATCTGTCAAGTGGGTTTTAAAAGTCAAAGCAGTTAATCATTTTAAACCACCCATTTTAGGACTATAATGACCGCGGCCTCTGGTGTGGGAAGAACTGGGGCTGATACTTCAGCTAGGGGCTTACAAATGGAAACAAATGCAATAGAGAGTCATAGTATTTGGTTACTTGTGTGGAGCGTTTCTGAGAACTGAAGTCCGTAATGAAACCTGATCGGGAGATTAACTGTGTTTGAGAAAGACTGACAACAGGATTTTGATTTTGATTCAAGGTATGCAAACTAAAGCTTAGAAACCCGTTTAAAAAATACTTCAGGAAATCTGAGATTAATATCTACTGTACATCAGGTGCAAAATAAATCAGTGGCGACAGGTAGTATGGCGGCCAAATAGAGGCAACAGGAGGGAGGAAGATGGAAAAATCATGTCAATGCGAAAGGGAAAATAAGACATACTGACGGTGATATATTTAAGAGAGACAAGAGGAACAAGAAGACAAAGCAAAAATAAATCTTCTTTGGCTCAGAATATTGTATAATAAAATGCTGGTCCATAATGTTGTCACCCGTCCAGTAGCTTATGTAATGAAAATAGCCAGCAGGTGAGGTTTCGACACACACACACAAAAATCTCAGACTTTACAAGCAAGACTCATATAAACCAAGTCTGCCAGAAATCATTTCACACTGGGTGACAATGACGAGACGGTATGTCCCGTAGATCCACATCTGAGCAATTGGAAGATGGATGGAGGCACAATAAGCCACAAAAGTGGAATCAGCTGCACCAGCAATCACAACAAGTAGGAATTTTGTGGGCTCTCTCTGCGGAGAGATTTAATCAGTCACAAAAGTTGTATGCTCAGTGGTTTTGTTAAGAGTCCCAAACAGAATGGTCATGATATATGACTCTACCTGACTAACATAAGACACTACCTCTCAACAAGCGACATATTAAAAGGTTCTGTAGCTTTGCCGTTACTTTGCATCTTTGGTCGCAGCTCAGTGATGTGTGTACCACCATATTCGAGTTCAACCAGATGTTAGATGACAGATGTTATATGTATTTTGGAATATATTTGTTCTTCTAGTTACAATTTGTGAATGAATGTAAATCAGATGGAGTCACCTGAAAATGTCTGAATAAGTGGGTCTGTGTGTCATGGAGGAAAGCATTAGCAGGATGCGCACAACATCTTCAGGGAACTAACTTTTTTTGTAAGCAGAGAAAATATACTCGGTATATACTATTCAGTATTTCTCACTGGTAGTTTTACACACCTGCCCTATTGCATTTAATTTTAAGGGGATGCCAAAAAACTGTGCTAGCACTATATTTAGGATCTAAGTGTGAGCTTTTTTGGGATCTCTTACAAAGAAACCAGGAGTGCTCTTTCAGTTACTGACTGAGCAGTTTCGCCATCCACAGTCACATCTGTTCAAACGGTTTTGTGAGGAAAAAAGAGCGATCTCTGAGAGAAAAAGAACAATGGTTTCAGTGATGGTAAGTCTGTCTTTCACCCACCGCTCCTTTCAGCTTCTTTTAGAAATGTGGTGGATCACTTTTTTAAAAGATTAGCAAAAATTTCCTGTGTGCTTAATGTGCTCTGGTGTGCCCAGGAGGAGGTTTGAGGTTGAAGGAGCCCAGCGTCAGGCCTTGGTTCAAAAGGCCATCAAAGCCATTACTGTTGCTGTAGACCTCATTGGTACCAGGTGAGCCAGTGTTTGTTGAGCGTAACACTGTGCCATTATAAACATTCCCAAGTTCATTCGTGATGGTATAGATTAGACTCTACATGGGAAACCTCATGAAGCATGCTCTGAATTCTTCAAATAAGTAATTTAATCTTTTATCAATATCAGTAATGCTGCTGACATGTGAGATGAAAAGTGCTTTGTTCATTGTTGACAGAGCGGACCTCTTTTTGAGAAATCAAAGAGCTGTACTTTGGGAAAAACCTCACTAAGCTAAGATGGATCTAGCTGGACTTGACCTAACGCCCTGATTAAACACTAAGGACAGACTAAAGAAGGGGGGTCTTTCACAATTTTCGCTGAAACAAAGACCCCTTGTTTCAAAACCCCACCTAGGGACACTCAATGCTGTTGATGCACATCCACTTTTGGAATCCATCACAACTGCTGACATGACCAGTCCTTTACCACATGTTTTCATTCAGGCAAGCATCAGCATTTCCTTACAACACATTTCCAGATATGATAAAATTAGCTTCTTGTGCGTCACTGAGTTCACATCGGCTGAGCGAGGGCAATTATGTAAAGTATCTGGACCACTAATCAATGGCAGATGTGCAGTAAGTTCTAGAGGTCTGCTTACACACCCTGTCTTTGTTAGGTAACACCTCATTTAACCTCCCATCTGAGCACTGACTGGCTTCACAGCAATGCTGAGGTAATTAACAGATCCCTGCGAGGTTTAGACGCCCTTCAGCCGTAAATATGATTTGACAATCTGTTCAGCTCGAAAGGTCATAAATTAGAGGCAACAAATTATTGGTCCCGAGTGTTCTTTCATTTTCAAATGGTGACTGACACTGCAAAGTCTAAACATGAAGTGTGAAAGGTCTGATAATAATCAGTGAAAATGAATGAGACATTCTGAGATAACTCTGGGTTGGTCATTATGGTGACATATAACATGAGATGATATAAGTTTGTCAACAGTCAGACATTTTAGCAGTTTATATCCTGGTAGATATCTCTTAAATACATTTGGGTGTATTGGACTAGGGCTGCAACTAACAATTATTTCAATGTTCGATAAGTCAGTGAATCATGTGGGATAATACTCTATACAATTTCAAGCGATCAAGAGGGCATCTTCAAATTGCTTGTTTTGTCCAACCAAAAGCCAAAGCTATGCAAACATAATACTGTAAAACAGATATAGGCTGAAAACAATACATGTTTGGGATTTTTTTTCTCTTGATGAATGATTCAATTTATTAAATAGTTAATCGATAAAGTGTTTCAGCACTATAGTGGGCATTGTAGGCAGTTATATGGTACTTCGTGGTAATATTGCATATCTGTATGGTTTTTGCATCAAAGTGATGAAGTATCTTGATTGGTCAGGTATTTAGTTTGCTGAATTAGCCAAAAACAGACTTTACATTTTAACAGACTGTTATTTTAACTACAAACATACACACGGTTAGAAAATTCCAAAACTGGGACATGGAATGATATCTGCCAAAGTGTTGGTCTTTCCAGTGACTTTATTGCCCACTTGGAGAAAAGAAAAAATAAACCACAAGTGCTAATCTATACAGCTGGATATTCATTTATATATACCAGGTTGGTGAAATCCTCAGGGCCACAGCTGAACAGCAGCTGGCCTCCACTAATCTCCAACCTACAAACCTCCTTTTCAACCACAACACTGTTAATTCTGAGACGACCACAACTAAAAATGGGTTGGAGTAGTAGTGCATTAAAAATTACAAGTCAGGCTTGTGTACACTGAGACTTACAGTATGCATGCAGCACTTTGAAAAGCTCCGGGGCAGAGGTCAATGCTTCAAGAAAATAAGAAATGCACAAATATGTTGGAATCAATGCATTGCTAATTGACAGGTCTTTCAGCCCTGCCCCCATGCATCTATGTCCAGTCATGTAGAAACGCAGTGTGTAAAGAATAGAGGATGTGAAGAAAAAAGGAGGAGGTGGCAAGAAACCAGCTGGACTAAATGACGAGCTGGCAGAGCTCCATAACAGCTACAGCAAGCCTACGACTGAAACCATGTTCCTGTGCTCCTACATCTTCAGCTGTGAAGAGCAACTGCCATTCAATAAACAACAACAACAATCATAACAAGCATGTTTAGACTTAATAAAGCATAACCATGAATAAGAAAATCTGAACTTCTGTAGTAAAAATGTCTTGCAGCCGTCACTTAATACGATAGTTTACTGTGGGTGATGGTATCAGCAAGCTACTTGTTGACACCGCCGAAACTTCCTTCTGTGTACCAACATGGGGAGAGCAAAGCCTAAAAAGGGCTGACGGGACTGTCCAGTTTGTCACCACCCCCACTGGTCGGCCCTCGCAATCGCACAAAGGACCTATTGTCAAGCACAATGGGGTCACCCTCTCTGTTCTCGCTGGTCTGATCCCAGTCAGTCACTGCTCATAGAGCCTGGAAGCTTGCCATCTACCAGGCAAGAATCTTTGAAGACGCCACACTGAGTGGACCGCCTTCACTTACAAGATTTTATGTTCCTAGAAGTGAATTAAAACAAAATAAGTGGTCACATGACAGCAACATTTTGTAAGAACCGGTATTTTGGGGGATTTACTGGGGGTTGAGGTTAGTGTCCTCATGAGAGTCTTAACCCAAACTAGTGTAAACACTAACACTCCCCTGCTGCTCTGAACTCACAGTCTGGGCACCCGAGCTAACAAACTGAGCCAACATTAGCTAACAGCAGCTACAGTTTAGTTTAGTGTCCATCAGGGAATTCTGTAAATCACAGAGAACTGATGTGGAGCAGCCAGAGGATGACAGGGGAGGCGAATAACAGAGAGACCATTCACCAGATTACACATCAGTGTAACATCAAAATTATTTTATTTCATTTGATGGCAGAAAATTGATACCAGGTTCCTTTAACTCCAAAAGATGCAATCTAAGTAGCTGTGAAAGAGAAGCAAACATGATGAGGACACTAGTCATATTTGTATGGATTTATAGAGTTAATGCATCGACTGTAAGGAGACCTGAACTGAACATTATGTCTATATAGATACTTGACTGTGAGCATACAGGAGGATTCATGTTGTGTCATGTTACTCTGTGTATTCTTCAAATGAATCACTTTGAATTGATGTGAAAAACATAAGTGCCATCAAAATTAAATTGAAGACATTAGCTTCAGGGTCTCTTGGTAGCATTGACGAATCAAATCTGTGAAGACGGCACTAATGGGCTGAAAATAATTTTGATCTAAAACATAATTAAGTATCTGAATGTTTTGCAAAGACGTATTCAGCATGAACAATGCCAAAACTCAGATTAAACAAACAATAACTTTATAGTATGTAGTGCAATTTAAAAGGCGAGAGAGAGAGACCCTAATAAATTGGGTGTGACATTTCCATGTAATGCTGACACACACAGAAAACACTTTACTGCATCAACATAAGCAACCATGACTCTGGAAATAAGGTGAGTAGATGTGACCTTTGAAATGAGACACTGGAGGTAGGCTGTAATAATTTACAAAACAATAAACAAGGCTTACCTTGTAGCATGCATCTGTATGCAGACTCTGAGATGGCGTAGATATGTGGGGGCATTTCGTGCCTCTTTTTGCCTCTGTACATCTCAATGATGTTGTCTGAGTAGATGGGCAGGTTTTTGTAGGGATTTATGACCACGCAGAAGAGACCAGAGTATGTCTGTAAAACAAAAAAACATGGTTCACTGTTGATACATTACACAACAATTAATATTTTACAGTATATGATTATAATGAGCACTAAATGGACTAAATTGACAATGAACGTGCACAAAAAAAGACTCTAAGACTGGGCTCTACCAATGAGGATTCATTTTCAAACCTGATTGAATGTTGATGATGTCGTGGTTTAACTTTAAATTATGTTGCCCCAAACTTTAAAGCTATCTTAAAATTTCCAAAGATTAAACTTAAACCTCTCTTTAAACCTAAGTTTAGTTTTCACTTTAAACTTAGATGAAATTTCATTGTCATACAGCGTATACAGGTAGTTGATGAGAACATTTCACCCCATTCAAATGATTAAAATTGTTTCATCATCGTCCCTAAAGCAGATACCTGTACCAGATACCAGACGTGAGTAAACACACCAACATGTCTATCGTTGTCTGGTTCTGGATCCAGTAACAACTTTAATCACAGTTTTAAAGATCGCTAATCCCATAAATTTTACATTTTTTAAAAAATTATATTATTTTGGGGTGCATTTTTTTCTATTTTTGATGTGTTAAAAAGTGGCTGAAAAAAGCAACCAAAGACAAAAAAATTAGTTGCCAATCTCTCAAAATTTGCTGCCGAACCCTACTCAGACCGTACATGACTTATACAACATGTCTGGAGCACTCGTGAATTTTGTTTGTCCCGAAGAGACAATGTGGCAAAATTGGTGAACGGCACAATCTAAATTTGCATGTACACTACATGCCACTTAGGGACAAATCTCTTTGTAGGAGTGGTTCTTGCATGACACCCATTGTGTTGTGTGGATTATGAATTCACAGATCATGCCAAATAGCTGTGCACAGCTGCAGGTTGCGGGCACGTGGCCAAATATCCTGCAGTATTTAAGATTCTTGCTTCGCTGCTCACTTTTCATGTGGAAGTCTTACATTTCCTTTTCTTCACATTTAAACGGTGGTAATTTTATTAAAAACAAGGTTTGCCTGTGACCAGAAATCAGATTCACGGGGTGGTGATTTCAATCTAGAGCACTGTATCGGCCCCTCAGCTGTGTAATGCAGGCAGACATGCAGTCAAACAGGTCAGGACAGGGTTAATCCCTGACATGTCCGCTGCTGCTGCTGCTGCTGGAACACGGCATTAACTCAGGAGTCCATGGGGTACGCAATATACAGTACACAGACACTCACAGATTAAGGCATTTTGAATCACACATCAATAACTGGGATCGAAAGTCTTGATACACTACGGCAATAAAAACATTTAAGGTGGATAAAATGCAGCCATCTATCCACTCATGATCATGCTGAAGAGGTTGCTGAGCAGTTATGTTTGACATATACTGCTTTTTATTCTCATGATCATCTTCTCTTTCATCCTGCTCACCCTCTGTTAGCTGTGCCATCTATTTATTGTGCTTTTTACTCCTTTAAGCGGCATCCCTCCCTCTTTTTTCACCTTTCAGATCTCTGTGCTTGGCTGGGCTGCAAAGCCACATTCTTTTAATTATGTTGTCTGTGTGGCGGCCAGTGGACTGCAAGGGGCCCAGGGCCTGCTAACCCAGTTGTTGAACTGGAACAATGGTGACATGACCAAAGCATGCTGTGAGAGCAGAGTGGGTTGTGTGTGTGTGTGTGTGTGTGTGTGTGTGTGTGTGTGTGTGTGTGTGTGTGTGTGTGTGTGTGTGTGTGTGTGTGTGTGTGTGTGTGCGTGTGTGTGTGTGTGTGCATGTCTGTGAGAGCGAGTCAGAGAAAGACCTCTGACAAACACATCTCAGCTGTCACCTGGCTGGACGTCCACACCACACATTCACACATACACAACACATATCTGTTGTCTGATACTCTGGAGCCTCAACCAGGTCTGGGCAATTCAATATTATCTACGTTTGGTTACTATATTATAGTATAAGTAGCTGATTATCAGCATGGTAATTTATTCCAGATTTTCAAAACATTCACTCAAATAAAGATCTAAATCAAATTCAAATGTTGCTAGTAATCGAGTCAACGTTTCTAAAACATCTCAGAAATGCATACGAGTAGCACACGTGAGGGATGTCACTGGTAGTGGTCATGTGGTGCTGTAGCCTGTGTGTGTGTGTGTGTCACCAGATGGTCATCAAAACCCCCCTCCACACCTCTTCCATGTGCACAGATGCTTTAGACACAGCTCTGTGATGCAACCCGGCCACATAGAGATTTGTCACCAGCAGTAGCATTGTTCTACACGAGCGAGGCCAATGCTCACACCTTGCTTACTGTAACTGCCAGTAAAAAAAAAATCTAATTCACGCAGCTCGGGATGAACCACAGAAATGTCACCATAATAACCCTTACAGTGGGCTCAGTGCCAGGCAGACAGATCAGTGCTCCTGACCCAGCATGGGCCACAAGCAGTGGGGAGACAAATGACTCAGCTGGTTGTCCTTGATGGTGAACCCCAGGGGGTATTTGGGGGATTAATGGGGCTCAATGGGCAAGAGGTTGGACACCTACACAACCAAGAAAAACAAGACGCCGACCAGCCAGCCAGGCAGTGTGCTGTGGTTTGTTCTTTTCCTCAAAATGCAGAGCTTGCAGGGAGGAATGTCTAATCACTGGAAACTTGCTGCAATAATATCTGCTGATAGCTGAACTGCATATCAATCTTTGAATACATAATGTATGTTATTTTGAGCTGAGAAATGGGATTTAGCTGGTCACGACAACCCTGAGCCTACAACCCCATGAAACTCAATAGAGGGAAACTCTGACACAGTTGAAAAGGTTCCCAGCCCTCCGGAAATGTCCAAATAAAAGTCTGTGAACCAAGTAGTGCTTAGCAACAGTGCCTCAGCCTCTCTCAATGGGAAAAGGGGAAACATTTTCTGGGGTCTCCGCTATTGTATTAATCTGTGCTTTCCATTTTCACATTGCTGGACTAACTGGCCTTACTAAGCCTATTAAACACTAAAAAACATATACGTATCATTTCCAACTTACCAAGGACATAAAGAAATGCCTTTGTCTGACAGAAGCAATTTGAATTATTTCCAGTACTGCCCAGACAGACTGTAAAGATTCTCATGGCTCTGTTTTTGCTCTAAATCTCGAGGTGCTCTTAATCTCACTCAACAGCACTTGATTAAAAAGACAAACTTGTCATCACTGTGTGCTTTTGACTGCTTACGAGAGGGAGCTAACCTAAATTCAAACAGCTCTGACAACTGGGAGAGATGACAGAAAAAAAAAAGACTTGAATGCCTGAAAAGACTGAATGACAGAATTACAGTCTGAGACATCCTGCTGCCTCCATTAAGCAAAAATAATTACCAATGTGTGATGTTAGACAGAAACCATGGTACGTGAGTCATTGAGTTAGGGTTTTAACAAAGTATGCACCTCTAGACAGCAAAGAGAAAAACCCAGCAAATTGGCAAAGAAGTCACGATAAAGACAAGGGCTGGATGAAATGGAGTTGTAATTACCATTAGTGGTGACATCTAATGCTGTGGCTGTGGAGAATCATGGTCTAAATGTTAATGGAGGCTGACCAACGTGGATTTTTAAAGGTCGATATAATAACAATAACAATTGTTTGGAGCAGGAAAAAGGTCAAGGTCAGGCGATTAATGAGCTGATCATGGCCCCTTAACAATCACTGACAACCAGGTATTTCAGAAAAGGTACCAGCAACCATCAAGAACCACGAAACACACACGAATTTGAAGTTCACCTCTGTGTATTATACAGTCAGTGCTCAATACAAACCCCACAGTTCAACAAACTCTGAATGAGTCCTTATATCAATAAGGACTCATTTGAGACATACAACTGTTGGCCAATGAAAATAAATCCAAGTGATGTCTCTTGCGTCTAACAGACAAGCTTAGCCATTCTCCGACATCTCCGGGGTTACATCCCGTACTCCGGCCAGTGCACTGCTGTCATCTCCCGAACAATGAATTACAGACATTTTGGCTCGTTGCCAGGGGTTGGCAAGCTAATCGATCACTCTCAGGATGGACTGGGCCTCTTCCACTTGAGAGCACATGCGCCCTTTTTGGTTTGGAGGCTGCACATTGGCCAGTATCATAGCCACGTTACTCCGATAATGACAGTAAAAATGTCCTATTGGCCACGATTAATCCCCCAAACCAATGAACCAATCAATAAATGAGGACACAATGGAGATCTTGGATATTGTCAGCATCTGTTCATGGATAAAAGGCAAGAGAAAAAAAAAGATATACAAAGAGACTCATGCCCGCATAAAAGGTAGGCTTAATGAACAGAGAAACAGTCTACCAATAAAGACACACAAGTATTCTACATAAAGCGCTTAGCCTGGAGCTGCAAACCATGTCCCCAGGATGTACACTCCACTACATTTCTCTCCTTTATGTTCCAATGTCAACAAGTTTCAAGCACGATTATCACCTTTACATCCACTGCCTGCTGTCTGCCGCTATGCTATGTTGGTCTGACTTAAAAGGTCACGCAATCCTCATGAGCAGGACAGGAAAACAGGCAGAGTGGGGAATGCTGAAGAAAATGACCAGCAGAGTTCTGCATGCGTGCAAATCAAATCTCATAAAAACTCTTTGTTCATTTGCTTCACACTTGGGGACTTTGGCTTTGAGGAGAAATCAAGATCAGTCACTGACTGAGCAAGAAAAACTATCAGAGGAAAGGCATGTCCGAACAGCAAAAACACTGAAACACATAGATTGCTTGTTAATTAAACGTCGGTTTTCTGACAGAAAAAACTGAAAACACTTTCAGTTACTTGAGCAAACAGCTGTTGCTTATCAGTGAACACAAAGAACTCTGTTAAGGCAGTTTGGTTACACTGTGACTCAGCAGGCCTCCCTGAGCTAAGAGATGAGGCTGGGGTCACTTCTCTCTCCCTCCTATAATCCCACTGAAAATACAAAAAAATACAAAGATGTTTACTTGGACTGAATAAATGAATAAATAAAGCGGTCCAGAAGAATAAAGAAATTGTTTTGCTCCAGTACAACTGCAAAGAAATCACCTTTATGATTTATGATATAAAATTGACTTTAAACAGTCGTGTAAGATCAGCTTTGTTCCAGTATGGTGGCAAGCAACCGCTGCTCTCAGGAGATACAAACAGATCAAGCAGTCTCTTGGCAGGGAGCCATCGGTAGACAGCGACCACATGGCAGAGCTCTTACTGCTAAACCCTTGCTTGGTCATTAACCAAAAATACATTACATTAATTAGACAGTGATTAAATTATATATTTAACCACAATACAGAAAAAAAGATGGTTTGGTTCTTATTCTGTCATGTTGGAGGATTGCACTCTTATTGCTGTATCATATTTGTGCATTGTGAAGCTTGTTACAAATGTCACATACTTCTATTAATATCAATCACATCATTTTTTTATATTTTTAATATAGATTTTATTTTCAGAACTAAAATGAATAGTTAAAAAATAATAATTGGCAACAATGGTAATTGATAATCAATCCGTTTTAAGTAACTTTAAAGCAAAAATGCCACATTCACTGTTTCCAGCTTTTGTAAATATCATTTTCTACAATAGCAAACTGAATATCTTTGATTTACAGACAGCTGGTTGGACAAAACAGCAAATTTGATATCTCCCTGAACATTTTTCATCATGTTTGATATTTTATAGAACCCAAAATGAATTGGTCAGTCATGAAAATGGCAGCAAAAGATATACTTTAGTTACCAAAAAGCTTGTGTGAAATCATATGTGATGAGGATCAAACAAAGTGGGCAAAATAATAAAGTAAAAACACTAATTTCAAAACAACTCTTAGGATAAACTGAACATCACAGGCTGTTTGATTCCCATCAGAGTGAGACTACCTGCGTATGGAAAGGATTCTTTCCTTTAATTATACCACAGAGAGACATAATGCCATTATGCCGGTGGTGGTTTGGCAGGCCATCTACTGGATGATGACAGTGATGTAATCATGCCTCATGAACACACAGAATACATAGTGTCTTCATTAACCTTTCAGATGTCATGACTTCATCCATGAATCTTCCACAGCTCCATCTCAATGGCCAAGACAGAAAACCACAAAAATACTTTCAACTGCAGCTCATTTCCCTTAAAACCGAATATAATCCTTTGACCTGAATGGAAAGTTGTTTTTTCTTATTGATCTACACGTAAGAATAAAGTATGAGTAAATGATTTCAGACAATCCCAGCTGTAACCAGTCTGTTGTGATATTATTCTATGTAAATCTCTTAACGAACGGAGAAATGTTTAAACAGACCTTACTTCTCACATTCACCCAAGTAAAATCTAGTTTAGACAAGCTCCTTTTCTGTTTTTGTGACCGGGCCTCTAAGCATGAACCCTTCAGCCCCTGCCTCCCCCCTGGAGTCTCAGGTGGCCCACAAGCTCCGTGTCTTGGCTATTCCAGGAATGCATGTCACTAAGTGGGTCATAATCACAAGGGAAATCGGCAGCTTATGTAGGACATGATGGCTTGTTCATTGGAGGAAATGGGTTTCTTAGTTTCTTGAATTCAGAGACTTAAGTATGAAAAGTAATGGATAAGATATTAAGATATTGTGGTTAGAACGAAAAAGATTTAGGCAATATGAATGAAGGAATCTCGGGGGATTCAGTAATATTTTAAAATGCAGTTAATGGACAGTTTGATGGACTTACATGCTGACACAGTGATCAATTTGGTTTCTTGAAAGTGGAAGATAATGAAATACATGTGGTTATGAGTAGTTGTTACTAATAATTGATAAATACTTACATAGATGAGGCCAGAGTAGTAGCGGTCTTTGAGGTTGTGAAGCACAGAGGCTTCGTTCAGGCAGGTGAGTTCAGCCATGTCTTCTACTTTGCTGAACTTTGGCGGGTTCATCTTCTGGATGTCATCCTTGTTGACCACCGCCTTTTTCCCATTCTCTGCCAGCTCCACCACCACCTCATCTCCACGCTCCTCCCGAACACTGGCAGCTTCGAAGCCGTGGCGTTCTGACGGGATCCATACTAGCCTCTTGGCGGTCCAGTCGGCCTGCGCGGCCGGGTTGTAGACCACGGCGCGGTCCACAAAGAGGTACCGCTCCGGGTCCTCCTGCCCACTCCTCTGTGACATTGCTGCTGGAAACCAGAAGCAGAAGACACTAGGTCACCTGCAAAGAGGAGAGAAAATATAATGTTCATCTGACCAACACATCCAGCTGACTAATGCCACACCATTAACTTTGTAGAGGACAGATGAGATCATCACTATGACTCAAGACTGTGTGAAAGAATCGTTCAATAAACCATTTCCACTGCAGACATTTTGACTTGTGATAGCAGGAAAAGCACAGTGTTACTATTAACATTAACATTCATGGTTTGGCTCTATTGAAGCGTCCCAGTAAGCCATGATATGTTATCAAACCCTGCGTGACTGATGACAGTGCTGTCACAGAGGAGGTAGCTCCTGCCTCTGGTTCAAAAGTGGCTTTGCTGAGAATCAGCACCAGAGTTGAAAGTCAGAGCAACTAAAAAACTGACCTGCATTTCCATCTCGCACCTCTATTTCCATTAGGGATGTCTCATTTTGAGACAAGACATGGCTGCTGTTACCATACGCTAATAACATGTTATCACATATCATGCACATCAAGACAGCTTCAAAGGATTAAATAAAAGCAGTGTGATTTGACTGACAAGATTCGACCCACGTGCTTCACAGCTTTTGATTTGAATCACTGACATCATTGACATTTAAGGGTCAGCCCTAGTCCAGTGGGAGACATTCAAGGATGTAGCAATCCTTTTATCATAGTACATGTTTTGTTTGTTTTTTTTAGTTCCATCACAAGCAATCAAAAATGTGTTAATGGGAAAAATAACCAAATCTCAAATCAAACTTGCAAACATTATATAAAAATCCAATGTCTACCGTGCTATATGAGCTACAGCAAAATGTCAGATTACTGGTATTGATATTATATCATTGTATACATTGCCATATCTTGCAGCTATGATGTCAAACTACCTAGACTTCATCTAACTCTTGGATGGTAGAACCATGACTTGTATTTTGACAATTTATGTAAGATATCGATTCAACCAAGCTGCAATCAATACAGCTAAATGCTGAAGCTGGTGGTAAAGTGCTCTAAGGATGAGACAGCTTCGCTAATGAGCGCTAAATGCTGGCTCAGACTCTGTTTTAACTGGAACCAAACATATAACAAATCTTCATATTTCTTTCAAAAGAAGCTAAGCATTCACTTGCCTTTGTCTTAGTGGCATTATTACTATCGTCATCATTATAAGAATGATTTATGTTTCAATGAGAAGATATTATTGTTTAATAAGTGTATTTTAGGACACGTCTGATTAACTGACCAGTGACACAGCTTATCACAGTCAACCATGGAGGGCACTTCTTGCCTGTCATAAACCAGCAGGGATTTGCGAGGGCTAACCTTAGATTAATGTACTACTAGTAGGAAAATGTGGGTCATGTGTGTATCTGTGTATCTGTACAGTAAGCGTATGCACCGCCTTTTAAATCATAATCTCTTATAAACAGGGACGAACTGAGCATGAGAGGGAGCACCGGTTACATTACTCCAAGACAGAAAAGCAGGATAGTCTTTCTGAACAAGTGAGAGAAAATGAAACAAATAAAAATGTACTGTGAATTATTTGTATTCTGTTGGATTAATTTTCAGTCTGTCCTTTGCTTTAGGTCTTTGCAATGTTCCAGCGGGACATATTTGGCCCACACAAACTGGTGTGTGAGCTTCAAGCTTTTACACCTCCATCCCTGTGCATAACCAACCCACATGTAGAGTGACTTCACCATTTGAGCCTCTTCAAAAGCCGAGGGAAACCCTGACTGTGTTGTGTAATAAAAACAGGACAAAAATCTGAACCACAAACCAAGGCACAATAAGGCAAATATTCTGATAATTGAATATTCGTTAAAGCCATTTTCCAAGCAAAAAATGTCAAACATTTCCCAGTGTGACCTGTCCGTTTGTGGGCATTTGCTGCTTTACTTTGTCTTATTTGATTGTATATTGAATATATATGTAGGGGTTTTGTTGGTCACACAAAACAAGCAATCTGAAAATGATGCCTTGGGTTTAGGGACATTGTGATTGGTATTTTTATCATTAACCAAGAAAATAACCAGCATATTAATATATCATTAAAATAATTGTGAGCTATCTGATTGACTTTCTTTATCATTATATAAGCATGTAATCACACTTGATGCCCTCAAACGTCTGATGCTCAGAGCAGTCTGAGTGTTGTCCATGACACAAAGCACCTCTCTGACTCCAGCTTGCTTCTTTTTAATCTGAGACAACATCAGCTGATGAATGCTCAGAGATATTTAACCTACAATCAAGTCCCATGCTTAAATCAGGCGCTGGTTATAAACGAATCTGGGTCAGGTCAAGGGATGGAGGGGAGGGGGCAGTGCATCCCCTCACTCTCAAGTGGAAAGCACCAACTTTCATCCCGCATTCAGCCCCACATCCCGGGGATACGAAGCACGCCGCGCTTCCGGTGGGATATTTGAACAGACGAGGGTCCAGAAATTGCAATTAGCCGTCACAATGAGCTCATCGGGGACCGAGAAAACGTATAACCCCGGCTGGGCCAAACAGCTGCATCGGCTAGGTTAGCCTGCTAACGTTAGCTCAAAGTTGGCGTGCTGTGCTTTCATATCCCACCCGCTCGAAAAGATGCCCGCAAGGACTCGGCTGCTCTGATAAGCAAACTAACACAAGCTGGAGGTTTCTCCTAACGCTTATGTTACTTTAAACAATTAGAAGCTGAACAACAATCCCCTAAAATAGTCTTATTCCTATGCAGAGGGGAGTTGGGGCTGTAATGAGCAGCCTCCTCAGACAAAATCCCATCATGGGTGTGGGTGGCTCAAAGACGTCTGGGTGGGGATAAACGCAAGCGGACAATGACCACACCGTTTCACAATATCTCCTCAAGGTTAAACTTCTGCAGCAGATAGCTAAATATTTAAGATTATATTAGACTAGCACAAAGGGCACGTTGGCTGTGCGGCGCCGGCTAACATTAGCAGAGCTGATGGTCCTCCATCATTGAGAAGTCATGGCACAATAATCCGCTAGCTAACGTTAACGGTTACTGTTGCTAACCACTTACATCCACGTAGAAACGACTTTATGCTTTATGCTGAACTCACCACACACAGTAGACGAAGAAACCCTGTCCGGGTGTTCAACAGTATCCAGTAGACGAACGTAATAATCCACCAATGCGTGCTAAAACAGTCCCTTCTTTCGCCCGCTCTCTCATCAGTGGTACTCCCCCACCATCCAGCACCCTCTCAACCGAACTCTCGCCGGCCGGGGAGGATGCACCACACCGCGGCACTCTTTTTTTTTTTTTTTAGGGCGACACCCACAACAGAAATCTGAAATGTGATTGGCTCCCGAAGTCTGACGCCCAACCGTGATTGGTCCAAAATAATTTCCATCCCAAAACTTTGATAGTTGACGACTGACGCCCAAGATATCAACACCTGCACACCAATGGATGCTTCTGCTGCTTTACACGTTTGTAGAACATTATACTAACATTTAGTAAACGTTTAGGAACTTAAGTAGATTGATTCATTTCATATAGACATAAGATATGAAATGACTGAATATACTAGACCTATATTTTATTGTACTGTGTTAAGGTTTTTTTCTACTTTCTGTTCACTGTTCTCCTTTTATACTTTTTTTCCCTCATTTTTAATCCTATTTTTTTTCTATCTTTGTGCTATCTTACCTTATATAATCTAATTTGTCTTTTTTATTTTATATATTTTCTTCTTTTGTAAATTGTATTGTACTGGAAATAAAAAAAAAACTTAATTTGTATAGCACCTGTATGTGACACATACATCACATGCAAAATTAATCCTGAAAACACTGTTAAATTAATTTAGTCTCTCTTGTTTGTTATGGTTTTCTTCTCAGACTGGCAGCACATTTTTAATATGTTAAAATAGTGCCCTCTGTTGCATAAAGACTGACATTACTCATACAGACCATGTGTATCCATGTAATAGACTGATTATGAAGAGCTGCAAAAGAGCAAAAACTTAGAAAAATGTCAGATGTCAGAAAAAAATGACACAAAAGACAGTTAGTTTGATATTAGTTTGTCATCTGTGTGCTTACTCTGCTTTCTGTCATCTTAATCACAGTTTATTGCTTTTCCCGCCTACACTGGTATGCTTATAAAACTTGAGTTCCTAGACTTGCATTAAGCCCACATAAATTTAGGGTTTGGCAATATTGAAGACAAAATCAAAGTCATAAATGACTGCTCTTCTTTGTTACGTGTTGTGCTGTAATAAGTCATTTTGACTTATTGAATCTTGCATATATTTGGATTATTTTGCTTATCCATCATTTAAAAAATCAGTAGAGCCTTAATAAGGAGTATCTAGCCTTCAGCATTTTTCAAGAAAGCATTTCATGTGTATAACTACTTATTTACCAAGTTACGTTGTTAAATATTGTTCCTTTTGCAGTAATTTCAAGAAAAAAATGCAGTACATACACACACATTTGTAACATACATATAACAAAACATATATACATCATACAGTGGTTGGGTTGTATCTCTCCTTGACTAACCTGGGACTTTGTGCCTACATCCTCCAGCTCCAAAACCTCATGGAGCAGGAACACCATTTGAGTGTGCAACTTTTGTTTCATAGCTAAATACACCAGACACACACACACAGAGACATACATCCATTTCATATTGTGAACTTATATTTATATCTGGTAGGGTCTGGTACATCTATCAGTCATAGCAGGTCATTCTGTCTGAGATTCAGCCTCCAAGATTAAACTTTTCTTTAACCAAGGAAAACATTTGGTTGCTTATTCGCAGTGTAGTTTCTCTTGTTTCTGGATGTTGGTGCATCTCTTTAATCTCAAAAATGTTTCAGCCACGTTGATATGTTGAAATTGCCCTATGTGCTTGCTTGTTTTAAAGAAAAATAAATAAATGTAGGCACAGACAAAGTGACCCGCTAGATGGAATTTGAATTTAAAATCAAAAGGAGGTGGGTTCACTATGGGTAGATCAAATAAATTACCCATGGATCTTTTTCACAATAGATATTTTGACATGTCATTGCACGAAAAGCATATGTGTATCCACTCTAATGACAACAAGATTACACATTACAGTGAGCAGTAATGCAGAATTACAATACTCTCAAACTGAGAGACCCAAACATAATCTGAGCATCATCAACGTTATCAATTACGCCTGTATTTTTTCTAACCAACAGGTGAAATATCCACAGACAAAAAGGATCTATTGACTTTGTGGCCAATTAGTGTCTTAGTCAAACCACAGCTAGTTATACATTAGTTACATTATAAAATTTAATTCCTGCCCTATTCTGCAAAAAGAACCCCCTAAATACTAAACACTCGACCTTTAAATGCAATTGTAACTTGACATGAAATTATTTCATGTGACCACACACTGTGTACGTTTGTCATGCAGTTATCTGCATCTATTCTTTAGGCTATTTCTTTTTCTTTTTATATTATTATTATACTGTAATGAAAACATAGTTATGAATATTTCATTTCTCCTATATTCTGTACCCACTGGACTGTGTGCTGGTATGATGTAGCCTGTTATAAGCAGAGCAGGATCACATTTTCTTGCAGTCTGGGTTTACATTCTACATCATGTTGATGACTAAAGCAGCAAAATAAAAATGGTATTCACTCAATTTTGTTTACAGTCTGACAGCAGCAAAGGAAGTGATACATGATACACACTCTACCAGGTGAGCCACTATGGCGCCCCATTTAATTCACTTATAAAGCTTCTGTTGATACACTTCCTACTAAATTGTGATCTAATTATCTCCATCCAAGATTAGCCTACTGAGAAATAAAGGCTTTGGTCGTCTGTGCCAACTTCAGCTGCAAGGCGCAGTGTGTCCTTTCTGGCTCAGGGTCCATGGCCTTCCCCAGGTGAGCTTTGCTTTGATGCACATTGCTGCACAGGTCACAGCAGAGCAAAGGTTTGTCACCAAGACTACTGATTCTCAAACTATGGTATGTGTAGCACTGGTGGTGTGTGATGTCCCTCTAGTGGTACTATATATATTTAAAAGCATATTATACTATCGATACACTACAACATTTCAAATGATAAAAAGCTGAGATTGCTGGAATGCAATTTAAAATGAATAGAAATAATAATATTTTGTTTTTCCTTAAATATTTAGTCATACAATTAAAGTTAGGTTTAGACATTTATCCACGATGAGTTATGAGCTAAAAGGTGACATCACCACAGGCTAAGGTACAATCAATAGTTGAAAAACTGAAGTTATGGCCCTAAACAGGGACTATTAGGAAGGACAGTGTAGATCAGGAGTACCCCTGTCCCACCAAATTAGCTCTTATTCTTGAACCAGCTCTGTTCATCGCCTCATGTTATTTAAAGTGCAGCAGACAGTAGAGGGCAGCAGCAGTAAAGGTAAATCTTTGCAGACTCCCAGCTTGACAGAGATCCGGACAACTGTCTATGTAAGTGTTACACATATTCACACATACTATATGACATAAATATTCTGTTACATAATACATTTTGTATTATAGTATTATTATAATTCACTTTCAGAGTCAAACTAATTTCAAATCTGTCATATTTTCTATATTTTCTGACCATATGTTCCCATATACTCTTCCTCTGTGTTCACTCACAGTATTGCTTTGTATATGAACCAGTCACAATATACTAGACTGAGTATTTCTTTCTAAATTTTATGTCACATACTGAGCACTGGCATATTTTGAGTGACAGATGCAAGATGTCTGAGTGAGTTATTTCATCTTGTCTTGACGAGTGACAGAGTGACACCCTTTGGTGTGGCACATTTTGCAAAATGCTGTGACAGCTCCATCTCTCAATTGTTGGCTTCTCCAGTCGCCTCTGTGGCATAATAGACCTGTCATCAGCATCGTCCTCCACCATCCCTATTCTGCTTTTGTCTAGACACCAGTTTATCAAACATTTCCATCTTTTTTCTTCTTTTTTTTCTTCCATTTTTGCAGCGCAGACAGGGAATGTCAAATGTGGCGTTTTCAATACCACGGTACCAGATTGAGTATAGATAAATGTTTGACCTCATTTGGCGCCGTCTTCAATTTTCTGCACAAGCACAGATAGGTGTAGCTCTCTTGGAACAACAGCAAAAATCATGATCTTTCAATCATTAATCATTCAATCATTCAATCATTCATGATTGAATTCATATTTTCTTCAGTGGGGTCGAAAGAATTCACCCATTTCCAAAACAAAAAAGTCACTTTGCTCAAAATATTTTCTATCATAGAATCATGTGTTATTCCTCTTGTTTATGTTAAGTTTTAATTTCCAATTTTTTTTTTGTTTTGGAAACAGGTGAAAGATGAACCCATCTGCTGATTAAGTGGACTTCAGACCTCAGGTTAAAATTGGTCAAAATTACCTTTGACAATCCTCTGAATAATATATTGATGGTGGGCTTGATTAAAATTTAAAGGATTAAAAATAAATTAATATTGTGATCATGTAGCAGCCAATGTATTGAGAATTTTTATATTCCAATCTATTCCCTTTCCTCAATCCCCATATTCTTTTTTTACCTCTACAAACTGTCTGATGCATTTGTTTATGAAGAGGCAGAATCTTTTCACTGTCAAACTATATGTATACTCTGTGTGTACAGAAATACACACATCTCTATTTCTGAGCTTGTGCCCTCTGTCCATTGCAGCTGCATCTCTTCAGCACAAGTAGTTATCATTTCCTTTTTTTCCCTCATTTTAAATAAGCTTTTTTGGCATGGTATGTGAATAGATTTATGCTGCCAAGGCACAAAAGGGAAAATAGTGGATAGAGAAAAGGAAAGCAATGAAAATGATAATGTAAAGCAAATTAGAAAATATAATCAAAGGGGATTATTTTAAAAAGATCATTATGCATTTTGGATATGGAAAGGAAGATTTTCTGTAAGATTCCCATGATGTCGATCAAGTCTAATTATGCGAATACTATCATGCCAGAAACTCCATGTATGGTGCAGTAATTTTATACATTACACATATTATACATGTAATTAAAGACAATTTTATGTACTGTATGTCTACAGGTTATTTACATTTATATACACAAAAAACAGATTCAATGAGTAAAACAGTGAGTGACAATAAAAAAGGTACAGGCTCAGTCAGTGAAACTAATCACAAGCAGGTAGAGGTGAAATGTTATTTAAGTTACAGAGGTATGAATGATTTGGTGCCGCTGGCTGTATCTTATCACAAACAGCAAAGGCAATCTTTTCAAGACCAGTTCTGGTTTCGAGCTCCTGGAGCATTAAACCAGTCACTGAAGCGTGTAGTGCCAGAGATGAGATTTAAGATGGCAATTTTGCAACAACATTGCATCAATACCAGTGGTTATTACTTGTTTAAGCCAGGGAACACCAATCAACTTTACCTTATAGAGAGCAGTGGTGAGTGTTGTAATTATCACCACTGGTCAACCTCAGGGCAGGGTAGTCAATGAACTATAGGGGTCTCTCAGGACAGCTGCATGTTGATATTTAAAAATCCCTACGACCAAGAAGTGAGAGCAAAACTGGCACAAGATTATTTCTACAAATCAGAGGGGAGCTGCTTTTGTCTCTGTAGGCTAAGCATCTGTCACAGTTTACCAACAAGATTTTATATGTGGTACTTCAATTCAAATTTCTTATCAAAAATGTCAAATCTTTTAGTGGAGAATTGCATATTTTTGTCATCTATAGCTCTCTGATCTGTTTCTCTGGGATGAAATGACATGCTTAATTTTGTCATTAAGTACTAATTTAAGGCTAATAAAGGCATCTTGCAGTGCATTAAACTTGGATTAATTGATTCTTTTGGCCACTCAAGGGTAGCAGAACACAACACTGACATCACCGAATGACTCGAAGGTGGCTATAATCAATATTTTGATAACAATAGCTCAAATAACTATGTGCAATCTGAAAAGGGTCACAGCAAACCAACCAACAAACAAAATCATAGTACCTTTCAGTTCATAGTTTTAGTTTTAGTTAATTCTCACTTAAACCCACTTTATGGCACCAAATGGGGAACAAAGTCAGCGACCTCCACACATGCTCTGATAAATTAAATTTCAATGCAATGATGCATAACCTGACTGAGTATAAATAGGGTTCTAGTCATATGATCCATTGTTATTAAATCAGTTAAAGTAGCTCTAAAGGAGTTGTGATTTCGCAGTGGCCAAGTGGACAAAATCAGCAACACAAACAACAGTGTCATCTGCGTAAAGGCGAATTTTATACTATTTTAGACATATGCAGAGGGAATGTATCTCTATAACAATAAGAAGCAGAATAAGAGGTATAAGCCTTTTCTCTACATGCATTTAAATGTCAATAGGTGTGTCTAAAAACAGAAATAGACGAGTGCCTGCATACATACATGTCACTCACTGAATGTGACAATATGTATGCTCAAACATGTGCAGAAGCCCTTGATGCTCTCTCTCTCTCTCTCTCTCTTTACCTCCAGATCTCTCCACCCCCTCCCTCTCTCTCTCTCTCTCTCTCTCTCTGTTTTTCTCCCCACCCCACTCTCATTCCATCAGGTCCACCACCACAGCCTCCACACGCCTCATCTCCTCAAACTAGAGCGAGAGGATCAGGGGAGAGGGAGAGTACAAGTGACTGGTGAACAGCAGCATCACTGAGAGGCATCTCCCTCACTGGGGGAGAGAAGGAGAAAGGGGTGGGGAGAGGAGAAGTGGAAAGAGTGAGGAGAAAAGAGGAGAAGAGCGGGAGAGAGAGCTCAGCAGTAAGAGAAATAAGTTTTTAGTTGAAGGGAGGACAAGCGAGAGAGTTTGGAGTGAGAGAGCGTGGTGGGTGGCAGTGGGGGGACTGGAAGCTTCATTTTCCCTTTTCTTTTTAATCGGCTGTGAGCACCGCCTGCCTCCTCTCTTCTCCTAGTCCCCTCCGTCACCTCCTCCTCCTCCTCCTCTTCCTCCTCTCTGCTCCTCTTCTCATCCCGACTCTCTCCCAGCTCCCGCCGTGGGGTCTCAGCTCTCCGTCTCCCTCCCCCCCTCCCTCGCTCCCTACCTCCCCCGGGCCCTCCTGGGAGCCTCCGGGCTGCTGCGCCGCAGGAGGATGTCTCGCAGGGAGTCTCCGCCGCCACCTTCGCCACCTCCACCTCCACAGCTGCTGGGAGTGCGGAGAGGGGAGGTGGAGTGCGAGGATCGTCCGGAGCGCGCCGAGCCGCTGTCTGATGCTGAGAGGGAGATCATCCAGGACACGTGGGGGCAAGTCTATAAGAACTGTGAGGACGTGGGAGTGTCTGTGCTCATAAGGTAAGAGGTGAAAGCTGAGGATTTCTTCACTTTGAAAAACTCTCAAATTTGTCCCTGCCTGTCTAAACTTTTAAGCCAGAGATCAGTGAATACATTATTTGCAGCTTAAGATACTTAGGCTTAAGGCTCTATGTGTTGGTATGAAGCCAGTGAATCCTGCTGTTTGAGCTTTCTGTTGCTCTCTTGTTTGGTTGCTTCATTCTCACATTGCATTTGTGATCAATTCACCATCCAATGCATCCTTAATAATCAGCGGCTGTGAAGTTTTTTTTTCTTCTTCTTAATTTGCTCTCTGTCCTTGGCAATGTTTTGCTTTAGAAAGCAAAGGAAGATGAGGATGTATTCGGCAAATGCATTGGTGTCACATGAACCATGTAAATCTTCAGTGAGAACAAAGTCAGACTAAATTCTCCTATTTTAACTTTTACACTTTCAAAATTCTCCATTGTACAGTGAGATTTCCTCTTAACCCCTTTCTCTTCGGTTATGTTAAAAAGCTGTCTTGATTGACTCATCGACCTTCTCTCTCTCTTCTTTTTTTTTTTTTTTGTTGCTGTTGAATATCTAAGAAATACGATGAGACCACAAAAGTGACCAGCGGTATTTCTTACAATATTTTAAAAAACAAAGCGACACACCTGATTAATGTATCAAAAGACAGATGTTAGCAGTAGGAGTAGGAATGGGGATTGATATAAGCGTGTATTTATTGTTTTCTAACAATTAACTGTTATCTAATGTATGATTACAAAAATAGCAGTGTTATCTGGCTGTCATGTATTAAACATTTAATCCTTGTACAATTTAATCCCCCTTAATCCTCATGTACATGTTATGACAGGTGACATTTTGCCACACAATTAGAGCATTTGTCTTTCATGTGTGAAGGGAATCTGCTGATATGAGGTAATTAATCTGACATGAAAACAACGGTGGAGCCTGTACCAGTGGTTACTGTGCTGATGTTTAGTGGGTGTTGGTTTAGACTACTATAGACTACTAGAGTATTCCTTCATACATACAGTAGGTCTAATTTCTGAAAATTTCCTGTTGATTAATGCTGGGATTTTGCCACAAGTGGCTGAATCACAAGTGCAGGTCATTTGACCTGAAACGACTTTTCCCATAGACAAAATGTTTCAGTGAATCGTCACAAGTGACACACATTTTAACCCCAGTTAACCCGTCTATGACTCTATGTGCCAGAAAATCAGGAGTAAACCTGAAAAACTTTTTCAGCATACGTGCTCCGTGTAACTCGTTCATTGTGAAGAGCAAGGTGCTTTCTTAGAACATGGTATCCATCCATGTATAGTCCTTACGTACAGTATTGGATTAGAATAAAGTTCTCCCCAGATTTTTGTCCCCTTGCTTACAGTACCACACCAAATTCTCAATGACTTCTTAAAAATTAAATCTAAACATGACATGCCATGACAGTTTAGTTTGGACAATTGCAGCACTTCTGACCACGACCCTTCTATGTGCCAAGCACAAACCCAGAGAAATGATTTGCTATTCAGCACATTTCTTGTTGATGCACATTATCGAATTGTTTGGAATTCAACAATGTAGTTGAAAGTTCACATAAATAGATTAAAAAGAAAAAATCTTGACAGCAGCTGAAAAATGTGTTTTTACTCCTTCAGTCCTTCAGTAGTTTAACTTCTACAGATGTCTAATGTCTGTTCTCATGTACAGTAATTTATGTGTCTCATCAGTAAGATGAGTCAGTACCAGTTACATTAGGCAGGAAACCTAGTGACAGTGATAATGAAGACTGCATATTGTGTAGACCCCAAACACACACACACATGCACACACCATGTTCGGTACCTGTTCCTTCAACCTCTCACCAATAACAGAGCTGTCACAGGTGTAGGTCTCATTAAGCTGCTGAAATACTCCTCACACCACAGTATGACAAGACACCCAATGTCAACGAGACTGCAAATATGCTGAATTGTGCATTGTGCATCAACATTTAAGGTAAAATTCATGTGTGGAAGAAAGAGATGCCTCGTGAATTTTGTTAAATGTTCTTCATCATGTATTCTTATATTGCCATAACCATAAAATTAAAACATTCTCCAAATCTCCAAAATGCAGAAAGAAGCCTCACTGCAAAGTGTTGCAGACCAACTGGATGTCACAGGGCTTCACTGTGTTTTTCTTGCTTCTTTTCATATATATATATTTTTTTTTATATATATATTTCAAAGAAGGGAGACTTGATTCGTTTGAATGTCCCCAGCTAAACTGGCTCAGTGTTACACTAAGAAAGCCCTCAAGGCCTTGTTAAAATGGACAGCGAGTGGTAGCCAAGGAGACTGATGTGAGTGAGACAAACTGATTTTCAGTTTGGGGTGACAAGTATCCCTGAGGGAGAGACAGGAAAGGGCAGAGAGCATCTTTGTGTGTGTGTGTGTGTGTGTGTGTGTGTGTGTGTGTGTGTGTGTGTGTGTGTGTGTGTGTGTCTGTGTCTTGTGCTCTTATCTGTGGATGACAGCAACAAGCATTGGCACTTAAATGTCTCCCTCCATGCCGCTCTGTCTGTCTTCTCCTCTGTCACTCCTTTCAAATGTATTATCTTTCTTTGCCTAATTTGATGAAAAGATGATATTCCTCTTCCTGTCAAATGTCATTTGCCCGTGACTGTCAAATAGATTGGTGACTCTGGTGTTAGATACGTATTGAAAATTGAGAATTTTCATAGCTAAAAAGTAAAAGAACACACAGTGTGTTACCAGGGTGAGAGACAGACAATGACGGAACAACTAAAGAGTTTCATTATAGACTTAATCATACTTAGCACTAATTGACAAATACCAAACCGAGAAAGTCATTATCCTCGGCCTGCATTTCCAAGAATTCATTATTTCTAGCTAAGGAACTGAATTGAATTTGCTTCTTTGCTTTTGCTCAGATTTAGATTGTGTGCTTGGAGCCAAGAAATAGTCTTTCTTGACTGGTCTCTCTGGTTGTCTGACAGGACTGCAGGAAGTTATGAAGTGCAAGAAGGTGGATTTTGTTTCCCATTTCCCAATGTTTCCAGTCTTGATGCTAAGCTAAGCTAACCAATGGTTGGTTATCATTTCATATTTAAATTAGACTGCATTTATAAAGACATGAGACTAGTTAACAATCTTCTCATCTAACTGTGCAGGATATCCAGGTGTTAATATTCCATGAAGAAATTCCAAAGTGCCAGCTGTTTGTACATTGGCATGTTGAGTTTCCATCACTAACAAATAATTACACAGTAATTTAGTTTAGAAAATATGGAAAAATGCCTGTACCCCAGAGTCTAAGGTGATACTTTAAGATGAGTTTGTCTGACCCACAGCCCAAAAAGAATGTGATTATCAACAGTTGGCTGGCAGTTCCTCAGTGACCTAACATAACCTGAGGCTGACACTGGGTCAAAGTCTTCCACGGTCAGGATCAGTACACAGCATCCCCCAAGTGAGCACAGATTTGCATTTTCACGTCAATCCACATGCCTGCACGAGTGGAGAGAATAGACAGTAATAATAGCCTCAGTTGATTTCACCAATGCGTACAAATGCAATTGCACCAAAGAGTAAGATCACTCCAGGCATCAGCAGAACACTGCATATTGCAGCTTAGTTAATACAATCAAACCCTGCAAACATTCACTCAGACAGTGCTGTTACATTCAAAGTGCTGATGGGAGGATTTAAGCACATTTTCACTAAGCAGAAGATAATTGTGTTTAATTTTGTGTGTCTTGAAATTCCCCGTGTTAACCCTTTGAGGGCCTACAAGGACTAAAATCTGAAGCGTGGCAGAAAATATTTATATAGCTGATTGTATTATATAATTAGAATTGTTAACATTTTATGTCACTGTGAGTTGTTTTGCAGCTCAGAGGCATCTAAAAACATACAATACACTGTTCATGTAGTCTACCTCATGGAAACTATGTGCTATGTGAAATAAGACAACATAAAGAGATAACATGCTAACCATGAAGTTAACATGAATTATATGTGAGGATAATAAGGAATGTAATTCATTTTGGAGGTATTTGGTTTGAAACCAATGTACTGGATAAAGTGGTCGTAGTGCTAGATGAACCAAACAAATTAACTCAAAGGATGGAAAAAAATTATGACAGTGTATCTTCTGGGGACCATGAATATCTGAACGAAATTCAATAGCAATAACATCTAGTAAAATTTTATTTTTCTATTGAACAGTTATTGCGACATTTGAGTTCATTTTAAAATCAGGATTACATGGTGTATGTATTTTAATTTGTTAATAATTAAGCCAGCAGTGTGGAGTCATAGTTCGCCTTGTGAAACGTCGTCCTTGAAGTTTCGTCAGTGAGGCTCAAGGTTGTTCATGTTGCGCCAAAGAATTATAAAAAACCCCTTACAGTCTAATCAAAGTGTTATTAACAAGCCCCACTAATGGTTCTTCTCTGGCTTTGATGACTTCATTTAAATGCAGAGACAGGTGCAAGAATGTGCTCAGAGCTCTCCAAAGTACTCCTCTCATACAGGGACAAAATGTTCTTCCCCATGCCTCTATAAGTAGTATTACCCTTCTGAAACATATTAAGGATCAGGTATTCACTGTGGTCCCCCAACCTTCATACTATTGCGGCAAAAAACAGAGCTAAGTATTACCATAGATATCTCTAAAAGAGGTTTCAGAGACTGTGGTCAGGGTCCCGACGAAGGAAGCCAAAGCCAGAAAATGGTGTTGGTATTGACAACAAAGTTAAAAAATGAAATGAAAATCTGCAGCAGTTCCAAAGCTAAAGACACCAGTCTAAGCCTTTCAGCTGTCCACGTAGAGGAGGTTAGGACGTCTTAGGTTAGGAGGAGGTTAGGAGGTTTATGTCTAATGACAACTGCTCTCTCTTTTCATCCAGCTTTGTTCACATATCAAGTGTGTGAAGGGAGACACACAGCTGAAGTTTGTGCACTGTTAAAGTCGTCCACCTATGATAAAAATTCAGATTTTTAGATTTAATGTAAGTGTCAATATGTAAGAAATGGCCTCATTAAAACATAATGTACTATGTTGACAGTGACATGAAAGATGAGCTAGTTACGGTTCATAAAAACAATAATAAATTGCCCCACGTACTGGACTTTCGAGGCTAATACTAATGAAGTTGATAATCATCAGTGTTTGACACTTGATGAATCAGATAATGATTTATAGTAATAGCAATAGCAATTTAGCTTCTTTATCTCCCTTTTCTTATCTTCTTTCTTTTTAAATTGTAACTGTGATAAAAACTGGTTCGGGCACTCACAGCTGAAAAATGAGCTCAAACCTATTTTGGCATCTCTGTACTGCAGTTTCCACACACCGATACTAATCTACTATCTGCAGTAAGGTAATGTGGGCCAACATGCTGGATGAATTTTTCAGTAAATTTGTCTGAAATGCAAGTTTGATGTTTCGGTCTGTGACCGGAGGTGAACTCTCATCTACTGAATGTTCTGCATGCTCATCCATAACTCCATCACTCCAACCCCACACCCTCATGCATGTAATTACTGGGGATGGAAGGCTGAATAATGTATAAGCCATTGGGTACATGTCTTGAATACTAACTTTGGGTCACAAAAGGTTTAGCGGCTAATTCTGATGATTGTCTGGCTAATGCTAAACAATCAGTCATACAATTGATCCAGGAACCAAACACCAGATCATTCAGTGTAATCCTTTAAACTGGCTTATTTTAAGAGAGCACACTTCCCACAACATTGGTAAATGATGATAGGGGATTTTTGGATTCTTAAACACCAGATCAAGGAAAAGGTTTCCTGTGCCCAGGGATGTGCCTGTTGAATATATTCTGTTTATGTGCTGCAGAACCATGCCTTAACTACAGGGGATCAAACATTTATCATCCTAAAACAAGAAAAGAGACACAAAAGACCTCTCTTTTTCTCTTCAAAAAAAAAAAAGAAAACATCAGCGCAGCACTGTTTTCTTGAAGCACTGCAGTTAACTTTCATGTTTGTCTAAGCAGAACATGAGCTACTAGGAAGTCTGTATTATTCCTATCAGCAAGCAAAAACAGTGTGCATGTATCGTGACAGCTGGCGGAGCCAAGTGACGAGTGCTATGGGCAAGCTGAGTGTTTGTAGACCTAGCGTGACATAGGATCTGGGGGATGTGGATGTAGTGTAGCAAGACTGCCGAGGGCCAAACTCCAACTGAGAAATAACTGTACTAGCAATTCTAGTCAGCTGGAGCACTGACAAGATTTAAAGTGGGTCAGAGCAGAAGTGTGTATGTGTGTGTGTGTGTGTGCACATGTAAATCCATCTGTTTGTAATTGTCTGTACAGTTCTGTGTTAACAATAATACTTTGCATTGTTGTTTGTGAGAAGTGACAATAGTTAATCTTGTCAAATTTCTCACATACCTCTTCAGCTAAGCTCGTGGAAACTTTGTTATTGCTTCGGCATACACACTTTCCTCTCTTTTGCTAACCTGCTGTTACCTCACAGTCGGCTGTGATACAAACTGTCAAACCCCTGAGTCAAAACAAATCTTTGTAACTAGAATCCCACAAGACAATTTACATTTTCTTTGTATATCTCTCCTCTTACATCTACCAGGGTGGTTTGAAGAGTGGAATTTACTACATCTGCAGCTAAAATAACTCTCGTTGTACACACTGGGCAGTCCTCAAACACAATCCAGACAGATTAGACATGACTATCATTTTCTCCCACATCACATCTTAAACTAGTTTTGAAGAGCTCTGAATGGAAGCTTGGTGAGGACCAGTTATTTCTCTGTTAGACAACAAACTGAACCTGTTTCTCAGGTTTGTGAGAGGATGTCAGGATGTCTATACTTTGCGGATGCTTTCTCATAACCAACTACAGCAGTGTTTATTTTAAGACACACTTGTAAGGTGGCTCTAGGGATAGCACTGTATCTATCAGTTGGTTCCCCACTTTGGTCTAGATAGATATATAGATATATAGATATATTCATGGTCCGCTGAGGATGAATCCCAATAAGTTTGGTGACTGACTCTGACTTTTGACTTTTCATCTAGTTCCATCATCAGATCAAAATATCAATTTGTTTAAAACTTAATGACCAAAAACTGATGACATTAGCATTAGCTGTAATTTGTCAGTGTGCCATTGCAGCATTGGTCTTTTGTTCTCAGGTTAAGAGGCTTTTGGAAAAATGGGGTTTCAGTCCAATGGGACATTTTTGGGACCATGGTGAGCATGGTAAAGACGATGTTAGTTGTTGTGATTGCACACGTTAGCCTGCTGATGTTAGGCATTTAGTTCAAAGCACCACCGTACTTAGTACAGTTGTACAGATCTGGTATGACTGACGCTTATCGGGAAAATAACCCAACATTTAAACAATGAACAACTGTGTGGTTGTGGCATGAAGTTTAAGGGATTAGAGAAGAAATAAAATATGATTTAGCCAGTCCAGTTGGATTAACAAATTACTGTGTTATAGGCTTATCAGATACCAAACTGTTACTGTTGATGAATATAGTTGTATCTTTTGTCGGGACTGATGTAGGAGTGGACTGGCTCAGTCCAAATGAATGGGAGGGATTTTTTTTTTCAAAACTTTGTCTGATTGCAGCATATTTTAGACATTGGACATCTGCATATTTGAGAGAATTCAAAACACAGTGTGGCAAATATATTTCTAACAACAAAGAGCAAACTAATCCCTTGTGTATTTAAACCTATTTCAAACATACAATTATTATGTTTGCAATGTTTCAATATGGATCTTGTTACATTTCTGTTCCAACACTACCCACATGTCTTAAGTCTGAATTGAATGCATTCAGATTGCGGTAAAAGTACAGTATACGCTTGCTTGCTTTCAGCAGTGATCAGTGGTTAACGCTTGATTTGATTAAATTCATTCAAGAAGATGAATAACATCACTCTTTCAGTACATTTCAGCAAAGTAACAATAGGTAGGACTGTGCCGAAGCAAAAAAATATATATATGTTTTTAATCTGCTTAATACTGTGCTTCAGTAGGTGTCTTTCAGGTTGATGCACTTGCACAAGCAGCGCCAGCGATCCTTGCAAATTAAACTCTCCTCGGCTGCACACCTGCATCCAATTACATCTCAAACGGTGTGATCAATCTTAACTATCAGGGCCTCATCTGTGCTGCTGCACTGTAAGGATTCTGCCAGGCATATTGAAGGTTCAAGTGGATAACATGTTTCACAGTTATGAAAAAGCATGTGTGTGAGCTTCAATCAAAGACTTACAAGTGCTATGAAACTGGAACGTGAGTGAATCCGTATACTCAGCCTATTGATTTGTTCAATAAATTCTTATTTTTAAGTCCCCACATGCTTTTATCAAATGTTGATTTGATGATGCAGTATGATACACTACGTTTTATTATGGGCTTCTCATGGGGTTTGTCTCAAGTAAGTCTAACAGATGTCATCGTTGGTTGGATAACAACAATTCAAGAATAAATAGTAAAAACAATGTTAAGTGAAGATTTTTTTTAATTCACATTTGTGTCTGAATACTTTGTTTGACCTCTTCTTTCTATATTCAGGATTTTGGACCCTGTCTATTATTTGTTATCAGTTGTTGATGTCTAAAAATGCTATTACTGCTACTGATTGAATGTTAAAAGGGCTTGCAACAGCTCATGGCTGGTTAGCTGTGTCACGTAGACCTGTGAACCTTACAGTGGTTGTCTGGGTCTCTGTTGCGTCTTTCAAATATGCTGTGGAGCTAAGGAAATTTGGAGATCAGAAATACATGAATGGCTATCCATTTAAATGTTGCTTTGACTCACTTGTCGAGAGTAGCAGACATTTCTTCAGACATTTCTTATTTTCTTAGATCAAACCATGTGTTACTATAGCTTTTCTTTCAAAAAACAAAGGTCTGCCTCATGATGGTGCTAGAAGAAAAGTCAAGGAATGACAAACATTTTCAGGATTCATCTGAAGATCATGAATGTCAGAGTAGTGTCAAGTGTTTCAGTCTCGACCAAAGTGATGGACTGATCAATCAACATCCCCAGTGTCACACTGCTAGCATGGCTAAAGAATCTAAATTATGTTTGCCTCCTTAGGTTTTTTGTCAACTTCCCATCGGCCAAACAGTACTTTAGCCAGTTCCAGGACATGGAGGATCCCGATGAGATGGAGCGAAGCAGCCAGCTTCGGCACCATGCCCGCAGGGTAATGAACGCCATCAATACTGTGGTGGAGAACCTCCATGACCCAGAAAAGGTGTCGTCAGTGCTGGCTTTGGTGGGAAAGGCCCATGCCCTCAAACACAAGGTGGAACCCATGTACTTCAAGGTAATCTCAAGGAGAAATCCAATGTCTGATACTATCCGTCATTTGTTCATTATTAATTTGTGATGTTCAGGAGTTACCGGATGGTAAAATATATAATTTGAACAGTCTGCTTTTCTCTGATCGGAGATTTTCTATTTCCTGGGTTGGGTATCGTTTAAGAAAATTCTGATAACTATACGAGCATGTTTAAATTGATACTGATACCAAGAGAGCACTTCATACGATTCTTAGCATAGAAGATGTCATTGGCCTTGCAAAACATGGTACAGCTATCCACCCTGAACTTTCCTCCGTACTTTATCATTTCCCAAGTAGTTTTTTCCCCCGTATCCTTTCTAAGGATTTGGTAGCATCTCAGCATGCTGAACTGCCAGCTCCGTCAAGTACACTGCTCCTGACTTCACCACAACAAACTGTACGTAGCTGCTAACTGTAGATGCAGCAGTGGGCCATTCAAACATTGCATTAGATTGAAGAAGCTTGCAGTGATTGGCTTTGAGCATTGGTTGGATACATCTTGCTTTCTGGTTGTGACCATATGTTTGATTCAGACTATGTCCTAAAAGATTGTCAAGTTCTCTTTTTCCTGAATAGCATAGCGGCGTAGTTACCACTCCCAAAGAAATATTCTTATTACTATTTTATCACAGCAAATTCACCTGCCTATATAAATTTAATCAGGCCAGAAATTGATTTTCCTGTTTTGCTCTCATCTTTTTTATTGCAACTATTTTTATGCAGCTATTATGTATTATCTTTGTGCCTGCATGCAAAAATACATCAAATGATTATGAAGTCGAGAAATTATACTTTATTCAGGCGTGGCAAAAATAGCATAGGGAGGTTTTAAGGAGAACACATGTTTTACATTCAGTTTCTTCGTAGTTGTTCTATATAATTTTAAAAGTATAATCTGTCTCAGCTACTTTCAAGAGTAACTTACAGTAATATGGAAAATGGAAAAGTAGCTTTGAAGTCTGTTGCATCTCATTAGTGATGCTGGGTGTGATCACAGGTTGTAAACCCTCCAACAGTGTTGTCACACTGTACTGACTTAATCAGTCACTCACCAAAATGTCAGAAATAAGAATTATTGTGTATAAAAAAACATACACACATGTTAGCGCAGATCACAAGTGTAAGATATCTTATGCTATTCTAATACATATGCAAGACATTTAGGCAGGTTTCAATGTAGTCCTCAGTGCAGATGTAGAGTTAAAAGTGCTGATTACCCATGAAGGCAATAAAAGACAGAATTAGAAAAAAATCTCAAATATGTTTAAGATCCAGTGTTTGATGTAGATCATATAGCTGCTTAATTTTCAATGTGTAACTCTGATATGATTCCCCTCTTCATGTGATTGAAGAGGGGAATCATATCACTTCCTCACTTCAAGTCTTTTGAATGTCGTCTGCAGTTGGTTCATAAATGCAGCTGTGAGGAGAACACATTACTGCCATTTATGCATCCCTCCGCTGGTTTCCGATTGCCTTTAGAATACATTTGAAGATTTAATTGATCACTGTGAATAAATCATTAAATGGGTTAGTCCCACTGTGTATTCCCTGAACTCTTAACCCGATATGGGTATGCACGGGGGCGCTGCCATAATTACTTTTTATTATTTTGTGACATGATACCAGGTGGTCATACGGGGGGATGTTACGATTCCCTGCCTCCCACCGTTTATGACCACCTGTTATCACATGGAGGTCATATGGTAACAATTTAAATCATCTCTCCATGTCAACTGAGCAACTTCATCCACTAAGGAAGCTTCACAAACGTGTATCTTGTGTCGTATTTTATTCTTGATTCAGTTTGTAATGGTTTTATTGACAGACAAAAGCAAGAGTTGAAGGGGTTCCTCGTGTACTGCACTCCTACAAATGAATAATGTCATGTTTCATTGCTGCAGCTTTAATGCTACTGCTCATCTATCACATTTAAATACACATTCCCCTGTGTTTTTTTCCGCTTTCCCTTTATGCTACTACTTTTTCAGTCCCCTGTGTTCTCTCTACTTTGTCGTTTTCATTCCCTTTGTATGGCCTGTCCGCCCACTGCTTTCATGTTTTACTGTTATCATTTTCAATTCTCACCTGCCTCGCCCACTTTTCTGCAACAGCAAATTGGATTCTTTATGTTCACTGCTCTGCTCTGCTCTCACTTTACCTACTGAATCCTGCATTACTCTATATTCCTTTCAGCTGGCATTGATAGCTACATATTTCCACTCTTTTGCTCTTTCTGTCCCCAGCTCTTCTCGTTTCACCCGATGTTAATCAAGAATCTTTCTCACCTTCCTTCTTCCCAGATTTTGAGCGGTGTGATGCTGGAGGTGTTATCTGAAGATTTCCCAGAGTTCTTCACGGCAGAGGTGCAGATGGTGTGGACCAAACTGATGGGAGCGGTGTACTGGCATGTGACAGGGGCCTACACAGAGGTTGGCTGGCTCCAGGTCTCCAGCTCAGCGGTGTGAAGAGTTTGGAAGAAGAAGAAGAAGAAGAAGAAGAGGGGATAAAGGAATTCCAATTGCAAGGAGTTCTGTGAGGACGGTTTCACAGACGTGGATAAGATTCATGTGGTAATCCGCGCAACTCTGTACTTTATTTTGGTGCCATTTTGGTGCTGAGCATTTATTGCTGTGGTGTTTCTATATCATAACACAATCCAGAGATCACAACACCAAACAATGTAGCCAGGCAACATTTGATATATGAAGATTTAGCTAGTTTAAGTGGTGCTTTGGGCCTGTGCCATGGAGGGCGTCACTGCTAATGCTATCCAGTTCTTCTACTGTTTATTCTAAACAAACTGTTGCTGCCAAAAGCATCACTTCAAAACATCACTTCCTATGTGGCATGGGATCGTTCCCATTAAACAGCTACTAAGTGCTCAGAAAGGCAAATCCAAAAAGCTTTAACAAAATTGCGGATTGAGTTACTGTTCTGTTACATTCACTGATAATTGACCCTTCACTAAACTCTGTTCGCCTTAGTTACTGTTGCTAGGCCCCTCAAGCTTTTGAATCTGGCTGTCAATGATAATGGTGGCCAATGAGCAATGCAAGATTCTCAGCAAATCTTGAAACATTCCTCGATGTTCCTTGATTATTGCAGGTTTCAGTGGCTAGTTAATTAATGTTAGCTAAGTAAGTTGACCATGAAAGCGTCTTAAGTAAGCACTTGAAGGCTCCAAAACAGATATTTGCTATTTTGCTAAAAGATTAAAGCTACATATCCCAAATAAACAGAAGAGCAGTATTTTTCTTTTATTTATAGGATAGGAAGTGTGCATAATACACACTGAACTTTGTTTTTCATAACCTGTGACCACACAAAGTTACTCATGTAGTTTACTGTATGTTAACGTTGGACAGTTGTTTGACGTGGTTGGGTTTTAGTGAATGGTCAACTTGGGATGGCAGAAATATTCATTTATTTATATCAAAACGTTGCGTTGGATTATGACTTGACAGAGTTCATTTCTGTGGAAACCTAGAGCGAGAGGAGCATCTTCCAGCTCAGCTGCACAAATGAATACACCTCATGATAATTTGAAAGAGAGATGAAGAAATGTCTAGACGATTTTTAAGCTCTGAGAGGGGGGCAGTTAGTCGTTGAAGCCCTGACTATGGGACCATGGAGCTGCTGACTGTTAATAGATTCTCTTTGTGTCCTACTACAGTATATCCTCATATACAGGGGACATAAGCCCCTTTCTCTCTCTATTGATGCATTGCGTGCTCTTAATGTCTTGTTTAACTTTACAGAGGTGTTGTCTGTATTAGTGTACAGTGGGCAAGTGTGCATACTCTTCTGCCTTTGTTTACAACTCATTGGCACGTCGATCTCTCAACGTGTTAAAGAGGGCTGTTTTTTCTTTGCTAAAAGTCTCAGACTAGCGGCAATGCTTTTTTTTTTTTTTGCCCACAACTTTCATTACAACATTGTGAAAGTAAGATGGAAACTATCAGCAGGTGGACGCAATCAGCAGCTACACGTACACAACCCCACACAGACACGCTATAAGACCTCCCCTACACTAATATTTACAGGACTGTCAGTTAGTTTACGTCTTCAAAACCCCATCAGAGAGACGTGCTCCATTAAGAGCTTTAAAAAGTCGCTCCGGAGGTCTACGAAAAAACATTTCAGGTTTAGAAGTGCCGTCGGTCGGTTTCCTTATATCTCTGACCAGCTGAACACAGGTTTTTCCCTCACAGTTTCTCTCTAAACTCGTGCAGACACCATGTTCAGTTTGTTAAGTCCTCAAACATGCCACATGCTGTCAAACTAACTTTCATTACCTCACTTCACCTCATCTTCTTTCTCACCTGCACTTCAGCAATCACAGTCACTGGACTGTGTGCACTCCCGCTCACAGTCCCCATCTGCAAGCCTCTCTCTAGTCAATTCCCAAACATACACGGCAAATCTGTTTAGGATGGACATTTGATCCAATCTTCAGTTTGCATCTGCTCCAGTGACGTCCTATATCTCCCATCTGACCCCCCTTGGCATCGGCATCTGGCATTAATGAGGAAGTAATGAGTCTCCTCTCCTCCTCATTTGGTCATTCATCTACTGTAACTTTCCATTGCCTCCGTTAGGACCGCGTCACTGAGAACAAAAACAATTATGACTGGACAGATGGTCTTAACCATTCACAACAATGCTTTCTAGAAATCTCTTTCATAGATTCATACATCATCATTAGGGAAATGAGTTCAGCACAGTTGCACTTGAGAAAAAATATCAGAAATAAAAACATTTATCTAATGTTTTAAGTGGCTTCCTTTACGCGTCATGCCTTGCGTTAGACCTTGCGTCTAAAGTTTATCTAACGTGCCACACAAAATGCCCCTTGTAAATTTACTGAATTCATATCAGCCAGGAAGAATATTGGGGAAACTAAAAGAAAAAAAAAAATATGGCAAAAAGATTTTTATACTTGGCTGAGATGGGGAATTTGTCATATCAAAGGGGAAACAATTATTTTATTTGATATAAGATAATTTAATCAGTGCTCTTGAAATAACTGAAGCAAAACAACCAGAGACACTCTGGCTTTAGTGTCTGTAAAACCAAGCCATTGCAAGACAAGTTTCCCAAGAATTCTCATTAACCGAGTTCCTTTTCAAGTTGAACTGGAGAGTGGTAAGCCTGTGTCACACAGTGATACGTCAGACAAGTGGATAAAAATACACACAACAGTCAAACAACTCTCAAGGTAAACTATTTCCACTTTGGCTAAAATAGCTCTGGAGGCAATAAAGCTCTTGTCAGTCATAAATGATCTTTTTTCAAAATACACACCCGGCCCATTCTTTGCTCAACTTCTGACGTCAGCATCCCTCTGAGGTCAGACCTCAAACAGCTTGAGGTTCAGGAATATTTTTGTTCAGCTGGATCCCCTGACATCCCCCTGACATCTTGTTTATTAAACACTGTGTGGTGTGAAACCTATCTGCAAACACACACGCACGCACACACATGCACACACACTCGTGCACACACAGACGTTTGAGATGTACTGTTGCTCTTGCTAAGCTGATTTTTCGTCCGTCTTCGTCTATATGCAGCATGTTCCTCGTCACACTATAAACACACACGCGCAATTATGTGCAAACACATCCCGATGACTCGCTTAGTTGCTTTATTTATCACATATATTTATTTATTTATATATTTTTTAATACTTACACACACACACATATGGTCTTGCATTAAATTGGCCCGAGTCGGGCATGTCCTTGCATGCCAAGTGTACTACAGCAGCACTTCATCCAAAATATATTTTCAGTCATTTTAAGATGAAAATGAGACAAACTTTCCTTCACTCATTATTACATTTCACACGTTCATTCTCTTTCACCAAATAAGGGCATCACAGCATATGTGGACCAATGTGTTTTTGGTGTGAAATGTTTCTGTCTATCAGTTGAAAAGTTAGGACTTTATATTTTTCTAAATATATCTAAGAGAAGGATTCTATGTATTTGAATACTGTACATGAATATGTCATTGTATACTGCGTTGTTGGTGCGAGCGAGTGCAGTTGCTTTGTAGTGTTTTGAGCATGTTTGCACAGCCTACCACAGACTTGTACCTTCGCCAAACCGGTGAAAATGAATCATGATCATCAATAAAATGTACTTGTAAATTTGTCTCTGTCCATTTTTTTTATTTCATTATTATTATTTTCCTATGAATATAGATTTGATAGATGATTCAGGTGACTTCAGGCTAATTCTAGTTTTCACTAGATACAGCCAATAAGTAGGCTAGAAGATGACATTAACATGCAAATACAAATTAATCAGAAATATCATATATGGTAAAATGATGAGCACACAATTTATATATAAAAAAAGTTGTTTCAAATTCAGTTGGCTGTTTGATGCGACTGTTTGTCCGTGCTCACCAGAAAATGTTACATCCAGGTTACATCACCTGGAAAGAAAAAAAATATATTTGCATTTACACATTTTGCTCACATTTATATCCAGAATGACTTCAAACGGTGGCAAAAGTAGATCAAAGCACCTCAAAATTTAAATTTCATTACAGTGATTGGGTTAAAATGAGTCGACAAAATGAGTCAACACTAACACAACACTACATGTGTCTATGTTTGAGTACAGCAAAGAATTTAAAGTGAGGTTGAAGTCAAACATTAAAACTTTGTGTGTAAGAAAATAAAAACTGTAATGACACTGCAGCTATTACATGACATACAGATAATTTCTTCTCAATTTAGTTTTTTGTACTTGTACCATATATACCTTGTACTCCATACATGGGAGAAAGATGTGAACTTAAAGAGTAAGGGGGTAACAACAATAATATAAAGAATTTATACTGGAGGTATATATATTCTAATAATACAGGATTCTGTGTGACCCACTGAACACAGAAAATTACTCTTGTTTTCGGAGCATTACGCCTTGTAAGACGTAATCTGAAGCGTCACCAAAGTTTTAAGCCTGAACTGAGCTGAACCGAGTGTTGCAGATATGTTTAGTACTTAAAAATGAAAATAAATGGTGCTTCTCCTTGGGAGGTCTGGATGGTTGATAATCTAACAGCAGACCAAAAATGTATTTCAGCTCTGAACCATCCAGTGCTTTATTTATGAATAGCATTTTAAAAGTAGTTCTTTGTGACACATGAAGCTGGTGCAAATATCTGAGGCCTGGTGTGATATGTTCCAGTTTCTTGTATTACCGAGGACTCTGGCACCAGGAACTGAGGAAAACTGATTTTCTTGTATGTATTCTTTTGGTTAAAATGATTTTGCTCTTTTAGGACGGATCAGCGTGTGTTTTTTTTTTCTTTATGTCTTTCCAGTCTAATTCTGTTTTTTACGTTTCTTTTTTTATTTCCTCAGCCAAAGGTGGACTTGACCCAGAATACCCGACACAGCACATATCTCCTGCCTGCAGGTAGTTACTGCACATACTCTACTTGCCAGTCCCACTGTTTCAGGAACAAAAGATAATTAAATGGAATGAGATGTTAATGTTCTTAATCAATGATTAATGGATTGCCTGTTCGCTGTTTGCCGCTCCAGGCGAGACTCTATCTAAAGCTCCAGTGGGAGGTTCACGGAGGGAGGAAGACACTCATTTTTCAAATCCATACAGTAATTTATTCAAACCATACATCCGACCATCAAAGACGACTTTCTGAATGCAGGGAGGGTGTTTTAGAGTCTTTAATGTTTTTGTCTAGCTTTCATAAAAGCAGCTCACACATGTCGTAGAGAAATCACAGTTATTTAGGATTTCAGCATTTTAATGGTTGGGTTACAAATGTACTGTTGCCTAAAGGAATCAATATGAAATCCAGGACATCAATTTTACCTTCTTGCTGTGTGGCTATATGAGTACAGGAGAAGGTAAATCAGGTAAACAACAGAATGCAAGACAGAAAATAGAGTAATAGAGTGTCTCCATCGTACAGCGTGGTCGACAGGACACTGACTCGTCACCATGGCGACACATTTTCCCCCTGCCAGGTATTGTGATTTCCATAGAGCAGTGGTAACATGGAATTGATGCACAAACACACCTGGACAAACTTAAGTCTCTGAAAATGCATAAATTAACTATAAGCGAACTCTGAGAAGCACATCAGGCTCCATTACTCAGAGACTATTAAAATTATGAGGGGGAGATCTATCTTGGCATATTCTTCAGCTACTTGGGCTTTTAGGTGCATTGACATTTATCATTTAATCATGTGCGCATGCAGACACACAGCTGTCTCTGTCAGCAGGTCATTATTCAGATTAACCAGCTCATCTAAATATAAACCGATAGAGATTCACAAGCTTTTTATCACTGGTGTTTTAGTACAGACGGTGCGCAGGTAGCACTAGTATGTAGACTGTTTGAGATCATTACTGTGATTCCATCAAGGCATGAATTTCTACTGTAATGAAGCTACGTTGAACAATTTGAATACAATTCCTGCAAATTAGGAACCCAGGCACTAACCGCTCAAAACACTTGCCTCAATAAATCCCTTAATTCTTTCAGTCAAACAAACCCCGGGCACGTCTAAGCCGGCCAGCAGGTCATCACAAATAACAGCTCTGTGACATTTATACCCCTGATTTTAAGGTATTGGTGAGTCTGTGCAGCTCTTCATCAACACAAAACTTGAGAGGAGGCCTGAAGAATTTTCCAATTAGAAGGCATGAGCTGGTCTCAAAGCTGCAGATGAGATGCACAGCCACATTGCCGCAACTTGACATTCCTGACAGCCACTTGTGTGAACTTCCTTCTGTCGGCCGTCCGTGCACCAGAGGTTTCATGACAGAGCAGTGACAGCAGAGTCACAGATGCCGTTGCGGGGAATGTCATCGCTGGCTTGAGAATATCCACATCCTGCTGTCTGCAAGAAATATAACTTCAGCCTAATGAGACAGAAAATGGCGAGGCTTAGGGTTTGATTTGTGTGTGTGTGTGTGTGTGTGTGTGTGTGTGTGTGTGTGTGTGTGTGTGTGTGTGTTCATTTTGTGTGTATTTAGAGCCTTTCTCTGTCTTGGAGCCATCCTCATTACGTTGCCAGGTTGTTGTTGATCCACTTAACAAAGGTCATCATGCACCAGTGGCTGAATGAGATACAGCTTTTAATGTGGCATGAAATCCTGAATTATTCTCAGATTTACAACATTGTAAGAGTGCAAATAAGCAGCACGTGAGCAATTCATGGTGTCCAGAGGATGAACCTTAATGTATTTAATTACATCACGTTTTCAGTTATCCTGTGAAAATATCACAACGTTTCCAGACAGAACATGCGGTGAGGTGACGTGAGGTGTCCATATTTGTTTGTCTTTCAGGCATTCCCGTATTTTTTGAAAACATTGATCTTTTAATGAAATCAGAGCGTTTCAGTCATAATTAGACTTGGTTATTGACATGTACGGTATTTAGTCAGACACTAAATCGATAGATATGATAACTAGGGCTGTGTAGCACATCAGAGAGTCTGACAAGAACTTTAGTTAGACTAAGAATATATAAAACTAGGTGGATGATCAGGGGAATAAGGTGCAGGTGTACAGGCAGGTGATGACTAGGTGACTGGGGAAGAGCAGGAAACTTGGCGAGCAGTGACAGCATGACAAGGTCTGACATAACAGGAAATGTTACAACAGGGAGATATGGAACAAGATGCAAAAATATCTAAGATGTTAAAAGAAAATAGCCCCGTGCTTTTCTTTGGAGATTATTCAGTAAATATCTGAATCATGTGCAACAAATGCGCACTCATCATAACACAGCTTAGGTGTGCAGCAGTGCTGTGCCTCTGTAATGCACCATGTCATCTTTTCTAATCTGGGATTGACTAATCCCCCTATGTTCCCGATCCAACCAGGGAGTGTGAGAGAAAGAGAGACAAACAGAGCTGCGGTGAGTGGACTCACCATGCATGGTTCATGTTGACCGTGCTGTCTCTTTGGCTGCAGGGTGGTGGGCTTTGGGGACCATGTGCACTACCATCATGCTTCTCTCCACTCTGGCTCTAGTGCTGCGCCAGCATTTCACCGGCCGACCCAAGACGTAAGTTGTTCTTGTTGTTGAAAACCTTTACATAAGCAGGACGGGGCTTTGTCATAAAATGAGTTAAAGTAGTTAGAATGTCTAAAACCTGGAAATCAGGACCCTTGAGGAAACCCTAATAACAGAGCTATAGACTTGAGCTGGAGACTTGACTCAAACTTACTGGAATGTTTTGATATGGAAATATTAATACCATCACTTATTATGATTAAAGGATTGTTACTGAAGTCCTAAGTCATATACTAACATGGCTGAAATTTAGAAATCGGTGGCATGTTTTTCTGAGTCACCAGCCAAAGTCATGTTATTTCTCCTGACATTATGTGGTCTTGCTCAGCGGTTTCTCTTCAGTTGCAACCAGCAACTCTGTATGTTGTTCTTGTTCTTGTTTGGTCAGTCTGCAAAGATCTCACCACCTTTTTGCCTTTTTACCACCCTAGGAGGCTGAAATTTTCCAAGAAGCTCAAGCGTTTGTGTGCATGAATGTGTGGAAGTACATGGATGCAGCTGTCATGGATGTACACTTTCTTTTAGTTTATTTATTTTTTGTCATACAGGGATTGTGAAGAAGAAACAGGGCAGAGAGAGGGTTACGACATGCAACAAAGGTCACTGGCTGCAATTGAACCATATTGTGGTTATGTGGTGGACACTGTAACCTTTCAGATACCAAGATGCTCTAAGTGCTTTATATCTTCATGCCCTTGCAAAAAAAACATTACGGAAGACATGACCTTATTGTCCCTGGCGACTACCAATCTTCCCTTGGTCTGTTAGTCATTTCAGAGAGAGAGAGAGGCACAGAGTTTATATAAACACTGAAGAATGGATCTAGATAGGAACTTTAGGACGAAAATGATGATGACGAAATGATGAGGACGCAATCCACAACTATACCGCTAGATGTCTCTAGATTCTACCTACTGGTCCTTTAATTCAGTGGTAATCCAAATTTCAGATGTGTTTAAAAGCATCTTTTTGTAATCTCAGGAAAACAACCTTTTCTGTATTTAAATTCTTTCATAATTTCAAGAAAACAAAATCTTTGCTCATTTCGTCTCTGGCCTTATATATCGATGTCATAACCAGCATTTACAAACATCCATGTACCTTCTCCCTGGTCCAGTTATCACCACTCAGAAACTGGACCTTTAGGTGGAAAGCTTTACATTTAACTCTTTAATTCATCTTTAAATACAGCAGCATGGTTTTGCTTTCTCCGGGTGCTGCAGGATGTGCCGGCATCTTCGTAATGTTTGAGAATAAATTGTTTTAGATGTCATCATCCTCGGTTTGTCAGATATTGATCTCTCCACACAATTATGTGTAATGATGTGCTGCGCCTCAGTTGGAGATCCATGGCTAATGCCAGACCATGACAAAGTATAGATCACTACATGAGTCATTTTCCAAGAGCCCTTCTTACCTTCAAACACTCGACCCCCGGGCAGGGTCTGTCCTTGGACCTTTTCCTCATTAGAACATTCAACATCTATGGTCAGATAAAGCAATTATGTGGTGTGAATAACACCGCGGTTCGGGGCTTGAATTGATTCCAAGGTGACTGCATGCTGGGAAACGAGCGCTGATTATTGTGAAATGTTTTTGTCTTTCCCAGTTAGTCGGCCTCGTTGTGACTGTTTTGTCACTGGAGGGAATCTCCGACAGCTGAATACTATTCTGAACTGACTAGGTTACTGATTGCAAATGGCAAGATGATTATGTCGAAAGCTGCACTAACACTGACAGGCTCAACGAGCTGATTCTGGGTTAAGATGCCCTTTGAGAAGATTGCTTGACATACATTTCTGTTCCAGACGTGTCTTGAATGTGACATTTCAGCAGTAATTTCATATAATACTTATAATTCCATGCATTATACATTAGATGTGACAGACGTAGACAAATGCAATGCCAGATTCAAACTAGTAATAACCACCCTTTTGTTTTGACATTCAATTAAATAAACAGATAACAATAAAAACTATACTGTATTCAGTTACTGAGTGGACGAACAATAAATGAAACAAGGAAAAAGGTTTGAAATTTGAGGATTTGTTTGATATATCAGTAAGGAATTGACCCTGTTGTCTTTTAATGGAGCTATCTAATGTTTTGCACTGGTTAAATATACATTGAGGAAACATATTGCAGTCCAGACATACAGTACTGTATCTGTAATATGTTTACGGTTCCTCCTGAATAAATAGGCTAAATATGCAAAACCGGTGTTGCATATTTTCGGCTTCAAAGCAGCGCTTTGGAAATCTATGGTGGCGTCACTCAGGCTCTGTCCATTCTTTATACTGTCACTGGTCTGCACACAGTTTTGGTGTTATAAGGATTACTTGGCCTGATATTGTGTTTTTGATGCAATGCTTGATAGTTTAAAGCTGGGGCAGGCCCACAAGTTGAACAGCAGCGGAAGGAGAAAATTACCCTATGAAGCGTCGTCCCTCAACGTGAGCCACACTAAAAGTCTAGTCCCTCTCACCATAACTTGTCTTCTCAAAGCCGGCCCTCCAGCACTCCACGCCCGAGGGGCAGGGCGCTCTAGGCTTTAGAGGCAGCAGCAAAGCTGTCTAACAGTGGGATGAGATAATGTCATAACATACTTTTTGACTGCCTCGGCAACACTCTGCTTTGGTCGTAAGCGACAAGAGACAGCCAGATTTCTGTGATGCTTTATGCCAGTGAAAAACCACACAGCTTAGCACACACACCACACACACACGCCAGTGTCTCTGCTCAAAAGTTATTCCCCGCTGTTTGTCATCATGCCACTTGTCGATATGAGTGCCATGGTATCAAAGCCCAGAGCTCCGTGTGAAGTCAGGAGTTCACACACAACGCTGTTGTAGGCAAAAGAGCAAATGGGAAATGATCACAAGTTTCAGGATTTTGAATCAGGCTTTCACTAGTGCTGACAAAGCACTGAAACTAAATGTAGAGAGAGGTCTCGGTATTTGAGACTAGGCTAGGCTAACTAAACACAAAGTAGAGCTCAGCTCCGCTTTACAAGCTACAGTAATAAAATGAATATTGTTCCAGACAGTGAAAGTGTAAAGTAAATCTCCTTAAAATATGATCATTTAAATCATTAGTAGAAGAGATGGCAAAGGAAAAATTAGTCACTTTTTTCATACTGACCCAACTCATTATAATCTTGGTCTGTGGTTCTAACACTCAGTTCTGCCTATTTTTATTTTTATTTTAAAGATATTTTGTGGCCTTCATTTGACAGAGACTGCTTGCAGAGCCACCCTGGGTTGCCGCGGTAAAGGCTGAGCCTTCGTACACGGGGCGGTTGTTCTACCAACTGAGCTAAATGATGCCGTTCTGCCTATTCTGACCGCTCCTTCACCTCCATCTCTTCCTTCTTTCAGCTTTCCAAAAGACTCCTCCTCGGAGGAGGAGGCACCCTGTGTGCAGAGCAGCAAGGGGAACTGAGGCACACTCAGCCTCAGGTAAACAAATACACTGCTTTTTGTGTGCATGTGTGTGTCTCCATTCCTGCATGGCCACAATCCACAGCTTTGTTCAACAAACCAGTCAGAGGCGCAATCCGTTCTTTGTTCCTTTTCAGTGCGAAACAATTGTGATTATGTCGTTTTACCTTTCGCTTGGCAGGATCTGTGTCTAATCAAACACATGTCAATTTTTTGTTTCTACTCTGGTCCGGTGTTGCTCTTGTCTGGTGAATAACTAGAGCCAATCAGAGTCTTTGTGAACAGGATTAAAATGTCTGACTGCACCAGCAGTTTAATCATCACCCTGAGTCCGTGCTTACGAGTTAACCAACATGTAGTTAACCTTTTGACATTTTCTCAAGAGTCTTTAATAAACCATCTTGGGGGCAGATGTATAAGAATCTTAATATGCCAAGCAATTTATTTAAAGATGAAGCTAATTACAGCAGTCTTTCCCTGTTGTCTTAGTGACAGAAAATGAGTAGTAAGCCTGTTGTCATTTTTATTGCGCCCTCATTTCATTCTGGGCAACAATAACAAATCTTTGTATGTAGAGTTTATCCTGTAATATACTGAATTACCAGTTTATTAGATATATCTGTAGCTAACTAAAGTGGCACTGGAATGGCTAAAAAGCTGCTTATGTAATGCTGAAACCACATTTAGCCCAAAGCATGAATTTGTTTGGTCTCATATATATAAGCATCATTGAAAGATCAGACTCAATGGATATATGTAACCTGTGCGCGTCACACTGGTGTCCTCTAATGCAAGCTGAAAACATTTTCCATTAATCATAAACACTGTGAGTGAAAGATATATATTATGTATAATACTGGGACTGTATTGTGTCCTCACCATCTACACTGCAACCCAATAGCTTACTGGCAGAATAGTTTCAATCCTGCTCAATGTTACCACCCGGTTTGCTTTTGTGTTGAGGAGGATCAGTTTCTAGAATCAGGTTACGTTGTGGGAAACCGTGTTGGACACTTGAAGGGTGGAAGTGGTCAGTGCAGCGGCCCAGCGCACTAGCTTGCTGGCACACTTTGTGGACAGGGACATCATGGCTAGAAGGGGAGACAGCTGGGCCACGGACACATGTTTTCCAGAGCACTGGAGGGATGTGCGACACTGGAGCATTGAGAAGCGGCAAAGCCACAGAGTAAGACCGTCTCTAACCTCTGAGCCGGTCCTGTCCTGCTCATTCTCTCTCTGTCTACATAACATAAACATTTTAGGGAAAAGTGTTCCTGCTGCAGGTCTTGCACATTTAACTGTGAACAGATTTTTTTTGTTGTTGTTTTTCAGTGCAGTCAATAGTGATTTAGACAGTCAGTTGTGTGTCCTAGGTACTATGCCTCTAATTGGCCATCAGATTAATTGGTGCTCCTTTACTTGCCTAAACCTAAACTGCAGTGTCTGTGTAATAGATCTATCAATTGTATGTTTTACAAGAATGAAAATGAATTTTCTTCACGGTGAGTCTCATCACTTCTGGAGTTGCAACAATACATTTAGCCACAGGGATCAATAAAGTTTCATTTTCAGAAACACCATGCAATGAATTTAGTGTCCATACGTAGTGTATGTATATATGTAATGTTCGTGTATCTGTGTGTCCTTCATATAAACATCACAATTCGAATCACTATATTTTTTACTGGCTTTACTTGTCTTGTATCTCCTTAACGCTTTTTAATAGAGTTGATATTAAACCGACACAAATCTGTATCAATTAACATATTAATTAGCTTACTTAGTGAACTCATTAACACAGGCGTATTGTCTGTCATCATGAAGCACCATTACACCATGCTGTGCTCCCAGTAAATAACAAACAAAGAGAAGGACAAATCTGCCTGTCGGCACAGACCAGTCTCCAGCTGTGAGACAATCTTTAATTTATCCGTGAAGTAACTATCCAAAATAACTTAATAACTACCCACCCGAGTGCCTGACAGACGGCAATCATGTTAATCATAAGATGGCTACTGCATGTGTTTCCAAATAGACCCAAAGCCATTACTGCAATTATTGCCTGCTTGGAAAATTTAGATTTTGACTGCCTATTTAAAGACGGTAGAGAACTAGTTTGTGACTGTGGACTTCTGGGGGCATTCAACCCTGCAACCTAAAAATACACAAACCCCACCACTAGATTAAGGGGGAGATTCGTGGGTTTATTCAATTATTCAATAAAAATATATGTCATCCCAAAAAATGCTGCCAAACTCTCACGCCAATTTGTTACTTTCCATTTACCCCCTCTTTGCTTCCTCTCTTTCTTCCACACAGTTGTGGGTTTTAGATGTGGAAGGTGTCCTCAGGTCCATGGCAAGACAGCTGGTGAGTTCATCCAAGTCCTTGTTGTTTAAAACACACTGAATGCGTTAATCTGACTGGATAGATGAGGTAGTTTTTGAATGTAGTCATTTATAGCTTAATGTGGGCAATGGAGTGTACTAACGTATCTTCTCCTGTTCCCAGAATGCTTCTCTGGAGAAATATCCTCGTTGTAAAAGTGGAAACAGCCCAGAATGTAGCCCTCCATCTTTGAACCACTGCAGGTCTCTCTCCAGTCAACCATCGGATCCATAGAGGTGGCTCTAGAAGTATTTGTAGGCAGAACAGACAAGTGTTAAGCCACTGATTGTTCTGGTACCTGTCTGATTTTTCAACAAAATAGGCACCTACAGAAATGTGGCTTTGTGTCATGAGCAGTAAAATTACAACATATTTGTCAGAACCCGGTTGTTGTTTTTTTCCTTTTTTTTTTTTTTTTTTTGCAAACTTGGCTGCTTCAATCACTCATGCGATGATCACTTCTCTTAAGCTGTTGTTTGACATTCAGGAGAGGAAAGTAATTTCACACCCTACTGTATCATTACTTTGTCCCATGAGCGATGAAAAGTAATTTCCAACTTGTGCTCCTCTGGAATGAATGCTAACATTTTGTCTGCTTCTTGCTGCCAGACCAGAAATAAACAAATATTTTCTGTGATGTACGCGGCCAGTTGCCTTTTTATTTAAAGCGAGATCCATACCTACACTGTCAAAAACACACCATCACTTATTCTTTTACGTTGTTTTACTATCTGCACAGGGATTCTCATGCATGCACGTTAAATAATGACTAAATCTTATACAGTAACAATTTAGCCCTACAAATGTAGGAGATTAATGCTGTTTTTCCACGTTGTACGAGCTGCTGGACCATTTCCTTTGCAGACAAATGAGATCTAGTTATTTCCTGCCTGATTACATAAATGATTGAATCCTTGTTGATATTAAGGTTGTTTTCCTGTTTGTTGTCCTGGGGACACCGGTGTGCATTCAATTTACATTCCACTGGGACCAACAAGCTCGAGAGTTATTTTTGAGAAGGGACCAAAACTACCACTGTGACAGGAATACGAGTGTTATGCATCTATCCTATTGCGAACTCTATTATCGTAAAAGTCTGTTTTCCTATGTGACAGCGCTGTACCGAATCCCTCCAGCTATAATACAATACTGGCGGGAGCCGGGGAAACTAATGTGCCTAATATGTCCCCAGGAACATCGCCTATGCCAAGCATGCACTCTAAATCCGCCTGTGTAATCAAGGAGGTACAGTATAGGACGCGAAAATCTACTGATAGTGGCGGCAGCACTTCCATATCTCGTTGTTGCCTCCTGCCTTGATGAGCCTATCTGACTCAAATTACAAGGTGAAAGCGCGGCTTTTGTGCGCCCTGTAAAGTAGAGCAGCTTGAGTAATGAGCGTGATCTTCCTGCATACTCTGGCAGACCATGGGAGTTAATCTAATGATGCTGTAGAAAGCCATGGTTCCTAATGGCCTCAGAGAGAGAAGGAAGGAAGGTATGGGGACAGAGAGAGTCTAATACACAGCCCCTGTTTCTTTCCCAATCACTGGGGCCTCACGCTTGTGCTAATCATCACTGCACTAGACTTTGAGATTGAATTTAGAAGGACGCCCAGAGCAAAGACCAGGAAGAATCGAGGGAAGAGAAGTGAACTTATTAGCTTGGGAGAAGCTGATTATAGCCGTGATCTTAATGTCGGCAATAGAAGGGTGCAGTTCATTTAGACATTACGTCAATATTCATCGTAAGTAAGTCAATACCAAGTGACCCATTTTTTTTTAGTTATCTGTCATGAGTCATATCAGCTTACGGGCATTTTTTTAAATATATGTGTACATGTTTTTATACCGTAAAGCAGTGGTCAGCAATTAAGTTCAACCTCAGATCAGTATTTTCAGCGTTGTTTACTGGGAAGCCATGCAGGCATGGTGGACAGCATAGGCCTGAATGTGTTTAGTATGTTTTGTTTCTTTTATTTATACATGTTTGCTTTAGGTTCCCAAACGTCAGCGTCATATCTTTATGATTACCTCTAATTTAGTGACATATGTGACCGTGAGATAATTAATGAACTGATGATCCGTTTAGTCTTCACATAATCCTGCTCCAGTGGGAATTAATAATACATTGCACCCTCCTTCATTCAGTATATTTGAACTTAAAGCTGTACATAGGGATTACTTCAAGTAATCTTGATGTAATATCCAGTAATTGAATTCAATGAATTAAATGTACATTTTGTCTTGATCAGTGAATATGTCATCAGAACTTAGCTTTACTGGAGGAAGACCAAAATGTTGTCATATCCGTGCAGATTTAAAGAGACGAGAGGGGAGAAGATGTTTTTTTTTTTTTTTTTGTAACACCTCTCCCGCTCTCTGTTGCTTGAAAATATAAGTGTTTCTGTGGTAATCCACACAAGTAACACGAATGCCTGATAATCAGCTGAAGGTTGATACAGCGAGCAGCAGCCTCCTGCAGCTAGAGCAAAAGTCTGATAAGATGCCACTCACAGGCAATTAGCACCCAGCAACAATAACGATCCTTCAAACGCTCAGACACACACACACACACACACACATGGAAACGCCTACACGCACTTGCGCTCTCCCTTTCTCCCTCTACTATTTTATAGGTTGTGGTTTTGTCAGGGGGCTTGAGTGGGTTGAAGAGGTTGAGAGAATAGCAAGGTGTTCCCTCTACCTGCATGATATGTTTGCTCTCTTCTCTCAGTGCCACTTCAGGAAATGGGCGGCAATATATAGAGGAGTTGCCATAAGTAGGTCACGTATAAGCATCATGAGGGCTGACCCTGTGCTTGACACTGTGATGTGGGAAATGAGATGATGGAGGATCATTGCTCTACATGTCATACACCCTATTTAAGATTTTGATAACGAGTGAGACTCTTTAGAGCGTGATCGTGTTCTAATGAGTCATCCCAACATGACACCCATGGAGTGCAGAAACGTGTGGACACAGGGATCCGGTTCAGAAATGTTCAGGCTTTTTTGTTTCAATCTGACAGTGTACATGCAGCGATGTGACCGCCGTATGCCAACAGATTACACCATCTACAGCACACACACATGACTGCATCTCAGTGGACGCACATGTAAGTGATGCCCACTGGCCACGATATTCATATGCATTTCTGAAAGAACGCTGCGTTTCTAGCATTACATGGACGTCCTCTAATCGAGTCAGGCAAGTCGGTTCAGTCATTTTGCAAGAATGCATATCACCCCCTGTGAAGCACACGCATCATGCTAATCCAGCAGCCGTCCTCCACAAACATGCTCCCATAGCTGAACATCTAGAGAATGGAGGTGACCCGATAAACCACATATAATGAGGAGTGATTCCCCCCCGCTGCAGCAGGAGAGGCCTGGGCTTTTCCCCTGCCTCTTCTTCTTGGCATATCTTCAGTTCATTGAGTGACTCAGCCATTGGGATGCTCCATGGCTGCTGGGTGACAGCTGAGGAAGAGTTTGATTAAAGGTGACCTGGTGGATGCTGTAAGATGCTTCTGCTGTCCTTGGGATGCTAGACCTTTGTGTTGGTTGTATATGGTGCAATTGGCGTGCTAAAACAATTATTAGCTCGATTTGAAGCAATCGAGGATGAATTACTTGACAGACTGAAAATGAATTAGCATCCTTTACTTTACTGTAAGTCATTTATTCATTGGTTCCAGTATCTCAAATGTGAACATTTGGTTGTTTTCTTTAATAAAGTTAAAGAAAATTTCTTATAGTTTGTTTTGGGACTGTTGGTTGGCCAAAACAAGCAATGTGAATATGTACTTCTAGGATCTGGGGAAGTATGATGGGCATGTTTTAACTATTTTCATTATGTTTGAATTTCCCTTAATCGATGAAGAAATACAAAAAGCAGAGATAGACAGTAGTTGCTTCCTGGAGCCTTGACATCACTGTGACATTGCCAGGCAACCAGCAAAACATAACCAGAAGTGCTTCTATAGATAATAATATTTCAGGAGTGCTAAACAGAATTAATGTATTATGGAAAGAGACTAGTGGGAGTGTGAAGCAGCACAAAGCTGAAGAAAGCCCAAATATAATCCGATTTATTTCGACTACTAAACATCAAGTTTTCCATTTATATTTCTCCATAAGAAGCCTTAAGGGGTGAAAAAGCTGATTGTCTGTACTGACAGTATCTCATATATTCTGTAACGGCTTGTTCCGAGTCTAAATTGAAGATATATGATGTTTGGATTGAGAGAAATAATCAAACAAACCCAAGGCTCTAGGTTTGTTGACCCTCTGTTTTTTCTTTACAGACACAAGGTTCAGTATTTCATTGCTATTTCATAGTCATAGTGATATGAATTTGCTTTGGTAAGGTCAGCACATCACATAAGCTTATGATAACTGACTACTTACTTACTCACAGTGCTGGTATGATGTGCAATGCATCCAGGCTTTCATATTTTGTCATCAGTGCCACTATAAAATCCATTACTGGCAGCATAATCTATCTTCATCATCGCATCAGCGATGCGTCTGAAGAGTACGTCGCTTTGAGGAAATAACAAAGAAACCTGACTTTTCCTTGGTCAAATCAAAGTCACTCTTGCATTGTTGTTTTGCTCCAGGCGAAGGCACACGATCCGCAGAGAGGGGAAGGGGAGTGGTAGGAGGAGGAAGTAAGCATATATGCAGATGGGAATTAGTGGTCCCAGTAAACACCTGGAGCCAGAGGGGAAACAAAATGATCTTATTCACATGCAAGTCTTGTCCCTGCAGAATATACCGCTGCAAAAAAAACGCACAGCATTTCATCCACTTCACACCAGAACATAGGTAGGCATCACCTTAATTCCTTCTTTGGCTGCGAATGCAGCTTTTGCCCAAAAGCCATTCAGGCTTTACTTGAACATGAACATATTACGTAATTTGCTGCATCGGGAGAAAACGCCTCACAAAAACGTGCATGTTTCTTCAGCGTGAGATCATTATACACGCTATGGGCTTCACAACAAAAGAGGCCTTTCATTTCAAACTGCAGGGTAGATGCTGATTTCCTAAAAGCTATTGATTGAAAATGGCACAGCTGAGGAGCGGGAGAGGAGCCATGAATGGAGACAGTGGATTCTCACTTCCACCGCTCTCCAGCTGTGAGCTCTATTGCTGCCTGCCCTTGATGGGGGGGAGAGAGGGCCGTCCTTGCATATGGTGTTTTTCATGCCGTTTAAGACAAAGTAGATGACACTCCCATATGCGCTTGAGAGTATAGTTTTAAGAGGTTTCATCTCAGAAGGGGCGATGGAAATAAACTATGTTTTCACTGCATACTTTCTGCACACATGCCCCAGTTTGCACTAATTGCCATCACTGGCATTCCTCGCCATCTGGTTTCATCTCCTGAACATTAAACCAGTGTAACAAGCTTAATAACTGATAAGCAGCCATTATCTGTTGTTAGGGGCAATGCAGTGCAGATGTCAACTTAGTGCATATCAATAGAGTCGATACATTAACCTAATTATTGCTTATATAACACACAACTCACTGAGACTGCCTCTACCCTATCACCAGCCCACACCCCCACCCCACGCACACTCTGACAGATAACTGAGTGGGAGGCAGCAATGTCATATACCTCAGCATTTAGTTAGCATTGGCATCCAACATGACAGATTCCCCGTCTGGGTCACTTAGTACTGATGGCTTGCAGAAAGGGTTTGCCTGTCTGCACGGCTCTCCTTCACTTGCCCCTTAATTCTGCTCTGTTTCTTCACATGCCCACCCCCCTTTGTCAAGGCGCTGCCATAATTATATAAGAGCTATGCAAACCTGTCTCTTGCTGGCAAACAATGAAACATTTTCGAGCCCCGAAATGATGAAGTTTAATGGTGGTAACCATGAGAGATATGCAGCCGCAGATTGTGAAATTCATCATTTAAAACGAATAAAGTTGTCGCTGCCAGGATGCTACTGTATGTGGCGCGTCATCATTTGTGTATAACTTCATGCTAAATCATTCCCAGTTCTCTGTAGATTAGCTACTGTGAAAACTGAAAATGCAATTTAAGAAAAAAAAAAGTGTTATCATTTGTTTTTCAGATGGCGTCAGAGGAGAAGTTATCGTTTGTAAAGAAATGTGCGACCTCAGATCCTTTCTCTAACCTCTCACACTCTCACACACACTGACCTGCTGGGGTCTCATGCTGTGCAACTAAACTTGGTTTATACTCTGAGAACTTTATACGAAGTCGCAGTGGCGTATTATTATTAACAGTCTTGTTTTATGTTCCAGTTGTCCCAGTATATGTAGGGTCTCTGTGATAAAGTTACAACGTAACACATCATACTGTGATCATATAAAATCTCAGCCCTTTATGTTGTATATTCTTTATATAAATAAACTATAAACATCCTATTTTCAGTCAAACACCTTTGAAGAGAAAAAAATAATGGAAAGTTGCACATGGTCAAAGTACTCAGTGGGCAAAAATGCATGCATATCATACTGTATGCATATAAACCCTTGACCTGCTAAGTGTAAAGCATTGCATGTTGGAGTGAAATGTGCAGTAAATGTATGATGTTGCATGAGATTAACTGTACTGACTTACTTTCTGCAGTTTATCTTTCATCATGCAGCGTGCTGTTTGGTTAGACTATTTTAAGACAGGCTTTTAAAAATATCTGCATTTCAGACCCAATATATTGTGGCTGGAAATGATCAAGCTGCCTTTTTCTGAATCAAACACTGCCATCTGGTGGTTGACTAAAGTAACTTCTCTTTTATGCAGAACAAGGGACTTCAATAGAGCACATGAAGGCAAAGAAAGTATAAAGAATGAGGCCCACAGTCTGTTGCTCTTAAGGAAAAGGCCTTTTGTTGCTGAATGTTGTACGGGGGAATCCACAAAATAGATTTGGCAGTGTCAGTAGCTCAGGTTTGGCTGGTTCAAGTCCAACGCCATCCGGTCAATACCAAGTGGAAACTGCTCAACAGTTCACCTCATGGGCACTGCTGAGGTGCTGCCAAACTGACTGTGTGGCAGCGCCATCGCTGTGACATCTCTCCAAGCATTAATGCGTCCTGTGTGTATACTTTGGGCCTGTGAATGTAAAATAAGTATAAAGTATAAAATGAGTATGAAGTATGCCTACTTCCCTCTTCTTTTATTGGACCTGGAACTTATTTCACTATATAAACACAGTCTAGACATGATCTCAATTAAGACGTCTTGAAAAAGGTCTGTTATTGCGATGCTGCATATTTTTTGTTATAAGCTGACTTAAAGACAGCATGTCATTATAATCATATACAGAGGAAAATATCCATCCATCCAATTTTTGTAACTGCGTGTCCTTATCAGGGCTCGTGAGGGGTTGGAGCCTATCCTAGCTGACAGGATACAGCCTAGACAGGTTGCTAGTTCATCACAGTTTATTTCCCTTAAAATCTGTGTGAATTCTGAGCCTTATTTTAAAAATACATGAAATATGTTGGAAAATAGTTGCTGAAAACATGAAAAGACTTTGAACAATATGTTACTGAGTGATGTGGAGTTACAGTTTTTATTTTTTTTGGCGGTCCTAAAGGGTGACTTGGTGACACACTGAGGCCACTCTGAGCCAGCCCTGCACCCCTAGCAGAGAGACAGAGATGAATTCATCTTGCTCAGAGTGTTAGTCATAGAATTTTAACTGACACGTTTTAGTCGCTTCAAAATTTCTGCTTGACTGCTCCCATGAGTGGACGTGGCTTGTATGCAAGTGGGAAACTGAATGAAATACAGAGAGTGACACACATTTACGTTTGTCAATGGTACACATCAGTTATTATATACTGTGCTGTTAATAGTCACAAACTATGAGGGAGCTCGCATAATATTAAAAAAAACTGTTTTTGTATGGAGACAAAGTAAAGGTCACTTTTTCATTAGACCTTTTTTACAGAAGACATTTTGACATGTCACAGTAGGAGAGGCACAGGGATAAATAATAAAATAGCTAAATTATATTCGCTTCAGTGTCAGGGTCCTGGTGTCATTCACACTGACTTACTGTCGCACTGTCATGGCTTACTGAAATACTTGAATAGAGCCGAGCCATCCTTTAATGTTATCAGTAAGACAACTGCAACTCAAAATCAACATTTGACTGAAGAGTTTGTCTTCATTCACATATAAATATTACTTCTATAACATCTGCTCAGTCAGTCTTCTGAGAAGTTATTAACCCTTAGATGCATGACCTTCCAATACCTACACTCTTCCATGAATGGGGTCAAAAATTATTATATTTTGATCAACAAAATGATTTCATTTTTGACATGTTCATTTATCAATTTTTATTCACATTTTATCTATTGTGGAAATTTTCTCTGCTGCTGGTGAAGAATGAAATAGAGACTTCTGCCAGCCGACAAGGTTTTATTTTCTTTGCCAAGAAAAGGTCAATCAACACGCGAGCAGTCAAAGATGAAGAAAGCCCTGAGCATGGGGAGACCTAAACATTTATACCACAGGAATGCCCCCCAGCATATGTTTTACATCCTTTTGTTTGTTGCAGGTATTGCTGTGTTTCACACCTGAAGTATCCTGTAGGATCTTGTATTTAGGTGCAGGGTTGGGTCTAGGTGTGGTAATTTACAAAAACAAAAGGGCCTGGTACTCTATGTTAAGGAGGGGGAGGTTGTATGTCTCTAGTGGCTGAAACAAAAAAACTGAATTTACTATTACATATCACAAAAGAATCAATCAATCAGGTATCAAAAAGCATTCAGAGTGGCAGTATCAATCATGTTGTACCACAGCACCATGGGCCATCTCTGCGTCTGCCACTTGCAGGTGTAGTTGCCAGCCATCTGATCCACAGTATCTATCCTAGTACAGTATCTGTCATCAAGAATCCTAGTTGGCCTCCTAGCAGCCACGTTACTCTAGATGAGAAAACATAAAAAGGACAATGTTTGAATGACACACAAAACTATAAATCAATATGTAGCTATGTAAGTACATGTCTGTGCATTTATATGCAAGTAAATGCACACACACACACACAAACACACACACACATCACTGAATAATCAATAATCATAAAAAAGGCTACCTAACGGGTTAGCTTTTATTACAAGGAAGTTATACATATAGTAAGAGTCTCTACACAACAAATGCAGTAATACATTACAGTACTAAAATTACTGTGTAGTAAGCTAACTAGCTAACAACAAAGTAAGTTAATCTGATGACAATAATACTAATACATCACAGAAAAGTCACGAATGTGGAATGTATGTTCATAAATGAAGATAATACTTACAAGTATGTTACTGTGTAAAACTGACCTCCTGGGTGGTGAGACTGCTGGCATCAGATGTGTAAGTGTGACAGTAAATGTGTGCTGACAGTCACAGTTGATTTGAATCCCAGGGCTAACCCCATAGGAAATGTTGGGGGTCATTTTTGACCCTGCTTATGGAAAGGTGCGGTAGTGATACAAAAGCTGCAATTTCTTAAGAAGTATGAAAATTCTTTTTAAAAAATCCAATGGCCTCATGTCACAAACATGTTTTATGAGGAATACCTGGAATATGAAAATATAAATACTTTTAATTTCAAAGATTTTGAAGAATAATAACCCTCTGGGTAATTTTTGACCCCACTTGTGCATCTAGTAAATACACTCAATTGGTCTAAAATTATTTTGACACTCTTGATTATAAAGTTTGGAACCTGGTCTTTCCCTTTTTGTACCACTAGGTGGGAGCATACCCGCTCTTTTTGCCGGCAGGAGACTGAACAGTAAAGTTCAATCAAACTGCAGCAAAGTGCGTCAAGCTAGCAGTAGACACTCACACCAGCTCAGAGAAACTGGGCGGTTATGACTTCAAAAATAAAAGCTTAAATTGGTCATTTGGCATCTTCAGTGGATTATGACCATAAATGTGGAATAAATCGATGGCTAAAAAATATTGGTTATAAACATGTTTCACTGTCATTGTTAAAGAGAATGCTGTGGGAAACAGGCTAGTACACCGAGGACTTACGGAAGTGGTTTTCCATCATGTCTTTAATTATACATATTCACCTGCTGTTCTCTGCATCACAGGCTTATTTGATTAATGGAAAATACATGCATCGTGGTCACGAGGGATGGGAACAATGGCAATATGATGTGCAAAACACACACACACACACACACACACACACACACACACACACACACACACACACACATATATATATATATATATATATATATATATATATATATATATATATAATACAGTTAAATAAATAACAAAATAAACATAAACTGATAAAAGGATTTATTAAACTGAATTGTATAGACTTGATTATTATTTTAAGGGAATAAATGACTTATTTAGTATGCTGTGGGGTTACTGTGCATCAACTGGTCTAATTAATTTAATTTAATTGAACCATTAATTGAAATCTTAATATTAACTGACATGGTAAGTGCCCACAGTACTGTATGTAATTTGTGCCCCCCCATACGTGCGTGGAAAACAGGTCGTCAAGCAATATGGCTTTTATTTTGAAATGTAACCGGGTGTGGTGCGTTTGATTCCGTTTACCTTCACACCGGTCCGGGAAGCAGGCTGTCAATGCGGTCCTGTCTCCACTTTGCTCGCACCATCCAGGCGGATAGCAATGTAAGAGTGCGGCTGCTGCTCTTTCCCGGACCCCCCGCGTCTCGGTATCCGCCGTCCGCCTCAGGATGGATCAGAGGATAACTGAACCGGACCACTTCAACCCGGTCTCTCTGTACGGGGAATTCACGCTCACCGGTAACCGAAAAGTCCGGTATGCCGTGAGCTTGACCGAGAGGGACCTCATCGTCCAGAGACTCACTTCAACACCTGTCGGACGGAACAAGGTGGTGGTCAGCCTTAAGGACTGCGTCGGGTGTCGGGCTTATCGGGGAGACGACAACGCGGACCCGGCAGCTTACTTGGCGGTGTACTCGTACCCGCTCAAACGTCGGTGGATGAGTTCCGGGGTGTCGCGGCAGAGAGTGGAGCACTGCTTTCGTCTCGCCGCGCTCCAGGACCCGCGCGCTAACCTGGAGGAGGCGGAGAAGTGGGCTCGCGCTGTCCGGGAACGGTCTGCCCGGCAACAGAACAGAGATGGTGAGTGTCCCATAGCAACAGGAGGGAAAAGTTTAGTACCAGGACCACAAAACACAGGTGCATGCCTGATATCGCTGTGTGGAGGCAGAATAACTGTCACATACATGCAGGTCTACACGTGAATGTTGGTGAAAACAAAGCGAAGAAATGAGTTGGTTCTCAAGTATTCTCTGTGTGTTGTAATAATTCTGAAAAATGCACCATAAAGGCAGAATAAATTAATGAAGGCTGGGCTGCATCTTAACTTAGGGCCTTAGGGATAGGAGTGCTATCTTACAGCCTCTTTCATTTCCATGTACGCTGTGCTTTAGTGGTGCTTTACTACCAAACACATTTGCAGTTCATTAAATCATCACAAAGTAGTTGAACTGAACTGGGTTGAACTGGTTTAGGTCTGGGGCCTTGGGGTGTCTTTAACATAGCAGGCTTGTCTTTGTCTGCTTTAGCCAAAAACTCTTTTATGGTTTATTCTCATGTCAGTTTTTCATTAAGAATATTTTGCCCAGCAGTTATTGAATTATTTAATAATATGCACTGATTATTTCCTTTACACATTTACACCTTTATCCACCTTTACACGCCACATCAACCGTACCTTAGCTGAAGGCTTCGCTACCTTTAAAGTACTCCTTAAATAAAATAACAGGACTGGTTTGGTGCAGAGTCACATTTCAGTAACTCCAGAATTCAAACAAGGATTACCTTTGACATACTCCTTTATATGAATAAAACAATAGGACCGCTGTGGTACTGTATACAGAGTCACATTTCTGTAACTCCAGTCCGCAAACAAACCATTTGAAAGGAAAAGACACCTGAGAAACAGGAGACAATATTACTGCTATTGAGTTCATGTGACGCCGAGAGGTATAATTACTCCGGTGGGAAACTGAATGTCCTAGAATTGGAGATTTATAAAGATAAGTTTTCTCGTTATTTGTCCTCTTCACCGAGCTGACGTGACACTATTATAAAAAAACAAACCAAAACAAAAACGATTGTTCGCCTCACAGAAATGTGTTTTTTTCCCCAGACAAAATATCCTGAAATTTTATACTGCTTATGTCAAGAGGGAACAGCAGTCTTTTGGTGACTCAAGATAGAATTATTGGCTTTGAGACGTATTGCGACTATCTGGAGCTTAACCCGAGAGTCATGGAGACAGTGACCTAACAAGTTTTCTACCTTGGGACAGGGAACCAAACACACAGCCGTGTCTCCATGGCTTCACCTGCTCTGTAGTCATATAATGCACCTTTATCTCCACCCAGACCTTAAAACGTCTGCTGTAACTAGAGCTGTTTTTGCAGAAACATTTTTTTTCTCTTGCTTGCAATAATTTAGTCTAATTCTGAAACAAGTTGAAACGATTGACATTTCACTAAGACCCCCCCCTGTTGTTGTTGAAGCAACACTTGTCAGCTGAAACTGACAGATTTTATCAGCTGTTGCTAGTTGGTTGAAAGCTCTAGCGGACTTATTAATGTTTCCAGCTGACTTGTATTGTCAAACAATGTTTTATGTATGCAAGAAACCAATGAGATGGCTTTGAGGGTGAAGACGGAATGATGATTTTGCCAAACCAAACATAAAGCACATTTTTGGTGTTTTTCAAGAAAACCAAAACTGTGTGCTGGATCCAGACCCTGAAATATGACAGTGTGCTGCCCTTTCTTAAATATCTTTGGTGTTGGACAAACAAGAAAATTGAAGACGTCACCTTGAACACTGGGAACTGACTAATAGAAAACCTGTGTGTGGCATATTTTCATATTTTGGCACTTTAGAAATCCTTGAGAAATAATTTGAGGTTTATTTTAATTAATTTATTGTATCCATAGTCAAACATTTGCATTACTTAGCATTCCTGTGGTCAGCAGCTTTCATTTCATTTACGCTGCAGAGGTCTTTATTATCTCTGGAATGTAGCGGCAGGATTCCTGTCTAAAAAGCAGCCTACAGAAAGTTACTCATTATGCCAGGGGCCTTGTGGACCGCTCTAAATCATGTCCAGGAGCTCTGCATCCAAACCATTAGGCTAAATTAGGTCAACACTGCCTGTCTGACCTCTCCATCAATACTGATGCATGTTATGGCTTGACTTCCAGTGTTCTTACAAAATTATACTGAAGCCCTCTATTTGGTGCAGATCCTACCACTGTCTACTAGGTAGAAATCTGATGAATTAAAATGTAATGTCATCTAGTTCTGAAAGAGAGTTTTGAGTCTTGGCCAATAAGTTATATGCATATTTCATAAAGGCCAACTCTCATCTTCAACTCCATGTTTCCATGAATGTTTGGTCATCTTGTGTAGATAATGTTCACATGCAAACAGGTGCCGGACGTGTTTGCACATGCTCAGGATGCCTCTCTGCTCTAATTGGAGACACTGCAAAGGGACTGAGTCCACTTTCATGGCAGGAACCTGAAAGTGGAGTCAGTCAATGGCATCAATACTAGTTTGCATAACAACGATCTGAGCATCCGTTAAAACAGTGACACAGCAAGATCTGCTGCTGTTTTTGGCGTCTGATAACATCAGTGGATAGCAAGTGATTTTTATAGCAATGTTGCAATTATTTATCAAAAATAGCCTCAATTTGTATTCTGAGTTCAGTCGATTAACCGGTCTGAATATGGGTTTCTAGTTTGTTTATTAGTCGTTGGCTTAAATCCAACTTTTAAAGCATTCATTTGTAATATCTGGCCACATCCTGCAAAAATGCTGCATAAATAAAAATAAGGGGCAGCATGTCACACAGATCAAAATTGTTTACACCAAAAATGTACTGCAAACTTTCCAAACTTTTAACAGCAATGCCAAGTGGTCACATAATGGTTGTTTGTGCTTATACACCCACTTTCTAATGTTACATTGGTATGAACCTAAAATAAAAAATAAACACTGAGCTCTCCTCTGCCCCACCGATAAGAGTCACCAGCCTAGAGCAGAATCCAGCGGTACTCTTTCCTGCTCCAGCTCTCCAGCTCTGCCCCTGCTGTCTCTTCCTTCCTGGCCTGCTGCTGCTGCTGTCTGTCTGTCGGCTAGCAGCAGCTCTGTCCCTCCGCTCTGCCTGGTTCTCTACTTATTCTTCCTCATATTTAACTGAAGGTAGACACCACACACAATGAGTCACTATCGCCGTTTCAGCACATTATAGCTGTTACCTCTTCCCATTCTGTTGATAATGTTGGTCAATTTTTTGAATGTTTAAACGTTCTTGGCTAAATCTTACATATTGCACCACAAAACGTGAGGCGACATGAGAGGACACATGCACCAATCTTTGTTGACACCAGTTCCTCGGCCTTTAAATTTCATCTCTGCTCAGACAATTACAATTGACAGTTCAGATGCATTGCCAAGTATTTCCTAAATACTATTGATCCTACGCTGTCAATAAACGGCAGCAGGGAGGGAGCTTACTACTATTGATTAAATCAATCACCGTAGGTCGTCATTAGGCTTGAGCACTTGGCGGCTACTGTCCAATGACAGTGAATTACAACTCATTGGGAGCTAATGTGAATTCATCCATTAGGGTTACCCAGAATACATCTGGCCAATCACAAAACACAGGCACTCAGCAGATACAGGGTCTCTGGCATTGTGGTCCAACCTTTATTATTTTGGGTTAAACACCATGCTGATGTGCAGCCACAGGTGAATTCAGGAGCAGTATGATGAGCATTAAAATATGTATTTAAATATCCTGGTCATCATTTAAAATGATGCAATAACTGAAAGCTTCGACACTTAAGGAAAAAATATAGATAAGGGGGGGTTTATCATCACAGGGGTCATGACTTGCACTAATGCATTATGACTGAGTAAGGCTGTTAGTAAGGTGTGAAACCATGGAAACGGCAGTGATAGAAGGCCAGATGAGAAGCACCTTATTCAACATTCTCAGGGGGGCCGGCGTTGCTCCTTTTAGCATCAAAATCCAGGCCTCTCTCAGCCAGTCAATGCTGTTACTGTTACATTACATAGAGACAGAGTTGAAGCTGGGACAATTATGCTGCGTCAGACCAGAATGGAGCACATGCAAGCAAGAATAGGAGGTTTGTGTTGTAAGATTTAGATGGATCTATTGGAAAATATGTCAGAAATCATTTCATTACAGTCACCTGAAAATCAGAATTGTTGTGTTTTGGTTAGCTTATAATGAGCCTTTATATATATATATATATCTAGAGAGAGTCCTCTACCACAGAGGCTACCGTGTCGAACCACCAGTTCATGCACTAGAGTGGCCCAGATATGACCTTTTGCATTTTTCACATGTTTCGTGGCCACCGTTCTTGTTTCTCCTTCTCGTTTGGAAGGTGAGAGTGAGGCAAGGAGTTGTTAGCCAGAGCCCGCAGAAGATGGTGTATGGCAGAAGTTCAGCATGCTTGTCAAAACACAGCAACGACTGTCCTGCCATGCACGTCAAGACATGTTGGGTCTTAAGAGTTTAAGTACCTGAAATTGTGGCCGTAAAGCCTTTAAGGCAGAAAGTGACTTTTGAGAAATTCCGGATTTAGAAAATGTTGTCAAATGCTGCATCCGTCAACTCTATCCTCAAGTTTTGTTTTGTATCTTGTGACATGGTTTTGTTTTCTATTTCAAGTTTTGTTTGCAATGTCAAAAATTCCCAAACATAATTTGATTCCAACTTTTTCCCCTCTGTATTTACATCATAGTAAACTGAACACCTTTGATTTTACACTAAACAAGACAAGATGAGGAAATTAACATGGACTTTTTGAATTGTTTTATGCCTTTATGTTCAGGCTGTAGCTCAGGAGGTAGGCGGGTTGTACTAATTGTCCTGATACTGCACAATCAGTGTATGAAAGGGTAGCTTCTAAAAACTGATGAGCCAGCCAGTGCCATCAGTGTATGAATGTGTGAAAAGCGCTTTAAGTGGTCGAAAGCAACGATGAGTATAAAGAATGGGCAGAGCTTGAGTGACGTCATCCATAGGTGTCCGAAGCACTGTTTTGAAGCTGGATGCCACCATGTTGGGTTAATTTGCTTGAATAAGCCATCTGTAATGGCACTTACCTGTCAGTCAAGCGGCGATGCTGTTAATTATGCATAATTTTAAGCCTTAATATAATTTGAACGGATTAATTTAAAAAAAGGACACCCCCCTCACAGTTGTCATGAAATCCGCTATAGAGACCAAAACCAATTTTGAACCAGACTGTAAACATGTTTATTTCTGCTGTGATTGACTCACTTCTGCAGTCTGTCTCAAGTGGCCGCTCGAGGAATTACAGTTCTGGCTTCATTTGGTCAGAAGACTAGAAAGGTGCTTCATAAGTACAGTCCAGTTACCATGATCAGTTTATGTTACTGAGTCTATTACAAACATTGGAATGAAATTACTAATATTAACTCACATTTTAATACAGTACATGTGTTGCTGCTTAGGTTCTCTGTGGGTGTGTGAAACATGAGTGTACAACAGACACAAGAGCTGAAAGAGGAGCTTAGTGTCCATTCACATAAAAAAATGGGAAATTAATAAAGCATGCTTCTATTATCATTGAGGATCACACCCTCATGAGTAACACGTCTTCAACGGTTGAGAATGTTGAAACTTCCTGACTTTCTTAAATTAAACTGCATGTTTTATCTTTGCTCATACAGGAGTAAAAAAAAAGATTTGATCAGCGCAGTGTGCTTTTCTTTGGGATATCAGAGGTAGTGTGTGTGTGCCTCTCTAAGGACTCCTCCTCATTGGATGTACGCTGCAATAGAGCTCGACGTGCCCTCGAGACCTCTGATTCAGCCTCTCTGGAGCTTTCTTCAGCTCTCGGGGCTCACAACAGTGTCCTGCCCAATCTTTCTCTCACCATCAGAGATATTTAGACTAAACCCCTTCAAATGTTGCTTCTGTTGTTGCTGCAGGATATCTCCATCTCAGCCCGGAGGATAACTTTCTGTACATTATACCACCGAGCATAAAAAGCATTCGGTGCTCACCCAGTTTACTATTCTCAGAAACGGCCTCTCAAGACATTCTGTGATACGCCGACAACAACAACAACCACTAATTGACCATTCATCTTACAGAGCAGCTGGTTCACCTCAGAGAAAGCCTGTCTGTGCCTGGTAAAAGAACATGTGGTTGTGGGTTTTTTTTATGGTGGGAAGTCCATTTCCTCCATACGCCGGCACATTTTATATGCATTTAGCTGTTTTTTAACAGTATGCTGTAAACTTGTGTTTTGCCTTATATTTCTTATTTAAAATGGACTAATATTTCTTGGAAGTGAGTGTCCAGCAGAACATAGGCTACATGTAGCGCCAACTGAGGTGACAGTAATTAATTGATTAAGTTCCAGTTTGCATTAAAAGATAAACTCTAAACTAGTGGCATTACAACTGAGTGACTTTAGAAAAGTTTGTTTTCATGCAGCAACCTAACCTCCCCTCCCTAATCTGACCCTGCAGCCTAAAATACCCATTTGGGACACACATCATTCCACAAAGGGACAGACGGTGGTTTCATCCTCTCTCTCTCTGCTGTCCTGACCTTTCTCTCTGCCTCACAGTGTATGTATCTCTATTATTTAACAGTGCGGGGGGACACACTGTAGTCAAGTGGTTGACGGACAGCTCGGGATGATTTTAATAAAAACCTCAATGTCATAAACTCCCTGCTTTTCCTAATATAGATCTCCAGCGAGCTAACCACTGCCACCTCCTCCTCTCCTCCACCTCCTCCTCCTCCTCCTCCTACTTCCACACCCATTGTGGTTCTGGCTCAGCAGAAACCTGCTACGTGCCTGAGCAGCTTCCACCCTTTGATTTACAGACAGCATTGTGGACAAGAGTTATCACCTCGCTGTGCCTAAACGTTACTGCAGTTTGGCCGAGTGAGGCGAGTAAGGTTCCTTTAAAGGCGCAGCCTGTGATAAACAAAACGGGTGGACCCATTACCAAACGATAGAGGAGTTGATTGGCCGGTGTTCTAATGAATGTTTTAATGATTTCTGACGTGTGGGATTGGATGGGCAGGATGGGCAGATTTGTTTAGGATCAGACAAGCAACACAGAAAATCAAACCAAATCCTCAATTATTATTATTTCAATTATTTTCAATCATTATGGTGTGATAGAAAGGAAGAGATGGGTGTAGCACCTTTTTATGCAGTAGATTTTATTACCTGTCATCAAAATTTAAAGACTTTGCATCTTTTTTTTGTGCTGTAAAAAGCTTTAAGCATAGAAACACACCAAAGAAAGAATACATTTCAATATGTGGGCACATTATGACCGTAAGTGTGGATGGTTGTTTGTCTCTGTCCTGCGATAAGCTGCCGACTTGTCCAGGGTGTACCCTGCCTCTCGCCCAAAGTCAGCTGGGAAAGGCTCCAGCCCCACCGTGACCCTGTTGAGGATAAGCGGTTACAGATAATGGATGGATGGATGTATGCGGGCACATACACACAGTATGGTGACATGTGATGCGGCCCACATTGACCTGCAGTTAGGTCCAGATCCAAACCGTGAAGCTCCAAATAAAGCACCTTATCATGAATGATGCTATGAATGGTGACCTTTGAGTATGAGAACTGAACCTCTAATCGTGATGGATGGACCTTCAGCTGGCCTTGGACAAAGCGAACATTTAGCAGATTGTGATTGGACATATCTGTCATATTACAGGAGGCAGACAGAGTATAAATACCAGGTCAAATACATGGTAATCCATTAATTCCTTAATGTGGAAACTGGATTCCCTCCTAATGGGCATTTGTCAAGACACAGTGCCCACATCACGAGTGAGCAGGAAACAGAAGCATGCGAGCAGTCTTCTGTAGGAGACCAATCTGTCGGTGGATACAAGGTTTGTTTGAAAAAGTACAAAGTACATCAATTTATCACAAAGGTACAACTGATACGCGGTCTGCACAGAGCATGAATGATAAAGCATAAAAGATACTACAGACAAAACCCACTCCAGCCACCGCCTGTTGTACCTGCTGCCAAACCACCAGACTACAGAGCTGCTTCTTTCACATTCATCCTCTGCACTCCACCATAAATAAAAGTAATAGTAAGTTATGTCATTTTTATTACAGCTTGTATTTCATTGCACAACCCCGCGTTGTACAATGATAAATAACCTTGTACCTTGAATGCAGAGCAATATCATGTGCCAGACTGGGCACATGCCAGAGTTCACACCATGTGTACACACAAGTGCCACTTGTGCTTGTATGCGACGTTGAACTGTCTGTGTTGATACGAGCCCAACATCAATCTGTGGAGTGTTTTCTTTGTGGGATCTGTGAATGGCACATTCTTTGTTGACATTTTATACTAACATGAATCAGCACATGTTTCAGTGACGCTATCAAAGCTATGTCGGCAGACTGGGAGGAACAGGAATACCTCCCATTATTCCAAGCTGGGAGTGTTCAGTCAAGGTTGTGCAAGCCTTATTGTCACACCATTGAATCGATGTAGACTATTGTACTACGCTGTTTGTTAAAGGTGCATCGTGTAAACAAATGTCCATTGTATTTTATTCAGGTGTAATTACCAGTGATGGTAGAGGTGCCGTTTGCTGCCATGTTGTGTCAAGCGACTATTCTCTCGTTCGTGTCATTAATAGAGAGAGCGTGCAGATGATTGCTCTGTAATTGTGCTCTGAGGGATTTGATGCGAACACGGAATAAATGACACGTGCGAGAAAACAAAACATGTTCCTCTACATCCCCCAATGACCCCGCGTCTGAACAGAGCGGGACTGGTCCCATCTGAGTTGCACATTTATGCCAGCTGAGCGGTGGTGTGGCGTGCTGAGAGAACTGTTTTAGCAAAACTGCTGCTTCATTCTTCAATCACAGGCGGTTTATGCTTCATCATGTTTCACTGCCGATTTTAAGGAAGCGTACGTGAGACGCCGGTATGACTGACTGACGGGTGCGACGGGCATCACAATGAGTCAGCGTGACTGGTTGAGCAATGATGTGGTTTTCGTTAGAGACAGTGACCATGTAAGGTCACGGATAGTTCACAAAGAGGATGCAACGTGCTGAGTAGCGTTTGCGTTTTACCCACATCCCATTTCACGTGAAACGTCTGGACAAGTAGAAATATTGTGCAATCTTCTATCTCGAAGAATCTTAATGCGAACAAATAAAGATGTATGTGATAGTTTACAGAACAAACACATTTTGCAGCACGTTTATGGTCATCTCTGTGTCTGGTTAATAGAAGCTGACATCCTTCTGAGTGTACTGCAGAGTTGTCAGACAAAGCTAAGAAAGTTGTCTATTCTCAGACTCTATATGCACCCAGATAGCTATTATAGGGAACCTTGCCGGAAAACGTGTTTTTTCCGGCTCCTGGGTTTTTCCCTTTCATTTAGGCTGTCATTTCCTATGGCGAATACCTCAGTAGTGATTATTCCATTAAGATCTGGGACAGTTCCCATGCTCTTGGTTTTGAGGGGTGCAGATGAGACGTCTGTAATCACAGAAACGAGTGAACGCAGTTGAGACGCGGAGCAGAGCTTTGTTGTTTTCTTCCATCTTTTTCATCCCGGCCGCTGTTTGATGATTCACTTAGGTTTCTTCAGTAAGTGTCATTCATTTTATCACTTCATCCCAGACAGTGCAGTAATTGACTGCTTCTCTGCAGTTGTTTAGTCTAGGTGATTACACTGTGCCTGGCTGAGCGCTGTCATCGTGGTTTGTCATCATTTTTGGCTCATTTGGAAACTGATAATGTAAGCGACCCTTGTGACTGCACGATTGGACAAAAAAAGTGACTTTATATCATCAGTAGCAACATATCATCACTTGACAATCAAGACTACACCCTCCCTGTATAAACAAACCAGACACGTACTGTATTACATAAACTGCCGATCCTCAATGAAGGATAATAACCTTCGTTTTCATTAAAAGTCCGCTGCAGGATGTCCAGCATGGTGGATATTTTAGATTGCAGAGTTGGTTGTTTTGTGTATTTTGTATGTTTTTTTCTGTGCTTTGGTAGATGTATGTCATACCTTGGCACTGTGCCATGACGTCGCTGAAGCCGAGCTAATGATAGAGGAGGAAACCCAGAGCGTGGATAGACAGAGACGAGCAGATAGATAGTGCCCTCTGGAATGTTTTGAGAAGGGGAGGGGTGGCACACAGGAAGTGGCATGGGGTTGGATTTAGCCAGCGAGGTCTGCGTGGGTGTTGGGGCACACGGACGGCAAGGTCAGGGCCTTCGGTGCCAGCTGTCGTGCCAGCTGATTCATGAGGGCGCTTGGCTTTTGCTCAGGAGTGCAGTCGTTATGATTCTGAGATGACTCCATAGAAATATTCATCCTAAGGAGAAAATGGCTGCACCTAAAAACCTTTTAAATCATACAGGAAATTTGAATTTGTTGTTTTGCAGTTAAAAAAAACATACAATCTAATTCAGTGAGCTGGGATGGACTCCAGCTCCCCTGTGACCGTTATGAGGATAAATGGTCACAGAAAATCTGGATGGTTTCATTTCTGGAGACAAAACGTTTTTTTTTGTACTTTTCACTCAAATATAACAATTTAATTTTTACTTATAGCAGCAACATTCTTGCACACCAGGAAGTCTTATCACCAGATGCATCGGATCAAAAAAAAAAACAAAAGCACCCACTATTGTTCACTTGTACCTCCATTAATAACGACGTTTCAGTCATCAGATTTTTAATCCGTAAAAATCAGTTTTGTCTGGGGACCAAAAATGTCTAGACAAATATACAAATTGGCAGCGTGTATTTTACTTTTAATAGTCACAGACACACTCAGTCGTATTTGTGTTTTTATTGGACGCTGCACAACATGATCAACCCTCCCAGTGCATGCTGGGATAGCGTCCAGACTCCCTATCACCAGGAATATGCAGTCGTAGAGAAATGATTTTCCGGAATGAACTGATTGAGATCTTTTATGAAGTTATTTCGGGAATCACAGAAAATCTGTTGTAACTGCAGTGATTCACACGTGGCTGATGGTTGCGTCATTACAGATGAACAGCAGGACAGTTGAAAACTACACCCTCCAAAGTGACGGCGTGGTTGAATCAGCACCTCTCAAACCTTCGTGAAAGGAGGCTTTCATTGCACGACTATACAGGCAGCATTATTTTGGGCTTGATGTGTAATAATCTGGTAGTGCTGCTGTAAAGATTATCAGAGAACAAAAAGCCTGATCCAGCAGCACAGACGAACAAAAAAAACAGGTTGAGGTGCGTTAACGTATTAGCATACTTCTGACCTGTTTCGCTGCATTCCTGTAGTGACACCGTGTGACTTAAGAAGGGCCGTAAAACAAACCCTGCCAATTTAAAACCAGGTTTTCAGCAAGTTAGATGTCCTGGAGCGACGACACTTAAGTTGTCCCCGCCCACCCTTACTCATTTATCAGCTGTCAGTCATGTTTGAATGGTTCTCTTCCCTTCAGGCTGACAGCGTTTTTGATCTTTAAAAAAAAAAAAAAATGCAGCAGCTTGCTCTACCGAGCCAGATCTCACTGCAGGAATGTCACCGCAGGCTTTTTGCCTATGACTGAAATGGTATGCTTCATGTGTGTGTGTTTGACAGCTTCTCTCTCCTTTTATTAGACATCTTTAAAGTCTTATCCTCAAGCTATTAAGTAATTTGCTCCAAAATGTGTAGGAAGAAACAAGAAACATTTCTAATAGTTTTACCATCGTAGTCTGATGTCCATCACATCTACATTTCTATTCAGTTATCCCCGTCTCTCATTGCAAATATCCAGTGATTGATACTTTGGCAAACCACAGATGCTTGATACTTAATGATCAATCCTCTTCAGATGCGTTGAGATGCAGTCAGACCAGCTCCTTCCAGCTCCTCCCTCCTTCAGCCCCTTGCTGTGCCTCTAAGAGATCAGCAATTTTCACAGTGTTTTAAAGGATTGGGGTAAGGTCTGTGTGATCCCCCAAGATATTTGCATAAACCATGTAGTTAAAAACTTGCCAAAGGGGCCGCTGTGTCTGAACTTGTCCATTTTTCAGATGGCAGTAGTGTAGGTAACTACAGACCTCCACACATCTCCTGTCAATGCTATGCACAGTCCTTTTCCCGGAGTTTCAAAATATATGCAGGAGTATGGGTTATTGCAACAGTATGTATGACATACTGTAGGGGCTTTGTCATCACCCTCTCTCCCTTTGTCTGTCTTCGCTCGCTCTCAAATACTGTAGCAAATAGGCAAAAAGCCAAGCAAAGAATACAAAAATACTGTTTTCATGAAAGATTTGCTGGCTGAAGTCAGACACAAACAACTGTGGGAGGACAAATATATAGAAATATGTCAAGGCGTGCAAATATCAGCTAATAATTTAACCGTGCTATCACAGGAGCTAACATATATCTATAAAATAAATACAGAAGATAAAAATATCATTGTCCTGTCTCGTACTGTGGTGGCTCCACAGATGAAAAGGTTTATCGAGGTAAAAAGAACAAAAAAAATAAACATAGTCAGACTTTTGCTGGAGAAACTTCATTTCTTGACCTTTTTAAAAGTTTAAATGTTGCTTACAGTTTTACAGAGTTTCTTCAGGAGAGCACACGCATGACAAAGACTAAAGACAGTGAAAGTACGGCTTTCACAGCGGCGCAGCGAGATGAAAGGGAAAAAGAATTACTTGTCATTGTGCGTTTTTGTATCTCAGCTATTGTTGACCTCAGACCGTGAGAGAAAAGAAAGTGTGCTCTCTAAACAGTTCATTTTTCATCAGAGTCCATTTACCGTGCTGTCATTCCAAATGTTCTGGAAAGAAACAAACTGTGTCATATAATAGCACATCCTTGACCTGAAAATATGATTTTGGCTTGTGGAGAAGTGACCGTGTTACTGACTAGTTGCATTTAAATTTGGGTTTCACAGTCATTAGGCGGGGCGGTGACTGAAACTGTGACTTACAAATATACGGCATGTAGGATGTGATGATACCACGAGGTGTGATAGTGACATTTATTCATAGTCATATTTTCATATCCGCCTCTTCACTTCTTAAAATGTATTGTTATGCCAAGGTATTAGTACGTATGCACTTTAAAGCATCGGCGAGTGTTTCTTTTGTTGTAAAAAATCTGTCAGCAGAAGTTTCAAAATCAGAATCGACTTGTTTCTACCGGCAGATTAAGACCTGCTCTAAATTTTTACAGTTATTAAGATGATTATTGTCCTTCTCTCTTTTTCGCTGCAGTCATACATCATGTGTCTTGTCTCTCTCTCTCTCTCTCTTTCTGTAGAGATGTCGAAGAACAGGTTGTCTCGTCCGTGCCGGATGATGCTGCTGGTGAACCCACAAAGCGGGAAGGGACAGGCGCTCACTCTCTACAACAACCACATCCAACGAATGCTCAACGAGGCGGGAATCCAACACACTCTGGTTATCACTGGTGAGTTTGAAGCAAAATACGTGCGAGACTTCCATGCAGAAGAAAAATAATTTAAAGGTTTTATGTCTGTAAAAGCTTTAAGTTCGCTCACATCCATTCATGGAAGCTACTCTGATATCCTGCTTATTTGTTTTCTGTTTCACCCGCATTTGCATATGATGCAAATAGATCCGACCATGGAAGCTAAATTAAAAAGAAGCCGTCATCTTCCTCAGTAGTGTTTTTTTTTGTTTGTTTGTTTTATCTACAAACCCATCTTTTCCCTCTGTGGATGATCATACCAACACACACACACACTAACACAATAATAACAACACTAACACCTCCTTTCATGACCCTGCTTCTCTCTATCCTGGTACCCCCCGCCCCCCCCCCCCTAGTTTAAATCCTGTCACCATCATTACGCTGATCAAATGCCTCTGACCCATATGCATTCAGAGCAGTTATGTAATAAATATATGTACACACAGCGAGATACACATATGGATAAAAACACATCCGTGATAAACACAGATATGCGCACAAAATCCTCTCTTGCCATGATTTGATTTGATATAACATCGCAGTATTAGAAGCGCTCACACTGTTTCAGAACGGATCATTTCAGTTATTCTGTAACGTTCCCTCCTTGTCTTTTATTTTCAATTCCACCCTCTGCCTGGCTTCGTTCATAAATCAGTGTGGTGTCAGATAAGAGACAAAAACGTGTCTTTCGTCGCAGCATGAGGTGAACAGACGGAGAAAAGAGGGCAGAGAGCGACAGAACCACAGAGACACACGAGAAATCATCTCACTGGTGCTGAAAAGGCTGAAAACGGAGCTTTTTGTGATTTTCGAGAGGTACTGTTTGATCCCGGAGAATACACAAGTTTTCACAATCCACAAAATCAAAGACAAACTGTTTGACAGAGAGAAAAAAAAATATATAAATCAAATCATCAGCAACAATCAATGAAGCCTCGGCAGGAGAATATTCAAATTTTTTGTGTGACTTTTGCGTGCCATTGTCAGGTCACACCTCTCAGTTTGATCTTACCTTATTGAGGTCACATAACTTAACAATGACAACAAAGTGAAAGAAGCTACATCTTAAGTCTTCTTAAGAAAGGGCGGGTAAGCTGTACCTAATGACTGGTTAATAAATCATTTCCTAATGCTTTATAAGTCAGTTAAGGTTCCAGGTTTTGAAATCCAACCTAATATAAATGGTATATTTATCATCAATCAATTTTATTGACAGGCAACATGTGCCACATATTTCAATACATGCATCAACACATTGTGTCTCTCTCTCAGAGACACAATTTGAGCCATGTTTTTTTCTGTTTTTGTTTTTTTGAGCTTGATTCGGTGGAGACCTCAAACTGTGCACTCAGCTCCTCTCTTTATTTTTCTGTGCTGAGTTTCCACACAGGTGTTTGTGCTATAACCATAGACTGTCTAACAACTTTTTGAGCCGCCCCGGAGCTGCTTTCCACCATGATTTTGTTTTATTCTCTCTTCAGCGCTGCGTTGTGAAGTCACTCCTCGGAAAGTGTAGTGAAAAAAATGAAAAAGTGAAAAGTTCCCTCTGAAGTGTAAAAATGTTTTCCATTCATTATGGGACTGTGGCAGGACAAATTACACTGTAGCTGGCCACCACAGTCTAGGTAATTCTTGGGAAACACTGATTTACTAATGCTTTATAGATCAATTATAAGCCAAAAACGATAACCTCGCCAAGTTGCCAGGTTCTAAAAATCTCTTGGGTGGTGTTTATTGTCCTCTAGCTGCTTATTTCTGTCCTTCTTTTTTAGACCCATATAATGGATGATTATGCCACTTCTGGGAAGATACTGTGAACCATGTCGTATCATCTAGATCAGAGTTATAGGCGGGCGCTATTCCGATCATTACTATAGTAACTGAGGTCAGAGGAAAGGACTGTCAGAAACCTCTACAGAGTCAGAAAACCACTAAGGGTAAACATATGTAATTGTTAATACTGTAGATGCATGAGTATGACAATAACTCAAATGTTGTACTTATTGACTGACCTGTAACGTATAATTAAATGGTTTATTAGCCATAATTAAAATATAAGTTACAACTAAAAACTCACCCATTTGTGTTGAAGTTATGCGATATTATACTTTGTTTTCGATAAGAGATGGTGCTGCTGATCACTCTCTAATTACGTTAACAAACGGTCTCATGCAGCAATTAGTAAGACTGAGACAAAACTTAACTACATCAGCAGTAATAAGTGTTGATGAAGTCTTCAGATGCTGTTAACCCTTTACCTAAATTTAACTCCTGAAGCTGCGTGGGGGATACCCACATGAAGCATGCCAAAGAAAAACACAAAATGTTTCCTAAACATCAGGAGTTTGAGAGTATGTCACTGAGGTCACATGAGAGAGCATTCTTCAAAAACTAAGGGAGTAACATCTTGTGTCATTTTCAGAAAGCCAACAAGCAAAGTGTTCCTTAAAGATGAAGATGATTGAAACCTTGACAATACAGTTGCATCTTTCATTTGCTCTGTCTGGCCATTTTGCCTCCATAAAGCAGAAAATGAATTGATCTTTTTCAAAGCCCTGCCCCTTTGTAGGATGTAGGATGTACCAGGATCCTAAAAATACAACGGTAAAGTACAAATACATTATAGTGTTTTTAACAAATCACATTTGAACATTTAAGGATGAGATTAACCTTTTGAACATATTTCAGGTAAACTTGACTAAACACGGGAAAGAGAAGAAGAGAGTTGCTAACGTTAAACTCTGACACTGGTGGTTCACTGGCTCCTACACAGTGGATGTGAAGTCTTTTACTAACATGACCTGTAATGTCACATAATAGCATGCTAACTTATGAGCTAATGCCATATTACTACTGTAAAAGATAAGCTAGTTAGCCAGACTGACTGCTAACATTAGCATCGTACTTAAACAGTTTAATCCATCCATTCCTGTGGTACATTTCATTTTAGTAAGGTGTTTTTAAAAGAGACGCTCTGGCTGTAACCCATTTCCTGAGCTGTGATGTTGATGTTGTTGCCTGGACACACCCAATTTGAGTCGCACATTACCAAAGAAAAATGTGTTTTATAGTAATATGTTTGGCCTCAAAACTGGCTAAACAGCATGTCTCTCTCGTATCTTTGGGATCTGTGCCAGACGTATGGTTGGAAATCGTTTGTATGCGAATGAGAGCAAAAGTAGACCGACTCATCATTGGATTCTTGGCTGTGTGGCAGCTGTGGGCACTGCCAGGGGTGGAGGACAGATGAAGGATGACTGCACTGTTGTTGGGTCCTGATGCAGAAAGAGAGGGAGAAAAATGATGTTTGTCTGAGTGTGTTTTTTTTTTTTTTTTGTTTTTTTTTTTGCATTTGTCAGTGAGTTCCTGCTCCTAGGCAGCCTCCCTCCCTGTTCAGGCACCCTAAGATGTCTGTCAGACAGTATTAATTAAACGACAGAAACACGATCGTCTCTGCCTTGGATGCAAATTGTAAATATTTTCCAGTAGAGACAGATATCCCCTCCAGCCTCTCTGTGCTGCTCTTTTTTTTTTTTTTATCTTTCAGTGCTTGTTCTCCCTTTTCCATTTGCTCTTTTAAATATGGATTATTTAACATGGCACATCATGTGAGTTGTTTGAGCTCCTTTCTGTGTCATGGCCCATGTGAGACAATTATTATATGAACTCTAGTAGAGAGGGCAAAGAGAGGACAGGGATCTTGGGATCCTACAAAATAAAGGAAAGCTACTAATTGTCAGTTTTTGCTGGTCTGTGATGCCTTAAGGTGACCTTCACACATTAAAATCAGTTTACTCATCACAGTGTCTTCATGATGATGAATGCCCACGGCTGTGGAAGTTAAAAGATGTGAGCATTCAACAGGGACTGGGGGGTCTGAGGAAAGATGCTGTTGGGTTATGCATTATATGCATTGTGGAGATGTGGTGAAGGGAGTGTGCCAGAGGGAAGTAGAGGGCCCAGTGTTCAGGGAGAGAGCAAGAAGCACCAGGGTGATTAACATGTGTACCCAGGTGCTCATCCCAGTCAGTGGAGCATAGAGACGCTTATAAACCTGCTCCACCCCAAATAACTCGACAGATGCTGCATCATGAGAACTGTGGAGACCAACGTTTCTGGTGCTTGAATCATACAAGACACTAAACGTTTCGACATCTCTGCCTCTGTTGCTTCAGTTTTTACCCTTTGATGACCTTGCAAAACTGTTGGAGGATTCTTTAGAGACTACCAAAGAAGAAAATAGGCACGGGCCGTCGACTTCTCTCTTTCTAAGACATTTTGACTTTGCTTGTAAAGGACAACCGTAGAGACACAGTGTTTGGAAAGTAGGACAAGGCTTTCCAACATCATTCTCTGACCCAAAAGAAATCATTTCCAGGATTTTATTTGTTTAATGTGGTTGTTACCGCTTCATGTAATTGCTGCTTGGTGTAAATATACTTCCTAAAGTTGAGCTATATCTTGATTGTTGCTCAATTTAGGAACTTTTTTCTCCTCTGCGGCAAAAGATTTCCCACATTTAAGCTCTTGTTAGCTGGTTCAGGCTTGGCTGAGGGCAGTGTCAGAAGAGGAAGTGTCTATCGGTGCCTGTAACCATCGACACAGCCCGTTCTAGTCCCTCTAGAGCTCTGATGAGGTGAGTTTCTATTACTACACCTATTTTAAACTGTGGTCACCTGTCCTTTAGTAGCAATTTCTGTCTTTACCAACTGATAGCGACTGTACTGCTATAAAGCAAATGTTTTGACTATGCAAACACAGCCAGTCTGACTTCTTACATTTATATGATGTACATTTTCAGCTTTGGGAAGGTTTCAGGAGGACCACTTGAGACTCATGTGTGTGTGCACAAATTTGCATGTTCATCCATGTGGCTATGCGCTCAGGCCTTCCCAACAGCTGAGGAAGCTGCCACATTGTTTATAGTGTTTCCTGCGATAACAGCACATGGACACACATCCAAAAGGCGGGGCTGTTTAATTGTCATCACCTGCTGTCATGTTGGTGGAAGAGTGCTGCAAATATTAGACCGTCCCGCTTGATGAGAGTTGCAGTCAGGATGTGTGTGACAGCAGGGTGGAGACTCATCGGCCTTTAGTCGAATTATAAGGTCAGCTGGAGGACAGAGCTTCTTTGTTACTTAAACTGTCGTGATGGAAACATTTGAAATCTGACAGCGTGGAAACAGTGTGGCAGCGTGGAAATCATCACCTGAATCTGCAGCCCCCATCGGCTTCATCGAGTTTCAGCTCACTGGTTCGTTGTACGGCAGCGACTGTACTGTTTCCGTTTATCCTCACCGCTCTCTTGCGCGTCAAACACAGCAGGCAGTTGATTCAGCCTGTACAGCGCCTGACCAACACCAAACACCAGGCAAAGCTGAGTTTGTAGTGTAGGCAGTATAAGGAATGGATGTCATGACAACATTGCCAAAGCACTGTATTGAAGTTCAGAGCGCTGGGGCTTTGGCCATCGCCATCTTGGCAACGCTGCCTCTGCTGCATCCTGGTTAATGTAAAGATGGGCAGAGACGTGAATCGATTTGTTTCTGCTATGAAGTTCCACATATTCCACTTATTCTGAAACCGGCCTCAAGCGGACGTTCTAAGACCTGCAGTTTCTGACATTTCAGTATTGGCTTCATTTCACAGCCGCAGAGGTCACCATTTGGTTGGTAGAGATCAACCTCCTCCTCACCAGGCTGGCTGTGAAATGCTCCCTTTGTACTGCAGCTCCAATGTAACACGAGGGCCAAAGTTCAGCTGAAGTTGATAGGATGCTTCATCAGTGTACAGTAGTTAAATTAAGTCAGTATCCTCCTAAAGCTTCCACATGCTGCTTGTTTAATTATCAATATAGCTGCGTTCATTATCCCGATTCACTGATTAATAGTGCAAATTTGCCGATAAAAATCTGTTATACTGCTAATTGTTTTAGCTCTATAATGTTCCTCAGAAATTAGCAATACCTATCTACAAGATGCAGTCATGACCTCAACGTAATCAATATCGTAACCTCCTGGAGCATTATTATATTTCAGTATGTTTTCCTCTTGTACAATCAGAGACTCAGACACTAAGATTTGGCCTTGCTGCACCCCCTAGTGGTCGTCCTGTTTAGTCTTTCAAGCCAGTATGTGAACAATGCTGCGTCCAAACGTTCACATATCCATCCACGTTGCAAGAAATACCATCGTCCCAACAATGATTTGCAGTTTTGCGTATCCTCACAGGATCCTGTTACTCATCTCTGCATCCTTCTGAGGATTAATTTATAAAGCATGCACCACAGTCTCTGTCCAGGCGGTGACCAGCGGCCAGTAATGAAGCAGAAATCTGCATGACTGTAATGAGTCACAATCCACTGCCTCTACCCACAGGGAGAAACTCAGCTGGACAAAACTACTGCGCTCCTCTCCCTGCCCTCTTCTCCTCTTTTCTCCTCTGCAGTATCATTACGAGCACCGTGTGGCTCGTCCCCGTCCCTCCATCCCTGATGTTTGTTTTCCCCTCATTGGTTCGTTTTGCCATTATCAATATAACTGACGAGCCGAGTCACATACTAAAACTCTCTGCTCCCCTCCCACCCTCACATTGCGGTGTCCCCCGCTTCACAGTTTTGTTGCCGATCGCGGCCCTTCAATGCTTTTTAGTGCACCGCCTCTGCATAGATAGGAAAATGTGATGTGACTGGACTGATAAGGAGGAATTGATTCCTTTATCCTGCAGAGTTTAGGAAAGGGAAGAGAAGAGGAGAGGCCGAGAAATCAGATCCCTCTCCACGGGACTCTGTGTGTCTGTGTGTGTGTGTGCTATTCTCCACTGGGTGAAGACATTAACACAATGGCAGCATTAAAGTGAAGAATGAAGAACAGGGTAGCTATTTACATGGAAGAGACACCAAAGAGGACAACTCATGTTCAGCTCTCTCAAAGTCTGCAAAAAACTTGGTGACACGATCGTATCATAATTTATCTGACTTCTTCATTTGTACATTTATCAGTATTTGACACACAGAACATGGTCACTGAGGGATGATTAATTAATGAACCCTGGTAACAAGTATTGAAGAAGAAGAATGACTATCAATCACACACATTGTTCCAAGATAAACACACAGGACTCATAGACATGCAGTTATTGGGACAGATGTTGTACTGAGAAGCCACATAAACAGTCCCAAACAGTTTTGAGCTACAGCCGGCCCAAATATTGAACGATGTCTGTCACAGTGAAACGGAAATAGGAGCATCTTTAGCTTCCGCCATTTGATATATGTCCGAGTTAACCTGAATATACGGATGAGGTTTAGTTACAGTACATTTGAGCCATTCCTACAGATGTGATCGGATCGTTAAAAGTGGTCACAGGTTAGAGAATACAGCGAGATACGGAGCTGTCGAGAGACGTGGCAGTTGACCTCCGTACTCACCTCCCTCACCCGAGCTGTTTGATGAATTTGACTGTCCTAATAAGATGTTGCTTTGCAAGGTACACACAAGCCGGGCGGGTTAGCTCGTCATCCTGAAACCACATCTGATTGGATAAATTTATGTAACCACCCCCAAGATGGGTCATCAAGTCTGCGTCCTCAGCAAACCTTCGATATGGATAAGATACTTTTAAAAACACCTGTATGCTCAATGCAATGGAGAGTTTCATCTTTAATATTCTCTAAACTGTGTACTATAGATTCAATTCTACGCTTTACTGTAGCCATACACTACAGAGAAGTGTCACCTTCATGATCAAAGTGAACAGGTGAACAAGTGGCAACGTGTAGAGGTTCACACAGATTTTGTCACAGTTTTACTGTATACTGTGCATAGCAGGTACATTTACATTTTACCCACTGGCAGTTTTGGTAAACAGGGACCCCCGGCAGTCCGACCGTTAAGAGTAGATTTACTGCGTGACTTCACTGAGTCAGGAGCTGTTAGTCTAACATCTTTGGTTGCTCAATCTTGAACAAAGTCCACGTGTGCTGAGTCTAGTCAGCTGAGTCTAGTCAAAACTATCAGCAGCTGAAGCACTGAGTTACCATATGGCAAAAATAATATCCGTACATACTGTATGAAAAACACTTCACTTGGTTCACTTTGGTACTTGGTACTTACTTTTTTCCTTTGTTTTTCAGACTACTAGCTTGGTTCTTGTTTCCTCATATAGGTTGTGCAGCAGGCATGCCTTGCCATCTGTAGAAACTTAAATCAAAATGATGAGTAATAATATTCCACCATAGATGGCTCCTTTTAAAGTGAAAGAAAAATGGTATGAAAGAGTAGAGAGACCGAAGGAAAAAAGCTTTCAGTGTCGCTGAGCCTCAGCAGGGGGAAACTGTGAATGAAGTCGTGACAGTTTGCTACACTTGACTGACTTTGCTTCACCCCTCACAGCACTCCCTCTGCCCCCTCACCTTTAGACAGAGGACTGAGACAGAGAGTGATGGATACCTCCACAAACACACATGCACACTGATTTAAACAGAAAACCCACCACCAAGAAGGTTCTTTGCTCCAGAGTCGAACACCAAATTACAAAGTTCCACGAAATTTATCGGAAACAAAGTGACTGTTTGCAGTCCAAAGCCCAACATCCACATAATACTGTTGAGGTTATGTTAATGGGTAGTTTGGCACTTGCTCTTTAAAATATACTTTTCTGTATTTTTTGTAAATTAATTACTTAAATTAATTTTTTTTCCTCCATATTCAATTGTCCTGGTCATGGAAACTGGCTGCAGTGTCTCAAAAAGGTACTCTTGTGTCGTACTTGAAGAGGAACTTCAACGAGGCGCCACTTCATCAGATTATTCAGACTCTGATTAATTTGACAGAGTGCTCCTGGATAATTTAGTTGTTCTGATCAAACTGGCAGCGTAGTAGACGCTTCATTTAAGACCATATATCAGCTTTCCCTCTCCACAGCGATACTTTAATTTGGCAAGAGAGGGGGGAGAAGAAAAGAAGACAGGAATGACTAAGACTCTTGTATTACCTGAGATCTCTTTTCGTCATTATTTAAATAACATGCATATTAGTGTCTCGCGTAACTTGAGCTGCTGATAACAAACACCTGTACGAGATACTGGATGTTTCTCACGCCTCACACCATTAGAGCTGACGGTGACCTCTGACCTGTCCGGTGAGGGAGGAAGCTGACGGGACCTTCTCTTCCTCTTTTACTGTAACAATCACAGTATAATACTTCACAGAGGAAAGACATAATGTGAATTAACACACTTTATATTCATGTGCGTGTTTGTGTGTGTGTGTGTGTTTTTTTACAGAGCGGCAAAACCATGCCCAAGAGCTGGTGAGGGAGGCCGACCTGTCGCAGTGGGATGCCTTAGTCATCATGTCTGGAGATGGACTTCTGTTTGAGGTGAAGAGAGACGCATGATCGCTGTGTTCATTATAACCTGCACTGTTTGACTTTACATTACAGCAAAGTCAACACACTTCTGTGGTGACGTTAAACTGAAATGTTAAGCCAGCATACACAGTATATATACTCTGTATATAGACAGAAAATATACATTGAAATGTGTGAAGATATCAGGTGACTTGAAGAAAGATGCATATACATTATAAAGAGCCAAAACAATCCATTAATCAGTCGATAGAACATTAAGCAGCAACTGTTTTAATGATTAATAGATCAATTTATAGGAAAAACTCACAACTATTCTCTAGTTCAAGTAGCCTTTCTTTGTTTTATGTCATTGTAAACTGAACATGTTTGGGCATAACAAGTGATTTGAAGCCCTCGCTTTGGGAAATTTGAACATTTTTCTAACATTCCATAGACCCTAACCCTCAATGATTAATTGATTGATTACCCAGCCTAACTTATTAATGTAACTAATGTATTTCTATCCATCCATCTGATCAAAGCTGTTTTTTTCTGTGTCTGTCAGGTGATAAATGGTCTGCTCGAGAGACCAGACTGGGAGGAGGCCATCCAGGTCCCGCTTGGTATCCTTCCTGGTGGATCAGGAAACGCTTTGGCTGCATCCATACATCACTACTCTGGGTGAGCCACGTGCAGAAATGGGCACTATATCGATGTAGTTGTGATACTGCTGGTTTAAAAACCTTATGAAGTGCGTCGAGGCACTTCACTTTTTAAGCCGTTCCTAAACTTTTAATCTACTTTGCTAAAGGCTGATCTGATATCATTTCACAGCTGCACACACATCATATCACCGGACGGGTGAAGTGACAGTAGATTTACTGTAGCGGAGCTTCGATGATTATCTTTAGGTTTTGGACTGTTGATCGAGTAAAGACATTTCAAGACGTTGTAACTGACAGAGCTCCACAGAAACCAGTCGGACCAGTTGTGCCACCTCATCTCAGGTGTGATTGCATGGATACTATATCTGGTTCAAACAGAATTTTGCTATAGGTACTTTAAGCCAAACAGTGTAAATACTCAAAAGATTTGCTCTAAAAACATAAACTAACCCCAAGTCAGTCATCCGCAATACCCGTGCTTTAAAGAGGAGAAACAGGACACTTATGCAGCTGTCAATACAGTACAAGTAGTCCTGTCTATTTTTATTCTCATGTGCAGGATGGACAGTTGAAGCTCTGCACACAGTGGAGCCTGTAGTATTGACGGAGCACGGTATCTTAGCTATATACAGACATAATAAATGCAGCTCCACACACTACTGGGTGGGTAATTATTAAGTAAATAGATTTAGGTTGTTTTGAGAATAGACATAGAGCAGTATTCTTTGTATAACACAGCCGCAGACACACACAGACCTGCCGTCTGGTGCTTTTCTGCGTAAAATGCACTTATCTCTGTCTATTAATAATTCATGTTTTGCTCATTTGAGTGATTGTTTGGATTCAGCCCGAACAAAAGGCACAAAAGGGGAAGTTGAAGGACAGAACAAAATGAGGAAAGAGCCAATGAACAACTGGCCAAGGCCAGCAGTCTTCCAAGATACCCAAATCTGTACATCGTTTACTTTAATTACAACAGGAAGATCCATCCATTATCTGTAACCGCTTATCATCATCAGGGTCATGGGGAGGCTGGAGCCTATCCCAGCTGACTTTTGGTGAGAGGCGGGGTACACCCTGGACCAGTCGCCAGCTCATCACAGGGCACAGAGACAAACAACCATTCACACCTACGGGCAATTTAGAGTCACCAATTAACCTACTAAGGTCACGACTTTGGACTGTGGGAGGAAGCTGGAGTTTTTTATAAATATTCGAACACACCTCTATATGAGATACATTTCACAAACTGCTGTGTATTTGACAGCAAGATTTATAGAAAAAAGACTAAGACGCACGGCTTGGAGTGAAATGCTAATATCAGCACTGCAAGATGCTCACAGTGACGATGAAGACATGTTATTAAGTTCCTGACCTGAGTTTACTTTTGATACTCAGGGCTAAACACAAAGTACAGCTGAGGCCGATGGGAATATCGTTAGTTTTGCAGCGACGAATTGAAATGTCACGGATCACAAAAGTCATTAGGATTCATCTGTTTCGTACACAAATGTCTTTCCAAAGCTCAAATCACCCCAGTAGTTGGTGAAATATTTCAGCCTGGAGCAAATAAGATTGATCGATCAATTGATAGACCGATATTGTCGTCCGGCATGGTTAAATATGTAAAAACAAAATTTTAAAAATCAAGGTTAGATGTGAGTTTCTCCAAAGAAAGAAGGGAAGGCAAAAGGCTTAATGTGTTTTCTAATATTCCTCAGCTGACACCGTATTTCACTGCAGATCCTCTCCTCCTGTGGCCGAGTGAAGGTAACCGGTGTAGTTTAACTGCTTCTCGGACTGCTCGTCGTATAAATTTGGACTTGAGAGATTTTCTGCCTGATGCCACCTGTCACATGGGGAATTTTAAAACCTCATGAAGTGCTATGACTTCCTTTTTTAGACTGTTTCTCCTATTTGTAGGTCACAATAAGGTTTAACTTGCCCTTTTACTGTTTTATTTGTTGTTGGTTTTTTTTTCATTGTTTGCGCTGCAGTTTTTTTTTCTCAGTGGGACTGATGACTGAATAAATGATAAATTAGCTGATGGGTCTGTCTTCAGCAGACAGCCACATTCATTCGTCGCTTCGAACACATCTGTCAGTCAGCTCCTCGTCAAACAATGGTCTTCCAGCTAGACCAGTGGCAACAATGAGAGGAAGGGACCAGACTCTGTATTGTTTACTTTCCTCTCACACTCCCGGGGCATCCAGAAAATATCTCCCTCTCCCTCTCTCTCTGGTTACTGCAGGCTGTCCTGCGGTGGCCCTGGCTAAAGTGTATTCAGCATTATTCCCGGGTGAATGTAGGGTTCACTGGGGCTACATGGATCAAACGAGTGACTAGACTAGAAATGAGCTCGAATGTATCAGGTGTTACGCGGTGGACAGGTTCGCTGAGCGTGGTTTTAATGTGTTCCTGTACACAAACATGAGCCCGAGCTGAAACATCGCACAAAAGGCCGATGTTGTCTCAAGTGACAGGTGAGAGACACTTTGGTGTGAGTGTGAGTCTCCCTCCCCTGGTGATTTACAGATACTGCATAAACAACAAAATATGTGGAGGTGATCTGGAAATATGAGGAGCTCATTGAAACCAGTTTTTATGTGCATGTAGTCCTGCAGTGAGTCCTCCCTTCACGAAGGCTGTAATGTTCAGATCTCGCAGAAACAGTTTTAGACAGATGCTGACTGTGTGATCATTTTGAAGTATGCAGTTTGTTATCAGCAAAGTTTACTGTCAAAAGTACTCAGCAGGAAAGTGACTGATTTGTGACGGATATATTATTCTGTATGACAGTATCATCACTGGTTGACATACAGTTACAGCTATGGAAATCTAAATAAGAAAAGTAACCAGTAACTGAGGCTCATGACCAAACAGTTGAGTAAAGTACACCATCCCTCTCTGTCTAAAATGTAGTAGAAGTATGAAGTAGCAGAAAGCGGTAAAGTAAAATGCGCCGTACCTCAATGTTGTAATAAAGTACAGTACTTGAGTAAAAGTGCAGAGCTGGAAATCAATTTATTTAGACAATGATTAGAAAAAAAACAGAGCCGTGAAAATGTAGATGAGACTATTTGGATATGAGACTGGTGAATACATTCAAGATGATGAATATGGAGATATCTGCAGGACCACTGCCAGTGAACTCCACTGAGACATCCAGTCTTCAATGTAATTGGCCGTGGGTGGTAACAGCAGGCAAATCTGTGTGTGTGTGTGTGTGTGTGTGTGTGTAAGGGGTGTTATCATGACCTTACACCCCTGTCTCCACTCTCCCAGATGGGGTTGTCTTTGTTGTCTGACTCGCCTGTCATGTCTGAAGGCCCATAAGCTGATTCTGTCCCACCTCAGAGATTTGTCCCAGAGCCTCCCGTTTTTTATTGAACCCTCTCCTCCCCCACCCTCACCCTCACTCCCTGCATAGATCCATGGACCTCCTCACCCTCCTCTCTCTCCTCTGTGTTCTTACCATTACACAGTAAGGTCACAGTTACCACAGAATTGTATAACACCTCTTATTGCTCACACCTGCCTCGACCCACTTCCTAACCCAAAAATATTATGTACCTTCCAGTTTTTATTTTGGTGTCTTATTTTCAATGCTGAAAAAAAGCTACATGCTGTGAGAATGTGCTCTTTCAATATCCTTGTAAATGAAAAATCTTTCTTTTGGACTGTTTGGAAAAGGTTATTTAAAGATGTGACTTTGGGCTCCAGGCCTTTTTTCTTTTTTTTTGTTTTTTTACATTATCTTCGGACTCGTGTCCACTTTGAATCTGGTTCATCTCTGCCAGCTAAATGGGCATGACCTTCGACCGTCTAATTAGAGCTGCTGCTGCCTTAAAGACAGGCTCTCAAGTCTAAGTCTGGATGCTGTAAACACAACCTGTCACACATTCAAGTGCATTTGGTCGGAAATATCGAAAAGCACCCTGAAGGGCAAGTAATTCTGTGATGACTCTTGTTTTGTTTTGAGAATCAAGCTTCACATTCAATATCTGTCCTTCTTGCAGAGCCCCGCAGGTGTCCAGTGAGGAGCTCCTAGTCAGCTGTGGTTTCCTGCTGTGTAAAGGACTTGTGTCTCCTATGGATCTAGTCTGCATCCATCTCTCCTCCAGCTCTCGTATCTACTCCTTCCTATCGCTAGCCTGGGGCTTCGTAGCGGACGTGGACATAGAGAGCGAGAAGTACCGGCATGTCGGAAGCGCTCGCTTCACCATCTGCACGTTGGTGAGGCTCGCTTCTCTCCGCGTCTACAAGGGCAAGCTGGCTTACCTGCCCGCCACCGACCTGCCCAAACACGAGGAGGGTTTGAGAAATAATAAGACACTGCACTGCAACAATCAGGTCTCCACCCCTGTGCTGGGTCGACCGTCCACGGTCTCTCCCTGCGAGAACACCTTCCACAACTCCTGCCACTCCAACAACTCCCTCAAAGTGAGGAAGGTGGAGGGCACGCCTTCTCGAAGCACCAACATATCCCTGACTGGCCCGTCTGACTCCCTGCTGCAACCTCTGGACCAGCCGCTACCCAGCGACTGGGTGGTGGTGCAGGAGGAAGACTTTGTCCTCGTGCTGGCTATGTACCAGTCCCACCTGGGAGAGGACATGATGGCAGCACCAGGCTCCACTTTGGATGAAGGTGTCATCCATCTTTTCTACGTTAGAGCGGGAATATCACGTGCCGCACTACTGAAGATGTTCCTAGCTATGGAGAAGGGTACGCATTTGGCTAATAACTGTCCACACCTGGTGCACACTAAGGTGCGGGCATTCAGGCTAGAGCCATATACGCCCAAAGGGATAATAACAGTAGATGGAGAGGTGGTGGAATATGGGCCGGTTCAAGCTGAGGTACAGAGAGGCCTGGCGAGAATAATCACTGGGTGAACTGAAACCAACGTCAGCTTTCATCGCTGCTGTTAAAAGTCTTTAGGTCAGAAATGGTACGGGAGTTACAGTGAAAATAATGTATTGGTTAGGATACGACGGTCGAGTGCCATGTGACCCAACGTGTTCAATATTTAATAAATAAGACATTAAGATAATAATATAAATCAATTCAGAGAAAGCATGAAACTGTAAAATGCATTTTTCACTCTTAGCAACAAGCTCCTTCATCCTGCTGAGCGTTTTTATTTATTTTTTTAACAGTCAAGACAGACACAGCCGCAATAAGATGAATTCTGTAATTGTGAAGAGATAAGATGTTTAAATTTCACAGTGGTCAGCTGGTGAGGTGTAAAAATTAATGGATTATTTCTCCATTTCATGCCTAATTTATTTCATATTGAACACTTTGGTCCTCCGCACTCGTGACTCAAGCATCAATTTGCAGACAAAACACAAACAGACACATCGTCACCTCTAGCCTCCGGCATCTCTTGTCTCTCGTCTGTCGCTGCATGGAGAGTTCTCCCTCTGTGCTGACACTTCAACCTGAATTACAGCGCCTTATGCAACAGCAAAGGGTTGGATTCATGCCTTCAAGGCTCCTTTGTTGGAGACTGTTTGTTTGTGTGTGTGTGAGTGTTTGTGTGTTATGTGGTAAATGTGAGGTAGCGGCAGGGCGCTGTCATTGCCCCGGTTTGAAGCGAGGTCATCGGCTGTTTTCGACTGTTTATTGAACACAAAGAGCCTCAAACGCTCAATTAGGACCAAAAAGTCTTTAACTTGAATTTTTCATGGGTCAGTAGGTGGAGTCGGTATGACGACGGTGATGATCTACTTTAACTCTACTAACATGGCACACTGCTGAGTGACGCGAGGGCAGCCTCTAGTCTGTGCAAATGAATCCCGAGAAAGCACATCACATGGGACATCAGTAAATATATCCATTAATATTTATTCACTCGTAGCAGAGCTTTTCGGGATGACACTACAGCGTTTGTTTGCATGCCTGGTTTCTGATCAGGGGCTGTCAGTATTAGAAAAGCTTGACTGATTGCCTTACAGAGCTGCACACACTCCATGCTGGTTTCCTAAACCACGTTACATTAACGGCAGTTACAGAGCAGACTCGTGTCCACCAAACCCGTTCTTATATCTTCTATTTTTAGATTTATAATTAGATTTTGTTCTGATGTAAAGAGACAGCTCTTAATAGAAAAGTAGTCATATTTAGGCCTCGAGGGTGAGTTACTCTGTTGAACAGGATTTTCGCTGAGATTTTGGCGGTGGTAAACAGTTTTGTTTGTTTTGTCCAAGTCAACATACTTCCCTGTCAGTACTTTATGTCAGGGCCGCTTTTTCTGTAGAAAGTTGTTCCAGTAAAACAGATAAGCCAGCGTCGAGTGCAAGCCAAGCAAAACACCACTGACCAACAGTCGGTGTGGAGATCTGCTAAAATATAACCAAAACTATCCATATGATGTAGCGCTAGTGGTAAAAGAGAATATATATTTATATGTGTTGGTGCTGATTCATCCCATTCATGTGAATAACTGGCTAATTCACCTGCAGGTTTACTGGAGTTGAAAGAGCACTAACTGAAGTCGATATAGATGAAGTGGGAAAGGTCAATTAAACACAGATCTTGTGAAAAAAATACCTCGGGAAACGCGCTGAACATCACAGACTGATGACAGCAGTGTCAACATGTTCAGTGCTCTGATAGCTCTGATCCTGGAAGGGTGATTGATGCGTTTTAGTGTCTCCATAGCTGCATCCTCCATCCCGACATACCGCTCTTCTTCTCCTTCTTCTTCCTCTGTTCGCTGTAGAGAAGTCCCAGGGCTACACAGGCTGTCCCTGTGAGAGATTTACTAATGATCATCACCAAGGTGTCCTTACCATTGAGCTTTAAGTCACGTCAAATGATGACTGAGGCCTACGTGGGTGTAAACTCTGATTATTATTATTTTTTAAAAATGTGTTTTTGTTTGTGATTTGACACAAGAGGCTAAAAATAAGATATTCTTCATCTGAGTCAAAGTGAAACCAACCCTGACGCCTTAAACAAGGATTCGGGCGGTTGAAGCTGGTTTAAAAACAGCACATTGGTGGTGTGAGGGCGGGATGGGGAGGTGGGGGGAGGGGAATATCGACTTGTTAAATGCTGCATGAGGCAGGCGGCGTTGTGCTCCTGACAGTGCACCCTCATCCTTCCTCCTTACTAACACTTTCAGTCTCAGTCGTGAGTAAGCATAAGAAAGGTCGGATGTTGAAGTCTTGGCTTCGCCTACAGGGGCTACAAGTTTTTCATGTTTTACTCGCTGTGTTTGCATTCCACCCTGTGAAGAAGTGACTCATGATAGACCAAAATGAGTTTTAAAGGGATTTTCTTTTATAAACGTTTATACATAAATGCAAGTTTGTTGCCTTCGTGTGAAGGTTGATTTTAAGTCATTTAATTTCTCACCCAGCCGGTTTAAATTATGTTTACTGAAGGACTCTGCAGCAGGAATTCAGCTGACAAGCTACAAGCACATACGATGGAAATAGTACTTGAAGAAGCGTCTGTTCCGCTTTTGCTTCCGCTTTAGGGGAAAGTGTGGTCTGTGGCACGAAAAAAACTGGAGGAGTTAATGACTGTTAAAAGTAGACACACTGTATATCCTGCACAGAGTGTTCCCGAATTCACCAAAGAAAGACTTTACCTCCAGAGATTTTGGCTTGAACACTTTCAGTGGCCTTAAGATGTAAAGTGCACCCTGCAATGAAAGGGATAAAAGAAAAGTGCTACTGACCCAGACCGCTTTCACACATTTTTTTTTCTATGCAAAGTCAGATTTCATGTGAGTGATGCTGTGCTCCTTTTAGCAGTCTGATGTGCCTTGATTGTGCTGCGCCCTGGTGGTTTGAACACGGTAGTGCATTCACTGATTTTCATTTGCTACTTGTTGTTTTTCTCTCCAACGTTAAATTCAAACTCTTTCATGCACGGAGGAACGGACAAATTGGACAAACTGGAGTCAAATATTCACGTCCGGCTTCTCTGCAGAGTGTAATTGTGGCGCAGTGCTATTGTGTTAACCTGCGTCTAACGTTTAAACTGTTAATGATGCCGTGGTGCCGCCTCTTCATCAATTACTGGAGACATTTTCAGCATCATTTCATTTAAAAGGAAGAAGTTGGAGCAACAACCAACAGCCTGAATCCAATTTCTGTCTGTAGTTCTGTGATTGAAAATCTAAATGAATCTAATAAAGTTAAGTAATGATGTGCATTCCTCTGTCGGCAGCCTGTCTGTCGATTTGCTATTTATGTCTTTCCTGCTGCTTCTTACCTGGTGTTTTCTCGTGTATTTAAATGTTTATGGTGAGGGGAATCTTCTTTCTTGCACACTGAAGATTGAATTCTTTATTCAAAGGGAGAGATCTATTTTTCCAATAGACAAACGACTGTAATTTTTCTATAATCAAATCAAACATTCTCCTGGGGTGTTTTTGATTGGAAAATAAATATGATAACAAATAACAAATGTCTGCTGAAGTATTTCTTTTGCTTTTTTTTTTTTTTTCTGGCTTGAATCGGCTGAGCAGTTACTGACCGCAGCTTACGATCATTTTGGTGTTAAACTCACTGATCATGCACTGAAGGTATTCCTTTCACTCTGGAGAGGGGGACTCTCTCCTGTCAGGTTACAAGGGTGAAGCCACAAACAAGAAGTTATTTAAAGAACATTTTCAGCAAGTTTTATTTAGGTCAGGTGGAGGGAGACCGATTCAATGGACTGAAAAAAAGGTAATCAACCACTTAAAACTTGAGCCCAGAACACGTTCTCCCTTCATTGACACTTTTATCCTGTACCTGACCTGAATAAAAGAGATGATATGCATTTACCTGCCTGCATGAACTCAAAAAACTGAATCAAGTATAAACACGTGAGAATCATGAGACTGTGACAGACATGTACAAGGCAACCGTCCTCCCTGTGAACATTGTGCAAGTTTACTTTTACTCTTCTAAACTGCATTTGAGCTTCAGTATATTTTGACGCTGTCCACAACGGAGCCATACTCACACTTTACGCAGATATTATATTTACAAAATATGACATTATTCTTTGCCGTACTATATGTGCTGTCCAGGCATATCATGACAAATAAAAAATATAACAAATCAGTCTGTGGGCAGACATTCAATAAAGCTTAACATACTACAGCATCTTATACAGGAAACCTGTGATACAGGTCGTACTTTGTTAAAGCAGAACTATTTTATCAAACCTATTAAAACCACCATGGCAAATAAATAAGTCTGTCAGATGCTAGGAGCGGATATTCAATAAATATTATATGAAAATATGTAAGGACTTACTTTTGACTGAGCTCTTGCTTTCTCAATAAGTGATGTTAAATGTGTGCGTTCGATCACTGATGGGATTTTTATAGGTTTTCACAATAGAGCTCTACGGTCCAAAGGAATAAACAATATTAGGCGTTGGATGCAAAGGGACTACTTAGTTAATTAATGGATGGTTTGGGCTTTTATGTGATTTGTTAATATTAATGTTAATTAAAAAAAAAAAAAGAAAATAACACCAGGCTTATCCCTTAACGTCATCCTGAAGGAAAGCTAACAGGGATCCAAATAAATAAAAGCCACGATGTTACTATGGTACTGCTTGCAAAGTTTAATACATCACTATACAGTCGTCTTAACGCAACAAAAAATTAACCATTAAAAAATGAAAAAAAAAATGAGAGTACAAGAACACACTCAGCAGTTTGTACATTTATGCCCCAAGCATCCACGTGACTTGTTAGAACTCAAGTTTGTGTTAAATATATACTGTATGTATTTATATATTTCAATATAGTCATGACATCTGTACAGAGGGAATCAGGCTACAAATCATAACTTTATTAGTTCTTTTTTTTTTTTTAATATATCAATAACAGGCCACTGTGGAAATGTAGACATCGTACAGTCAAGTCTTGTGTGTAGCCCATTCAAAAGGCTTAAAGCAACATGTTACATGCTTTGGCTGTAAAACAAACTTCTCGCAGTAATAATAATAATGATAATAATAATAGTAATAATAATCATAATAATGGTTTAAATCTGAATATACACATACACAGAAAATTGTACATAGCATCGTGTGCTTGATATCCTGCCAGCTTTATCTAGCGAGATAGCTTCACATTTTCTGTTTCTGCGACTGTTGACAAATGAGAAATATGGAGCAATAATGTCACCTCACAACTCTTCGCGAGGCTTTCAGAAACTCCGCAACCATTCAGACGGAGCTCTGACCATTTCAAAGCACAAGAATTGTGAAGGTGACATCTTACAAAACAGCAGCATGTGGAGGGAAAAAAATAATATATATATAAATAAAAATAGGGGGAAGAAAGCAAACGAGGCTACATGCTACGGCTGCAGCAGCCAGCAAAGAAGACCGTACATCCTCCTCTGTGGCGTTAAAGGCAGCGGAATAACGAAGTAAAATCCAGGAAGAGGACAAAATAGCATGGATGCCTGATTGCCACATCTGGTACAGGAATGCCAGTTTGAAGAGTCGTGTGTGGGGGGGGGGGGTGGAAGACAAAGCAAAACAAAATACCCTCATTCAGGACCTCTATTTTTTTTTTTTTTAATTATCAAGTCTCTTTAAAACGCAGCAACTCTTGGCTCATGGTTTCTATCCTCTCCCATCATCACTCATAGTTTCATTCGTCAGCATCAAAGTTCTTTGTTCAAGTAAAATACCAGACAGCCAAGGCTCTCTTTGTTTATTCACGGGTTATAGCAAGCACAAGGGGTGGGGGGTGGGTGGGGGGGTGGGGGGTTGTGTGACCTGTGTTATTATCATAATAATATTTATTACAATGAGATTCATAACATCTTAAAGAATAAAAGAACATTATGTCAGAGGTGGGATGCAGTTATTTAAAAAGATGTAAACAAACACTGCTCTGATTTTCCCCAGGAAGCTCGAGTGGACCCAAAGGTGATTTTTTTTTTTTTTTTTTAAACTTGCTTTCACAGTTAATTACAGCACAAAGCAAAGAGTTTCGTGGTAACTTGGTAAATAAAACCTTGATTTCTTTTCATCCAGACTGAATACATCCCATGCGGGGAAAGAAAAGAAGATCAACAGACAACAGTCGTATCAGCTCAAATCTTTTTGTGCTGTAATTTTCTCTCGTCAGCGGGGTCAGCGGTTTCCTTTGGCGGGGATAAGACGCTTGAGTCGGGGGGAAAACACGGGATGACGGAAAATAATGACAATCAAGCTCAGTAATTATATCAACAAACCTTCAGCGTCACACTTACTGCGGTTTGTATTCCGATGTTATTAAACTCTGCACGTGCAATTTGGAGAGAAAACAGATGGCGGCGACGAACGCAGTGCGAGGGATTCATGATTAAGAACCGATAAAGGGGGAAAACTGATCAGAGATCTGCACTATCAAAGCAGGAAAACACTGGAACGGGGTTTTAGTGGTTTTTAGTGTGTGTCTAAGTCTGTAGAGGTTAATGTCTAAAGCGTGACACAAGCAGCTCTGTACACAATGGTCTGAGATCATTAAGAACAATTCAAGTAAGGCAACGTTGACATGAGATGACGGAATGGATGCTGTATATGTTTTTTTAAATTCTGTTTATTATTTAAATTGTGTCGTTTGCAGTGATGTGGGTTCACCTGTGAAGCGTTGTGGGTAAAGCTCCACTCTAAAAACTCCGTGAGTAAAACGACCTCGTCAAAAAACACCAAAGCACAAAGTTTCATTTCGGTGGAAATCTTTGTCTAAATTCTACAGAAAGTGAGTGAACGTTTGTATGTCGAGGCGGTAGCTGTGTTAAGCTTTGACTAGAGAGCACACACACCTTCCCATAGAGCCACCTAACCGTCGTCCTGTGCCTGGCTGGCTTCTCGACGCGCCGAAATGGCTACAGCCGTCTGACCTCCAGAGGTGATTCGTACGTAAACTTTGTCACTCGATGTTTGCCGCGTGGTTCAGCGCGAGTCGTTGGCGAAGGAAAAATACCAGCGAGTGCAGAGGTGGAAGAAGTGGCGAAGCTGTTGTGGGTTGGCAGTTTTACTGACATTCAGTATGTTCTACTTGAATATTTGTGTGTTTGTGGACAGAGAGAATTTGGCAGAAAGCGTTCGACCAGAGATTTCTATTTAAAAAGAATCCTCCTGGTCAGTGTATTTATACGGTGTCACCTCTCCCAGACCAGATTGTCCATTCGTTTGTTGTAGTGCAGGATGGTACAGCGATAGTATCAGTAGTGCTACAGATAGCCGCAGCTGACCCCAACAGCCGGGAGAGCTGGGCTTTGCAGTTTTTTTTCCCCCATTTGGACCCAGCCATCTTTGACCTTGTCCCAAGATGCAGCGGTGATCACAAGTCTTCATGAGACGGCAGAGTGGTTATCCAGAGTGGTTATTCGCCGGAGGTGGAAGTGGACGAAGGGGGTTGGAAGAGGGGTCATGGCACTGATTTCTCGTCTCATTCGGTCCTTTTTGCATCCACGCCGCCTCCAATGAAATCCTGCCGAGGTCAAAAGAGAAACTCTGCGCACCTCCGGTAAAAAACCTCCATGTGTTTACCTGCGTCCATGAACGGATGAGGGTTCTTATGTGACGGAGTAGCTTCCCCGTTGGTTTGTGTAACTGCACATGTGAGGTCCACCCCTCTTTATTCATCAAACTCATCTGCAGAGACACTGAGGGAGAACAAAAACATTATGAAGTCGCATCCAAACCAGAACTTGCTCACTCTCCTGATCAAAAAAAAAAAAAAAAAAAGAAAGGTGCCGTTCTCCCGCGCTCGTGGTTTGATCGAGAAGGATTATGGAGAACAGAAGAAGAAGGCAGAATAATGTGGAGTTTGGGGCAGCGGGAGCAGTACAGACTAAGGAGATAAGGGACAAAAACGTGGGCAGTGCTGGGGGCACAGTGCAGCTCTGGACAGGGGTACAGAAGATTGAAAATTGTAGTCCCCCCAGACAAGTGGAAATGGATCCTCCTCTACAGCTTGAGGCAGATGAAAAGGTAGAAGAGAAGGAGGAGGAAAAGAGCAGGGAACAGTGCAGAGGTGTGTCGGGGAACGGTGAGGAGGCACTTACTTGTCCTCTATGTGCTCAGTGATGCCAGCGGCGGCCAGCGCAGCTCGGTACTGCAGCAGCACACCTCGAACGCTCTTCACAAACCCTTTAGAGAGCGGGAAGAGTGGAAAGCCGATGTCCGGGTAGCCGCTGCCCTCTGGGAGGAAACTCCTGTAGCTCTTTCTCCGTTTCTTTGGTCGCACCACTGGCTGGCTTCCCGCGGAGCCCACCCCTCCTCCGCTGACTGCGGCTGGACCTCCTTCTGACGTGCCGCCGCGGACTACAGAGCCAGGGACCATGGAGCCACCCCTGTTTTCAGCACCCAAAGAGGCGTTTCCCTGGGTGCTGTCGCAGTCTGAATTCTGGCTCAGCTCCTGCTGAGAGGCCGCTGTGGTGGAGGGACTCAGCCCTGAATCCTCCAGCTCCTCCTCCATAATACTGGTAACTCCAGCTCCTGTGACCCCCTCCTCGCCAGGCTTACTGGGGCTGCTGTGAGCCACCACCACGGGCCCTGATCCCAGGGGCAGCTGCTCGTCCAGAGGCTCAACAGATGAGGGTCGGTCTTTTGAGTGTTGAGCCCTGGAGGACATGTGCGCCGCCTGACCCCTCTCAGCGGCGTCGTGCAGCTCAAGCCACACGTCCAGACGGTGGACGAGCCGCCAGCCGTTGGAGGCAAAGTGCTCCTGGATCTCCTGTTTGAAGACCTCCACCGGATTCTGGAGGAGCTGCGTCATAGACTGGACCATCTTGATCAGGGCCATCTCGTTGTAGCAGCGGCTGTTCTCATATCCTTCCTGCAGGCCTCGGTCGCTGTCAAAGCCAGCCTCGTTATAGTAAGGCTCATTGACGAGGATAAGGCCTGCAGAAAGTGTTGATTTCATTATAAAAATACAATTCAAGGCACAGTTAAAAAAGTCAAAGACATAAGATATCGGTTGTTTCATCTGTAACCAGCAGTGAACTAATCTAACCTTATCGTCTGGATGTTTGGGCAGCATCAAAAAATGGAAAATTACTTTTTTTTATTTTGTCTGACTTTTCCTGTTTTATTCCATGTTCCATGGATTTAGTTTCTTTATATAAATGTCCTAGCTGTTGTCTTGCTATTTCAGTGCATTGCCTGCAGACTCCTCAGAGTCTGTGAGCCCGGTACTTGTCTTATAAGAATAAAATATTTGTTGCCGTCAACTCTTGACTTCAGACTTCTCTGTGGTCTGTAGTTTGTACCTTCGGTTTGGAAGGGGTGTCAAGTAACTTGACACCTCGAGCTGCAGCAGAAGCACTTTGTCCTTTATGATCCACGCTTGGATAGTCTTAGTCGTGTTTTTAGTCCCCGATGTGATGTAACACCAACACATTCATGTCATGATCTCAGTTTGAAGCCAGATTCACATTTCACCTTTCACTTTTCATGTTACAAACGTCAGATTGAATTAATTGCACAACACTCCTACAACATATTACTCCACTGTAAGTGTATTTCTGGATCTCTTACTATTTTTTCCTCTTTGTATTTCATTGAATTTTTTTTTATTTTGAATTGCTTCTCTGTGTGAAATGCGCTTTATAAATAGAGCTGCCTTTCCTATAGGATTTCATAGATTATTAACGGTACTAAGCATAGAAAAGCACCTGTAAAAGCCAAACTATGAGCTGCACGTCATTCAGGAAATACAAGACGTAGTTCTTAGAAATATAAGATTACACAAAATCCTTTTTTCACATGAGCCCAAAGTAGTGAAGTCAAAACTAGTTAAGCTGACAGAGAGCAGCTTTGAGTCCAGAGAGGTTATTTGACATTTTAACCAAACTCTGATGAGGAGACGACAACGTGCACTTCAACGACTGCTGCAATGTGCATTCAATGACTCTGCGATAGTGAGATTCTGATTTGACTCGACAAAATAAATGAATTAAAATCTGCAGGACAGACTGCAGAGAAAATGCCCGTGTGTGAGGCAGATACATTGAGTTGAATCACCGTGTGCGACACTGCACTTGGGAGTCCTTCTGAGCAAATGAACACATGAATAAAACATTTTTTTTTGTGCTACAGAGAATGGAGGAGGGAGCGTTTGTGAATGAACACACTAACCTTGAATGGAGATGAGGACTTGCAGCAGACTGGACTTGCTGGTCCATCTCTCAGTGCCCTGTTGATCACAAACCAGACATGCACTGATTGTTCTGTCATCACATGATGACACACAACACAACTGTAATTTTTTTACACGAAACTGTGTTGTGTACCCAAACCGGAGCAGCAATAAGATCATACCTGTGCACACATAAACCTGTAAAACAGCACTCACCTTTCCAATCCAGGTTCCCAGCAGACTCACGCACACCTTGCCGTTGTCGTACAGGTTGGGATTGAGACGGCCGCTGCACTGCGACAGGTAGCGGAACAGAGGCGGCACGGCTGGGTAGATGTTTGGCAGCTGGATGTCAAACAGGAACAGACCGTCCTCGTAAGGCGTACGAGTCGGCCCTTTGATCAGAGCTGAGAACAAGTCCTGTGTCAAAGAAAGTAAAAGAACTTCATGACATGTTGTATAATGTATGCCGTCGGTATAATTTAATGGAGACTGTCTGGTGTGTGACGCTGAGGTTACTGTGGCGGAATAGCAGTACATCATCAGCAGCAGTGGCAGTTTCATTACTACTTCTTTTAAAAAAACATTAATATTCCTTTTTTTCCCCATGAACCCCTGCTGCGTTCTCAAACACAGAGAATCCTAGCACATTTCTTTGTTCTTACTCCCTGCTGTTTGTTTTGAAGCCTAAGAAAAAGGCTCAGAATTGATGAACATATGGGCTCATAAAAAGGTCAATAAGATGTTAAACTTGTGAAATGACGTTCTGTGTTTGTATATCACACTTCATATCTGTCAAAAACTTTGCGACCAAAAGTGGGTTGCAAACATCTGCGAAAGTTCCTCTCTATGAATTTCTGTTTTCTTCTCTCAAACCAGATGTTTATGAAATCACAAATGAAGATTTTATCTACATGCTTGCGTAGCGTGATTTACAACCAGTGAATTTGAAATTGTTTCTGGATATCGTCACAAGTTCGACTGTAATATTAGCCTTTCTTAACAGTGTGGAGGACTGTGAATTCTGGCAGCGATCGGTCTGATTTCTACACCTTCCAGATGAATAAGGGTGATTTATTTCAGGATGGTCACGACAACGTACGAATGCTACTTTCTTTATCGTGACAACGACAGGAAACTCACCATGCGGTCTTCAAATGTTTTGACCATGATGCCGTCAGGCAGTGACGTTGCTAGGAGAGCCATTTCCTTTCTCACCGTGCTGAAGAACTTCTTCGCCTCAGCCGGCTGAAACTCCATTTTCTTAAATGAGTGTGTGTCTAAGAAAGAAAGAGAGAGAGAAAGAAAGATGGTGAGAGCAGACAGATGATGACTGAATAGAAGCACAATGAAATAAAAAGTTTGCAAATGCAACATAGCGTGCGGCTCATATAAGATAGTACTGATAATCTGGTTTTGGAGGAGCTGGATGTTTGTGTTCAGATGTCTTATCTGGTTTGGTTGACTGTTTTCATTCGTCCAATTTAAGCTGATAGTAAAGATTGCAAAAGACTCTCAGGAACGATGAGATAATGGAAGGCAGAGATTGAGAGCAAAAGGAGGGAGAGAAAGAATGGAAGGAGGTAGTAAAGGAAACAAGGATGAAAAAAGTTCACGGTCCATCCTCGTTTCTCACCTGGTGCCCACTCCAGCACAGAGAACACCTCGCCCTTGGCACTGGTGAAGGTGACGCCAGGCTTGCCGCCACTTTGTTGGCACAGTACTGGTGTGTCACTGAGAAACTCGCTGGGCCATTCTTGTCCACCCACGGGTGTCTGCGGCTCCTGCTGGGGCTTTTCCTCTCCAGCTCTCTCTACCTGAACAGCAACAGAGCAGCAGGTAAGACACAATCAAGATAAATGACGGCCAAACCATTGTGCATCAAACACCAACCTCTGTCCCCGCTCCTCCGCTCCCGCCTGCCTCCACCACAGCCTCCATTTTCTCCTCCTCCACGATGGCCACGTTATCCAGTGTCTTCCTCAGGTTCTCCTGCAGCTTCTTGATGTCATCCAGGAAGCGTTTCTCCTTTGTCGGTTTCTCTGGCGCTGTGGGCGTCACCGAAGTCGCTACGTGAGTCGTAGAAGTGGGTTCGGCAGAGGTCGGGGAGGTTGGAGAGCCCCCTGTCCAGAGCTGTTCCACGGTCATGTTTTTAAGGCTCTCCAGGATCTTCAAGGCCTCTTTCAACTCCCTGAAGCCCCGAGAGGCGCCGTCTTTACTGGGCTTCTCCGCTCCATTGACTGCCCCTGGAGAGGTTACTAAAGCATGCAGAATATGCAGTTAGAGACATTTCAAGCAGGACACAGGTAACATGTTTTCATTATCATTTTTTTCTGTAAAATTTACATAAATAAAATTTCTCAACAGTTTTAAGTAGGACATAAAATCCTCTCTTATCCTCTCATCCGATAGAGGACAAACTGTCACAGGAGTGGCGACATAAGAATGATTAATGTTTTGGACTATTCCCTTGAAACTAATAACAACGTCCCACCCACCTCCACCAGAAGCAGGACTAGCCACAGCCACAGACGCCTCTCCCTCCTCTCCAGGGACTCCTTTAGTGGGGCTGGTGACCCCCGCTTTGCTGCCCTCTTGAGGAGGGATGATGAATGTCGTGGAGCTGGTGGGCGTGGGGGTCGGGGTCGCCGTGTCGATGATATCTGCATTGTTGACGTGGCTGTCGTCCTCGGTGGTGAGGCCGTTATCCGTCTCCCAGCTGTCGCTCTCGTCCTCCCACTCCTCGGTGGACAGGACGCTGCTCGTCTCCTCCACCGAGTCGTAGTCTGTCTCCTCGATCTCCGACTCCACGTTGTAGAGGTGCTGCGTGCCATTGTCGGGAGAGTGTCAGCGACAGACGCCTCGCAGGAATTCGGTTTCATCAAGGAGAAAAAACACTTACCTGCGGCAGTACGATAGTCATGGAGTTATCCGCCCACACCACCTCCACTTTGCTGCTCACATCCACCCTGGACACTTGGCCAACTGACGTCTGAGGGAAGGAGGATGTACAGATACATCATCAACAACCAACAATACATGAGAGAGGATGAAAACAAGCCTAAAAGGGTCTGAGGGTATTCTGTGCTGTAAAGATTGTAAAGCCCAACATAACTAAAGCATAAATAAAATCAATGTGACTAAAAGAACAGAGCCTCACTCACAGACAGTAATATTTATTACTCAGTGACAGTACTAATATACTAATGCCTTTGATTTTCTTACCAGAAGGGCTGAAACGTGACAGTTTGTGAGGTTGCTCTAAAAAGCCAGAGAGAGTGGCAGCAGTGTGGGGGCATAAACGTACTGTAACAGTCAGACTCTGAATAGTTTGCAGGCATTTTTTTTGAGCGTCCTGAAATATTATGCACTCAGATGTTAGTTCATTAGGTACACCTAGCTGAAACTAATGCAGCGCTGCAATAAATTCTACTTCATGACCGTCTTAATGTTCAGTTTTTTTTGTTGAAGAGGTTCATTCATCTGCAGGATCGTTTTGGAGGCTGCCGCTTGTGGTGCTGATCTCTACTGTGTTATAATGAGAGGTGTTTCTGATATTTTGTCTACCTTGTCTCATAGATTAAAGGTGGGGTAGGAGGTGTTGGGAAAACGGCTCCAGCAAGCTATATACAGAAAATACACACCCATGCCTTTTCTTCAGACCTCCCCTCAAAACCACGCCTTCAAAGTAATGGAAGGGTCTCTATTCGTTCACGAATGGGTGAACGCGCAGAGGGGGAGGGAGAAGCGGAGTTTGATGGACGTGTCAGGATCCAATTGTAATGAGCAGCCCCATCAACGTGATTGGACGGTGTTTTCCCATGATTTCGCCCTCAAGACTGGACTAAAATATTTAGTTTTTTTTGACAAACTTTCTATTTTACCTGCTGCAAAGGTGTCATGAAGAGGTTTTCAAGCAATATGGTAAAAAAAAAAAAAATCTCCTACCCCACCTTTAACAACAGCTCCAGCACAACGCGCCTGACACACAGGCGAAAGAAGCGAGACTTTTTACACGTCCTCACCTCATTTTCGCAGTCGTTCTGTCCGTTCTCCGAGTTCCATATTCTGATTACAATGTCAGTGGTGCGGAAGTGGAAATCTGGGTGATCCGCGATGTCGTACACGCTGACGTCCTCCTCCATGCCGAGAACCTGGATTAAAGTGGGAAAGTGGGAAAGAACAGCAGGCACATTTCATTATTACTCGGAAGTTGAAGAGCCACTCGCAGCAGTCAGGTATCACAGCATAATAGCATCCGGAGTGCAGACTAATCCACCGCGGCCTCTCTCTCTCTCCTCCATTCGGACACACATCAAGCATCTTCATGATTTTCGAGTGTTTTTTTTCCTGACTGACCTCCACATCGTCGCTGGAGGAGTTGAGTTTGATCCACTTAACGACACATGTTCTGCCCTTGTGATCACCAGACTGGATCACACCATACACTCCTGGGTCCTGGAGGGCTTGGGCTAGAGAGCACATACACACAGATTAGAAGGCAGTACACACAAAATACACACAGAACCTCTAAATCTAAAGATTTATAATAAAATATATATATTTGTCTGAAAGAAAATGGAAACTTTAGTTGACTGTAACAACAGTTTTAAAGAACATCTCTTTTTCGTCACACAGACTTGGCATAGTTTCAACAAATGACCCAGATACTGTAGGTACTGAGTGCCAGAGTGGCCTATATAAAAAAAATTCTCATCGCAGTCCTCAGGGACAGAAATCTGACACACACTGTGTCTTCACTAGTCTGAAAAAACTGAAATAAAACAACAGAATTCATCGTTTAAAAAAATATTTAGAGATTTTTTCCTTACGCCGTTTGTCTACTACAAAGTCCCCGGGACAAAACTCGTGGCTGTCGAGGTGCTGGATGGGGATGAGGTCATTTGATCGGATCCCCTTCTCCACCCGCCCGTCCTTCCACATAACATCAGCCGTGGTCTTTGTGGATACGACTTCCACCGCAACCCTGCGCACACACATAGACACACGATTCAGACTTACATGTGGCTACGACAAAAAGGGATTGCTCGGTTTGATTTGCAGGTCTGGTGCGGAGATTTCCTCATAGAAGTTTTCAGTTTGTAGAGATTAAAGGCTCAAAGTTAAGTGTCTGCCTTTTACCATATAAAGGAGCATTTCTCTCTCAGCCTTTCTGCGTTTCACTCATCATAAAAGCTACAATAAGATATTTCTGCGATTATTTTGCCCCTTTTGCTTCCTTATCTACGGTACCATTTATCTTACTCAACCACTGTATTCACCTCTTCCCTCTCACTCTTTCTTTGCTCTAGTTCTCAGTTCTTCCTCTCATCATTTTGTCCTGCTGCAAAGTAAAATGTATTTTGATTTATGAACGCATCAAATGTGAAATTAATACCATTGAGGTAACGGGTTAAAAGCACAAGGAGCAGCATTGGTTTGGTCATAGGTTTTGGCAAAGAACAAAAAACAGAGTTGTGTTACGTTTGGTGAAGCAAAAGCAGCGAGGAAGAGTGTGTGAAATCTGTCCCGTAAGCTGAGGATGTGTGTGATAGCGTGCGGTTGAGGAAATGACACTATCAGTCGGCACTGAAAGACTTTCTGTGTGCGGCTGCTGTCGGACTCCAGTGTCACCGGCTCAGATCGAGACATGAGCCCTCTGACAAACAAGAGAGAGCGGACGGAGCGACACACAGACACAGTGTTGTCAGTTTTCTCCAGGCCGAGCAGCTGCTGCTGCTGCTGCTGCTTTAGCGGTTGGTAACAGATGACGTCACTGGTCTCATTTTTACACCCCGATCCTGATTTAGTTGCGAGGCAGGGGGCTAAAACGGAGCAACGTCACCGGATCCATCAACATTATAGATCAGACAAATGTGAAAACACTTTTGACTTGGCACAGTTCAGAGACGCTGGATCAATGGTCACCGCAGTGGTCGGATGAGGAGTCATGAACAGAACATGTACAGAAAAGCTGACCAACATGATGAAATAAAGAATATATGAATGGATAGAAGACAAAAAATAAAGCAAGAAGGATTTCAGACATTAGTGTGCACAGACAAGGAGTTAAAGTACTGGAGTATCTCCTGCTGTTAACCCACCGGTCTCCAGGCTTGAACTCGCGGGAAAACTTGGTCCTCTTCTTCTTATGCTTCCTCTTCAGGTTACGGATGGAGAGCGGGATGCTCTTCTTCCGATTCGTTCCGAGGCCGCCGCTTTGAGAGGAGGCCGTGGAGCTGGCCGATGATGTCAGAGAGCTGCAACCACGATTGCAGTGAGAGATTAATTATTCACAGGCGGCATGATGTTTTATCACACAAACTCTATGTGAAATCTTTAAATGTTCTGCCCAACCGTTCCAAGATACTTCATTTTAAATCAGAGAAAATACTGATCTCTGAAAGGCTGAAACCAGAGAATGATTTAGTAGTTTGGAGGAAAAAACGACTCCCAATTAAGCCTTTATCAAAAAAATTGTTGGTGTCAATCAATTAATTGGATTAATCCCATTTTTGCATTCTTCAGGACAACAACACAACCAATTGGAAAATACAATAAAATCCAGTGTAAAAGCAATAAATACTACATTTATAAAGCTTTTAAAAGTTCACGTTTTATTGACGACGTGTTTAAGAGATGATGATTCAGCTCTGTGGTCATTTCTAAAGAGACTTTTAAAAAAAGCTGCGAGGATGGCTCTCAGCCGAGCGTCTGAACTTTGGTTGCCAAACTGACAAAACGCATTTCCATCACTTATGTTTAAGGGGATAATTAACCTGTTAAACTGTAGCCTATGTTTCATTAATACAAAAGTGTAATTAAAAAAAGAACTAATTAAAGTGTGTGACCAACTGTCTCATATCTCCCGCTCTCTGCCCGTCACACACTAATGAAGTGGATTTCATTAAGAAACAAGCGTCTCAGCTTCATTAATAATGCAAATCGAACTTAACCAGGCAAAAGCAACAATGAGAGGCTAAAATGATTAAATTAAACTCCACATCTGCAAGCTAATTAAGCTGGGTAAATTACAACAGGCAGAATAATTAGCCATAACTACTGCAAGCCTGGTGTAGAGAGAAATTTTCCCCTCACACTAAAACAATACAATCAGTGCATCGACACATTCAAACACATAAGAACACATCTGGTCCTATGAAGCTCTGCCACAGTAAATAACGCTGTTTAACTGGACTGCATTGTAATACTGAAACAATACATCTATTAATCGATTAGTTGATCATGAGGCAATTTATTAGCAGCTATTTTGATGACAAATTATATTTTTTAACTTATTTCCCAAGAAAAAAATGACAAATATTTGCTTCTTTGATGCTTTTCTTTGTGAATATCTGTGAATTTTTTTTTTAATAATGAAATTATACTCTACTGTATAAACTTTGTTATTCTATTCATTTGGACACAACTGCCTCAAATATTGACCAGGCTTTAATAAAAAGCCCTCAAACATCTGACTTATTGCCTCAGATCACACTAGACTTCACAGAAGCTCGTGTTGTTGTGTCAGTAACATTTAAAAAAACTGACCTGGTATCGTCTGTGTCTTCTGCAGCCTCGTCGTCAGCATCCTGCTCCCCGTGTTCAGCCAAGTTGTCGTTGGCGTTCTGGGGGTCCGCGGCGTTCTGGATGGGGACCACGGGGCCGTTGTTGTTGGGATGAGACGAGTCTGTCTGCTCTGATTTGTGCTCGCCTGGTGAGAGATAAAACAAAACAGGACTATTTAGGGTTTCTATTTAAGGGATGGAAGGATAATCTTTTAAAACAGGAAATGAAATGGTTTATATGTAAAACACAGAATCGTTCAGAAGCGTAAAAATGACCTAAACAGCTAAATCAATAAAATTTTACTTCCAGTTTTCATTTTGCTATGTCTTTACAGAGAGACAGTCTCATCGTGCAGACAGATATATTCCTCTGCTCAAGTGTGCTGCACATCAGCACAATTTCCAATTAGTCTGTTCCCCCGGTGCCGAGACCCATTTGTGGAAAGGAAGGGACTGCCTCATGTCTCCCAGGAACCTTAAATCATTCTGACTCTGCTTTGCATGGAGACACTTAGTTCTCAGCTACTTTCGGGGAGACGTAAGCAAAAAATAATGCTCACTTTCCTGACAGTGATAAATGATTAAAGGTTGTGTGTGTGTGAGAGAGAGAGAAAATATATTTTATGCCTTCTTTATTATGTTTTTCCATTCACATTCATTTCTGTCTAACCGCTAACTGACTAATAGCTCGTAGAAACAGGAGATCATCAGTTTTTGACTAATGATGAAGTGTGATGACCACCGCAGCGTTCAGAGAGACCAGGCAGATTAGTTGGCCCAGAGCAATTTGAAGGGGGTGCAAAAAAAAGTTGGCATTTATTTGTTAATGGAACAGAAGCAGACATAAACTCCGGCTCTTCAGTAAAACGCGACCCTATGAAACACAAACAACTTTGGTTCTCTTCTTTGTCTAACCCGGCTGGTGAATTAACAGATCTAGTGAAGCAGTGGACTGAAATTAATGACTACTCCTTAATGTGGGGGGACGGGGTCAAGTGAAAAGAGAGAGGAGTAAAGTAAGAGGAGGGATGATTATTATATTCTCATTTTTTTGTATCGGGCTCTGCTTAAAATGATCCTTCGTGCTTGTGTCAATGTTTGCTTTCTTGTTTCCCATGTCTATTTTTGGGCAAATTAAACTCTCGCAACGGCAACAGCATTACAGAGCAGATGTGAGTGTGTGCGTGTGTGTACTTTGTGTACATTGTGTACTGTCTGTTCCTCTGGATACTGTGTTTTCTCTGCAGAGTGTTGATTGGCACCTTGTGTGTCGGCGTTCTCCGTCTTCTTCCCTGAATCCTTCTTGAACATCCTTTTCAACTGTAGGAAAAACACACACACACACACACACGAAGACAGACAGACAGACGGAGTGAGAGTTTGAAGATGATCAAGAAAGCCTCACAGTTTACAGACACCCTCTGTAACATTCGAGGACAACTTTCTTAAAATACACCCGTGTGAAACAGAACATTGTAAGTGTTAGTGTGCTCTCTGACAGATCTCCAAGTCCACACCTTTCTGGCCACGGGGTCTTCTGGCAGGACGGGTGCACCCTCGGGTCCTTCACATGTGATTCGTGTGGCGTCCCCCTTAGCGGGGAACACATACAGGGCCCTCTCTCCCAGCTGCCTCTGGGTGTGGTCATAGTAGCCTAGACGCCTCACCCTAAACCCAAGCAGCACAGGAGCTCAATACACAGATTCAGATTTATTTAAATTCTTAAAGAAAATAAGTTCGATACAAAAAGGTCAGAAGTCTATGTGAGGACACACGGATGAATATTTTGACTGACCTGCAGAGATTCTCCTGCGTGATGGTGGAGGGAGGAGGGTAGACGCTGTCAGAACCTTTGGGAGAGTAGCTCTTGGTGATCCACGTCACCTTCAATTCCACCACTTTTACCTGAGAAGAGCGCAACCATGGAAAACATTTAGACAATTTAAGATAAACAAATACACAGAAACCCCAATTTAGGACTTTAATAAAAGCAAACCATTTCACTGTGATTGGTGATTATGCAAAACATCGTAGTGATACAGTAAAGACCTCTGCCTCGCTGACGTTGACCTGCAACTGCCGCATTAAGAAATAACTGCATTTACAGCGAGTAACCATTACTAACAATGAGAACTCCTCTGCTGTGCAGCCGGAAGCGATAATTCACTGATACGTGTAAATGGGTTGATTTCTTGCACTCAAATAAAGGACACTGCAGTGAAAAGACGACAGGTGTACAAAAAGGAAGAGATTATCGTCACAGTCTTACCTCTTCTACCACCACCCTGAACTTGCACTTTCTGCTAAGGACAGGTTTGACCCCTGACAGCCACTGTACATTAGAAAAGACTTTGGCCGGACCGATCAGGACCTGGCCTGGGTAGAAACCGTAGGCCTCGTCGAAGAACAGACCCTGGGGAACAGACCACAGTGATAAGATCCTCTACACAAATGTAAACGTCCAGCTATATAACTAAAAGGGTAGATTCTGTATATAACAACATTAAGCTGACAGCTACAAAACATAAAACACATCAGTTATTTCAATCAGACAAGGCAGCAAAAAAATAACCATTACATATTATAACAATATTCAAACTAGTTACTGACTATGAACCAGCCGTTTCTGTCTCGACATGAGCTTCTTGCTAAGGAATCTGACCCCTGACGAACAGCTGTTCTGTTCGGGGTGGATTTACCTGAGGGGACAAAAAAAAAAAAAAGAGCTCGTGGCTACATACCGAATCACTGACATGTGGACAGACGTCGTAAAGCTTGGCACCGTCCTCCACACTCATGGAGCACCTGAAGTGAGCGCGAGAGAGAGAGAGATGACTTGTTGACGTTCACTGCATTTGGCAACGATGAATGTGTGTCAGCGTGCAGACATGATCGCCATGTATAATCTCCGTCTACCTGGCTCCATTGGAAAGCTTGAGGATAATGTGATTAGTCAGGTCGTACACTTTCCCCAGCCAGAAGTCGTAGGCAATGTAGTCGCCATACATAAAAGACTAGAGAGAGCACAGCGACAACATGGAAATGATCAGTAATTGCTTGCAGGTCAGTGCTACTTTCTACATGACTCATATTTGCTAATTACTTAGCAATTAGCAATATTAATGAAGCTGCGGAAATACATTTGATACGGCTTTATTTTATGTGTGTGTAGTCTCCTGATAATTCTCTTGGAAATGTAGAAAGAACTGCATAATACGGCATTAATTATCAGAAGAACAATAATAAACAGCTACACTACAGGCCACGTGTTGCTGTACTGAAAGTAGCTCTTCTATAGATTTATCTTTAGTTTTGACAACGTGTGAAAGTTAATTTTTGTCATGAAGCATCTGTACATACACAAGAGGTGCGAAAACATTACTTTCCTTGTATAAACAGAAATGTAATCAGTTGCAAATGACATACTTCTTGTCAGGAAGTGTCTTTGGAAATTACAGCCCTGCAAAGTGAAGCGTAGACAGAACCTGCGTATCTATTCAACAAAACTGTACTCTCTTACCCAGATGTGCTGAAGGTCTTTGCTGTTAACTGGATACAGAACACAGTTTGTTCCCACTAATTTTACAGCGCACTCGATGTCGATGTTGGTCACAATACCACACTGGTTGTCCTGTAATGCAACAAATACACAAGGCTCATCATCGTCTTAATTGTCATCAACAGAAACAAGTTGTACAAAGTTGTACACGTATTCGGAAAAAGTCTCCTCGTGATCCTTTGTAAGTGTTAACCTGTTATAATATTCCAGTCATGTTTGATGCAGCAAGTGGAACAGAAGCGCTAAACAGTGACTTGACTGACAAAAGAGAAAGAAATGAGATGGAAAGAGAGAGGTGAAATGAAAATGGGAGCCACAGACAGGGAAAGAGGCGCACGCAGAGGACTCCACTTACATTAGAATTGTTTCGCCGTACGATGTCTCTAATGACGATGGATCGATCTTCAAGTTTCAGCTGTAGAAAAAAAAGCAAACAGGTTTAGAAAATGGCGGCTGTGTGAACTCGTCTTACACCGACACAAGCTCTGAAACTGACGTTTGATCATCATTACGTTAACGCTTACGGCAAAGGAGAACTCCACTGTGATGAACCCTGAAGAAAAACTTCTAAATTAACCAGCTAAACATTAATCACGTTCACACGATAAAGCTACTGATATATCACACCCTTGTCCTGTCCCTGCTCAACATGCACAGTCAGCAGAGCCGGAACGCGTCCCCCAAAGAGCAGATGAAAAGGTTTCGTCATGCAAACAGACAGAAACGTTTCACTGAGCAGGCCGGCGTCAATCTCTGCTGTGAGAATCCAGCTGTGTGTTGAGCCCCGCAGCAGTCAGAAAACATACTTTCACTATCAATTATTAATCAACACGTTGAAATAAAAATAGGGATCTGTGAAATGATACGGTTTACAACTGCAAGTGCCGACAGTTTGATGGACAGATTAAGCCAAAACAGCATTGATCAAGTACGAGAAGCCCCGGAGAGACGGAGGGCAGAGGACAGGAGCCGCTGGGCTAAACTTGGCACAAGCTCAGCTCCCCAGAGGAAAACCTTGTTCCTGTGAGCAGTTTTTTTTTTTTTTTTTTTGCTGTGTCACTATGCCTGCATGGAAAGCCAGTTTGAATAACAGATCTGCGAGATCTGGAGTCTAATCATACGGCAAAACACTGAGCAGTCATTTGTAGCCACGAAACAGGATTTCACTCATTTTCTGTGACAGCATTACAACAGCAGTCCACCGGGAGCTCACAAATGTTTAACTGGCCAACGCAGAGCCTTGTTGGATGACGACACATTACAACTTCTACACAGTGGATGGAGTCTGACCACACTCAAAAGCTGCTTGCACTCCGCTTCATGCTACAAGACGATTGGCGTCAACTGAATATGTCCTGTCGGTATTTGTTAGTTTTGGTCATTTGACTGGTGAAGGCGGCCGGTCAAGTTCAGACTGAACTTCATTTTTTTTTTGTCACTTTCTTGTGACTACATTTTCTATACAAGCATTATCCTGACTCAGCAGCCGAAACCATCAACTATTAACTCGGCATCAGCACAGTGACCCTGCTTATGCTGCTATATTGTACAAGTCCCATCAGGAAGACACTCCGTCAACTTTGCTTGACCTGCATGAAATTCAAACAGCGTGGCGGAGGCAGAATTTCACATCACGGCGTTGCTTCCACAACAATGAGTCAGACGCAAAATTCGGCTGCAGGCCTAAGCCTTACAGGTCCCGCTGGACAAAACGTGGCGAGGTATAAATATGATCTTAGTACATCTTGCACTACAACTAACCAATATGATACAGGCTGTTGACAGCATCTCTGCAGCTCTTCGTTATCTACACTGCCGACTCACAACTGTGGCAGAACATTACTAAATGTGTTGAATGTTAGCCAACCAACTAAGATGAACCATTTCTGCCCCGGATAAATATTGGTTTGATGGGTGCCGTGATTTGAGTATTGTTACTTCCTTGTGTCATAAAGGAAAACTCTTGCGCCCCACAGAGTGTGCAGAGTCTAGACACTTTGGTGACGCTTTCTCTAAGTGTGGTTTCACACCTAGCCTGTTTGAACCCTGGTGCATTTGCCCAGTTTGGGCTGGTGTGAAAGTTGTCAATGGAACCCTGGTGCAGACCAAAGACTGGATCAAGACCACCTGAAGAGGGTGATCCCTCCAAGCAGTTTTCATTCTTTGCGTGGAGTCCGTGTGGGTACTATTCCTGATTAATAGATCAAAAGCTGGTAAAACTGCTGCGCTTGTATCCTACTCCATGTACTTTGTCAGCTCATTAAGTCAATTAAAAAGTGTGTGACAGTGATCCCATAGTAATAAGCCCTGAATAATTACTGTGCAAGACGCCTCCTCCACGTCATTATTCACAGCATGTGGTCGATGTGAAGTCTAAAGAGGTTTATAAGATTTTATTTTTTCATGATCTCTTTGTAACACCACACAGCATAATGCACATACTGCGCATGTTAAAGTGCTATGACTTCCTCATGTGGATTCATGAGTTACCTGTCAGTCTGTCTCTAAAATGCAGTGATAAATTAAATCACTTTCCTCGTCGTCTGGACAAAATCAACTGGTGTGAAAGCACCGTAATTTGTTGATCTGAATGAAGCCACCGCGGGTCTGGCAGAAGTTGAACAATCCTCAAAAAACAAAACAAAACATGAAATTACTCAGAAAAATCTACCTGTGGGAGGCCCAGCTTCTACTCGAGCTAAGCTGCAGCACAAGCTGCTCTACTGGCAGGAAGTACACAGCAAAAAGAGGCGGCGAACTGCCAGCCAGAGTCTCTGAGTTTGGGCAGAGACAGATGGAAGTAGAGGAGGAGAATGTAATTAGGAGTAAAGGGAGTGAAGAAATTAAAAACACAGAAGCCTGCTGCATGTTAAGAGTGTGTGTGTGTGTGTGTGTGTGTGTGTGTGTGTGTGTGTGCGCGCCATCTATGCACGCATAAACAGGGAATATTGTTACTATATTTATGAGAGCAATCAATTCACTTCCATCCATCTTTCATAACAATTAGCCTTTAACGCGGGGGGCTAGAAATGATCCCAGCTGACATTGGGCAAGAGGTGGAGGAGAATACACCCTGGACAAGTTGCCAGTTCATCGCTGGGCACGCAGACCCAACCGCTCACGCTCATATTCACACCTACGGGCAATTTAGAGTCACCAATTAGCCGACACTTGGACTGTGGAGGAAGCTAATCACTGCACCACCGTGCCGTCCTCGATTCAATTCAACTTCCACTGCTTTCATTTAAAATATCAACCGAAATATCAAATTACACTCCCATATTTTTCAACCTGCGCCTTGTGATCGCTCTGAGCACCTTAGCTAACTCAGCCAGCTGCATAGAGAGCTGTCTCAGTAAACCAGCACGTGTGAGGCTGCGGTTTGCTCTGCCAGTGGTGCGTTTCACAGATCTCGACAACCGAGGTGTTGGGTGCAAGGTTAGCGTGACCTGTAGCGAGATGACCTAACCTGTCAGCGTGTTCATATTTATTATTTATGACCGTCCTCTTTTTGTTCCACGTGTAAAAGATGTCCAAACATCCTACTGGGGGCGAGGAACCGAGCGCACGTTCACACACTCCCTCCTGGCATCCTTGGCAGTGCTTTGTCTCGTAACCCTACACCGCTGAATTCTGGGAGAGGAAGAGTGCGAGTGTGTGTGTGTGTGTGTGTGGAGGGGATACGATCGATGGGTCGCCATGTTCCCTTGTAATCTATTAAACAGCAGCCTGTCTGCTGCTCATGTCTCTGCTGCTGGGGGTTAGAGTACACTTACACACACACAGACACACACTCATATCTCCCTCCTCATCTAAACCTTTTAGCTGAGAGAAGCTCACAAGTAGAAAAACATTTTTTTGGGGGGGCGGACACACATACACAGCCCTTCTTCATTAATATTCTTTCAGTGCGTTATGCTGCAGTGCGCTACTGTAGTAACTGATTTCCCCACCAGTTGAAAACAGTGTGTTCAAATCAATAGCATTTAGGACACTTTAAGAGAGGGCAGACGCAGCGACTTAGCACTTTGGGTCTCTGGACTACTGAAAACCACAACAGGACCTTTGCGCCGGTTACAAATGATGACAGCATACTTTGCTTTCATTCAAATGTCTGTTTAGCTGGTCTAACCATTGTGATAAGTGTAATGTTAATTCCTCGTTTAGATACCTTGCAACTATATCATAATCAGCGCTGCTACAGAGCAGCATGCCCCTGCAGTGGGAGTGATTACTCTCCAGGAAGAGACAAAAGCGAGGAGGGAGGATAGTGCCATCACTATCACACTGATCACAGTGATGTGAAGCTGGATAAAAACCCTCAGCTTCCATCGCGAACTGGTCTCATGCTAGGGGAGGTATTTCCTGAGACGGCATTCTCATTAACGCAAACACACATTGCGAGATGAACTAGGCAGCTAGATAACAAAGCAGCCGACTGTTGCTAGGGCGCATATAGAGCTGATGAGAAGAGAGGCGGGAAGGTGCTGATGGCCACAGCGTCAGACAACAAAAGGGAAAAGCGCTCGAATGGGTATTCGCGTATGTCTATTAGTGGCTCCGAGATACAAGTCAACCTTGGCTGCCTCTTCACATTCGGCCTGATAAGGCAGGAGGGGGGGGCGGATTGATTACAGTAATCGATGGAGGGCAGCATTTGCTTTGACTTCCCGGCCTAATTAACACAAGTCACCATTCAGGTGCTGTACTGTACGAGGAGGAGGAAGAAGTGGTGGGGGAGAACGAGACACTGCAGAGGACTGCAGCTCGGGGCCACGCCTGTTCTCCACTCTGACAGACAGTTTTCAATGCCGGGGCTTTCTCGTCTTTCAGATTCGTCTCTACGCCGACGGGCCACCTGATCCGTGAAAAAACGTGAGAAACGTAAATAAAAGGCGCTTGCAGTAGTAATAGGTGCACACACACACACACATATACCTGACTACTGTATCTTAAAACTGAAATGAAATTCCACCCACAGACAAATATCGATTTGTGATAACGAAGGTGCAGTCATCATACAGCGCAACCTCCTGCACCTTTGCCCTCAGCCTCTGGCAAACCATGGGGCTGCAGCATCATTAGAGTTTTTAGGAAGCGAAAATAATTTCACGAAGTGGAGGACTCGTAAGCAGAGAGGCCTCACGGATCCACGCGCTTCACTGTGTCGTGGCTTCTACTTGGAATATTTCAGAAAGTATACTTAGATTGATACCACTACCATGTCTGTACTGAAATATGTAGATGGAGACTAAACTAGCTAGCCTGGCTCAGCGCCTCTTTAAATGTTATATATTGTTTTATCTGAACAAAAAACTGGACTGGACCAGTTGCCAAGCAACCAGGAGACGATCCAAGAAGTTCCTGTTTCTCTTGTAGGTAATATTCCCGACCAGCCACCAACTTACATATTTCTCTCCTGTTTATAGTTTGTGTGTGTGTGTGTGTGTGTGTGTGTGTGTGGTTTTATGGAAATTCATTAAACTATGTTCAGGTTTCTTAAATGATCTGTAGTTTTACATTACATTGTGCTGAAGAGTGCTGTCACGCAGCCTTTTAAAAAGGCCTGCACACCCACATAAGTGTCTTCTTTTACTGTAGCCGATTAGACCTCTGCTCAGGCTGAAGCTGATTGGACAAATGAGCGAACTTCATGGACTAATGGGAGGGATAAAGGTGTGACGGTACGGTGACATAAGCTTCCTGTCCTAAGCATAAAAGCACATAATGTCACAGTTCAGATTCTGGTTTGTTTATAAATCTTGTGCGATCACAAACTATGATAAGATGCTTGGAGTTAGGTAGCATAATGTCGTAACAAACACATGAGAATAATAACTTCATGTTCCAGACACAGCACGCCGGCGTTTCGAGTGGCTGACCACACATATTAACACGGTCAAACCAGAGCCAGCTGCTGACCACACCAAAAGACAAAGCTTGAATTTGTCCATTGTCCAGTGTTTGGTTTTGAATGACCAGGATCACAAGCAAATATTTGTAATGTGCCCTGCTGTACCTTTAAGTTGAACAAGCAAGTTTTGAACGCGGCCAAAACGTCTGGTAAAGATAAGCGAGAATGTTTGGGTTGTGTGGGTTTACTATGAGTGTGCGAATTGCCATTTAGTTTCATCTGATTGACTTTAGACATGCAAAATTTACAACCTTTCATGACTGCATGACAAAATAATACAAGCAGCAGAGGAGGAGGGACACTGCTTGGACAGTCACTGAATGACACTGGAGTGTTTGGAAACGTACGACATATTACCTCCTGTAGTTTACACTTACAACCTTACCCATGCTACTTCCTGTCCTGCTTTCATGCAGTGCATTTCCCCAGAATGAGGTCTGAGCGCACCTTAAAACAAACACCATCCCTCCCTCTAGGGTCTTTTTTTCCCCTTCACAGAAAAACTTCAGAGGTGACTTTAAAAAGTTAAAAGTATCAAAACAAACAGATATTTCGGGAACTATCTGAAGGGTTGTGCATAACACCTGTGTGAACATGACACAAATCTTACATATACGTTTCTACGAGTGTCATTAGGTCAATTCGTTTGAGCTACGTTAAAAAAAATGACAATTGCCATAAACATCTAGTGCACACGCCTTCGAGTAACTGATCTAACCAGCTGCTGCAAGATAATCTGTGCTGTCCATCTGTATGCTCACTCGCTACAATATGGCTACGCACCATGCTGCCAATCCCTCACTCATTCACAAACCTCTCAAGCTTGTCTGCATTGGTTTGCTAGAGGACCCGTCTCCTGCTCTGCCATTGGTCGGGAGAAGTGCTCTGTCATAGCTTCCTCATTGGCTAACCCGATGCTGCACTTCCTAAACAAAATGGAGCGTCATGACGTCACACTAGACAATGACTTAGCAAGGATGGAGGCATTTTTAATAAGGATACACAGATGAGATCTGCGAAGCATCCCTTAAAACCAAAACAAAGTCATTTTGGACGATATGGCGACTGGATCATCGATCAATCAATACTCACACCCTGATACAGTCTCTTTGCTGCTGCAGGGCAGTGCTGTCAAACTTAAGATTATTGATTTGGACACACAGAAAGGCTGCGCAGCTCTATTAAAAGAAAGCAGGTATGGGGCCTTTTAGCCACACAGCCCACAAGGGAATGGCAAAAAGACTAATAGCACCAAGCATCTATTATAGAGCAGTCTCCTTATTGTGTAGTTTCGGAGACGAAACAAAAAAGAAAAAAAAATAAAGACACAGAGACGGCAGTGAGGGCTGCAGGAGACACAAAAACTGTACATTAGGAGGAAGCAAAAGAGCGTAAACTAGAAGAATGACAGAGCAAAAAAGGGGAGATAAAAACAGTCACAGAAAGGCAGAGAATATAAGATGGAGGCAGAGATGAAGGATGGGACGAAGCACACTCAATCACAAAGATGAAGAAACGGATGGAAAAAGCGGGGTAAACAAACTGCGAAGGAGGGTTGCGAGGGGGGGGGGGGGTAGACGAGGTGTGACTGGGAGAAAATTAAGACGAGCAGTGAACGAGGCACAGAGGAGGCAGCAGCGGGCCCAACAAGTGGGAGATCGAGACAGATCCCAGGAGAGAGAGAGAGACAGAAAGAGCGAGGAAACGAGAAAAGCAAGAGCCAGAAATAGACAAGAGCACAGCAAACACAGCAGATAGTGAGATAGGAAAAAAAAAAAAAAAAAGAGGGGGGAGTAAGAAGGGTAGAGAGAGAGCAGACAGTCTCCCCACTGGGCTGGGCCAATACTGCAGAGAAAAAAGGGAGGATGAGAAGATGAGGGAGGAAGAGAGAGAGAGAGAGAGAAAGAAGAGACGGGAGGAAAGAGGGCTGGTGGGGTGCGGATGCAGGCTCCAACATCTAGGCAAGTCACTCCGGAGTCTGTGTATTCCTGTGTGCGTGTGTGTGTGTGTGTGTGAGTGCGTGTGAGTGCGTGTGTGTGTGGTCTGCAGAGAAAGAGAGGATCAAATGAGATCCATTATCTGAGGGCAGGAGCTGGACGACCATCCAGTCAGCACCACATTACGTCAACATTCTCCAACACTGGTCTGCTGGGACACCGAGGGAGGAGAGGATGGAGGTGAACTCAGGGGTTAGGATGGGAGGAAAGAGCGGGGGAGGGGGAGGAAGCAGGGTAAGGGTTTGAGAAGAAAACAGAGGAGGTGGAGAAGATGAGGAGCTGGAAGAAGAAAAGAAAAAAGACAAGGAACGCTGGGTGAGGGTGGGGGGGGGGGGGACGACGGTCACGCCGTGTTCGTTCATCAGCTTCACTGTAAATACAAGCTGCTGACATCATCCTCCGAGTGGTAATTAGAGGCGGTACATGTGGGAATTTAGCGGCAGGCTCGGATTTGTCCGACATGATGCCGCGGATGTGTATCCATCAACACAGGTAGCCGACACAGCAGACGCTCCACCGTCAACAGCCTAAAAATAACCAGCAGGCCCAAAATCAATCATACTATCCACATTAAAGAGGTAAACGTCTGCAGCTTTAAAGATCTCAGAAGTCAGTTATAAGAGTTTGTGATTGCTTTAATGATCTTGATATTTTAAGTTGATTTGTTCAGAAATGGGACGCGGAAAGGAGTTTTGAAGAGGAGACGTAAAGAAATAGAAAGGAAAACTCATTGTGCGCGCTCTTATTCTCACAGTGTGTCGTCTCTGTCCCATCTCATAAAAAAAAAAAACCACCGCGCCGTTGGTATGACTCTGGGTATAAAATTCTGCTTTAAAAACACCATTAAAAGTTGAATGAAAGTACCAAAAAGGCAGGGCACCCGTCTGCAAAGTGTATCCGCGCTGAAAGACAGTAACAAACAAACTTCACAGCAGTACTCCGAATACAGATATCATCAAAAACCAGCCGGTGCTTGCCTGCTGTCTGAATGAATGAACGGCAGCTCGTGTCTGCCCAGTCAGCAACTAGAACGTACAGGTGGAGGAACGTCTGTGGCAGGAACTGCAGCCCTAATCCAATTAATTAATTAATTAATTAATGTCTTTTAGTCACTAATGGGTGTCTGAGCTTGCAGGGGAAAGCTCTGTTATACAGCGGTTCACTGCAACATGAGAGGGACTGCGTGCATTTGACTTCAAGACTTTTTAAGCTAAGATAAAACAACAGCAATGCAGCACCAGAACTGCTCTTCTTGTTTTCAGAGGAAGCATACAAAACCACAACAGCCGATGACAAAACCTGAGGCTGAGTGCCTCTCAGGGAGCTTGGATGTGTGTGTGTGCGTGTGTGTTTTCCTGTGCCTGCCTGGCACCTGCTCCAAACCAGAACTAGCTCCGTTGGGTGGGCCTTGGCAACAGCCTCATGTCCCAGATTACACCAACGTCTGCCAGCGTACCTAGAGCACCTGCAGACAGATCCTGAGCGAACAGCACCGAAGGATGCATATCTGCAATCATGACCTCATCTGAGGGTGTTCATGCTGCAGATCTGGAGCTGAAATATCCGAAAGGTGACATTCAGAGAGGAGGTGAGCTGCAAAAGTCAGAGAATAAAACTCCACCGATGTTACAGTTTAGAAAAACATCTTATTATGTCACATTGTTTCTGTCTTTGGGCATACAAAGATCATTGAGATTATTTGGAAAAGAGAAAAGTGTGCAGATTGAATCTGACAGAACGGATGGCTTAGGTGCTAAGTTAATTAGCACGCGTGGACTGAACAAATAGAAGTAGCTAATGTGATCACTTCAGTCTGCTCTAACTGCTGCACACCACTGACGGCCACTTCGAACCAGACACTAACTGAGTTTGCTCATTTATAAGCTACTCGTGGTGAGAACAGATGAGTTGAGATGAAGAGCTACTTCGGATGCTGCTTCGGATGTTCCCATTGTTCTCATTAGTGTGTGAAGGAGTCAAAACATCACGTGGATCTAGTGACACGAACGCAAAAATTCTCTTTAGGAAGATTCACCACTGAGAAAACAATAATATTCTGGCCGTGTGTCTTGAAAGCATTTCAGAGGTAAGACAATCTCTTTCCAAGTGCTCGGTAATCTCGCAGCTGAAACAGCTTTTGGAGAGCTGAGGCCTGATTGAGAATGAAAATCACTTCTGTGATCGCGAGCAGCCCAAAGAAATCTGCGTGGCGGCCTGACCATAATTCAGCAGTCAAGCCTTTCAGGACAGAGATGTTTCTATTCAGCGGGGGTGCGACCGGTCTTTAGTAGATGGATGGATGAGGGCAGGGGGGGGGGGGGGGGGGGGGGGTGCAGAGCCACGTTGACAGATGGGTCACTCTGCAGTCCGAGCATCCAACACCTGCACTCTTTGCCCTCTGCTCACCCCTTGCGTTTTAATGGATTTTTACGACCTCCCATTCATTACTAGTCGACAACTTCAAAATCAGACAAACAGACAGCCTTTTTTTTCCAACTGCTTAACGTAAGACCATTTTCATTGTTACAATAGTTATTTTAAAGTGATTTGGCTCCTGTTTTTTTTTTTTTTTTAATTCTAGAGGCAATCTTTGCATGAGCTGAAGATATTGATGGCTGACATCAGCCCAGAGTTTCCAGAACAAAGGGTGGCGGGGGTCACACAAAATGCATATAACCCTTCTGTTACTACAGCTGTCAAGAAACCCTGCCACAGCCATTTAAAGTACTCTCATTTTCTTTGGCCGTGCCCAGCATGTACTGTACATGAAGCCCTTATTTCCGTTGCGATGAGCCGTACAGAACGATGCCCTAAATAACTGTCCGACTGTGGTTGCTGTTACAATCTGACTAGCTGAGCAGGTGGTGCGCGATTACCGGCACAATAAAAAGGCAAAAGATCAAAAGCGCCGAAGCCCAGGGAGTCTTTCTGTTCACTCCATAAAGCATTAGGACTCAATGACTTTTATTATCTCGCTTGCTCAACTGAGCTGATGATAAAATGTTTTGTTTTTTTTCTTCCAGATGTGACAGCGATGTGAAGATTTTAATCAAACGCAGATCACAGTAATATCGTGTTAGCAGCATTAAGCAAAGTTCAGCTTAAGGACAGCACTGTAATGTGCTAAGTTGAAGGTATTTATAGGAAGACAACACAGCCGGTGAAGATGGGAATTTAAAATGGCTCAGAGAGCAGAAGGTGGGACCTTTCAAAGACTAAAAGCCCATACATTACCATATCAGCTATCTGGTACCAAACTGTCTGTCAGTCTCATTACATACTTACCCATCAAGATTTTTCAATATTTATTTTTACTTCCCCCCTAATAGTAAAAAGATCCAGACTGGAGATGCAATGATTAACCAAATCACTATTAACCAGAGGTCAAAACTGCCACAGTTTTGTTACCCTAAAGGCAAGTAGTGGTGGGTTAAGCGCTTTCTATGCACCTATAACCGACGGCAACAAAGCAAGAAAAGACGCTTTGCACCATTTATAAATGTAACTCTCACCAAAATGGCATGCAATCCCTGTAACTATAACCAGTACATCCCTAATCCTGAAGTCGCATCAGCGTGCCACGCATAGCAGGAGTTGCCCTTCAGCACTTTCGGGGGTCTCAGGAGTGCAGGAGTCTACAATATGATTGATAAATTCGGGACATCTCAGACACACCCTGCACTGCTATTCCCTCAGTGCGTCCCAGTGCTAGCTACCTGCTGCAGTGCACTTCTGTCCTTGGGTGGAAATTTCAAGGATGCGCCGCAGCAACAGGGCTCTGTGTGTTTGGTAATACCGACTGGGGACTGAGGCAGGCCCAAAGCAGAAAGTGAGGCAAGGCGCACTGGCAAAGTCACAACTCTGAAAGTTTCCTTTAAATCACAATAGTTTCAGACGCTATCTTTAAAATATACACATATATACACATTGGCAGGTCAGTGTAATGAAAAATCCAAGTCACCTGTCAGGAAAAAAAATCCAATCTGGTGCCATGGTAACCAAAAGCCCTGCGATGCACAGAAGTGCAGAAAATCCTTCACGACACAGGCTGCATGTTAAAGACCTTTATGTCTTACACAGAAGTGAAACAAAGGCGTCAGACCACAACGTCAAGACGCAGTTCATCAGTGCTCTTATGTTAACCTCTACTTTTAGACATTTCTTTGCATTTCTCCGAAAAAGGCTAAAGTCACACAGGAGGAATAATCATACAACAATCATTCAATTCATATCGTTGCTCTCAACAACAGCCGTTCCAGAAGGCTGCACCGACTGCAAGTAGTTTTAAAGGTCAGCGAGGAAAACCTCAATCCACAATCAAAGTACAGTGTCCCTGTGCTTACAGGATTACATATCAATTACTGTACCCGTCTATTAAAACACAAAAGCGGGTCAGAGGCGTTGAGCATCTGGTCTTGTGTGCCTTTACAATAGGAAAAGATCCGTTAAGGTTACAGTTATACAGTGATCAAAAAGTGGGCAATCAATGACAGCACTATCCATCAGATGCTCATTACGCTGAGAAAAAGAAGTCACTGGAGACTCATTCAGGCCCGCTCTGAAGTCTTGTAGCCAGTGAAAATGAGTGACTGACTGACTTGCAACCAAGCCAGCAGTGAAACCGAAAGCAGAGCAGCCGACTGAAGTGTCCCCGCTCATACCTGCACTGCGATGCAGATCCAAGCTCGCTTCCTCGGGAGATAGTTAAGATTTCAGACAGTGATTTCGAGTGATGTGGCGAGCCACAGATATGTTCCCGTGTCAAGGCTGCTACATTCAACCTGTCCCTATTTAAAAGGTTTCTAATACAAGCTAGTCTGAGTCAGTGACTGAGGCCCTAATAAAGTGATAACAGAGTCTGTTTTGACTGACTAAGAGCATCATAAGAAATTACAATATGGTACTTTTATATGACACAACACTGAAGCATGAGGAACCTCAATTAAAGGCTGCAAATGGGCTGTGTGATGTACTCATGTTCATGGGGAGATGTGGACAAACTTCCTTGCCAGAGACAGTTGGTCACACGTCTTTTGAATCAGCTCGTCTAAAAATAACAGCAGTGGTCTCTGGGCTCAGAGTAGCCAGCTTAATGAAGATCTGCCGGCTTGTGAAACTGATTATGCTCATGAAATACACAGGCCATGTGAAACATGTTTATGGTGTTGCCCCCTTCTTTGAGTAGGAAGTCCTGGAAGAGGGATCCCTCCTCTGTGGCTCTTCCTGAGGTTTCTTCCACATTTTTTTTTCCCTGTTAAAAGGGTTTTTTGTGGGCAAGTTTTTCCTCACTCGAACCGAGGGTCTAAGGACAGAGGGTGTCACTCCCTGTGCAGATTGTAAAGCCCTCTGAGGCAAAATGTGTTTTGTGACTTTGGGCTATACAAATAAAATTTGATTTGATTTGATTTGATTTGATAAAGAAAATGTTGTTTCATACAGTAAAATACATTTTCAAGCATTATAATGAACCGACAAAGGAACTAAGAACACAATGATAATTTAGAACTTGCACCCAATGGCCGCTGCTCTGCTCCAAAATCCTAGTTTTGCCGTGAAACTGCCGGTTTTATCGACCTCAGGAGAAATCCTGACAAAGTGTGGAAGATTTTAAACATCAATTTTGCCTCCACTGATTGCTCCTAAGAGAAAACATCTTAACTGGTGGCGCCTCCAGAAAAAATAGAAGTCAAAAATTTTGTGAAAATATCATCTTGAAGACATGCGACTTTGCACACTGCAGGAAGTAATCATGAATTATTGATTCAAATCTTCACCGGGCTCTCAGGACATACAAGAAGGAGCCTGCTGAGACAGGGCAAGTGGTGCACGCTGATAAGGACACACACACACACACACATAACAAACCTACATAAAACATGAAAAAAAGAGTACTGCAGAAAGAAACGCATACATGTGCACGCTGGTACACACTAGGTCCTTTGGGGACACCGACTAGAAGTGACACAGCATTAACGGTAAACCAGGAATGTAAACATTGGTGTCATTGTTGAACGCAGCCTTTGTTGTGACAGAGGCTGAATGACACTCACGACCAGAACGTTACTCATTTAGCCCGAAGGACAAAACAAGGCCCTGAAATAGGTTTCTTCTGGTCCTGCCGCGTGTCTCTAAAACAAAGCTTGTATGAGCGTTTTCCAGACCAGTCTCTCATTAAACCCGGTGACCCTTTGCCACAAATCCCAGGAGAAATCTAGAGAAGCCCTGAGGGGACATACATGACAGCAGATTTCCCGTTCCTTTACCAATTACAATTGAATTAATTATTTAGATAACTCACAAGTCAGGACGATCTCTTACACTCAAATCACAACACTGGCTTCCACACAGATGCTTTTCATGTGCGGTGATGCATGAAGTTTCTAAACTTGCAAAACAAAAGCTTGGAAGCAGGTTATTGAACTTCCATATTAGCAAAAACCCTGGAAGTGACTTTTAACATCACATCTATATTCCATTATCCTATTATCCACCTGGCGTAATGTTATTGCACAGTGACTGTACTGATAAGTTATTAGCATGTATTATTTGGGTGGCGAGTATCTGTATGTTCTCGTTCAGTGAGGGTGTTTAAAACATGCCTGGGCCTAGAAATCTTCATAAAAAGGAACATAAATCTGAAAATATCAAAGCTGAATCAAGGTTTGGCCGTTGGTTGGACAAAGTAGGCAAAATTAAAGGCGGCACCTTAAGGTTTGCCTATTGTTTTTGATCATATTATATTATATTATAAATAGTCGCAGCCAGAAAGTACACAATAATGGCACACAATTGGTACGGAGTGATCAAATAATGTGGAGTAGAGTTGAAACCAATGATTCAAATGTTGTCTTCAGATATCTTGTTTTGTCGGACCAACAGGCGGACGTCCAGACATATTCAGTTACAGTGAAATACGACCGTGAGGAAAGCAGCTAAAATCTCAGAGTTTATATAAACTGCTGGAGCCAGAGACAAAATGTCATTTTTAGGATGACAAGATCACAACACGCCGGTTAATCCATTACCAATGTAGCTGCCAATTAGTTTCCTGCTGATGGAGCAATCAATCCACTGAAGGGCTTCAACTGCAGAACTGCACACATGACAAGACATCACACTGAATCTGATGACAGCTTCTGTGCTAGCTGGCTGTCACCGGTCAGATAGTTAAGATGGGGAACAGGGGCTTCGTGTGAATAGTAATCATGTCTGTCCTGTCATGAAAAGTGACTGACAAAGCTTGGTCTCAGGCCAAGTCACACCCAGCTGAGGAGCTACACACTGACAACGACGAGCTAATCAATAGGTGTAAGGTTCCTTAGCAGGGAGCTGCACCTGCCAAAACCTGTACTGACATCTACAGACAGGAAAGCAGCTACCTGACCAGCCAGCCGTGTATATGTGATGCATTAGCGGCTACATGGACGCAGTCAGGTGGAACAACCCCGTGAGGCTGCCAGCACCAGCTGAGTGACATGAGGCTACGAGCTAAACCGCTAGCTAGCATGCGTGCTAGCCAGTTAGCGAGCTAGGTGACTGGTTTCGGGCTGGATTAGGTGAACTTTATCCCGCACTGGTTAGTAAGAAGACCCATCATCTCAAAAACACCACAGGCTGTTGGAAATAATGCAGCCCCTCATGGCAGGCTGGGGGGGATAAGCCAGTGTCAGTGTAAACAGTTAACACGTTAGCTGCTCTGTGGTACCTTTGTCTCCCTGATGTCCTGCTTTCCTCCTTCAGGGTACCACTGGACGCGGACAAATCCCCTAATGAGAGGCCGACTCGGGGTGTCCACGGCGCTCTCAGTGTCCGAACCACCCGGGACTCGTCCTCCTCCTCCTGCTCCTCCTCCACCACCGCCACCCCCTCCACCGCCGCCGCCGCCTCTCCCTCCGCCATCATCGAGGTCCGAGTCTGAGTTAAAATCCTCCTCGCCGTGGATCATCCGTACGAGGCCAAACCGGACTGAGCCGCGATACCGCCCGGAGACCAGGTCGTGGGAGAAGAGCAGCCGCTGAGAGCCGTCCGCCGTGGGTGACAGAGCCATGGATGGTGGCTCCGAGCCCGGGCTGGCTGCGGGAGACAGGCCCGGGGTGGGAGATGATGCCGCTATCGCTGCGTCCGTTGTGGCCGCCGCATCCGATGCTACGGGCTCCGCCATCTCTGCTGTTGTCAGGGAGTGATGCTAGAGCGCGAGGATGACGGTGGAATGAAAAAAAAACTGTAACCTGGAAGCGGCGAAGTGCACGTGTTTACGTCGAGACGGGGAGCGGCGTAACTAACGCACTGTGACAGCGTCATCACGTAGTCCCCTCTGTCGCCACCGAGCGGCGCTGTGAGCCACAACCTGTTATCTCATCATGCACTTGTTCAAAAAGTTTGAGAGAAAGGATCAATGAAGCAGAGAGACGACGGTAAACATGTAACATCGACTCTGTTTTATTTATATCTGTGGGTACATTTACACATACAGAGTAAAAGGTTTCCCCCTAATATAAATAACTTTAAAAAAACGTATTCATATATTCATAACAACAATAGTGTAGTTGTTAATTGTATTGTAAGGTTTAGTTTTACTATTAATAGGCTCTTATTTTATGTGACTTTCATTCAGTTTCCGTAGTCAAGTCAACTTTATTGTCAACGCTGCCATATTACAGGACATACAGGTTTCCCCTCATATCCCTGACAAACAAGCAACAAACATGAAACATAAAATATATACAAGTGTAAAGAGATAAATAAATAAAAAGTATGGCAAATATAAAAATACATAAATAAATTAAAACATAAATAGGATGTACAGTGCAAGCAGTGTGATGGTAGAAAAATAAAAATATATGAGAGCATAAGGGAAAATGAGAATAGTTCTTCTATGCCTTGTTGATAATACAGTTATAGTTACAACAATTCACTCCGAAAAAAGATAATAAAGACAAAGGAAAAAAAAGACCCAGAAAATACTTAACGTGAAATTATATGTTCGTGCTTCTCGTCTTTACACCCGGAAACACTTGGACACAGTTTTCTTACCTGGAATCCTTTGGTTCCAATAAGATGAAGAAATTATTAACAAAATAGGGACATGATGAACAACGTAGAATAGAAAATCCAAAGAAAACTGGAAACCTTCTTATATTTAAAAATCTAAAAGAGTAAACCAGGAACTCACTCTTTCCCTCAGTGTACCTGCAGATGTAGATTATTTTCAGCCTTGTGACCCGTGCAGAGGTTCCCTTGGTGTCAGTTTGTGTTAATTGGCTCCATGAAATTCTTAACATAGCTTATTTAACACGGGAGAGGTGACAAACAAACTCATACACATCCTTTAATCCTCTTACAGATCTGGAAAAAGCGTGGAAAGATTCCGAACTCGACGATGGAAAGTCTCCCTCAGAGAAATCACATGAAGAGTTAGTGGTTAGAGGTAAGTCGAGTCCAAGATGGCCCAGTTAAGTGACACCAGCAGAGAGCTCTCAGTGTGCCAGCACTGATTGACAATGGCGGCTAATGGCAATACTTGTATGTAATCCAAGGGAGTCACTTTATCGATACCTGAAATTACTCTTGATAATAGGTCGCTAAGATGTTGTGTGTTGTGTGAGAACTCCAACACATGATCAGTAAAGTCCAAATCTGCTGCGGGTGTGATGTGGGCATGACAAGGATAATTCCAACACACAAATATCCCTCTTGACCCCGACTAAATATGTTTATTGTTCATTTTTCTCACGGGGAAAGGAGGGTCATCCAGCTTGCCTCGGGATTAAAACCAACCACCCCTGCTCACCGAGGGTATAAATACTGACGCTGCGCCACTCTCTGCTCAGTCTTTACGCGCTTCGCTGTTACGCACGGATGAGACTTTGAGACGAGGAGAAACTCGGGTTAAAAGAGAGAGTAGCAAAACCTCCAGAGAGGAAACTGTTAGCTCCACTTTAAAACAATTTTTAAAACTTTAAAACGTTTTGAGAAGAAGATCGTAAGATCATGTCGGTGGTGAGCGCAGTGCCGTTTATGAAGCCACTCCACATGCGCTCTCCGGTGTCGCAGGGCCGCCGCCACACGCTGCCGGCCAGCGAGTTCCGCTCCCTCAGCCCGGAGGATGCCATCAGTGTGTTCGAGATTGAGAGAGAAGGTAAGCAGACTCTTTTAATGAATTACATTACATATCAGTGACTGCTTTAATAACTCCAGGGCAGTTGTTCCCCGCGCAGTTACGCACACAAGGACATTGTCTTTCTTTCAAAACGAGACCTTTATGGTCTGATGCGTATGATGTGTACTAACTCTTCGCTAAATGCATGTGACTTCAGGTGCCTTTCGCCTTTAACGCCCGTTTCTGTAAGCCTGTATAAAAGGGCACATTTTGCCCACTTCCCTGTCGTCCAGGCTTCTTGTGTATGATATTTAGTCACACTTTCTCCTCTTCCACACAGCCTTCATCTCAGTGTCCGGTGAGTGTCCCCTCCACCTGGATGAGGTGCGTCACTTCCTCACCCTGTGCCCTGAGCTGTCTCTTGGCTGGTTCGAGGAGGGACGTCTGGTGGCTTTCATCATTGGCTCACTGTGGGACCAGGAGAGGCTTACCATGGTAAGACAGAGCAGAGGACATCTGGACAGTGATTTACCTCAGGTTGACTGGCAAAGCAAATGCACGAGGGGCAGATTAACAGAAGAGATTTTAAAAGGTTTAAGGGAATATTTATGGTATGATGTGTTTGGAAAATCACTGAGTGAGAATCTCACTGGAAATATTTAGACTGGTAGGAGTAAGATTCAGCACCATGGTCTTGAGGGGAGGTTAAAAAAGAGGAAGAAAAATATGTTTTGAGGTTACAGGCTACAGTAGGCTGTGAAATCAAAAGTTAAAAAACAGGTTTATGATGCATGCTGCGAGAGCAGGCATGTTATCCCTGCTGAATGAGACACATTCAATTTGCCTAAGTTTCTCAAATATGATTCTGATGGCAAGCACAAACACCGGACTGCCCATATGACATGCTCAATCAAACTGTAATTGTGTAGCACTTTTCATACAAACAAAATTTAACACAAAGTCCTTCACACAATCCACCCAACCGCAGCATGTAAAGGTTAAAAAGAGTGTGGGACCTAAACCGAACCTTGGGGAACACCACAATTAATTGTGTAGCTTTTTGATGAACATTCACCTATACCAGACCAAGTAAGGCTACAGCAGGAAAACCTGGGTGTTTTCTGAACTGAGCAACAATGGATTTTTCTTCAATCGTTTTGGTCCTTTCGGTATCAAATAAAGCTTAAGGCTGCTGCTTTCTCTGCTATCAGAAGCCCAACATGCTTTTCAATAATACAGCATTCATCTGTCCCCTCTCTGTTTTCCAGGATGCTTTGACTCTTCATAAACCTCATGGGACCACCGTCCACATCCATGTCCTGGCTGTCCACCGGACTTTCCGCCAGCAGGGTAAAGGCTCCATCCTGATGTGGCGCTACTTGCAGTACCTCCGCTGCCTTCCCTATGTCCGCCGTGCTGTGCTCATGTGTGAAGACTTCCTGGTTCCCTTCTACCAGAAGTCAGGCTTCAAGGTGCAGGGCCCCAGTGAGATCACAGTGGGGCCCCTCACATTCATCGAGATGTTCTACCCAGTCAGGGGCCACGCCTTCATGCGTCGTAACAGTGGCTGTTGAGGACAGAAGGCCTTTTATGTTGATTCTGCCTGACCATGAGAGGTGATGGGATGCCCTTTTCTTGGAAACAGGATAAGGTGACGTCTGAGCAGCTTTGTTGTACGTGAGCGACCAGCTCAGAGTGTTTGTGATCACCACTGCGTGAGTGTGACTTGTATAGCAGACAGTGAGGGGTGTGTTCAGTCTACAGAGAGCCAAAAACAAATCGCTGCCATCCAGCTGCCAACAACAGCTGTTTGGAAAACAGAAACTACAAATACATTGATCTGTAGTTTAGTATGAGGAATGCATCATCAACCAAACCATTAGAGAAACATCAGAAAAGAATGTAACACATTTTCTTTTTTGTACAAAGCCATTTCATTTTAATTTTGATACTTTTATTGATGTATTCAATAGAGCAGAGATGCCTTGTTTCTTTCTTTGCCCTATTTTTTATATTTGTTATTTAACCAGTCTAACTTGGTTTGTGGCTTGTGTAAAAGGCCAATAAAACCAGCATCTGCCCATTATTATTGCACGTTGGTCCTGCAGCATTAGAAGATTACTGTTAATGTTACACTTTGTATACCTATGTATGATGATGGTACAACTAAAAAGTAATATGCTGGCAACAGGTAACCTTCAATGATCATGGAGTAAAATACAAAGGGAGTGACATCAGTATATCATCAGTTATAAGTCAATGTATTAGCTTGATCACGCTCGTCTGCTATGAATTGTGTATTGAATGTTTGTCTTCATCGGTGACTGCTGGCAGTATTGTAAATATTTTCTCAAAGTCTGTAATGTGTGTACAGTATGTGATATAGCCTTTCGTGGAATACTGAATAATATATGTACACTTAAAATTACCATTTACAACCATTACAGTGTTATTACAGTATATTTAGCTCTCCTGAAAATATGTGCTTTGAAAATCTCTCCTTGACAGTCTCCTCTCGCCTTTTCCCTCGTAGACAATCACCACCTCTGCCTCCCAAAGTCTTGAATCAAGACAAATGTTTCTCTCTCTCTCTCTCTCTCTCTTTTTTTTTTTTTTTTACAATGCTTTGTTCCTAAAATAATAAAAGTTTTATTTTCTAGCATGTCAGCTTCTGGATCTTTTTATTTACAATCTATGAGGAAAAAAACATTTTAATAGTAAATCATCAGTAGATGCTGTTTATTTTGTTGTCATTTTCTGAACACTTTAAAGAGTTCATGTTATCCATGTTAGCGTATGTTTATCCATGAAGATATAATTTTAAATATAGTTTTTCTCACTTTAATGTAAACATGTCTCATTTATCATGAAATGAAACTCCTTACTGACACACAAAACTTCATTATTACTAGAGTGGCATTTATTTTGACACAACAGCTTCAACACATCATTTTTTTCACATATAAAACTGAAGCGAAACAGTTCATTGACCATGATTTCAAATTCATTTGAAACTTTCCCTTGTTATTCCAATAAATAGAAAAAGGGTGACATTATTTGGTCCCAATGCAAACATAGCTGCATACAGTCATGATTGAAGATGTATGTTGTTGTTCAGGTCAAACACTCACATGCTCACATGTCAAAAGGCACAGTAAAGAAGTTCCCTAAAAAAAGGTGGATGTCACCGTTTCACGCTTTTCCCATATATTGTAGGACGGAAGATGACCTTTACAATCTAAGTACAGTGGTGTTATAACTGATTAAAATATCGGAATTGTCCAACACAAGCTATTCAGCATGTTTTTTTAAACAACCCTCTCAACAACACCAGATGATCAGTGAGTCAGACTCACAGACAAACTTGCGTAATCTCATAACTCACTTAGTAACTCACATAATCCTCCACACAACAGCCAGCTTACCGTAGCTTTCCTAACAGCTGGGGTCAACACATGCCAGAACAAACAGCAGGTTCAAAACAAGAGCCGGGAACCTGTGAGAGAAACGTTTCACTTCAGGTGTTCGGACTTCTGACTTTGTTTGGGACCCACCAGAACGATGACACGATCGACTGTTGACCACAACCCAAGTGATCTCGTATTAAGGTCCAGACAAAAAGAAAAAGCATATACAGAGGGAACAAGACTTTGTCCAGGTTTAGTCTGAATGTGTCTGTTTGAGGAAAACCCTGCCTGCAGTACCCCTATTATTTAAAACAGTTTAAAATCACCTTTCTTGCATTGTATTTTTTTGTAAATGGTATAAACAAAGTATTTCATGGTAAATTACAAAAACATATTAAGGCTCAGGTGAAACATAAATTACCTATGTTGTGATCCTATGACCGTTTGCCTTCACAGAGTCTAAAAAAAAAATACAGTACAAAACTTGTTTAACTTCCAACACAATAGCCTGTTTCAATAATTACTCCTTGAATAAATATTATTTTCATGATTAAATCTACAAAATGCTTTAGGCACCACTGTGTTATTGGATTAATATGAGACATGATAAGTAAAGCTTGACTGAGGACTTGACCGTGGCAGTGGCATACAGAAAACTAAGTGACTGTGAAAAAATAACATGCATATGTAAGCAGCACGTGATGTTGCTTTGGTAGGTTAGGGTCAGAAATGTGTTCATCGGCATTCAGTACGTTGATCACAAGCCTTATGCAAAAGTAAAACGAGGCATCTTTGTAAAATGGCATAGTATGTTTAAGGCAACTAGTGGTTTTAGATAAGCCTTGCCTTATTTGACCACTGATATTTGACTTGAACTATTGCAGCTGCACAGTTAATACTCGGGACACATCGTTACCTTTAGCATAACATTTCACTGCTCCAAAAGAACATGAACATGCCAAGTGCATATATACAAAAGAGCAAAGATGATAATAAAAAAAAAAACTAAACAACTCTCAACTGAAAACATTTCACTACACATTGAGAAGTAGCAGAACTGAATGACAGCTTTTGTAGTGTTTAACCCAGTGTTACTGAAAATAAGAGTTATTAATATGAGGCATCTCGTGTATCTCAAGATACCTCATAACCCACTATGGCATCAGTCTTACTTTTCATTTCATCATCAGTGTAGGCCAGGGATGCCGATGTCTTCTTCTATTATTTGGCTTCTTGGCTATTTGTGAACTGAAGGAACCAGTCTTGTTCTGTGGATCTTTTCCTTTATGTCCACCCAGCTCTAGGTAGTTTTGACGTCCTGAGTATCTTTTCCTGACCCCTGATTGTGAGGATCGGCTAGCCCATTAGCAAATTAACATGCCAGATAGTGCCGGACTTTACTGAGGATTAAAAAGGTTGAGTAAAGTTTTATGAAAGCAAGCAAGTCAACAGGCTGAGGAGAATAAACCGATCCAGTCCCATTACTTTGACCAGGTTCCATGATGAGTGAATAATGAAGAATGAGATTTCCACATACTTAAAATGCTTGACCTAGAGAAAGTTAACCTGGTCATTGTCTTTAAGTTAGCAGATTACAGCACAGATGCTGTGGTTATCTTAGATATAATGAGTGTCCTAGAGACTAGTTCACCACATCTTTGATATTATGGTCGATGTCGTACTTTTCACAGAACTTGCTTGTGAAGGGTAGGCAGGTGAGATGCTCCAGCCAGTGCCAGTTAATCGGGTAAATATAAAACCAAACGATGAGGGAAGAGAAAAGCCCGATGTAGGCCAACATCGAGACAGCAATGAGGATACGTTTCCGATACTTGTCAAAAGTCCCAAAGGTGATGTAGGGCAAGAAGGCAAAGGAGAGCAGCAAGCCGCTGAGAAAACCAAATATGTGGGCGATGTTGTCGATCCATGGCAGGAGGCCGCAAAAGAAGAGGAAGAGGACGATGCCCAACAGTTTGGAAAAGGCCTTCCATGGCTTCTCCAGGATCTGCCAACCTTGAAACAGCTCAACAAACAGACAGGCAAGGAGTCCAAACTGAGACCCTGCTGGACCCACCTAGAGAAGGAAGAAAAAAAAACAAAATACAAACTGGTCTATATTTTCATATAAGACTAACTTAACAAAAAGGGACCTTCCTATTGCTTTTAGCCCCGACTGAGGAGCTGAAAAGGTCTTTCCACGTTTTTCCACAAATAAGCCCCACACTATAGTATACTATAGTACACTGCAGTATTTACTATACAGAAGGTTCATATGTACTGGACACACATCATACTGTGAACAAGTGCAGTGTTTTTTGGGTGTTATTCAGATCCACTCCTGTTTTCCTATCTCTGTATGGTAATGAATTCAATATAATTTCATTTGGACATGTTACTAAATCTTGGTCACAAGACACCATGGTACACTGCAGAAGTTTGTCTTCAGAGCTTTCTAATGCATGGTTCGTACTGTGAAAGGGTCTATTTTAACCCAAACCGCGATTGTTTCCTATACCTATCCAAACTCAACGAAATTCAGCTAAATCTAAAAATAATTGTGTGAATGGATTCTAAAAATAAGTCAACATGGACAAACCCAGTGGGACACAAACCCAGGTCTCTGGGGTTATTTACCTGCCATTCATCTGCCACTACCTGCTCCTTATATGGACTTTGACGTCACCTTACTTCCTAAAGCCCTTAAGGCAAACATCTCCCAACAGTGATACAAGACAGTATTTAAGGTAACAATTTAACTTACTCATCAAGAGCATTGCTAATCCTCAGTTATTCTTGATAGTAAAGCACAAATATTGTATTGATTATAGTTTTGGGGACATTTTGGGGCAACCTGTCCCAACGGCTGGTGAAACCTAAAGATGTTGTTCATGCTTAACGGCTCTTTTAGTTTTAGGTCTTCTGTGGAAGAACTACAGTATGAGTCCTGGGTCAGGCAGTAAAGGTGAGCAGATTAGAGTGACGTCATGGCTGAGTTTGGAGGCTTGGCCTAGTCAGAGGCAGATGGCTAATCTGTCAAGACATTAAACTCGCACAAACAGAAAAAGACCATGGTACAACAACCCACCCACACACCCCAGACACGCAGGCTGACACGTTTTTCTCACACGCCATGGTCACTCATCATTGGCTCAGAAAGTAACGGGAGAGATGAGGATGAGGCAGTGGGAATGAAAACAGGCTGAACAATGGAATTACATTTACCTTAAATAATCTTTTTGAGCAATGTGTGTCGGTGTGAAGGGAGATCATTTGATTAAAAACTACATAAAAATTACAACACCATAATCTTCTGTTTTTCAAATCGAGTCTTCTACCATACATTTGTCAGCTGTCGTCACACTGAGCAAACATAGCCCAATCAATGGGTAGAAATTTTAATGTGAATGCTTTTGCTCACTTTCCATTTTCAAAATGTTTTTTGAGTTAAATCAAGATGTTTTCCTGGAAAGGTGCAACACTTGCTAGCTAGAGACTTCTGCTTGGTACAGAAACGCAGCATCAGGTCAATAATAAAAGGTCCAGGTCCATCAAAGGCTGGCTTGATATGGGAAGCTTGGTGTTTAGTCTAATTCTTTAGTTCTCTTTCTGAGTGCTTACCCTGTTGCCTATAATAAGACACTGTACACTTCTCATTTTGTTTTTGAGATAATATAAATACTATGAGAGTCATCAGTGGGAGGGATCAGATCCAGATGCAAGAAAACTGCCCCGTGTAAGGACACAGAGTTCCTAACATTTGACCCTACACTTTTTACAGGGGCATCATGCCAAGAGTGTGAAAACGTGATAGCTTATAAAGGTGATATTTTATAAGATTATTTGGCTGCTGTGCTATATGTTTATCTGGAACAAAGAGACTGTTATCACCAGTGGTTGAAAAAATTTAAAACAGCTGCAAGATGTCACTCTTTCCATTAGAGTGTTGCTTATTTAATTCAAGCACGTGAGTAGCACATATTAAACCAGGCACATTACAGCTAACACCAGTTTAGCTTCTTGTGAACTCACATGTTCCCCACCGATGTATTCCCAGACAGACTGACTGTCCTTTTCATCCTAATTCATCCTGGCAAGCGACATGTTTAATCTCCACTTGCACTTGCAGCTGACCACTTCCACAGTGCATAAAAGTTATTTGCTTAAGTCATACAGTTACTAGATAGTAGCTCTAATTGAACAGGCACAATATATATAATATAATAATAACAGTAGGATATTTTTGCTTTACTGCAACATAAAGAAAACAGAGACTTTATCAGACTGCATCCCTTTAATCAAATGACAGTCCGTTCAAATACTGAGATATTTCTGTTTATTCCTCTTTCACAGAGCAAATTAAATGAATGTTAATATTTACTTGTCTCTCTGCAGAGAAGAAACTGAAACTGCTGTGCTTTCACAATTCTTTAAATCTGCTTTCCTTGTGAGCATTATCATTATTCCAGTCACAGCTGCTGTTTGAGTCATTAATGCTTACAGTTAAAGGATAATCCACTTTAACTGCCTCCTTAAGTGGCTTGACCGCCCTGTGTTGTGCCTTGCATGTGCTTCCTCTGGTTATTCCTGGTGTGCGAAGACCTGTGAGCCGGTCATTGCTAAGGAGAGCTGGAAGGTGGGATTTCTGGCTCTCACGTCACGATGCGAGCCACCTCATGTCTTACCACGCAAATATCAGATAAGAGGAATTGGTGTAGGCTTACGAAGACGATAACAGATGTCTCGATGACATCAAGACAAAATACAAAGGGCGAGAAGCTAAATATAATTCCCATGAATCTGCTGTCATATGTTACCACATTAATTATTTGTTGTGTCATGTAACATATGAAACATATGTCAGTCATTCTCTTTAGTCATCCACTACAGTTGTATAGAGGTGTGCGTATGTGTGCTAGGATGAATCTTTTGTCTTCATAAAAGGTGTACGGACCAAAAGAATCACCAGTACACCCAGTCACACATGACTGCTACAATTGTCTTTGTTTGAAAAAGAGAAAATGTAATCCACTCAGGTCTCATAGCAGTGGCCTTTGTCGATCCACACAATGGCATTAGACTAATCTCTTAAAGGGAAAAGTGGTCTTTAGAGAGAGACACACTGAAGAGACGTGCCAGTAAAAAGTAGGTAATCCAGACTGAGTTCATTTCACATGCTGAGTAATTTGCACAGTTCAGTGTGTTGTTGTTTTTTGTATACATTAATCTTTTAATTAGAAAATATTATATCTTTAAAGGGACAGAGGCATTGTTGCAGTTTCCATCTTTCTAAAATGTTAAACTGTTAAATCTTAAATGAAATGTTAAAATTAATAATAATAAAACATTAGCGTCTCCATATTCATACTTATTATTTATGAGCATATACAGACTTCACCTAAGATAGTATTTTAGCTGCAGGTGACTCAGCAACTTTTCTCTCTCTCTCTTTCAGCACATTACAGACTAACTATAGTGACAAGGTCCAAATAAAACATATGAAGATACTAGGTGTAAGTCAGAATAAATCAAATTTTGTGTGGTGTCTATAACATTTCAAAGTGCACACTGAACTTAATCAAGCTATCATGTTTTCGTCTTTTGGCCTTAGGTTCACAGAGGTCTCCTTTGTCTCTATTGTCCAGCACATATTTGATTATTGAGGAAAGGTGTATCCAGTATGTGGCTTTCATATATTTGCACAAAATTGTCTTTTTTTTTCCAAATTAGAGAGATAATTAGAGACTACAACCAACAACTGAGTTCAGCAGGAGTGCTACAGTAAAGGGGTGTCATAATGTGTTGTCGAATTAACTCTAGTTTATTCAGGCACTTGCGCAGTTAATAACATGAGGTGTTTACTGTGCCCTCTCTAGATCTCCCTAGATGGGGGCAGTCAGGTCCACTCAGATAATCCCCAGTATGAGGAATTCCCCTGCGGTAAGTGAGCTAAGCTAAACTGAGCCAAGCCACTGAGTGGGACCAGAGCAGGCGGAAAACCAGAGTTACAATGGAAATCTGTAAGTGGTTTATTGTTAACTGTAAATGTTTATGTCTCATACTCCAGACGTTTGACCAGTTCAGAATGACGCGTGTATCTGGCTGTGCAAATATGTGCACGTTCATGTGCATGACATATTTAATACATAGCAGCTAATCAAAACATTAGACATCACAGACTATGTGCAAAATAAATGTGTTTTGTAAGCGTTTCTATACTCTGTTAAGAGAGACTCCTGTGTACATACTGTACATGACCTGGTTTCATATTTGTCTCTGTGCATATACAGCTCACTGCCTGTACTCTTTACGTTTTACATCTTCCAACAATTTCTATAATCAAATTAATTAAATGTGGTATACAACAGCCAATGAAGCTCACTGTACCTGCCATGTAGTTCTACTAAGAATGTATTCATCCTGCTCCAGCCTATGTGTGGATGCGCCCAAAGTAAGCACTTGCAGGTTCTGTAGCGTGCACTTTATTTGTTTATGTGCAAGCTCATGATTGCATGTATGTATAAAAGCGAAGAACTCACCTCAGCTCTGTAGGGCAGGAACAGGGCAGAGGCAAGGTTTCCAGTGATACCACTGAGGATATAAATGATGGAGATGCGGACCCAACCAGCCAGCTTCTCCAGGTCTCTCAGTATGGTCATCTGGAACACCACTGACACCGCACAGTGTAGCAGCCTACATACACAGAGACACACACACAGTCAGAGAATAACTTATCTGTGCAGTATGTTGACATTTCAACCAGTGCATTGCACCAAATATACATTTTTCCATTCAGCTTGCTTCCCGTTTATTTACTTGTTTTAAATGTAGACCTCAGGGATTTCCCTCATGTGCCAAGTATTAGCACTAAGTATCAGCATTCATGTGTGTGAACGAGCTCACGAGTATAGGGGCCTCAGTTAGAAATATTTCATTAGGTTTGAATCCCAAAGGATGCTGACATAATCCTCAAACCACACTTAGTAATCACTCATAGCAAACGATAGAAAGGGCTCATTGACTCAGCATAATAGGCTTAACACGTTGCCACAGTAAATTAAACACATTATCAGCAGCTATGAAGAGTTACATCTACATGTATACTTGAATGGCTGACTCAGCTGAAATAAATCATTTATAGCTAACTGCAATATGAGACTTTTTACAGTAACTGAGACGGAAAATATAAAGAAAGACAAACAAACCAACTAACAATACGTACATTTAAATATAGAATGAAGGGCCCCACCTAAATGTGTTAAAAAATTTAAGTTACAAAGAATGTCTGTGCGTACCCAGCATGAAGGAAGAGAGAGAGCCAGAGACGGTAGAACTGATCAGGAACATCAGGGTTGAGGAATGGCAGCAAGCCGCACACATCATCCAGACAGTGGACCTGCACAAGAGTGGTGGTGTATGGATTCAGAAATATACTAAAACACACCCAAAGACACACACACACACACACACACACAGAACACATGCACACACACTACCTGTGAGCAGAGTGTGGCATCCTCATGGAAGTAACCATGCATGAAAGAGCAATACTCTCTGGTTGTGATCTCACATCTACAGGAAGGACAAGCAAATTGAAATTGAAATTTCCTCCACATGACTCAGCAAACAACTGATAAAAACCTGTGGGATAGTAAATAAAGGTGATATCTGCACTCCTTGAAGCCAGTAACAACACACAGTGGAAAGTATAACAGCCCATGTGTCTTACCTGCCCTTAGTCCCTATGCAGCAAGGCCGCCCCTTGATGTTACAGTCCATGTGTCTGAGGCCTGTGTGGTTCCACTTCCTGGGGTATGTACACACCTGAAGAAAGACAGACAATGATTCATTACACAGACTTTTATGCTATTTCCTGATGTAGGCCTATAACACAGAGAGTAGCATAAACAGAAATTATTTTATTTAAATATGGAAGTGGACACTTGTATTGAAACATGTATTGACATGTATTGAAATAATGTCCCCTCACCGGCCACTGGGTTATGTCATCCGGCCATGTATGAGGGTCTAAAGAGGCAGGCTCTTCACACGTTCTGCTCACAAGAAACAACACAGGAGGAGAGATGTGAAGCACATATTGGCAGTTACTTCACTTAAAAATCCATAACAACAATCAAACAACTTATTTGATTAGTACTGTTTCTCACAATAATCGCATCCACATTCTCACCTGGGATCTTGGTGACAGACAGAACCAGAGGACCTGTATATGTCCACATGATTATTGTTCCATTTAATAAAGGTGGCCAGCGTGTCCTGCATATATGGAACAATACATATGTAAACATTCAGAAGAAATATCAGTTAACAACTTAAATTGTAAGAAATGTTAATCTGACCAGCAACAAGTTAAATTGATCTTTGCACTGACACATTTCTTTGTGTGTGTTTTACAGGGTTTATGCGGGAATCCTGAAGTTAAATTTAACACCATTTAATACCTTCGAAATATTTTTTAAAACTGCAACGCAACTTGCCTCTAGTCCTGTAGCAAAAACAGGATCGATAAATGGGAGGGCACGCGCACTGTTACTGTCAATCCCTTAGTTACATTTAGTCATTCAGCTGACGCTTTTATCCAAAGCGACTTTCAAAGAAGATGGGATGGCTGCAGTGGAAGTTTGACTCGTGGTGGGACTCGGTTGGAGAGGTGTACTGGGCATACTAGCAGCACAGAAATACGATATTAATGGCTGCTCTCCCATCAAGTTGTCAGTCAACCGAACACTGTAGAGAGATCCAACTACACAATTTAAGTTACGTTACTTGATAAGTGCTAAAGAACTGACACAATGCATAAGATTTCAGTACCACTCCACACGTAATCATGTTCTCTAATGAAGACAGCAAGTAAACTTGACCAACAGTGTTGTGGATACTTGTGAGCAGCTGTTCTATTCACATTTTTCGTTTTTGTCTTTTCAATGTAATTTTCAGTCTATGAAATCAAACTTTTTTTGTAAAGCTCGTTTCACGTTTTACTAAAGCAATCAACCATGTACAGAACTTTTCAGTATTCGGGGATGTCATACCATCATACTAACCACAGACTTCTTGAGAATCATTACAAAGTTCCAGGGCGTTCCCGTAACCATGGTAACTCATGGCGCCGGAGGAGAGAGAGTGACGCTGAGTGACGTTTTTACACAATAATGTCTGGACAAAATTGTTGTTTCACATATGTAGCAACAACAGACGTGTGTCAGACGACTTCTCACATGTTGACTAACCTTTACAAACCCAGCCTCAAAAACACAGCTCTGTGAAGAGTCCATACTAGATAAACAGCTAAACTTTAGCGCCGATACTCCCTGTTTAGATCCCAACCTGGTGTGGATCGCACGCACGCTTAAAAACAAAACCACTGGCCTCAGATATACATTGATCTCATAAATAGCCTCTGTGAACTCTAATTGACAGAAATAGCGACAGAGAAGTCGACAGTCTATGTAAAAATCCTGATGAACTTTTAACAAACAAACTCACAACAAATCACGTGCTATTCTTAAAAACCTCGCAATCAGACATTTAATACTTTTTAAGGGCCTTAATTTTCACTAAGTTGATTTACTACCTTTTAATACTTTAATACCCCACCCTGGTTTTAGTGATTTAGGTCTGTGTATCTATGAGGAGAGGTTTTAAAGCACGGAGTAAGCAATGTGTTGACAAATGTAATCAATGGCAAAAACTCTGAGTTAGCATTTAAAGAATGCTGATAATATGCTTATAAGCTCACGTGTATAGTATACACGTATACTGTTTCTAGTCTGTGGCTAGGCACGCATGAGTAACTTAAGCATGTTGAAAACCTTTTTGAGATTTTCAGGGCAATTCCTGTGCATGTCCATTGAATGTGTCTATGCTTCACTTTCATACAACGACAAAGTAAGCAGCTAAGTCTGAAGGTGCAGGATAAACCACTTACAGAGCAGTCAGACCTGAGGGTCTGCACACATCCAGAGTTGTCATTCTGAACGCAGCAGCCAGATTCTTTCTCCAGATCTCTGGCCTCCTGGATCAGACGGACTATCTGTCTGTCCTGACGGATGCACGGTGAGAACTTAGCCCCCAAGTGGATCAGGTCCTCCTGAAAGGGATGCACAAAGATTTGTAAAGATCCACAAGCATTGCAACCTACACAAAGTAAAGTGATCTACTGAAGACAAAGGCTTGAAATTCACTCCTTACATGCATAATTTCCGGATGTACATTTCTTTGTCTTTTAATAAGTTGTAACATGGGTTCATGCAGCCTAACATGGCTGTTCTTTCATTTTCTAGAAAATACAGGAACCTTTTGGTTTCAACTTGCCAGTTACAAAAACCCTAAATAGTCTAGTTGACATTTTTAGGGGGCCAGCAAAGAGTCCCTTATAAAACAGTGTGAACTAAGGTGAATTTTAGGGCTTGGTGAGAGCGACAGTATGTGATAGGGAACTGAGTAAGTGAGAAGTCAGAAATGCACAAACTAAGGAAGGTGTAACCCTGGACAAGACAGGGCAAAAAATGTTTGGTGTCGGCCAGCAGACGTCGATGATAGAGACGTCTGTGTTAGAGCCAGATCGTAAAACACTGTTATAAAATCCATTCATTCTAAGAGTGGGTCATTTTAAGGAACTTGGGTTTCATACATCAATGTAGGCGTCCATCTAGCTGGATAGTGACAAACATATGGTGCAATATAGCAACAGAGCTGAGACCAGCAAGAGACTCACAGAGCTGGGACCAATCCAGAAGTTCTCCTGTTGGGTATACTTGACACTCTCGTATATGCCTTTATTTTTCAGCACCTACAGAGGGCGACAGAGTAACATAGTTGGCAACTGCTTTTTTGAATGTATAAAATGACAAAAGAGCCACAACATTTAAAGTTCATTGTTCAGCATTCATTTATGATTTCCCGGGGACAAGAAAACAAAAATGTTGTCTCATAAATGCATCTTTTTTTTTGAGGACAAGAAAAAAAAAAATGAAATCGCTGTCTAAGCTTGCTTTTGATATTCGATATTTCATGTTGTCCGCCGTGTAAGGATTGAGTAGATTATGTTAAATGCATCCAGATAGTATTGATACCTAGCTACAAAGCTCAACTGCACCAGACATTTTGGCACTACAGATCGCAGGATGTTTATGTCCTCTTTATAGTAAAAATGCTGAAATGCAACCAATTATGTCAAAAAAACATAACCTAATTAGTTCTGTATTTTGCAGCAAAAAAAAAAAATCACTCACCAGTTCAGTTGTAGAATATTGCGCAAACCCCACAGGGGCAAAACCATATGTACAACAGGCCAGCAAAGTGATTACTATATGAACAAATGTAATCCAGTAGGTAAAGTAGGGCCTAAAAAACAGCAGAGAACCACTTTAGGTCAGATAAAATGGGTGAAAACCACGTCCAGCCAATATATAGTTTTAGCCATGGTGTCAAACATCATATTACTAAAACCTGAAACTTATAAAACTCATTATAGTGCTCTAAAGATTACTATAACTTCAAGTTATTTTTTACTGCTATATATGTCAAAGTCTGTAAGTACTATCCACTAGTGTGTCCATGCACATTAGCATCTACTCATTTCCAACCTGTGGCTATGAAAGTCGTCCAGCTGCTTCTGGACGTTGCTGCTGAGGCTGCGTCGGTAGTGCCGGTTCAGCCACTTCCCCACAACGCCCATGCCATACTGCCGCTTATGTTTGTCAAATGCAAAGTGCTTAACTTGGGAGGCGATGCGACCACCCCGACGAGGATGGCTCTTATCGTGCACTACTACCGGTGTCCTGGGCGTTCGAGATACGTCCTTACTGGGGCTGGGAAAAAGGGGAGGCAGGTAGAAAGGGTCAGAAAAGGATTAAAGTAATTCAAAAGGGGAAATAGGGGAAAGGCAAGAGTGGTGGAGGAAGCAGAAAGGTGGTGTTTAGACCGATAAGGCAGACGAAAAAAAACAAAGGCGTACAAAGTGAATGTGTATAATAAAATAAATAAATAGCATAAGAAAAGGAAGAAAACTGTCAGCAGTATTATGTCAGTTCCTCTTTTGTTACAGTCTACATACCTGCCATACTTGGCAGGCCCTAAGCTTCATATTCAATTTTAAATTCAACGAAGCATGACATTATTGCTGAATATTCTGGCACGAGCACTGAAAACTCTAGCGGTGGCTTTCATGAAGTGTTCCGTTTGTTTCTATTTGTGCAATTTGTGAATTTACTCACAGGCTTGGAAACTTCTGGTCGGGCTGCTCACTCTGAAAAGCTGCAGACATGGGAGGCGACTCAAATACGTCATCAGCAATAGAGAAAAACTCATCATGGGCATCAACCTGCGCGGGAATATGTAGAGGTCACACAGAAAGTGCAGGAAGAGAAAAAAAAAAAGACGTTTGGTTATTAATAAGCAGCCAGGATCCTGTTGCAGTAGATATTATTGAGAAGGGGAAATGTAGGACATCAGATATGATGAGAAGTTTCTGGATTTTACACTCCATGTATACATGTACACACTAATTAGATATCAAATATTCAACATCTAATATTTGATGTTGAATATTTGCTGCAACACTATAGTTAGTATTGGGTAACGATGAGACAAAACAAGAGATTAGTAAAAAAGGAAAGGTAGTTGTGACAAGAGATAAGAAACGGTCTCTCCATTGCCATTGTTGACTGACGTGAGGATGGGAGGTGTCTCAGAAGATAGTGGTTGTTAAAAAAGTAGTTTGATAAAAGAAGCAGAGAAACTCTGTCTGAACTGAAAGTGAAATAAAGTAGTGGAGAAGTGTGACTGCTGACATAAGCAGGAAAGGAAAGGAAGTAAAATGTGGGGGGGGGGAAGCAAACAGATTTTGCTTCCAAGGCACTAACACCAACAGTGGCTGCTGACCTTGCTGAAGAAAAGCGACTCAGACGTGTCTGCAGAGTCCACAGTGTCCTCGTCCATCCAGCTGGGCCTAATAAAACTCCTCTTGGGGAAACTGCGACTTGTCTGGGAGCCCGCCAAGCCACTACGACCCTAAAACACACACAGACACACACACACGACATAATAAGTTATACACACATAGGTAATGTTTCTTAGATCAGTTCTGCTCTATTTAGAAATACGAAAACAACTGTAAAACTTTTAAAAGGTATCATATGCACTCAGCTGTCAGCAGCTGGAACAGTTAAACATGCATGCAAACAGCCTGATTCTTAACTTTCCATAACAACAAGGAAGCCTCAAAACCATTTTATTAAAAAAAAAAAGTTTTATTAGTGAGGAGCATTTGTAACCAACATTTGTCTGGGTTTTTAACCAAATAGCAGGACAGCTGTCAGCAGTCTGTCCGTCTGTCTGTCATCATGTAAAATGGATGATTCATCTTCATTTAATTTGTCTTAAGAAAAGAAAAAAAATCTGCTGGTGATGGCTGTGTGGTGCTAACGGTATTACAACATAGGATGTTTGCCCGTGGTTAAAGACATGCTGCTTTGCTGGGAAGTAGTGGCACTTCTGAGAATCGCATATGTGGCATTCCTGGAATTTAAGCCAATGTAATCAAACCTTAAGTCAATACAAAACAATAAGTAAAATAACTCTCTGTTCCCTATCTGGAACACAACACAGGCGTTTTCTCACACCCTACCCACCCTCATTAGGTTGGATGCAGCTCGGATGCTCATGCGGGCGACAGACTCCCTCTTACGCCTGGGGAAGCGGCTGTAGCCGGAGCGCTGGCTGGTAAAGGAGCTGAGTGAAGTGACACCCGGAGTGACAGGACCCCCCGGAGGGATTTGGGGTGTCCTGGGAGAGCGACCGTCCATCTCATCTGGGCAACGGAAGGCTCGACCCCGTGCCAGGGGATCCACAATCTGCCAAAAAACATAGCGTTAGAGTCAACCTGACAAATATTTAAGTCATTTAAGTCATGGCCACAGCCCATTAAAGGTCTGCTGTAATCACAACATCTTATGTGTCCATGGAATGATGCAAACTGTTCTCACTGGCTTTCTATAATGCAAAAACAAGCAGATTCTGAGTAGTAGTCGAATGGAGGCATGAGGTAGAGAACAAAAGAAAAACAAAATGCTGATGTAGATGAGTAGGGCTGTGTGACACAGACTGAGGGGAATGACATGATTCATTCATTCATCTGTGGCACAGATGGTCTTCGTCTGCCACCGTACAGTGCTGCCCTTTATTGAAGCCAGACACATTTTCCCTCTCTACTCGCATTCTCCATCTTATTCTTTCTGCTCCTGCTCTTCCACAGAAGTGTCAGGACATTAAATCATTCAAGTGACATAGAGACTGCTGTGTCTTGTCCTGTTTCTTCTTGCTGTCCGTGCAACTTATTTTCATAGAAGGATCAGGACATCATGCTAAATGAAAAGTTATGTTGAATAAATCTTTAGTCAGAATGTGAATTAATGCCTTGTGTGTGGGATAAGATTCACAGTGCACATATGTATCTATGAAAGTAGAATACCTTGGGCATTTTGTGCGTGGCTGGTGAGTCCAGGCCCTGCTCCATGCTGGTGGCTGTGTCAGGCTCTCTGTACTGGGCCTTCAGCTTGCCATAGCGTTGGCTGCAGTGCCGTAGACTTTTCCTGTGCCATACCTGCTGCTTGGTCTCACAGTCTTCCCCAACCCCAAACCACTGGGCTGTATTCCTGGAGGTATACAAAGAAAAGGGTGGCCTCAGTATCACATAATAGAGTCAGAAAGACAGAAGATGATGTCAATTGATGTGTGTGATCAGACCCCAGTTTGTGTCCTGGTAGATAGCTACATCTGGCCTCACTGTTGTACTTTCTTAAGCAACAACCGTCCTGATGCTTTATCTGCCACTGCTGTTACATGTTGTGGATGGCTCTCCTCCTCTTCTTTCCCTCAATGCCCAAAAGGCTAAAAGCTGTAGTTAGACAGTGGGCTGCAAAACACTTGCTCTCCAAACAGCCTGTTTCCACGCCCTCTTCTAAGTGATCTGCAACTCCAGCAGCACCACTTGCTTGGTGGTCTCGGGTAAGAAGTTTGTCTGGACTCAAGGCGGTGGCTGCAATGCTGTTGGACAACTTTTATGTATTGTGTTTGATAATGACTTAGTTTTCTATGGCTTTTGTAACTTTGTAACATTTTCTGGAAGGTAAACAAATAAGCCAAACATACTCTACTTCACTTGAGAGGTATGGAGCAAAGAAAGTAGTAGCACTATTCACACACTAGAGGCTTGAGGAGCATAAAGTGAAATTGAGATCCTGGGTGTACACAGCTGCTCAGCTGCAATGACTAAGTTTTTGTGGAGCCTTGGTTGTTTTTGTACATAATAATAATGTATAAACATAACTTAAAAGACATTTAGTTCATTCTCCCTTTAAATCGGGGAATACAAATTACTCAGGCTACCCAAGTGAGTCTTGCTCATCTGCCTCTCTGTCCACCTCTGTGACGACTCCACTGCCTTTTTGGCATTTGTGTCGCCATCAGTGTGTACACAAAACAACATTTTTTTTTCACACCATGTGTGAGGGGAGTTTGAGACAAGTACGACTGAATACTAATTAGGGACATATAACTTGCTGTTTATAGGCAACTATGGGCCTTATGTGAAGCTTTCAAAGTCGGGGTGATTGTGTTATGAATCAGGATATTATGTGATTGATTTGTCCATAAAGACTTTTGACGTGACTCCTACATAAAGTTTTATAAATGAGGCCCCTGGTCAGACCTCCATCTGTACTGTCCCTCCCCAAGTAACTTACGCAGCACCTGAGAATGCGCTCCACGATGGAGTGTAGTGTACATGCAGGTGAATCTTCATGGGAAGCACACTTTAAACTGTGTATTCTTTATAAACTGTGCATCAAGCATGACTTCCTCTTGAATACTGACAAAATAATTGTCCTTTGTCTATTGATAGAGGACTGTTGTTTTAATGGGTCACAGTCAGACTTGACTGCAAGAACAAAATAATAAGCATGAAACAAACAAACAAACAATGAAATCTTCATCTTACTTGCGGATGCTTTGTGAGAGCGATGTTTGTCTACTAAACTTTGCCCTCCTGTCTGTGGCTGAGAAGCGTCCATCTCGGGCTCCACTCATGCTTTCTGAGACAGAACCAGAGGCTTGACCAGCCTCGATTTTTTTCAGAGACGAGCGCAGTGGCTGACCAGAGAAAAAGAGGAAGAATATGATCACAATGAACAGAATAAAGCAAGGCAGAGAAGACATAAGAAACTATTTTTAGAACACATACAGACTCAGGAATGATGAGAACACCTCAGATTAAATTAGTATTAAAATCTAAGAGCATTACAAAAGTAATTACGTAATTATTGTAATGACCGTAATACTCAGGATCAGCGGCATGACTAAATCCCCATATTGGGATGGTTGCATTAAGTGCACATTTAATGTAGACACAAATCAATACTTTGTATGGTCGGGCATGGCTAAAAAGGCTAGAAGAACACTCTGTTCTCTTAAACACCTACTTGTACGTGCTGTTTAGTGTTCTTCTTTTGTGTGGGGTGCAGCGATTCCTCAGAGCCCATTATCTTAACCTGCAGTAACTCTGCAGTTGGCGAGGCTAATGGTTCTGTCATCCTGAGAGTTAATGGGGCTTGAAGTGAGCTGTAAATGAGCCATGTGTTCAGGTTCTGGCTTAGCTTGTCGAGACTCGGGGATACACTGTCTCGGTTTCTGCCCCCGTAAAGCCGTTATCAGCGAAAAACCAACAGTTGGACATACAGATTCCAATATCTCGGAGTTTATCCAGGATTTCAGCACTTAAAATTCTCTGTTGGCTTTACAAGTACAATCTTAGCATCAGTTAATCATAAGTAAATGTAGAGGAGACTCTGTGGTTTGTAAGGATTAATCTTATAGTGATGCCATTAGCAGTTTAGCATTCAGGGAACACTATACATACTACTATTAATGACTGTTTACATTATATATTTTTTTGCACTCGTGCAAAAATACTCATTGCATTGCATGAATACAACACAGCAGCACATAGCAGCTCCTCTCTCCTCTCTTTCTACTTTCTTCTTCTTCCCCTTGTTAGTTCATGGTTCTAAGTTACAATGAGTGCCTGAGGTTGCACTATATTTGCATGTTTACTACACCAGTTGGTCGTGATGAACATGTTAACTGCAGCATGCTCAATAAACTCTGACTACCATCGTTCGTGTTCTAAGCATAGGGCCCACAGGGGAAAAATATATGGCCCTGTGCCCAAACCCTGGAAGTCAGCTGTCCAAAATACCTCCCTGCCCTAGCAAATGGCAAATTCAGAGAAACAGAGGGAGAGCATGCCACTCCCATTAACACGTGTTAATCCCAAATCAAATACATTTTTCCTATAACTCCTTTTGAATTATTTATTGGTATTTTTTAATCCCTTATATATGCTAAGCATTGGTTCTTTTTCCAAACTATTCAATCAAAGAAGCAGTAAAAGCAGAGGCCAGACTGTCAAGAGTCATCGAGAGTCTTTGCAACAGAAAAACAAAAGACAGTAAATATTAGCTACACTAATAGAGATGGCAGCCTCAGGGTACTTTTTAAAAGTTGTTATTTATACACTGCAGATGTGAAAGTGCTTCAGGCCAGCACTAAGGTGGGAAGGAAGTGATTAGTCATTGTGATAAACATTTTGGGTGACACCCTAACTCAAGAGGTCAGGCAGTGAAAGCCTACCTGTTTTGCAGGGTCGTGGGACATCATCTCTTCAGGTGGCGGGATGGCTATTACAAGGCTGGGTGGCTTCTTGCTCTTTAGACGGCTATCTGACTGACCTCCATTTGGATGAGGCGCCGCCCCCCCCTGTGATGACATGCTGTCAGAGTGCTGCAGAAGAGACAATCATCAAGCATGAAACTTTGAAACACACACAGAAATAAAAATGCATCATGTTTTTGCTCCAGTTTTCCCACGAGTTAAAGACCTTTACCCAAATCTGTTAGTGAGCACATTTTTCATATGAAACCGCACTTGACTGTGAACAGTCCAAGCCACACTTAAACAATCAGCATCTTATGCCAGATCGGTCAAGTTGATGGATTATCTTGGCAAAAGAGATTCTAGGAAGCGTTTTGACGAATCATCACGACGCCACATGTGCGCCATCAGCACTGCAAATGTGTAAATAAGTATTGTAGGAGAGTTTATACTAGAGTTACAGTGGTACACAGATACAATGGTATACCTTGGTATGAAAACTTCCTTTAAGGGTTATTGTAACTAATGATTCTAACAATAATAATGATAAGTGTGTGATAGTGCACACCATGAAACTTCCAAGATGTTATCTGTGATTTCTAATGTCTATAATTATGTTGATTATAGCAGATGAAGGATTAAATGTCTCTGCAAAGAAATATGAACTCACTAACACTGCTAAAACATGTAGCCTATTGAGTACATGTTGATACTAAAATCCTGTGTGTATGTGAACTAGATCAATGTTGCACAATGAAAATATTTTATCAAGCTCGATTCTCATTCAACCGAGAAAAAATACAAAAATCACACAAAATGTTGTAAGTTTTAAAAACTTCACTGTTTGTGTATCAAGTTTTGTGTGTGTGGGTGTGTGTGTGTGTGTGTGGCCTATTTGTGGACTGCAGAGGGCCCACCCTATCCCTTTATAGCCCCAACAACAACTCAAAAAGGAAACAATTACAGTCTATCCAAACAAACAGTCTCTTTAGCCAGAGCTGGCTCCCCTCCAGTTTAATCGGCTAAAACAGTCATTGCTAGCGCTGCTTTCTTTTTGATTACCTTCAGAAGTAATTTCTTAAGTGATCCTTAGAGCCCACCCTGCATTCACTTCACGAGCAGTTGAGAAACTGTGTTATATTGCAGATGGTAACCTTGTCTTGCTGCACAGTGCTCAGGAAATTGATTTATGTTAATGTAATTGTAAGGGAAAAGGAAAGGATGGGACCAGGCTTCCAGAGTGTTTCACCGTGAGTGTGTGTAAAAATATAAATAAACAAACGAAAAAGTAAAAATATTAAACATTAAACTTCTGTAATTGTCTACAACCCTCTGGTGGTTTAAAATTCAGCTTGGATTTAAAGGTGTCATAGTCACTGTGATTCATATATTCCCTTTGAAAATATTATGTTTCCTAACCCAGTTAAATAAATACCTGGGAAATCAAGACACTTCAAGCAAGATAGCCAAAGCTGTCCTGTTCATTGATCTGCAGAAATGCTCAGAGATATATTAAAGGCATAGCTACGTCGGCATAAACTATGCAGAAAAAGCTACTAGTTTATGATAATTTCATGGTTTACAGTGTCATAGTCACAGGACTGCCAAGCTCAGAGACTAGAATGAGACTTCTACATCTACAGATGCCACAGGTTGTGATTGTGGCTTTTTGTTTTCTATCTGCCTATTTTGTGTTTGGGCTCCTATTTGCCTTTCACCTGATTGTCACCTCATCACTGCTGCTCATCATTCAATAAAGCCCTGCCCTTCCAGACACCGGCAGATCATTCAGTCTCCCTCGTGTTAACTACCCTACTCATTTGTGAGTACTGTTTGACACTGCTTTCCCCGTATTTCAGGGACTCCCCTTGTCACGTCCAACTCAGTCTCGTCCTAGCACCTGCTCAGAAGTCCTCTGCCACCCTGCCCCTGAGATTCACTATCACACGTGGTTTTAATCATCCGTTTAAACGGTTTCTGGACTTGTGTTTGCATTTTTGGTTTCCGTTTATTATAATATTCTGAATCGCCATGTTTCCACAGTGGACCAGAACAGACAAACTAAAAACTTGCTCTAGATTGGCCCCTTCATGTTTTTCACATGTTTCACAGCCACCATAGGAGTAGAGGGTAGAGGCAATTGCAATTACAAAGTACACCGTTAGATGTCACTAAATCCTACACACTGGACCTTTAAACGAAATTAAAGGGCAACAGTTCGCCAACTAAATAAACCAGAAATCAATTCTGCAGCACTTAATATATGAATTTGGACTACTAATGAAAAAGCAACTGATACGCCAGCTGTTTAGCTGTTAGGAGTGACATCCCATGACATCAGATGACAGCGATCAATAGTGCTCTCAAATCATCAAGCAGGTGGTGAGTAATCCATATCCTTTTCCACAGCTTGAAAACAACCTTGCACTCCTTTTTATTGATTGCATATAATAATGCTGACATAATAGCAGCTGAAGCTTTATATTCTACTTTCACATTCATTTTTAAGTTTCTCTGAATGAGATCGACAGCTTCGGTCTAAAACATATTTTATGTATAAAATAACAGGAACGATGACTGAAGATCACTGCGCCTTATGGCCAGTGTTTACAAACAACATATCCGATTTAGCGAACTACACACGTGTCCACATGCGGCACAGACGACACATTCAGTCTTGCCAGCTCAGCTGATGTGATTAAGAGTTTTCACCAGCCTCTCGTCTGCTCATTACATGAAATAATATTGTTAAACTCACTTATCTCCGTCTTCCAGTCTTTGCCAATCACAGTCAGCAGCGGAACAACCGGCCAGTCTATTCCTGGAGCTCAGAGTGCCTCGTAGCATTACACTGAATAGTTCCAGAGAAATCAAAGGCATTGCAGAAATAAACCTGTAATGTCACAAGCCTTGGCCAACACATCCATTATGTTATTATGGTCTTGAAAGCCTTGAAGTTGTCCTGGAGTTGCGGTTTAGAAAATCAATGCGAGACCTGGGGTGTCTGCGGCAGGAATGGCAGCAGCAGGGAAATCTGATACCAGCTCAGTCAATAGCCTAGTTTTCACTACAGAGCCACAGCACAGTTAGACAAGGCTTTACATAGCGTCCACGCCCCTCCACCACCAAAAACACAGCATTTCTATAATACCTTTAAGCTAATAAGGGTGTACATTTCAATTCTACCAACAGTGTTTTCAATTATGGGTGATAAATATTTCAGGCTTGGGCAGAAAGCCTGTTTCAGTCCTCCTGAGACAGAGAGGAGGCTACTAACAATCCAGCCAGTGGTCCAGTGGAGTCGTGGGCAGGGGCTGCAGCTCATCTACTTAGATAATGAAATAGCTGGGAATCTGGCTAATGGACAGAGTGCTCAAGTGGCAGTGGGACCACTGCTCATCATAGTCTATCAATGTAGGCAGGCAGTTGTTAGGACCCAGACAGGAAAACTAATGGCAACAAGCTACAAATTGTTTTCTCCAGAGGGAAGAAAAAAGATACAGAGATAGAAACGTACAGAGTATTAAGCACTAACCAGGGAAACATGGTTTTACCACCACATGTAAATATATACTATATACTAGCCAGCTTAAACTTATAACATATACCTAAGAGTGTCCAATTTAATCTTTGCCCAAGCTTGTAATTAAATTTGCCTTTACTTCACATATAGCATTTAAGAAACAGCGCCTAATTGTGCAACTTCTCGGTTCAACGGCCTGCATCCTGTCTTATCAGCAAGAAGAAACCTGACATTCTGTAGAAACAGTGAAAGAGTATGGCTACCGTGTAGGTACGACAGCCACGAGAGGGAAAGACAAGTTGTTCAGCTTGTATTACTTAAATGTACTTTGGAAAAAAAAAAGAAACACTACCGAGATATACTGAGAGTCCTGATACAGGGTATGGAGATAAATTCAATGTGTGACAGGGGGTCATGGTGAGATAGCTTTAGAGTGGGATGGCTACTGAGCTAATTTAATGCAATGATGTGTTTAATGATTACAGCAATGTTGACAAACGAGACAAATGATTTCTACTGGTGGTAAGCGTCAGGCCTGTCCAAGCATAGCGTGAATGTATCAATGAATGAGTTTGGTTATTGTTTACTGAATCCATTACTGTGATTGTCCACAGCTAGGCCTGGAAACGGTAGGACATCAGTAAGTAGCAGCACCATAAGGGCATGTTTGCCAAACAAACCCGGGTCTTCCCCTTCCCCCTAATCATTAACTATCTGTGCACTCTCTCATGTACAAACCGTATCCAGCTAATATGAAATTTTCCAAGTGTAGTGACTGGGTTTGGGGCATGTTACATACAGTATGTCAAGTGTTTTTTTTTTTTATATAATCATGACAAGAAATTAAAGATCATAGTCAAATTGAGTCTTATCTAACCTTGCTAAAAAAAAACGAGGGGAAATGAACAAACAAATAGGGGATAAACTATGTTCAAATCACTCACTGTGATCCACAGATACCAATGAGTCGCGTGACAGAGCAACGAAAAGGCATGCCAGTGACATCATCCATAGCTAATATCATCACATGACATGGAAAGTACCATTTCCAACAAGTGCCTCTGTATGTCTGTGTCTCTTAGCAGTGTAATTATTCGCTGGCTCACTTGACCATTAACCAGTGGGACTGTACTGTAATGTACTGTACTGTGTATGCGTGCTAGCCACCTCCACCCTCCTCCCTTTGTGTTTCGGTGATATCACATGTTCCTCTGCGAGGGTGTCACCATGGTTTGGTCTCTTCCCCCAGAGAGAGAGGCCTGCACTGAGAATGTGTCGGTGCGTTTGTTTGTGTGTATTCCCCATTTGCCTGCTGCCAAAGGCGGTGTTAAACCTGGAGACGGGCTGTGCCGCGCTCAGAGCTGGAGGATTTTTAAATACGTCTCGACAGGTTGCAAATGCAGTCAGGACAAATTGTCCCCATCTTACAAACCCCATACATAACCCACATGAAGGGGTGTGGGGAAGAGATCGTGTTTCATTTTCTGCCACACTCACTCTACACAGCAGTTCACCAACGCCACATGACCCAAGCACGCTAACGGTGACTTATGTGACGTGTAGGCGCTTGACAAACCAGGGTGCTTTGCCCTATGAAGCTTATCAACATGAGCTTAAGTGTATTGTTTGACAATCAAAAATCTCTCATGATAGTGCAAAAAAACAAAACATGCAGACTGCGAAACACCATGATCATCATGATTAGACATTTTATTCACTTCACTTGAGTGCAGAGCTGAGGCCTCGTACTTCCTTTTTCATCATACACAAACACATGGAAAAATATTGAGACATCTACTGTGTCTACTTCAAAAATCAACCCAACTCTTTCACTCACTGGATATTTCTGGCATTCTTCTCGCATCTGAGCCGAGGGAATTGCTGAGAAACTACACTATGTGCCTCCACAGAAATAAAAACCTTGTTGTTGCTGCTCACTGTGTGGAGAAAAGAGCGAGTCTCACTGAATTAGAGTGTTGCGAGTGCCAAGCTGAGCGTTCTTTCTCCCAAGCTCATTCGTGGTGGTCAAGAAATCTTCAAATCTACTTCAGTTGTGAAAACAGCTAAAATTAAAAAGTGAACCGTTACCACGGTGTCCTGTCACTGACTGAGTGAGTAAGAGCTCATGACAAAGAGGTGGTTTTCCCCCCATGATACTGCTAAATTTGACTTGAGCTCGGAGGTGAGGAAGTTGGGGATTTCATTTCATTCTTTTAGAGAAGCGAGTGACTGACTGCAGAGGACCGGCCAAAGGCAGCCGTACATTAGGCGGGCTGTAACAAATATTCAAAGTCGATACTCAGACCCACTGAGCAAGAGCTTAATCTCATTCCACCAAACTGTATCCCACTCAAGCCTCCAGCCTCATTATTTATTGGTTGATAAATCTGAATGCATCCAGCAGCTGTGTCCAGTCTTCACTTCAAATGGAGTGATACAGTACAAATTCTCACATGACTACATAGATAATCTCTGATTATCTTTAGCCACATTGTATTTCTAGTTTTAAGACCATACACTACTGATAATAGTGTATTTTCTATAATGAAAAACATGTTAAAGTCGCACCTTTCAAATGAATACGACAGGAGTCTAGCAACTCCTTTTGAATCTTGTAGGTTCATTATCAAACATTATAAAAGCAAAAGTGACCTTAAGTCAGTCATTTAACATGGCACGTAGAGGCACTAGTGACAGAGGTGTGAATGTGCAATAGTTCAGACTTACACACAACGCTGCATGACATACTTCCTTTTGTCACAACCACCTGAAACTTGCTTTTGCTTACTCACACTCAGCCGTCATGCACATTTAACATAATGCTGTCCCTACACACTGATACAATTCAACACTGCGACTCAGTTTGAGTTGTTAACTATTATCTTACCGTGCATGTCCACATTTGAATGAGCAGCTGTGGCGAGTGCCATTTTTGGACTTATTCTGAAACTCTTTGATGCTAAATGAGGAACTGACCTTCCGATAACGACTTGATGACTTCATACCATCCACGCCTTCTTGAGTGTGACAAGGACACACATACAAAAAGCATGTGAAACTATTTGTTTACCATGGGTTCATACATTTTAAAACCATGACCTTAAACTTATAACTCATAGAATCCATTAAAAGATGACTTCACACGAGCACTTACTCAGAGGCTTACACAACAAGTGTGATTAAAAGTACGAAGGAGCAGTGTGAGAAGTGAGGGATGAATAATAGCAGGAATTGTAATTATTTCATTATTAAGGTTGAAGATAACGCTGAAAACAGTTCGTATGACGATGTTCAGAAAATGTTCATCCTCACACAGACACTACGTCTCACGCGGTCAGTAAGTGTGTGGACAATTACATAAAGTGCAAGTTTGTACAGTACGTGGGACTTGCCCACACTGACAGTGTGAGCTGCGACAGTAACACGAGATTATTGTGTGTTTACACTGGATTGTTTCCCGAAAGCAAACCAAATTCAAATTTCTTCAAACAAAAACAGGAAATGTGGTAAAGTTAAAAAAGCCAGAGACATTTTAATTCTGCGGAGCAATATGTTGATTAGATTTGGCATGGATATTTGGACATTTTTTGCAGAAGATTATCTAAGATGACTTTGGTGAATGTTTTTCGACAAGAAAGTCATTGTTGACATTTGTCAGCAGAGGATGAACTAACATATCTTGCTGGTTTACTGATCCTTATCGCGGCATAATCCTAATTTTAAATTCTGTGGTTTCCATTCTCATGCCAACTTTGCATACAAACAGTGCTGTAGCCATTTTAACATTACACCTCTGTGTCTTTTCTTTTCTGTTTGGAAAGCCACCTCAAAGTAAGGGGTGACTCCTGCTGTCTGCTTTAGGTGCTAAACACAAGACCTTATACATTTAGTTATATTCACAATAATTCCAACAATCATAACTTCATAAGCCTCTTGAATTCAATTAAACTCATCCATCCATGAAATTCAACCAGTGCTACAGTGTAATGCAATGTAAAACTGTATCTCTCCATGTGATCTGTACATGATGTGTATGCGAGCTATAAACCAAAGGTAAATCAGCTGTAGGGTTTGACCCCCAAAAGTTCAATCTCATTTTCACAAGCAGCAATCCAAGTGCAAGTGATTGCAGGATTCATACAAGGTAGAGGCTGCTTATCGAAATCATTTTTCCACGTTCCACATGCTGAGGTTTTCAAACTGAAGCGAATCTCTCTCTCTCTCTCTGCAGACCGAGCTCTTGGAGCAGTCCCATGCTGTAAATGAAGAACAGAGAGGACTGTACATGGGCGCAACAGTCAGCTGGCAGAATGCCTGGAGAGTAAAGAGGAGTGTTCTGCTTTAACAAGACCAAAGACAAACAAAACCTTTGATGGCAGCAATAAAATGGCATCCTCCTGACAAACTTTCATTCAAACATTTTCCAAAGGTGGTTTGGTTCATGCCTGCACTGATGCTCTGCGTGGAGGGTACAAACAGATCACGGCTGAGTGAGCAGACAGTCATGATCAGGCGTGGGAGAGTGTGCTCTCAGTGGTGTGTGGTGCATGCTCCTAAACAGTCAGAACAACAATTGAAACTGCCCACTCATTCTTCATTTTCAACCACAATATCTCAGAGTGTTGACTCCCTAAACTAAAACTTGGGTCTTTACATATCCAATTACCCATCTTTGGCTGACAATAGCACTTCAAACAAATCAATGTTCCATTTCAAAGCTATTATAAGACAGTAATTCAAGTTCGCTACAGAGGCATCTTGTTTGAAGAGGACCTTGGCTTCAGCCTAACCGCTCCACAGACAGTTAATATTCGGTTACATTGCGCCATTTTCCAAGAGTTGCATGCCCAAACCTGCATAACGGTGCTACTGCGCAATACCTCAGCCTTGTTCACAGTCCAGGAGTTCCTTGCAATCCTATCAATATGACCTAAATAACTCATGATCGTAAAAAGCAAAGCCAAGTCTGTCAAATCATTGATGTAACAAATATGTAATGTGCTAACTCCTGAGGGCTTTGTCAGAGAAAACCTTGTCATGGGCAAGCCAGGCTGTTAAAACTTAGACAGACAAAGCAGTGAACTCTCACTCACAAACTAGCAGCAGTGCCAGAGAGAATGTGAGTGAGGACGCATTGGATCTCCCAAGAAACAGAGAGAATAGTGAGCCTTTTCTATGCAACGGTAAATGCAAATCAAACTACTCTCTGCACCGTTAAAATCTTTATAGCAAAGCCAGAGTACCCACAGAAGTCCTTTTAAGGTTTACGAGCCTTTGGGGTTCAAAGCATTTCCGGTCCAAATATTTTGAGATAATGTGTCATGCACTTTGAATGAAGGTTGGCACGGGAGTGCGGGGAAAAGAAATTCCAAAAGCCTGGCCAATAATTTGATATTCCTGGTATGAAGTGGGTTGTTATTGTAAAAGGGGGGGAAAAGGCACAATGTTTTCTGGGCGCGTTATGGTGCAAGCAGCTGAAAATAGATCATGGAGGGAAAAAGGGAAGTGAAGATTTGATTGGGACACTGCAAATGCAACTAGACAAGCCTACGATTTCCCAAACTCCAAATTAAAAGAGCAGTAAATTTAGCTATACATTATTCAGGCACCACATTCACATTAGATAAAACTGCGGTACAGTATCGATGGGGAGTTCACAACAAAGAAACAGAAGCCTCTCGGCAGATGCCATTTCTGCTCGTGCACTCCTGCATCGAAAGAGGCAACAATCAATGTGTTAAACCACTTCACAGATTTCCTGGGATGCCGATGGAAATCCAGTTAAGCATCCTAAAGATCAGCATGCGCCATTGGAGAAATGTACAGGTTGAAATCAGGTTTAGTGACACGCACAAACGTGAACATCGACGTCCAAATTTCCACTTTGCCGTAGAATGTAAACCTCGTGACTTTGCGGTGCAGTTTTCCTAAGACAGGTGTGCCAGCGGTGCAAACGACATGCCAGTTCAACCACGCACATGCAGCTGTTATGCAGCATAATGGCTTCTATACAGCATACATGTTCAAATATTTCCTCTTTTTTTACAGTCTGACTTCACAGCTGCATTTCTATAATGTGCTAAAAATGGACTCCAATGGAAAAAAAACAAAACAAACCATGCAAGAACACTTTATCATTCACCGCTTCTTCTTGTGCAGAATCACAGGGTTAATTTTAACCAGGCACTGCATGTAGGATGAGGTCATGAAGTTGTGAATTATTCTATGGTGGCACTGTTGTGAAGATAACATGGTGCCCACTGCTACTGCCGTAATGGTAATAATAATTAATTAATGATATTGATTTTCTGTCCTATTGTTTCATCCGTGCAGCCTTGCAGATCTGATTTTTGTTTCATAGCTTCAAAACAGTGTCAAAGTATTGGTGCTTTTGACAACCTCACTACGTAACTGCACCTCAACTTACCCTACACTACAGCATCAGCTCTGCAAGATAAAGTGTGCTGAGTAACACTGACCTACATTTCCAGCTCTCTGACTCTCTTTTTACTATTTGTTTCATTTCAGTCCAGTGAGTTTATTAAAACAGTGTGTGATACACTCATACACATAGTTCTGCCTCAGACCATATCTGATAAGGTTTTTTTTTTTTTAATACTAACCTGACCTTTCTGAGACACAAACTAGCACAAGATTATGTAGTTATTATGTGCAGGAGGTGGGGAGGTAACTCTAAGGGCACATGAACACAAGTAACTTTAAAATGAGCTTTTTAATGACTGGACTGTTCCTATTTTAGTCACTACTGAATACACACACACACACACACACACACACACACACACACACACATATATATATATATATATATATATATATATATATATATATATATATATATATAATCTTTATCTTAATCTTAATATCTCTAATCTTTCAGTTTATCAGTTTATATATATAAACTGATAAACTGAAAGATTAGCTACACCAGAACTGAAACCTGTTTTTCTACTGGATGATGATACAAAACTAGTTTTTGATGAAACGTCAGTTTCGTTCCTGGTTAAATTCCAGTGAAACACCGTGCGTGCGTGCGTGCACTCCCTCCTACAGTCTATTAGGGGGAAAAAAACTAATGGGAGGGTGTAACAACAAATGAATTTGTCCGCACATGATGAGCTATACTTAACTGTAAGTGGATAACATTAGAAAATCTGAGATGAATAATGGCATTTATCCCGGCGGGTAGAGTAACAAAGGGCTTGCCGAGGCATGCATGCATTCAGGCTCGTCTGAGCTAGATGAAGACGACCGTTGTAAGCTAACACACCAACTGTCACTAACTGCCTGTTCAAAAAAAGAAAACAAAAGCTGTAACTTAACTAGCTTAGTCCAAACTCATACTGTCAGAGTACTAACACACGGTGAATCTAATATATTTTAAATATCTGCTTTTATTTTCTTAAAAAAAACACACACAACTCGATAATGACCCAAACATTGTAAGTTAACGTTCACTTTTAACGGCTCGCAAACAAACATAACGTCTGGAGAGTATCACTGAACTCACCTCCAAGAAGAAATAACTGGGTTATGATTCATTAGCAAGATGGTATACGTCCGAAAATGCCACGATACTGTAGGTTACTGTCCCCGAGTGTGTCACTACTTCCCTCTTTATCTCCAACATCCTTGACTGCAGCTCCCCGGAGCAGCAGGGGGCGGAGTTACGACTTATCGTATCCACAGGCGGCTCCATGATCCACCGAGGAGGGACGAGCTGGGCCCGGTCCAACGACGCTCCGACAACCCGCCCGCCTGCAGTCAGAAAAAAATATTACTGTAGTTAATGATTAACTCTCACACAGACACACAGCATACCTCGCTGCATGTTTCTGTTTAGCTGCAGTTACTACATTGGCCACACTTGTTTTTATTGCTGTGCTTCAAAGCAATAATACTGTATCTGCACTCTCATAATGTATGGAAGCCATGAAAGGCCATAACGCTAATCATTTATATTTTGTTATGTTACCACTCAATGCTCTCTTTTTTGTTATTTGTTATATTGTTATTATTTTTAGATGCGAGATTGATCAACAAAGGTCCAGTGTATACGAGTATTTCTTTGCAGAAATTAAAAGTAATATTTACGCATCCAACTTGTCCAGAATGCAGCAGCTAGGTTTCTAACCGGTTTTAACAGACAACATCACATCTCACCAATTTTAGCTTCACTCCACTGGCTTCCTGTGTGTTTTAGGATTGATTTTAAGATTTTATTGATCACTTTTAAAGCCAGGGAGGGTCTGGCTCTTAAATATATTGCTGATATGCTAACCCCCTAAGAGCCAGCAGCCTTATACCCTCGGGTGGATCACTTCTGGTTGTTCCAGGGTCAAGGATAAAACCGAGGAGATCAGGCTCGCAAGAGAGTGAGGCATGGGAGAGTATTCGTTTGGTTGCAATCTGCAACTTCAATGCTAGTTGCCACTAAATCCTACATTGGACATTTGAATTTTCAGTTTTTGAAGTTGAAATAATCCACGGTTTTCAAACTATAATAATACTATAAGTTGTAATTTTGTGTCACAATTAGGCATTCAGTTACCTCATTCCTTTTTTATGTCTATAGCTATTGCCACATTCAGACAGGATCAGGCACTGTAGCAAAAACGTTTTTCCATTCGTTTGAGTGGGGGTGGTCCATTTTGGCTGTGAAGATGAGCCAGATTCAAGTTTTGGAAAAATGCAGCCCAACACTGCCAATCAGACGCTCAGACCGATCAAACCTCCACCGTCAGCCTGAAATGTCTCTGAAACTGAGACTGTTCAGGTGGATTCATCAACTAAGCTGTGTTCTGGCTTTGTTTGTTTCACGAACCAGCGTCTAGATCTGTGTCTGGCTCACAGTCCACACTTAAATTAGAGACACAAAGAATTTTATTTTGGTTTGGTTATTTTATTTTGTGTCTCATGGTTTGATAGAGCGAGAGAGAGAGCTTTGGTCGAGAGACATAGGCAGTGAATAAGAGCGTGAGTGTCTCCCTCGATGAGACAAGTTAATCAGAAACAAAAAGTTATATCCGGGTTGTTTCACAGCAGTTGTTTAATCACTGCTGCACAACCCTGTGGAATTTCACCACAGCAGAGCTCCTGTCTGAATGGATCTTAACTTTTTATTTTTGTCTCATTAAAGGTCCAGTGTGTAAGATTAACCGGGCTCTATTTATATGGCATACATTGAATGTGATATGTATAACTATGTTTTTATTTGTGTATAATCATTTGAAAATAAAAAATGTTACCTTACAATGAGTCTTTTTGAATATCATGCTTCTACAGTAGCCTACAATGGACAAACTAAACTCCTGCATTATTCATGGGTTTTTTAGGCCACTGCAGTTTTTGCTTTATTAGGAACGGTGGAGAGGGGTTGCAGTCAGCAACTACACCACTAGTTGCCACTAATGCCTACACACTAAGTCTTTTACTGCTGCAGCTATCAACTTAAAGGGTTTCTTCAGCAATTCCATTAGACAGATTAAACAGACCAGTATTAAATAAAGAGTAGCAGAGGCCCAGATGTCCAGGGTCAAGCGCTTGCTGGGTCATACCATTCCCATAATGCATATCAATAGCCGCTTCAATTAGAGCCTCCCACTCTGGTAAATGTCCACATCTTTCAAATTCCAGACTCCTAGTTAGGAGCACACGCTTTGAGTGAAAGTTGAAGTCTGGAGCTCAGTCCATGATAACAACACAGAAGAACACAGAAAATATCAGTCAGCTATTATCTGCTTTAATGTACCACTGAAATGTTTTTAGCTTTAATTTTAGTGTTTTTTGCTGTATTTTTTGAGGAGTATGTAAGGTCCCTTCAGTATATTTCTCATGAAAGTGGCAAAGCATGTTATTAATATTGGGCCAGTGGCATTTTTTTTTCTTTAGTTGGAAAACCAGCTCAAATCAAGAAAGATAATCACAACACATTGTCATTTATTATTTAATATCCTTACAGATCAAGTTATTTACCAACCATTAAAATCATGTTTAAAATCATTATTATTCAAACACGTCAACAAATTATCACACGTTTAACAAACTGCTTGGAAATACAGTACATACTGATAATCGTACTCGTACAGCAGAAATCTAATGAGTAAAAGTCAAACGAATACAGAAGTTGAAATGTTATGAGCCTTGTGAGAGAAAATTCTCCATTAGTTAGATACAGAAAAGCCAACTTCCACAGGTACATGTTTATCCCATAAATCATGTTTACAGTTCACAGTGAGGCTTTAGAACAAAACCCTCCTGGTTACCATGTCATTACAGTCACAAATGAGCTTTATTTGAGTAGTTCTGTCGCTACTGATTCTCTGAAATATAATACATTTCTGCCTGCTAAATCGATGTATAACAGATTTTTTTCTGATAATAAAATTAATCTAGGGAAAAATATCCATTAATCATGTCAATATTTGAAACAGAAAATGTCAGCAGGATTTGAACATGACATCATAGTAAAAACTGATTTATTTCAGGTTTGTATTTTGAAATGTGCTATCTGGGGTTTTGACCCTTCTTTATAATATAATCGACCCCACACAGCAGGGAGGGAGAATACTAATTCACATATACAGTGTGCATATGTGGCCTTTTACATACTTCATCATTTATAAGCTTTCTGTCCCATGAACACACTCAAGAGCATGTGGATGCACAGAATCGTGTAATCATGGACTTTAATGACTGAACACGGTTTAACAGAGAACCACCATACGTGATAAAAAAAATCCCGAAAGTGAGCAAATCACTCCAAAGTGTTTAATTTCATCATAGGCAAGTCTTTGAAAGCCCCTGAATCATTCCACTGTCTCACATGGGTCTCTCTGCTCTCTATTGAGCTCAACGTTTATGAGTGGAGTACATTTAAGAAAAGTATGACACTGATATATTATACAGCAAGAGATGTGACAGGCAGCTGGGCTGAGATGAAAGGTAGATTGTTTTCCCTCTGATTGAAATACAGCAGCAGGGAGATGCTAGGTGTTTTTCTGTCCTGGGGGCCCTGTCACTGTTCTCTACAAAGCTATCCACATAAACCCTTTCTAGCCCACAGAGAGATGGTATTTAATGCTAAAAGCATACATTTTGGGGCTGTGAGGAACAGTTTCACACAAGACAGTGACTTTTAAGGCATAGCAATTAAAATTATTACCGCTCTGAAGCACAGTTGAACTTGATGTAGATGCAGTGGTTTTATCTGTTTATGTGTACAACTATTCCAGCTATAAGTCTATTTCCTAGCCTGTTTATCCAAGGCAAACTGCAGGATGACTGAGGTCTGTATCAGTCACATTACACCATAATTCATGGGTATGGCATAATGAAGAAGAAAAGATGCGTCAGCTTTATGCCGACAGCAATCGATAAAGGTTATGTATAAATGAGTGCCTCTTTAATAACAAGAATGACAAACAGCACAGTGTCTTTTCAAATAACAAGTTTGTCCGTGTAGTCACGGGAAACAACCAAAACAGATTATGCTGCTGGCCTGTTCCTTATATAAAATGCTCTAAAATTATGTAATGTTGATAATAAGATTCTGTTCTTGTTAGGAAAAAAAAGAGAGAGATGGCATTTCCATCTTGACTGGCTCACACAGAAAACTCATTAGGCACACAGTAATAAGTAACGATGGGGGTAAATTAAGTGCTTATAATTTTTCTACAGAAAGTATTGTAAACTAAAACTGGAAATAATTGATTGCTTCACTATTCAAAAAGCTATTATTGCATCCAAAATCATGAATTCATTTGAGATTTTTTAATATAATTATAATTTTAGGTAGTGTTTCTAGTCCATCTATTAATGGCAATGTTTTCAGATTGTTCCCCCTGTTTACAGGCCACTGTTATTAACCCTAACATCATCGTCATCTTCAACATCATCATCATCATCATCCCCACAAAACTTGTGGTCTACATACCATGGCCTTCAAACTTGACCACATACAGAGAGGGGGGCAAAATTTCTTTAAACTGGTAAATACCAGTTGATGGCAAATGAAGATCATTATGGGGTTGACACAACACTGTTAATGCTGTGCCTATATGCACAGAGTTGAAGGGTCACAGCCAGGAATCAAGGTGCAAGGGTCAGCTCACAGTTTGGACCGCAGGGGCTTCAGGTACTTGTGGTAAGATTCATGAACCTGGAGAAAAAAGAAAGTATAGAGAATGTATTATATTGAAATAGTGAGCAAGACCAGGGGGGCAGTTATATGTATGTTTGTTATAAGCATCCTCATACGACGAATGATTGTGATTGGCCATAGAGTGCACAAAAAATGCCAGCTTATATATGCAAAGGTATTTAAGTCACTTCATCTTCCATTTTCTTCACGTTCATAGAGACATGTTGTTATTTGTTATTTTTGACTGCTTGCCAAGTTTCAAAGGAATGTTATCTAACTTGACTTGGCCTGAGGGCACCCAGGACGGAGAGGGGAGATAAGGATGCATGGGAGTTGTTTGCAGTACATGACTTGAAAGAGCAAATTTTTCATACATTCAAGACTGTGAGGGGCAATGATTGATAACCTTTTTCCCTAAAGTATTTCAGCTTCTGTTGACCTGAATTAGGCACACATTAGGCATTTCACTCCTGTGATCCTGATTTACCTCTGTGGCGTTGAGGGGGGAGCGGCGAGCCCATTCAAACATGTTCTCATAGACGTTCCCATCATATCGTCCAAGGACTGAATTCAGTTTCTTGTCGTGGAGGTCAAAGGCGTCCACCAGAGCCACAGCATTGACCCTCAGCTGAGACAGCAGCTCCTTGATACGGATGGAAATCTGCAGCACCTGAGGCACACTCAGCAGTCCAGCCTGAAATAAAACAGATGGAGATGTGGACGAAAATATGCCACTCAACAGTGAGGAAACAGACAAAATGTTGTGCCTTCAGAGCAAGCATGAAGTCTTTTAGTCTTCTAATTTTAAGCTCAACTGATAAACTAAATCTAATTTGCTTCATCTAAACAGCAAAAAAGCTACCGGCCAGCTACCCAGGCAAAGAAATCCAACACACAAAGACCCCATTTTGTTAGCTGTGAAACAAAGAGGCAATTGAGGCTGTTTTTTTTCTGCTGGTCTGGAACAGACAGTCGAACTGACAGAAAAACAGAACAGGGAATATGCAAATGTTTGAAGCAGCTTTACACAACGTGTGTATAAGAGTTGCAATTAATCACTGACTGTGGAACATATTGTCTCTACATGTTATGATTTCTCTGACCTGCAGGAAGTCTCCTGAGTTATCCGTGATGCCGTGCAGGGCGTAGAGCAGAGCCAGGGATGACATCACTGAGTGTATTGCTGTGTCACCGATCTCCCCCAGCTTGTCAGTAAAGAGCTTCACCACAACATAGTGACAGTGGGCCTGTGGAGGAATGAGACAGAAAGGGACTGAAAACAGTTGGGGCTCAATCTCTGCACTTACCCATAAATCCAAATGTGTCACCCACAAGTTATGGCAAGTTTGGATCTAATGATCTAAAAATATCTTGATGCCAAAACCAGGATTACAGTGACTTAACCTAATTTTATAGACATAAAGAGGTGATAAATCCTAATAAATTTGCGCAGGAAAAGTAATGAACGTTATATATTCAAAGGTTGGCTGAGATGCTTTAGCCGTACTTTTCACACTAGCTTCTGGTTTAAGATTAGAATGAACTCACTCTGAGATTAAAGTCTATGCATGTATGCACACACAGACACTGAACTTACATCCGAGGCTCTGACCAGGTCGATGGCACTGTTGTTCCAGGCATCTTCCTGGCTCTTCCTGCACTGCAACTCCTGCTGGATGCACTTAGCTGCCAGCTCAACTAGACTGCAAACACACACACGCACACACACACCAACCAAAGATGTCACTGACACTTTATACCTCTACATCTTTAACAACAGCTATTTATGCTTGAGTTTTAAGTACAACAGAGGCTGTCTGTTATGGTCCTTTCACATGTGAGGACTGTGTTGAAGTTTCCTAATCAGATAGACAGAAGAAATGATCTCAAACTCCTCTTTGCCTTTCATCCCTTTCATTTCTGAACTAGCAGGCCACAACCAGTCACTGTTTGCTGATACTGACTGCCAAATGAATTTAGATGTGACTTGGGCTGACAGTATGCAGGGATGTGATCAGGGCAGCATATATGTCAAACAATGAAAAGGACAAAATGCTAAATTATAGTTAACACCAAAAAATGGCAGATTTGATAAGACAAACTGATTAAACTACCAGAGTGATTAACGTCGACAACTAAAGCTCTTCATAGGCACAAACACTTAAATTCACATATAGCATCTGATACATCGAAAGGTACATTTTAATATATAATAAACACAGACCATAGTCCAAGTAGTTAGGTCATTTTACGACTGTTCATATCTCTTACATGGCAGCTCGTAGTTTGTAGACCTCCACCAGGCTAGCCAGGTCATTTATGTCAACCACAGTTGGTCTGGCAGCGACAGGCTGGGGCTGAACTCTCCGATGCTCTGCTTCATTCAGGTATGACACAATACCACTCAGCTGCTGGCCTGCTTTAGCCTGCCGGTAGCTTTTCACCAGGTATCTAGTTAGGCAAAAGTTGAGGGTGCACACAGGTGAGACAGGTGAAGTTAAGATTAGGTTATTCATTAAACACCTTATATTTCTGCAAGTGTATTGATATATCGTATACTGAGTATATAGATGAGTAACGTTAAACTGGCTGAGGTTTTATCACAAAGGTTAGCTGCAGTGAGGCAGCTAGCTGACATGGCTGGTGCTCAATGTGTGACTTTGTCAGTTTCTGGGGTCTTTAAAGTCTGGTTTCATATTGACCAATTGTCAATTCATTCGCAACACCTTTGGCCTATGAGTGCGTCAGGTACGAGCTCAATGAGCGACTGAACATGCCATGAACTGTTCGCACGCCCATGCCAGGAAGTAACCCTTTAAAAGTCAAAATAACAGGTTTTAGCTGACCTTTAAAGCACTGCTGTTTGTTGTTGCAGTGGGTGTGTCTCCTGCATTTGAGGTACGGTTGGTTGGTTGCTGAGTGGGCGCGGGTTTATGTCTGTATGTGTCTGTATTTGTCTCTGTCTTGCTCTCATTCTATCCAAGCGTGTGACAAGATTGATGGGTGGAAAAAGCGAAAAATCTTTACGTGTTACAACTTGAAGCAAAAGCCACGTAAAACAATATTATCCCCTTACTGTGTAAGCACACGAAGTAACAAGAGACATTTCTGTTGTGTGTTTTGTCAGAACTGGGTGGAGAGTGTGGTCTTGGTGAGGTGTCACATTTGTAGTCATGCATTTCTGTGTGATGACTTGCCGTGCAGTCTGCAGCATCATGACTGTGTTCTCCCCTTCGTACGTGCATGTAGGGGTAAACTCAACATAAATGTCTGGCAAGGCGCTGCTGCGGGAGTAGCCGTGTCCGCCGCATGACATGCGGCACACCTCGATGCCTGCGTTGGTTGTCCATGTGGTAAAGGCTTTCAGCCCCGCAGACAGGGCATGGAGCTGTAGATTAGAGGAAAAAGTTTCACGTAAGCCTTAACTCAGGATGAAAGGAAGTACAAAAAACCTCCAAATCACATAAATATGGCCCTCAGCTTTGAAAATATAGAACAATCTAAACAACACCCCATATAAATTTATAATAATGTATTATTTCTGTAAATATTTACACACATAGAGGATTGGAGCCTGAAGTATAATCAGCATTTAACAGAATAACTGTAGTACTTGACTGGAAGAATACGCATGCTGTGTGTGCCAAGCTGCATGTCAGTAAACAAACTTGTGTCACACATTGCTAAACATCTCAAAATCGCTGGAGAGATCAATCGATGTGCGTAATCTCCGGTTAGGCAGTAGGCCAGGCCTAGATAAGATCCTCTGTATGTCAGTACCTCTGGCATTTCACTGAAATCCCCCTCGTTGATGTCTCCAGTGATACGGTGGTAAGTTTCCCTCATGTACTGGCCGACAAAAGTGAAGGCATAGGCCGTAGCCAGCAGAGGGATGAGCTTGTACTGCTGCGTCTGATAGTCGAGGATTTGGGGCTCTGGCTCTCTGAGGAACAGGAACACACACGTTTGTGTTTCAAAAAGCGTACTTCCTTTTAACACGAGGATGTGGTAAGAATACTAATAATAACAAAACTACAGGCATTTTCATTTGTTTTTGTAATGATGTGATGAAACCAGCAAGACTAGAATTGATTTCCTGTACCGAGTGCTGGCTGTTACAGAGTACCTATCAGCTATATACTGTATTGAAATATTGTCCCTCTTCTGTAATCTATCTTCATTTGGTCCGTATACTGTATAAACTCACCATGTTCCTATGGACCAACTAAACTGAACCTTTTAAAAAAACATATGTTACAAGTCAACGCACAAATATTTTAAATATCATTTGTCATTTCAGATTTGTCCTTTTCCACAAGTGACACTCGTTTTTTCCCAAAACTGTCTCACTTTGACCCCTGTGAAATGTTATGCACATGTGACCTTAAGTGTCTGTTTGTTTTTACTTGCAGCTTGTTTGAGTTTTGCAACATTTGTGTGGTTGTATGCTAAAGTGCCTCCATGAATTCATTTGTATTGACTGACCCGGGACGGATTTCAGACTGGTGACGAACAGCACTGTAGCGGATGGCGATGGTGCAGGACTTGGCGAGGGCCCGGGCTGACTCGCCTACGATCATGGAGCGGATAAACACCATGGTGCCGTAGGTCAGCTTGGCGCTTGGTGGCTTTACATAGGTTCCATCTGGCTCCACCTAGTGGAGAGACAGAGTCGTTACGTCCCACCTCTAACTGTATGGACTCATATTAGGTGCGCCTCGCTGAAACGAATGGCATCGAAAACAGTCCTGTAATAAATCCCACCATTCAAGTTCTGCTGCTGTTCAATTTTCTATTGGTTCGTCCACCTCGTTTGTGTCAATGAAGATGAGCTAAATAACAGAAATACTTGAATCAAAGCAGACTGCATTTCCTTTGGGTGCACCTAATAAAATGGCAATGAGTGTTTATACACATCATTACAATCAGCAAAGAAAAGGGCAATGTACTAGTACTTTTCTATAAAGTGAACAGAGGTATTATGTTCTGTGTTCTATGTTCTTTGCTTCTATGATACATAACTTGATGCAACAATGCTTCCCTATTTGGTAAACAAAACACAGCAATGCAGGTCTTGCATAATTATTTAAGTATGTGGGGGAAAAAGCCTGTGTTATAATCTATAATATATAATCTATAATCTAGTGGCAAACACTCAAGCAGCCGTGGGAAATATATAATACAGGTGAAATTACACTGAAGGAAAACCTCTCACAAATGGCCAAAACATAAAAAAAAGAACTATTATAAATCAACTTGAAATCATATTAAGTCACATCACCTTGGCGTATTTCATCAGCATGTTCTCCCGTGGGATTCGTACGTTCTCTAGTTTCAGGAAGCCATTGTCAACTTCATTGAAGCCAAACTTTGGGCCGATATCTCCAACCACAATTCCTAAAAGAGAGTGCGAGCAGAAGAGTGGGGGAGAATGACAGATGCAGAGGCGGGAGAGTAAATGAGGGCTGACATTCCCACCAACGCCACGTCCAAAGACACATTAGAGATGGTAGTTACCTGGCAGGGGCACGTGCGTGTTCATGTCGCGGATGGGTACAATGAAAGCGTGCAGACCGTGGCAGTTTCCCTGAGTGTAAAGCTGGGCTAAAACTATAGCATGGTTTGAGGTCTTCCCAACTAGAAAAAGAGAGAGAGAGTGAGAGGGTTAAAACTAGTTTGTTCTGAACGTTAACAAGGTTTTCTAAGCCTGAAAGAACATTAAATACCTTGTTTAGACTACCAGGAATTCTGATACTAACTCCTAACACTGCAGAAACATGAGCCTTTGAATGTACTTACGTCCTCCAGGCCACCATTTGATGGAGCTGACTGTGGGACTGTTTAAGACAAACTCTTGTGTGGCTGGGTCATATGTAGCTGTGGTCTCCAAGCCTCTGAGGTGAGTGCCTAGAGGGAGACCAAATAGACCAAATATATACACAAACATACAGAGTACACAGTTGAAAAGTAGAAATGAATGAGTACTCAACAACTGAAGTAAACCATGAAGACAAGCAACAAATAACAAGCACAAATCTGAGACACTCTTTAATGAGAAATAAAAAGGATGAAAGATACATAAAGGAGCGATATAGTGTGTTCTGTAGGTGTTTGACAGATCTAAAAACATATGCAACAATCATATTTTAAGATCTACAGCATGCCACGGTCCCCAGGCATGAGTACGTGGGACTTCTTAATCTGATTTCAGTCTGAATGGCCTATTCAAACTGGGATGTGTGCTCTTATATTGGTCTGTATGTCAAAGCAAACATATAAAAACACATGTATGTGTTAGTAAAAGAGTAATAGAGGTAGTTTGTCTTGGAGGGCTCTGTAGTCTCACGGACAGGGAGTGACTGACTCTACTGCAGAGGTTTGGGCATGAAATCAAAAAGGGAAATCTAATTTTGTACAAACGCTGGTCATAATTTCATAGCTTAGGCCATCTTTTTTCTTTTGGTTTTGGTTTTGTCCAGTGGGTCACCTGACGTAAGCAGCCAGACAGGTTTTAAACAAAGGTTAATTTTAAAGGTTAACCACAACAAATATTATTATATTGGATATTTTGGTTGCATTCAGTCATGGTGACTTAGGACCTTTGTTTAAAGTCTGTCTGTCCACTTGTGTACTCTTTCCCTGTACCTCTGACATTTCTTATTTTTAATACAAGTGATGGCAAAATGGAATGGGATTGATGCAAATAATTATTTTTAACTAAAGCATAAGAACTATCAGAACCTTAAAACTGTAGCACTGTAGTCTGTTTTTACATACAGACAGACAGCTCTCCTGTTATTTTCAGATTTACTAACATCTTTGATTCTTGTGTTCAATTTGATCCCATCAACTTCTAGAAAAACTACTACTACTTTTCAAGTATTATGTTCGGAGTCAATTTCATCAAGTTATGCGGCTGGCAAAATGACTAAAAGTGTACTTTCTTGTTCAAGTGGGAAGAGGGACCATAATAACAGTATTCTAATTTATAACCAGAGTCCTCCCCAACATTATTCTCAGTCAGACACATTGTCCTGTGACAAAGCCTCAATGGTAGCTAAGCTTTGCTCGGGTCATTTTCAATTAACATAAATGACTCTACTGGGGAAGGAATCTACTGTATGTTAGTATCATTATAACCTTAAACCACCACATTTTGGGGGGTCTTTTGGCAATGGCAATGATAAAGCAACCAAAAAAATCCCTTGACAGGCCTGATATTTTGGGCTGCTCTGTTTACCGTGGCCCATTTCAGTCTGAGCGTAGGTGCCGATGATCTCTAGGTTCCAGGCGGGCATGAAGAAACGGTCCATTTGCTCTGGGGTGGCCTGGTTGAGCAGTGTGGGCAGGAACATCCCCAGATGGAGATCCAAAGGCTCTGGCCTGTCGGGGTGCACAAATCTAGGCCACGCAGCACAGGGGCAAATGGAAAAGAAAAGTGGGTGGTAATGTGGAAAAGGCAAGAGGTGAGAGGCATGGGGAAATTTATGGAAAGTTTAGACCCATGTAAGTGCAACAGAGGGGATTATGGGTAGGATAGATAGAAATATATATATAGATAGAAAAAGATATATATATGATATATATGATGATGAAGACAGAGGTTGTGCAAGCAAGCGGTAAGGACGGAAGTGACAAAAACAGCTTGTGAGCATATCATGCATATTGGAACTGCTGATTTGATCATATGGTCATAATTTGGCTTGAAATTCCACTTTAACAAATATCATTTTAAATCTGTCTTGAGTAGCTGCATCAATGAAGATCTCCTCTCAAATGTGAGTCTAATTACCTCAGTTATGTACTTCAGTCTTAGCCAGTTCTCAGTTTAGGCTCTGCTGTTCACCATTTCTGACCATGAGCTGATCAAATCAAAGTATCAATGTTCTGTATCAAACACACAGAACGGACTGAGCTCATATTTCTTTACACCAAGTGGTCAAATGTAAACATCGCTTTCTAACTACCTGAATGTTGAACTCTTCTGGCAACACAGTTTAAAAGCTACCAAGAATATTTAACTTCCCATTGAACTGAATGAAGATAAATATGAAAATTGGACCTGCTTGTCTCTTTATTGTATGTTTCTCAGGTCCAGTCACTACCAGTAATGGTATAAAGGTCACTACATGCATGACAGAACTAAAAATAGGTATGGTTACACGATATTTAAAAAAAAAAAATTAGGTCTAGGCAGATAATACTTTATCTTTTAAAGTTATTTTTCATGCAAAACTGCCAAGAAAATGATTGTTCCAATTCTCAAATGTGAGCATTCAAAGCTTTTCTTGTAGTACGTTGAAGAACAGGGGGTTTTGATGCACAAAGCAAGACATTTAATGTCATTATCTCATTATGTATCTCTCATAATGTGATGTGCATTAAATTGATTAATAGATGAATCAAGAAAATAATAAGGAGATTAACTGATGAACAAAATAATTGTTACTTGCAGCCCAAGAAAAGTAGTCACAGGTATAAATGACACTCTAGCACTTTGGTCCCTAACCTTGTTAGCACAGTGTCCATTAAAAACAGGGACATTAGTTCTAAACTTTCAGTGTAGCTTTGCACAGATGAAATACAAATTAATTCATTCATGATGTCCACTCAGCTTTGTTACAACAAGGCAGCAGCAAACAATAGCTGGCTTGGCCTACATTCTTTCTCATCGCAGATCTGTTGGCCTCTCAGATTACAAAGAGACATTCAAAAGACAGAGCTCGGCCTCATTGTGGTTCAAAGGCAGCATATTTCTACTGCACCTATCGCAGCTTTGCATGCTTTTGATGTAAGATTGCACACCAGCACAGCTTCTTCACCATTTTGGCCAAGATGCCAACAGCCCAACCAAAGACAGATATTTGAATATATTGAACTGGAAACAGAGTTCATCATTTGCAAAAAGATGCAATCGCAATCAATGGAATCAAGACACACCAATTAAAATGCACACAAGCTTCACCATCAGTGCATGATCATTCCTTAAAGGGGGAATGAGAGAGTTGTGAGTAGAAAAGCAGTAGATCTACCTAACGTTGATGGGAATACTTATTTTATTTGAGGACACTACGAATCCTTGAAGGTGTAAGAGACAACCACTAGTGGAGCGATGTTAATAATGCAGCTACGTCTACATGGACAAGCTACAGATGGCCATTTCTTGTTAGAATAAATCACATAGTCACATATGAACATACTTGTCAGGACACACATGCAACTACTTTTACATTTTCTACATGATTTGGATCTGTCAAACACGTACAAGAACTGACCAGAACTACAGCTGGTAGCGGTTTTCCAAATCTGGTGGAACACACTTCTCTTTTTGCCCCAATTTTAGAAACTTAAACCTCAAATTTAGAAACACAAGTGCCAATTTGAGCTATTTAGGTACAGCACAACAAAGTTGTGTCTGAGGACGTTAAACAACAAGTAAATAAGTTAAGGGCTAAGTCCAGGACTGACCGTGACCCAGCTCAGTTTGAGCATACGTGCCCACGGCCTGGTAGGACTCTGCCAGAGGTAACCATTTCCTGGACTGCTCGGGGTCACACTGGCTGTACAGCGTTGGGAGGAACATGGCAAAGTGTAGCCCCATGGCCTCATGCACGTTGCCTTTGACCATACTGGGTGAATGGAAAGTATAGGATAGACAATTGAAGTTCAGATGTGCTGTTAGTCAAATTGATGTATTTGCTGACTCACCATGATGTGGACATTTATAGCCTGAAGGCTAAAGTTAATCTCACACATATAAATTAGTTTGTTGGTTGGACATTCAGTGTTCAGTCCAATTCAATGGTTGAACAAGTAACTGAACAAGATTAAGATCAAATAAAAAGCCCACAGTTGAGCTACTTCATCATTAGGACTGGATGAGATGGCAGGATATTTTTCTTATTTACATTTCGTTTTAGGACTTCTTTCTGGAAATTTATCAAATTCTTGGACTGACATTGACATGGACCACCAATCCTACAACCATACATCGATCAAAAAGGCAAAGTCCAAGACTGCAGGAACAAAGCACACTGAAAGCTTGATCAAAATCTGCTGCTTAAAGCGTCAGTTTAGTCTGCCATTATCTATGCTGTGAAAGCATGTTAGCATTTTATGCTGCAGTGTATCACAACACTTAACATCTGTCTGATATTGTCAACAAAAGACAGCATTTCTTGAGAGGGTGACCTACTACATTTCATAACAGGTGAACACCAGAAACACACCCTCTGACACAGTTTTAATCTTAAAATGAACTTTGCTCCAACTAACACACGCGGCTACATAAATCGTTGGTCAAGCTGCATTTTATATTACACATTTTCTCCAAAAAGTCGAATCAAAATGATTCTTTGAATTGTGTACTATCACTGAAAACATCTGAATTCACCTATTTTTTTAGACATTACAGTTACATAACCATTGTGGCATTATATGGAGTGTATTTGTGGGAAAAGACTCATCACGATTAAAGAATATGAAGCTGAGAATGAAGCATTATACATTTGTTTTAACATTTCACTATCAATGGGCTAGCTCATATTATGGCACCCAAGCGGCATCGTGATACCATTTTAAAGTAACATTGCTCATTTCAGTTTGCATATTGCACGCCAGTTAGCAAAGAGTGCAGGTGTATTATTTGTTTACTGCCCCAAGGTACGGTCAGGGCATAGTAGCATAACAGTCAAATTGTGTAACATGAACCACATGTGTCATTTATAAATTTCATACCCTTGAATAAGTAAAAAAAAAAAGGAAAAAAAAGTATTCCCATGAGTGCATACTGTGTCATACTCTGTCAACTTAGATCTTTGGTAAAACATACTGTAACAGCAACAACAATAGTGAAGCATACTTAGTTGTAATTAACTACCATTATATGTATAACTTCTTACTCTTTTGATATTTCCACAATGCTGCACTCTTGTGTGCCTGAGTCATTTAACCACCTCCTTAGGTATTGAATTACCTGTGTGCTGCTTTCACTCACGTACGCCTCTCTGGATCAACAATACATTAACCAGCTGACTAGTTAGTTTCACACACAGACTCCATTGCCACATACTTCTTATAGCAGTAGATCTCCTCTGGGTCTGCAATGCCATACTCTCTGAGCTTCAGGATCATCTGGGCACTTTTTCTTACAGCCTGGTCGTAGCGCTCGCTGCGGGACAGGAAGTTTGGATCCTCCTCTTTAAAGTCCGGGTCGTTGAGAACCATTAACTCTGCAACAGGTAGTGGATGAAATCAGAAATCTTTTAGTCCCAACAGATGCTCATTAACCTTGAATATCGACAAACAAAGACAACAAAAACTTTAAAAATGCACTTTGTGTCCAAAAAAGTTCTCCATAGAACCATTGTTACTTCCCTTTGCCTATTTTAGTTTGGTCTTCTCTCATATTTCTGTGAGCTGAAACTGAAGCCTCTGTGCAAAAGATTACTCATACAGTATATCCATGCAGTGTCAAGGCAGCACTGTTTCAGTGGCCAGTGTTGAGAAAGTTATCCTCCTACCACAGTATCCTTTGTCTCATGTAAATGAGTGTTCTGGTGAAAAAAATATTGTGAAATATTTTTCCATCAGTCACTAGGGGGGCGGCGGGTAGCTCAGTCTGTAAGGATAAATTATATGGAGACAGTTCTTATATGGAGACATCATAGGATGAAAGTTAGTCAACTGATCGACAAGTCAATGGTTAGAAAATGGAATTTATTTATAGATAATCCGATTTTTTGCAACAACAAAGATGGCTCCATCTTTTAAAATATGGTTATTTGATGGTGTTATTGGTCTTTTAAATGTATAAATTTTAATGGAAAATGAGATATGACATAAGCTTTCAAAGTTGATTGGATTTTTGTTTGCTGTGATCAAACGTTTTATTTCATTACTAAATGACTGACTTTCCTCTTGCACCTGACTGGTCTTCTTCTCTGGTACCTCTGCCTGCCTGTGTGTCTCTGAAGTGTTCATATTTCCTTGTACTGTTGAATGCAACACCAAGTTAACCGTTGATAAACGTTAACCTATGCTAACGACACACACATCATTAACACCAAACACCTTTTCACGGTGTGTTTGCTAAAAAGAAAGCCGAATTCACATTTGAATCACCCCAACATACCTAAGTTAATAAAAACACCGTAAAAGAGACCTCAGGTGAGATAGGTTTCTAAATAAAGTAAAAGTTTAGCTCACTTCAGGACAACGACATTACCTTGCGGCAGCAGGAAGAAGCGCCTCTGCAGCACACAGCTGATGAAAGCACAGTTGGGTTAGCTGTTTTTTTTCTATACTGACTATAGTCTTAACAGATATCACTACTATTATCACTATCACCGTCATCGTATCAAGTTTTATCTCCCCGCAATAACAAACTCACCAATTTCTCGCCTTCTTTTGGTCTTCTCTGGGCCGCCGTCCAAAATGTTTGTCAGTTTCTCGACGTCGAAAGTGGCGTTTTGCCGCTCTTTCATAATATCAGGATTCATGGCTTTATATCCGGATGAAAACAGTATTTACAGTGAAAAAATAATAATAACGCCAATTGTGTTGTTGTTCAACCTCTTGCACTCTCAACCTGACGGGTCCTACTGGCTGAAACGGCCTCTCCTCCTGACGCATGCGCACAGGACGAAAGAGGCGGGGTCTAACAGGTCATGTGACATGTACCCAGGAAGTGCACAGCCTTCCGCAAAACTTTATGCGTGTCTGACTTCTACTGTCATCATTGAACACTTTCAGACTGTGTTTTAGATTTCATCCACAGTTGTGTCTCTTTATTTTAAAAAAAATAATGCTTCCAGCAGCTGCAGTTTTCCATTTCCCCTGGGAAATCAACTCTGGAGCAGTGCAGGAGGGAGATTCAGTGAGAGTTTTTGGCAAGTGAGTTTTGTTTGTAATTCACGTTCATGATGTACTGACTGAAAAATGGATTTGTACGGAGGTCCTAAAGTCCCAAAATGTGCTATTTTTCATTTGTGTGCATGAACACAATTAAAGATTTGAAGAGTTGAAATTCTTGTTGATTTTCCTTATACAAAAAGGCATAATGCCATCTAACCATTCCAGTCAAATCATTTTTAAAACCTCCATCAAACCTTCATTCTTGTGATGTGACAGTCCAAGGTGAAAATAACACAGCTGAGGCTGTTAGAGATGCATCTGAATTTATGGTAAATTATCCTGTGCGAGCAAGATTAAAAAAAGGCACCCTGTGAGACTTTAGGGTAGGGGTGTCAAGAGAGTTGATTGGTCAAACTGTGTGCTCTTGTTTGGTTGGAACAAAAACCTGCAGCCACACTGGCCCTTTTGTGGAACAGTTTGACACCTGTCCTTTAGGGCCTCTGTGAATTTGAATGATACAAAACAATTTAAATTATAAACTGTGGTTTGTCTGCCCTTGGCATACTTTAAGAGCATCTATGTAAGCTGACAACGGAAAAAAAACACACATTATTTCTCTGGGGAAATTAAGGTTGAATTCATCATTCATAAAATGCAATAAATATGCTCAGAAGTTTTGCTGATGCAGCCTTGCTTGGTCTGTCATGACTATTTATTGTGGCTTTCTTTATTGTTTAGATTAGATTAAATTCTTATATTTTAGTTGCTGCACTATTTTATGTCCTGGGTTGATTGAGCTAGATTTAGATTTTTTTCTCTACTTGTGCTACTGTTCATATTTTAGTCTTTATTATTATCCTCTAATTGTCACATTTACTAAGGTGAAAAAAACACAGTTATACACAGCTGTTCATTCATTGTACATTGCGTAATACAACAATGCCATTATGACAACTTTAAGTACTGAAATATAATAAACTAAATTTAAGGACAATTACTTTACTTTGAACCTGTTTTTCCAGACTTTCCAGCTATCAGCCTGAGGAGTCCAGGGCTACGCTGTCAGCTCAGCATGCCTCAAAAGAGCACCATGTTATCATCCACACGATGTTTGTCGAGCCCTTTAACCCAATAATTGGAGCACAGTACATTGTACTGGGTGAGATAGAAAACGCTGAGGGTAAGGAAAGACTTTCTGGGCTGTTTTGAGTAGGGAATGTTGAATTATTTATTAGGATAATCAAACAGCAGTTTCCTTATTTTTCTTGGGTCCACATATCGGGTCTGACAAGAAATTGAATAGCTGACAAATATGAGCGTATACATGGATTCAAAGCTGTTACAGTTCCAGCTGTAATAAAGAAAAAAGTACATTTGAGTCAACTGTGTAATTTGCAGAAATGTTAAATATTTATATTTATAATTTCATATATAAAATTCCATGTAAATATATAACACATTAGATTAAGTAAATTTCTGGTCATTCATTTGTGGTGGACCTTATATCAGTCATTAAAATGTTTTCTCCATACCTCTTGCATCAGATTTAGTATATCAGATTTAATATAACTTGGAGGTCACAACCTTTAAATGCCATTGTTTCTTTGCCTGTATAAACATTTCACTCACTGGGCTCATTTAAATCTGTCCCAGACTCTTCTCCTCTATAACCTCCTGTTATCTGTGTCTTCTTGTCTTACAGTGGTTGGTGTGATGGTCCGTGCTCGTGTGCTGAACTGTGTTGATGGTGTAAACATTGCCCTACTACAGAAAGCCATCAATGAGCAAAGAAGTTTCTTCAGGGAGAGAGAAGGCAAACAGGGTGCTGCAGCACAACCTGCTCATGCAACCTGATCGGGGTCTTCATTCATCAAATTTCCCAGGGTGCTCGTTGACTACAGTGTTGCCTCTTAAGCTGTTTGCCAGGTGTAATCGAGTGCTGTAATGTGCCCTCAAGTGAACTTTAAGGCTGTTGGGTTGGGTACTTACTTCTTTGACTTGTTTATATGACCATGACGTTGTCTGAACTTCATAATTCCTGGTGTTGCTATTTGGGAATCAAAGCCCCAAGTTAACTGATTGTTATTAGGGTTTAATGGCAGGTCATTGAAGTATTAATAGCTGTTAGATTTGGGTCTGTGACCTGTGAATATAGTGAATTTTTAGCCATGTCTCTTGGTGTTGAGCCATTTGATAATAATTGATAATAAACTGATCATTTTCAGTGCTGCTATTTTATAAAGTGGGTGTCTCCAGTCTTGTGGTTTTCTTTAATGCAGATCACTTTTTACTCTTGAACATTTTGCACTGACAAGTTTGCCAATATGTCCTTTAGGTTAGTAGTTATTGTGTGAGGTTAGATCAGGACTTACTTGCACTGAAACTCCACTGGCAGAATTAATATAATTGAAACAATCCATTTTATAAACATAATTCAGCTTTAAATTATTACATTTTTAATGTGTTTTCACAAAGGCGTGTTCCTCTGTATTTACAATTTTAACTCAGGACAGTTGATATTTATCATCATGAACAATGTGTACTTCTACTAAGTTAGCTGTACAAGTAAAGTGTGGAGTACATCTTAAATTATTATTCTTTTAATGACAAGGACGTTTTGATAGTTGATAAATGATTGATGCAATTTGTCATTCAGAAATGCTGCATGTTTTCTGGTGTTATTTGTCTTCACATTTTCAGTTTCTTAAATGAGAAGGCTTGCTGCTTTTCATTTAGCCTTTTATGCATTTTGGGAAATTGTAATTGCCATTTTTTTTATTGTTTTCTGATATTATGTAGACTAACTGGTATAATATTATAATAGTGATAATAAAAGGAACTGCACTCCTACTGTGGTTGAAAACGATGAGTGACTTGACTGAAGTATAATTTTCTGTGCATTTTATTTGAAGGAATTTAGAGGCCTAAAAGGGGGTAACCTATGCAGTATCTCAAAGGAAAAAATAATCAGCATAAAAATGCTTTTATTTATTTATTTTCATCTATATGGTTGGTGGCCCCAACCCCCAGGTTTATAACTACCATATTAAAAGATAAGTGCATACTTCATTTCCATTTCATTTCATCCATTTGTTGTCATTCGAATTCAGTTGAGGAACACACTCTTCTTCATCTTGACGTGCTTGTGACAGTTGCATAAAATTGGAAGAGAAATTTGAAACTGTATATTGTACCTAATTGTGTGTTGTATTTAAAAAGACTGCACGGCACTGAAAGTCCATGTTTTTATAATTTACATTTATTGATATATGTTTCTTCATAAGTATCAAACAAGATTGAGTTTAAAGTGAACAATGTCAAAGAGAGCCCACAGGTAATACAGAATCAAATCAATCTTGGTAAATAGCATTGCACCATGTCCCAGTATCCCTAATAACACAATAATATTAAAGATAAACTGCATTTATATTGCATTTATATTCTCTGTTTTTAAATTAAATCAAAAAACATCTGCCCACATCACACGCTTGGTAAACAAAGGCAACTCAGCAGCAATCATTTTGGCTAGACAAACTTTGCAGTAGAAGACTTTTCCTGAGTCAAAATTTACATTGCAATTAATGTATGGATTTTTATATGGATTTCCCATAATCTAACAATATTTTAAACCACATAACTCCACAGACCACATATATCCAAGTATGTTGTAAACATATCTAGAATCTTGCATATTTTGATGTAGAATTGTAGGTGTAGCCAGAATCTTTAGAGGAGGCAGGCAGCATCGGTAAGCCTGTCAATGGTTCTTTCTTACAGCGATCCAGAGCTTGCTTGTAGTTGATCCTCTCCTTTGTGATCGGGTCTACAATATCTTTAACATAGGTTGTCTCAGCCTGCAGCTCCCTCATCATTGTGCTGTCGATCATTTTGGCCCCAAGGGCATCAAAGATGTTCACTCTGCTTCCATTTTTGGGATTGACCAACCCTCCGGTCAGGTACTGTGCCTCCATGTAGCGAATGGCAGTGTCCTTTGGCATCCAGCCTTTCTGAATAGCTTCTCCTACAGACAAGCACTCTCTGGTCATGGGGTCTTCAACCCCAGAGAAAGCCTTTTGGGCATTGAGTAGCCGCTGGAGTTGGCTGTCCTCAATAAGGCCTCTGGTTGCTGCTTTGTGAACAGTGTATCTCTCTTTGTTGTTGATGTCAATGATGCCACCTGTTGCTGCCTGAGCCTCCAGAAGTTTTTGGGCGGTGGTGGGGTCAATCAGTTTACGTAGGCTGGCGCTGCGTATTGTAAAGCAGGTATCAGTGTTTGTATCGATTACTCCGGCAACTGGGTAGATTTCTTTCGTAGTGGGGGCTGGGGGGGCTGATTTCACTGTTGTGATGGTATTTTGGGTGACTGAGTTGTACTGGGGTTGCTTCTTATTGTCACCTGCAACCAGTAAAGCAAACTCTGAGATGGGAATCTTGCCTTGTTTGTACTGTTGAAGATTATACTCTGTCAGTCTGCCTTCCTTCAGGGCATCTTTGATGGAGTACTGCTTTCCACTCTTGCGATCTTGCAGTACAGATGTCTCGCCATCCGGTCCCATGGAAGTAATCTCCTCCCAATCACACTCAAGCTCCTGCAGATGAATGTACTGTTGACGATCAATCAGGCCCTGCAAGTAGGCATCGTAGGGAGACATGTCTTTGCCTGTATCTGGATCCAGAATGGTGATTTTGGTGGAGACATTGGTCTCTTTGGTCCTTGTCTCTGTTTGCTCCTCTTTCTGCAGCTGCAGCAGAAGATCCCGGATGGTGCTGTCTCGCATATGGATCTTGTCTTTCTCATCCAGGATCTCCCTCTCCAGGCGCTGGGTGTCAGACTCCATCTGAAGGCTCCTCTGCCTGCTCTTCTGTGTTCTCTCGCTAATTAGCCTGCTCTGCTGCTGGAAAGACAGGCTGGTGTCGTGTTTCTTAGCTTCCAGTGTCCTGAGCTCCCGAGTGAGGTTGTCCTTCTCCCTCTGTAAGGCATCTCTGTTTATGATGAGAGTATTCTCCTCTCTTGAAGAACTGGACTTGCTGCTCATCAGAAGGTTGATTTTATCATTAATACGTCTGATTTCATCTTCCAGGTCCTGTCTGGTAAATTTATGTTGAGACACCTGCTCCCTCAGGCGATCCCTCTCTGCTTCGACAGCCTGGTCTTTCTCAACACGGACAACCTCCTTGTATACTGTCTTCTCGCTAGACTTCTCCTTCTGCAGGATCTCAAGTTTTAGAGTGAGGCTACGGATCTCTCTCTGGAGACGCAGGATATCGCTGGTTTGCTGGTCCATGTCTGACCGAAGACCACTTGTCATCCTCTCCAGTTTCGGGTCCCTTTCAACCTTCAGTACCTCCTCGACAATAATACTTTCTTCAACAGGAGGTGGAGCGTTCTCCAGCTGCGTGATGCGCAGTCGGATCTCTCTTAGTTCAGACTCGGCCTGAATCCTCTTTTGGCGCTCAACACTCTCTCTTAGCATCCTCTCTTTATCTTCCACGATTGTTCTGAGCTGCTGCAACTCCAGCTCTATTTGACGCCGGTTCATTAATTCTTCATCCAGGTTCCTGCTGAGCTTCTCATGCTCGAGTTGCTGCCTTGGATCCTTCTGTAAACGTACAACCTCCTGCACAACCACTTTCTCCTCAGGCTTCTGCCTCTCCAACAGGATGTATTTGTTTTGCAGGTCAAACACCATCTCTTCAATGGAGCGGCGCAGCTGTGCCTCTTCCCGCACATCTCTTCTCAAGCGGTCAGCTTCTTTCTCCAACAGAGGATCAGGTTCATATTTGATGACTTCTCTGGTGACAAGTTTGGTCTCTATCTTGGACTTTTCAGCCTTCCATTCATCTCTCTCTTTCCTGAGTACTGTAACCTTGTCCAGGAGGGAGTTGTAAGTGGTGTGTAAATGATTCACCTGATCATTCAGCCGCTGAATCTCCCTCTCATTTTCAGGGCTTCTTTCCTCTTTAACCACCTCTTGCAGAACTTCCTTCAGCTCCACCTTGGGCTTCTCTGAACGAAGGATATTCAGCTCAGACGTGACCTGCGTGACATTCCTTTCCAGATCAGTGCGCTGCTTGCCCGAGTCTTGTATGTCTTTTCTCAGCCGCATTATCTCCACCTCTGTGTTTGGATCTATCCGGTAGATCTCATTAACGATTTCCTTAACCTCGACTTTTGGCTTCCAGTTTTGAACTTCTCTGTAGCGGCTGTGGAGGTCCATCAGCTCTTGGGACAAAGAGCTGTTTTCAATCCTCTCTTCCTCTACATTTGTTCGGATCTTCTTAGATTCAGAGATGAGGTCAGGGTCTTGTTCCACCTTTTTCACCTCCTTAGTGATAATCTTAGGCTTGATGTTCGGAATCAGTCTCTCAAGTGCATTAATCTGGCTCCTTGTCTGGAAGATTTCATCATTGATTAACTTGCTCTTGTTATTCTCATCAGAAATTTCTGTCTCAAATGTTCGGACTGCTCTCAACATTTCTGGGTCCTGTTCCACTTTCACCACCTCCTTCTTAACCACTCTTTCTTTGATGGGTGGTCTCTTCTGCTCAAGAATCGTAACTTCTGTCTTCATCTGAATGTGCTCCCCATCTCTCACTCTAATTTCATCTCTCATCCTTCCTATTTCATCCCTCAACTTAGCGGCATCTATGTCTAGCTGAGGATCTCTCTCAAACTCTGTCACCTCTCTCGTCACCAGTTTGGGTGCAGTGTTTTTGAGGGTGTCCTCCAGGACGGTGATTTTCTTGTTAAACACTTCAACCTCAGTCTGGGTAGTGCTACGCCTCAAGGTCTCATCATGCAGACTTCTCTGCAGGTCAGCCAAATCTCTTTCCAGTTTTGGGTCGCGATAGTACTGCAGTACTTCTTTCTCCTCAACACGCTCGACTCCTCTGCGACTCTTCAACGACAACATCCTGTCTTTGAATGTTCTCAAATCTGACTCAGTATAAACTGTTCTCTCCTTCTCTTCATCTAGCTCTTTGAGCAGACTGTTCAACTCAAAAGCACTCCTTTGTTGGCTTTGCTGCACTTGCTGCTGTGACACCATTTGGACTTTGTCTTCATTCTGCAGCAGGAAAAGCCAATTAATTAAATGGCAATAGGTGACTGTCTGGAAGGTCATATAAAGGATAGCAAACATCGCATTGTTATTATGTCCTGCTTTCTTACTTGCAAAATGAGATTCTTAGCCAAGTCCATCTGTTTTTGGCGTTGGGTGTTTTCAGCTGTTGCTTCAGCGAAACGGTTGACCAGATCCTTTTCCTGTAATAAACAAAACACAGCAAAACATCATCCACCTTGATCTTTTAATAAATGTAACAAATGTATGTAAAAAAATATGAGCTTAAACATTACCTCTTTCTGAACAGCATCGGCCAGTGTGAGCATATAAGGCTTCTTTGCAACAGTGGCTCCAGTGTCCTCCAGTGTACTGTTGTATTTGTCAACATTGGTCTCGTATTCCTGCACAGATGTGGAGAATTAGGCAAGTAAGACGTATGTTTTTGTTCCACCATTTGCAAAGAATGATATGAATGAAAGACTCTAGGTTAGGTGATGATGGTGGTAAAATTAGGGATGTATTTGTTCCCTTTTTATATACTGTAATGCCTTCAATCACAGATAAATTCTCTTGCTAATATTTCATATTATAATCCATTTGAGTCTTACGTTGAGTAGATCCTGCAGATCTCGAGACACATCGGAAAATCTGTCCATGTCATCTCCCTTCCTCTTCAGGTCATCCATCACCCTCTGTGATGAAAAGTTTGGCAGATGTTAATCACTACAAGTCATTAATATCATCAATCATTAATGATAGCTTCTTTTTTAACAGATGATTAAAGACTTGGTTAAATGGTTAAAACAGATGGTCAGGTAACAGTCTCACCTCTTGGGAACTCTGCTTAGCAGAGACCTGAGACAGATCATCGCTGGAGCTGATCACGTTTGTCGGCAGGTTGTCCAGGAAAGAGTTCAGGGATTTCTGTGTGCTCTGGAACTCCTGGTTCTTGGTTGCAGCTTCTTGTAAGATGTTTTCTCTGAGGGAATTTATCAATGTGACAGAAAATTAAACAACTGACAATTGTTAAATCTCAGCATTAAGGTACTTTAATATTCAAAGACAAGGCGCTCAGACCTATACCTGACCACATCATATAAATATGATTTTTCATGTACTTCATGTAATCAACATCAGTTGTATCTTCAGAGAAAAAAACAAACAAGAAAATCACCATTGTGACCCCTCAACATTATCTCGTGACTCAGACGGACCTGACCTCCCGGTTGGCAACCAGTCTTGGTGGATTAAATGACCCAAATTGAATTAATTGGTTTAATTAACACATGTCTGTGTGACCTACTGACATTCTGACTTTCTAATTACGCTGACTGAACTTATTTGACTGCAGTGTGTTTCTCACCTCTCCTTCAGCTGGTTGGCCACGTTTGCATAGCGGGTCTGCAGCTGCTTGACCTCTGTCCTCTGGCGCTGGATGTCAGGGCAGTACTCCTGGTAGCCCTGCTGCAGAGAGCTGCACAGCTGCTCTGTGGTCTCCAGATCCTGACTCAGCTTCTTCATATCATCCTGAGCTGCTGCCACAGCCTTCCTCTGGTACTGAATACAGCAAAGAAGACGCGCAATTTAAAATCTAATCACCTATGAGGTAGAAGAAAGATTTTAAAGGAATGCAGAAATGCGGATGTCCTCACCTGAATGTCCTCAGTACGAGCTTGGATAGCATGTGGTACATCAGGAACTGGGCCATCTTCACTCAGCTTTTTCTCAAAACCAGAGACAAGGCCATCCACCTTGTTAATCTGCCTCTCCAGGTTAAGTGATGCATTTGCTCTAAAAAACAAAGAAAAGATTATTGAATGTAGCAAAGCTCGACGTAGACAGACAGGTGTACTGTGTGCTTACAAACATCTCTGTTTTTGGAGACAAAATCTTCCAACATGTGACTGCATAAATGTAAGTTTCAAAACTAAAACGCACTTCTTGTTGTAGAGGTCAGCGAGTGCTGCAATGCTGTCGTGCTTGTTGTTGGCCTCACTCAGTTTGAGTGGCAGTCCAGAAGAAGTATTGCTGGACAGCAGAGGCTGCAGGTCAGCCTGAGCTGCCAGCTTCTGCTGCTCCAGAGCCTTCAGAGCCTTGGCAGTATTCTGTAAGGGACAAGTGAAGGTACTTTAGATACTTGCACTGATTTACTTACGGTTCAAATGTCACAACACACTGTAGGCGGCTCACTTGTAGCCACAAGCAAAAATTAAGCAGCATAGTTTGTAACTTCATTCCTCTCACCTCTTGTTCCCTCAGCCTGTTCGCCAGATCTGCAGCTGGGTCGGTGCGGCTCAGTGGGGCTCGCAGGCGGCTCAGCATGCTCTCCTCGGCACTGGCCAGGTCATCGTCCAGCTTGTCCAGCTTCTGAGCCAGGGCTGCCATTTTAGGATCCAGTGAAGGAGAAGACACTGGGGCTGGATGATGACACAGGAAAGGTTATTGATTTCTTGATCTGACTGTAGCCCGAAGATAAAAGTAAAAAAACAGTTGGGGCAACTGGCTGTAAATAATTATCACGGTTTATAGGACTAATTATTCATATAATTAGGATATTTAAGGATGTAATTTATAGATAATAACCTGATTGTTGAGGCCTGGAGATGTCTGATTTGTGATTCTTCAGGGATGCCACCAGAGCAGCTCTTCTCTTCTTGATGTCGGCCAGTTCTCCACCCAACCTAATGAATTAAGAACATGAACAGAGAGAGAGGGAGAGTGAGGCAGAAAGGCAGGTAGAACAGTATTAGTGGATTATTCTTGCATGGGTTGTCATAGCTACATAATAAAACAGTCTTGCATTACTCACAGGTCCACTTTGTCAATGGCCTCTGGATCAGGTGGAGGAATCTGGAAACAAACTCCTGGGAAGGTTTTTGTTTTCCCATCGGCGGAGATGACATCCCAGTTCTCAATGTCAGAGTTAGATTTCAGGGTTAACTTCTCCCCTCTCGTCAGAGTACCCTACACGATAACAACAAAGACAACACATGCCCAAAGGTTTAGACAAGAAACATCAGGATTTATGAACATTTTAGCTGCATTTCAAGTTAAGACGCTCCACCTTATCTGTCTCCCAGTCGCACAGGGACTCCACTGTGATGGGTCTGTTGGGGTTGTTGCGCCGTAGCTTCAGAGGAGCGATGGTGGTGCTGCGTTTCCTCAGGTCAGCCAGCAGCTGCTCGCTGTTCTGGACAGCCCTCTCCTCCGCCTGGTGGGAAACAGACCCAGAGGAAAAGATATTTTAGAAAATACACATCTTATGGTGGATAGCAACAAATCTTCACCTTATACATGCTACATAACATACCAATTTCTGTTCTCACGTGTTTTATTATTCTGAACTTGGCAGTAAACCAGTGAGCTGGATTCATTTTAAAAGATTAGCCTCTTTTAACTCGGACATGTAGTATGATTCACAGCAAACGACACAGAAACCATAACATTTTTCAATATTTGTCATTTCTTTCTTCTTCCCTCCTTCCACCTCCTTACTCCCTCTTTCTCCTATTCCCCTCTTCTTATCTCTGATTTTTCCTTTTTGTCCTCGTATGACCCTCTCCCACCCCTCCTATAGAGAATTGCTTGTGGGCATCAGCTTGCAGTGTTGGATTGTTTGTGTGTAATGACAACTACAAAGTTTGCCGTGTACCTCGAGCTGCAGCAGCGTCTCTGAGTTGCTCTTCTTGCTGATGGACTTGGGGTCCAGGCTGTTGTTGAGTTTGGTCAGTGTCTCTGACAGCTGGTCGGTCTCCATTTGGTACTGGAAAATGGCACAAAAACATATTGTTTAAACTTTTTTGTAAATAACCTCTATGTGTTAAGAGACAAAGCGCTTAATGTTGCTGACATGTACTTGATTTTGACAATGACATATTGTGAACTGTGTTCCATATTTACCCTCTTGAACTCCTCCACATTGTCCAGGTGTGTCTCTTGACAGATGCAGAGATTGAGGAATTTCTGCCACTCGTTTCGGACAACATCTCTCTGAGCCTGGAAATGTGCAACGTTATGAGTTAAATAACATTTAAATGACATTCAAATGAGTTTGAGGTTGCGGTTGAAAGCAGTGTCCAACAGGTAACAACAGGTACCTGTATTGTGGCACTGGCAGGGTGTTTCATTTCAGTAAGTCTGTCTCCTTCCTCCTGGAGTTTGTTCACCTCGCTTTCATGGGACAGCAGGCTGTTGTTCTTGAAGTTCTGTGTGAGATCATAGTAGGGTTAGGCAACCCTATCCCATTATTTATGACTTTATCTTTCACTGTTTTTGGCTTAACAACACATCGGTCCTGACCTCGTACTGCCTGCGGACATCAGGTGGATCCACCATGCGGTCACTCCAGTCCTGCTTTTTAATCTTCTCTTGTTCTTCTCCAAGGAAGGCCATCTCCTTGTTACTGCCCTGCATGTATTCGTACAGGCTGTTCAGGTAGTGGCGACGCCACTTGGAGTTGTCCTGAGGAGAAGGTAAATAAAAATGAATAAATCCTGAAGGTATTATCTGAAGTATATGAAAGTATAAACATGTTATGTTAACATGTCATGTTATTTTAAGTCGTTTTTGTGTGTGTTGTGCGTGTATTCTTTGTTGAAAGAGGATAAAATGACATTAGCTAGAGCTCTTGGTATTGGTAAAATTTTAATTTTGTTGTCTTTATAGTCAATATTTCATCGTAAAACTCCAAAACAAATTGTGTGTAATTACATATGAACTCAACTCACCAGTAGATTGTTGTACTGTTTCTTCAGGACTGTATATTGCTCCTGAAAGACAAGATAGCAACATGAACTGCTAGAAACCGTTTTCATTAAAACTAAAGAAAGCATTCACAGTTGGGGTTGAAAAAACGCTCAAAATGTTTTTTTGCTTCAGTAAAGACACTCAGCGTATGACTGTGAATGTGTTTCCATGTAAGCACGGTTGTTCACCTTGCTGCCTGCGGAGCTGACGCAGAGCTGTGAGCTGTAGGCCTCGATCTCTTTGTGCGTGATGTTGTGAGCAGCAATCTGCTTCTCCAGGTCCGCCATGGTGGGGCCGTAGTCCTCTACATTCACCTCTTTCTAAGAGCACACACACGCAGGAAGAATACAGTTAAAGGTATGTAGAGACAAAATAACCACCAGAGGGCAAAGCTAAGGTTGAGGCACTCTGTCATTACTGACTAACTGCTAATGTGTTTATTACAGGGTTGTGAGAGTCTGTAAAGCCTGGTTTACATAGCTGAAAACATGCACAGCATGTTTGTAAAATGCAACAGGCGTGAACTGATGTTTATGTGCTACACATTTAAAGAATAATGATAGTGTTTTTTTTTGTATTTTTAACACAGAGAAATAGAGGAAATGCATATCAGGCTTTGACAACACAGCCAATAAACTGTGTGTCAGTAGGATAATTTCTGGTTTTGGCCTTTTCATGGGATTTGTTGATAATGAGACAAATATAAAGTACTTTCAACGTTATCATTTAAGATAAAGACAAAGAGAAACCTTCGTTCTTTGAGGAGAATGGCCCAAATGCTCAGACAGTGTCATTATACTTACTTGCTTCTGGTTGAAAACAGGCCCCCAGTCAATTCTGGGCATCAGCGACACATCATCGATCTGCTCGTAGACGCCTCGGTAGAAGACGCAGTCCTTCAACCAGCGGTCATGGAGGTGGATGACACTGGAGTTACCAGAGGACAGAGGAAATGCAAAAAAAAAGATGACTTAGTATTCACGAGGATCCAAAGTGAGCAGTACAATGTGGATCAGAATCACTTTTATTGGCCAATTATAATATATATAATACTATAATAATAAATATATTCCTGCAGTTTTTATTTTAAATAAAGTTAGTTTACTCTGTGTCCTGATTATCTTAATTGAGAGACAAAGACTTTGTGAAAAGCAGCATTTTGCAATGGGGAATACAGAATTGAAAAGAGAAGAGAACTAAAAGAAATGATTTATTTGTTTATTCTATATAACACTATGGGCCACTACAAATATTAGTATTAGCTTTAGGGTGGAGACGTAATGATGTATTGTAAAGTCAGTGGAAAATCACTGGAGTGGTTGTGGAGACACTTCACTCTCCGGTGGGCAGCTATTTCCTGTATATTATATTTCCTACTTGTCTCATTTATTCTGTAAAAAACTCACTCGCTCTCGATCTCTCTGGCCTGTGGATGTTTGAGCTTCTTGGCTTTGTCGACGTCCAGGAAAAGGTCCTTCAGCAGGCCCTCGGCATTGCCAAGCTTGTCTGAAATCTCTTCCTGATGCTGGAAGGGCAGGTCTTTCTTTTCATTTTCAGCATCCTAGTAGAAACATACAACCGTTAGGGTGATTTAGGGGAGAAAGATTTTGCCAGCAATAGTGGCGCATCAATAGTGCATTGGTTTGTCCTTGTTTGAGTGTTCTCACCACAGCCAGCAATCCCTCAGAGTGGAGGATGTCTTTCTCCACCTGGTCGGCATTCTTTTGCATCTGGGCGATCAGCAAGGCCAAGTTGCCAGCTTGGTTCCTGCAGGGTGAGGAGAAAGGTCACAGATGACGCTGCAAGCACGTATCAGCAACATATCCTTTTGTGCTCCACAATCCCTCTCACGGTCCTGTATATGAGGGCCCACGCTCACTAGTAGAGGTTTCACATATTGCTAGACTGACAGATGATTATCTTATTGATTATCATCCAAATACTGATGACAAAACTGCTTCCTAAACTCAAAAGACGCACAGTGACTGTGACGAAACCAAACAGGAAAACACATTTGACAACTTTTAAAAGTGTAAACTCAAAAACACACACACACACAAACTTTTCAGAATATCAGTTAGGGAAATTGATTGAAAGATATATTTTCAAGAACAGAAGGAAGTCACATTGTCAACAGCTTTTTATATGAACTAAGAAAAGGACAAAACATTTAGCGCTTTTCTAGATACTCAAAGACACAAAGACACTTTACTTTATTATTATATTTCCAAATCATCTCCACCATCAAACGTGCAGGGACAGTTTCTCTTTAATCTTTTCACTCTCATTCATTATCTGACTGCTGCCTGTTTATCAAGATCAAACACAACCCGATAAATCATGTACTGTCACACGGGCCACTGAGATGATTTAGGGTCAACATTGTCTAAATGCCAACCATTCCACTGTGGCGGTGACTGTCACTTCCTCTGCGTTCCTCTCTGTTAATGCCACTCAGTGATGGGAGGAGAAAAAGTAAAACAATGTCCCAGAAAGACAAGAGGAGGAGGAGGAGGAGGAGGAGGAGGAGGAGGAGGAGGAGGAGGAGGCTCAACTTGCTGGCAATTAGTGATGAACTACACCCATGAAAAAAGTTTGGAGCTGCAAATCAAAAGATCTTGAAGCTAGGGATTTGCATAAAGATAACACAGGGTGTTGTTACACTAACAAGAACTGTTTTTGTTTGGCAGGCTTTGGGGGAACTGAATCTGCTGAGTTTGAACACATAGTTAATGATCATTTACAGTAGCCCCAAATCAAATCATTGACAGACATATGAGAAGGGAGAACAATGTGGAGACGTGCAGACTTTTGATTGTGGCGATCTTGGTGGTAAAATATAAAGCGTACAGTCACCTGAGGTGTTTTCACAGCCCACTCAGTCAAAGATAATTAACCTTTCTTTCAGCCGCAGACCAGCATCCAGGTTAAAGAGAAATTATCCAACATCCCCACTGAGTGTTCTGAGACTTTAATTCACCTGCTCTTTAACACTGGTGCGACATTAATAAATCCTTTTGTAATACATACGTTTCACATCAGTTGGACAGGTAAAGTCACAGCTGTGTGAAGGAAGAAACAGAGAAGAAGAATCATCACTGATTTTACAACCTGAAAAGACCTCCTTCATGTAATCAAACCTCTTGAACAATGCCGATGTGTAACTCCGAGCCAAAGAATGTTGGCAAACCATTGGGGACCTCGCTGCTAATTGACAAAACATACCAAAGCTACCACAGAGCACAAAGTCGTGCCTCCCTGTAAAGAAAAAAATGACAACCTAAATGCAGTTTCATGCAGCATTTTAATGACAGGAGTGACAGAGGAATGCAGGTCGTCTTCCTGCACTGACTCACTGAGCGGCGAACTGATCTGGTTCTGCGGCCGCACTGACAACAATGGCCTCCTTATTCCTGCTCACTCAGCAGGAGAGACAGGTATGTGCTGTACACACACACAATATACACAACAAGATTATTTCGTAACTTTTCAAAGAAATGTTTGTGCTCCGATCACCGGAAATGACCGTCAGTCGGCAGATCGCGGATTAGTGAAACAGCATGACAATTTGATCCACGGGGACTTGTTCCAGTGTTAACACATCTTTCTATTACATCTACTGGATCTAAGGGATTGGGAACAGAGGTACGTTGAGGACATGACTGGTGAAGGTTCCTCATTATTAACACAGCATGGTCACACCCACACATTTTTGATCGCTGTGACTGTGTGGGTGTGTGGACACAATGTATCTGCATCCACCTTCGGTAATGTGCATGTTTCCTCTGATCCAGGGACCAGTATGAGAGCTATGTGAGGAAATCGGAGATGCTGCGCTTGTAATCTGAGCTCCTCATAAACAGCACCGCTGTCAACAGCTGCAGAGGAAGTGATCTGCTTTCCTTGGGTAGAGCCTTGTTTAATTAACATCTTAAAGCAGTCCTTTACCCTCCCTCAGGAGCCAAAAAAGTGTACGCCTCCACCCTGCATACATAGTTGCTTCCCTACGATAGGTGAGCTCTTGCTGCTGCTCTAAGGAGTTTAGGCTTTGTGTCGTTTTTTTGTTGAGTGAACTACGTGACAGCTTCTAATGGCAAAGAATACACTATTTCAAATATAAATATCAGAATGAGTTGAAAAAAGCAAAACAATGAGCATTTTGTGTCGGTCATGAATGGTCACAATGGCTGAAAAGGACCCACTAAGGAAACAGCTATGGCTGATTTGACTTGAAAGCAGGATAACTGGATACCCCGCGTCATTTCGAAGGGCTTGTCTGCATTTTTTAGTTTGTTCTAAGATCACAAAACCTGTACCACAAACACTCCCTGAGTTTGTTATAGCTGTCAAATGTCCTCCCATCTCACAGTTTGTCTTCAGCTGTGGCGGATTTTGGGGGCTAACGGAGGTTTACAGCAGCCTGAAGTTCAGTGAAGTGCAGATGTTTGGTGTCATCTCATGTAAATATGCAAGTTTAAGTTCAGTTCTGCCTCGTGACTATCCACCAAGAGAACGAAGAGACTGATCTCGAATTCTGTTTTGTGACACGACATAGATCTTTAAAGTTTGAAGCTGCAACAGTTTTGATTCATGGATCTGTTTGACTTATTGCTGAAACAGGAAGCTGATTAATTTTTATTGATAATTTTTTTTTTGGATAACTGATTAAATACGTCATTTATGAAGTAAAAATGTGAAACCTTTGCTGCTTTCCTCTGATTGCTATCACTTTTGACAAAGAATTTTATCTCGGGCTCTGAGAAAATGTGATACTGATTTTCTGATATTTGATCAAACAAACGATTATCTGACAACACAAGGGAAATGATAATGAGTTGTTGCTTTACTTCACAATGTTTTGATTGATTTAATGGGTAAGTGAAACGCCTTAACTGCCAAATAAACGGAGTAATGCGTCCTGTGTCACACCATAAAATACAGTTGGGAACCAACGCCCATAGAGGAAAGAAACCAGCTGAGCAGTACAGGCTGCCCAGCCCTTATCACACCTTTGGCAGTGACACGACAGGTCCAGGCCAGGGGCAAGGTGAAACCTCAGGGTGGTCACCACCTGCCTCTGAAACCACGTTTTTGTGACGCCAGACGGGAACAAAAGGGGTTAGCGACTCATCGTTTCTGCAGCTGAATGTATCTCTAGATTCTCTCTGACACACTGTGTGTTTAAGCAGGGCTTTAAAGTCAATTCAATCGCCTGAAGTCAAGCATTGTATGTCCAAAGGGCGAAACCATCCTCCTTACCAGTTTATCAGTGGCTGAGAGTTTGTTTTTTTTTTAATTTGGAGACTTCTTTCACATTTCACAAATGATCACCGGCTCCTTCCTGTCCTGTATCTCAAGTGTAATACATTGAAAGGACAAGAACATTTCACATATTACAGATCAAGTGAAGCTTTTTTTGTTTTACTTTAGGTCGTCTTAATAAAGTCACAAGCAGCCTTGTGCTGTCACCTGCCAAATTGAAGTACTATTTGGCAGCCTGTTTCGTATTAGTGACTTATATTTCTACATTTGAAACAGTAGCCACGGCAGATAGAACAGCCTGGATAAATGCCAGCTGTCACTGAAATTATCACTCAGAGTTTTTTCCTGATTGAAATATGATCATCAACAGCAATGTTTTGCTAGCCACTAAAAGATTTGGGTGAAACTGGCACGTGAAGTCAGGATTTTTATGGTTCGCTCGCCTGTGAAACTGACTTATGAGGGTTTTTTTTTTCCGTCTGTGACTTTCACTTCTAGTTACAAACACATTTTCGCCAGTTCCACCTGTTTTGTTAAACCACACTGGTGTTTACAAAGTAAACCTGACCTCGGGGCCCTCAGAACAAGCAGACATCTCACTAAGCTTTCAACATCCCAGAGGATTAACTCTGACATAACTCCGCACTTGAAATCAGTGAGGAAATTCACTGAGCAAACTTGCATCAAAGCTTTTCTTTCAGCCCAGCTGTAATGTAACAGGAGTTGAACCGCAAGACTCGGAGAGAAAGAGGACAACGGCACATACAGGAAACATGACACAGGCTTGGGAAGAACAGGAGGAGGGGGGAACATGACCGAGATACATTCAAACATGCATTACATTCATAAAATCCACAGGGAAAAAACTCACTTGGTGACCTTGCCCGAGAGCTTGAGCGTACTGTCCTTAGTTTCCTTTTTCTTAAACATCTTGGAGGTCGTGGTGGGTCAAGCGGAGATCCCACAAAAATCTCTCACTCGCTCTCTCTTTTACTCCTTCTTCGTCTCTGTCTTCCTCACCCTGTGGCTCCCACTCTGTCTCTCCTCTCCCTTTGGTTCCTCTCAAGCACACTCGCACACACATTCACGTCAGCACAGTAGCAGCCCCTCCCAGACAGGTTAACAGGTGTGTCACCGCCCAGACATCCATCTAGTAGGGAAAGACCGGACCGACCTGTTCCCCACACTCTCCTTTCCTGCCCTTCCTTTTCATCTGGGGCCCTGACACACTCTTAATGCTCTCAGAGGGAGAAGGGCCCTTTAATTACGGCAGATGCATAATTCATGGGGCTGGACGAATGAACAATGAATTCCTGAAGGGGGTTGAGAACAAAACACGTTTTATTCATACAAGTGGCATTTACAACACGACAATGATTCCAAATCTGGCTAATAGATGCTCTATTGGTTCTATCTCTCCAATGTCATATTAAGACATCATGATGTATAATAAAATATCCACAATCCATTATCTGATGTGAAAACCAGTTTTTACTTCCTTCAAGCAGGTCAGCAGTACACTGTGTCTCTGAAATGAGCGTATAATATTTCAAATTGTACACAGCTGATTTTAAAAAGTGATTTTTTTAAAAACATAACCAATGCATGCCTTCTTTTATAAAAGCAAACCCTCTTCATTCACTTCTCTTCTTCTCCCCCCCACACACACTTTCATCACATCTACCTAGTAGGGGACACACTGACGTCTACAGAAACAACAACTCCTTGCAACATCAACCATTAGATTTGGATTTAAGAATGAGCACACCACAACTTCACCATCTTCCTTTCCTTTCAGGTTATCTTCTCCAGTGTGGGCCAGATTTTTGAATCAGTCGCCAATGTTAGTGTCGTTTGTGTGCCAAACTTCATATTTTCTTGTATTCTGGATGATTTTTTTTATCCACAACAATGAACCAATGAACCTGTGACTGCTTTAAAAACCTTGTAAATGTGTGATAGTGATGGAATAGGAGTGATGGGACTGTAGCGGCCTGTTGCAGAGTCCCCTCCCCCTAGTTTAAATATTGTAAACATGTTCTCTGAGTACTGTCTCCATATTTTGTTTGTTCTTCATTTTCCTGTTTCCTTCCCTCATATTTTCTCATCCATTCAACTTGTTTTAATATCTAGTTGGATTTTTTTTACTTTACTGAGCTTTACATTTTAAAAGAGCAAGGCTTCTTAAAAAACTAAGAATATATAAGTGTCTTTTATTTGAACCTGTCTTGCTCACACCCCTCTTCGCCCTCACCCTACACTGTATTGTCCTTCAGTCAGGATTCGGATAAACTTTATGATACAAGTTTATACAGTTAACACTTGAAAACCTGTGGCTCAGAAAGGACGTTTATGACATAATACCTTCATATTAGAAGCCCATTTTGTGACGTTAATGATTAAAGATGACTCCATGCATTACAAAGAGCCATGTGTAGCATCTACAGGCATGCAAGTCATTCAGGATCAGGGCGTCTCTCTGCAGTGCATCAACAATAGGAAATCATGGCAAGGAATGCCGCTGAGCAGCTTTCTTTGCAGCTGAGTGTGGAACGGCGCAGAGAGCACACATTTTTGATTGGTCCACTCGTACGGTCTCTCTCGTTCGCTTTCTGGGTGCGTCCACCTGTCTGGAAAAACAGATACTCTTTCTGCTGCTAAGAGAAACACGCAGCTCCATCATCATCAGTCTGTTTCACAGTTCAACCATATAATTCAACATGTGTTGAACATTTTGGCAAAGTAATGCTGTAATGACACATGGAATAAAGATATTGTCACTTTTCATGATAAAATATTTTGGACTGGAAGAAGCTGCTGTATGGGGATCTATCAAAAATATGATAAAATGGTTGACTAAAAAAAAATCTCTGAGCTTTTCTGGAGCTTTTGAGATGTTACGAGTAGCTGGTAGTTTTTCTTGTTTTCCAAGGTCAAGAATGAACTTCAACATGAAAAAATAGATGTTTTCTGAATCAGGGAGCCTGGATTCAAAGTAATTAAAACAGGAAGAATACATACAGCTGTATGTTGCCACAGGTCTGACAACGCTAACATTCTGCACTCAGCACAAAGTAAAATTCAGGATGACATGACATGAACTTTGTCTTGATGATGGCAGTAGACGAAAAGCCAGCAGACTGAAGTCAACAAAGTTCTTCCTGCAGGTGCAGCTTGTTGTCACGTGTCAAGACATCTTAAAAAGACAAATCAGCAGGGTTCTACCTCAAAAATGAGTCTGGACAAGAGCCACATATCTAGTGTTGCTAAAGAGGAAACAAGACACACAAGAACGTGTCAAGTACTGAAGAAACAGCTGTAAAAGTAGTTGTTACGTAAGAAGCCTGGTCCTTTGGGGTGTTATAGGTCAGCAGTGTCACCGATGGTAAACTTGACTGTGATTTCAAAGCGATCGGTACCATTTTGATAGTTTGCAGGACAACATAAACAAGGAAGAGAATTACCAGCATGCCACCTAATTCCAGGTGAACTGGGAAGAAACAACGAAAGCGGAAACACAGCGAGGGTGTGTCAGGTTCTTTCATGAAACGACACACGGCAGACAAAGCGTGGTTGTCTGGTTTACAAAGTGCTCGGATGCTTGTACTGTACCCTGGACTTTTCACCTTTCCCCTGTACTGTACAGAATAAACAAATAAATCTTCTTGTCGATAAATAAATGTGCAGAAAATAAGGAAAACAGCGCAAAATAAATGGATGTACAGTACTGAAGAAACACTCTCAGTAATACTGTCTTATTGCTGGTTTCTTCGTGGTTAGCATTTTATCGTCACCTCATCAAGGCACAAATATCTCAAGCCTGATGAGGCAGAGTACGCGTGTGTGTCTTTGCAGTGACAAAGGAATGCATGTAGAGGATAGTGATGACAGACAGCTAGCAAGACATCAGGAACAGATGCCGTGTGTGTGTGTGTGTGTGTGTGAGTTACTTTGTTTAAATTAAATGTAATTAAAAGTTTAATTAAATGTGCCTAGATGTTAAAATGTCAGTTGCATAGCTGGATGGGACTGAGTATCAAGCACACCTATAGCATTATTCATACTTAATACAAATACACAGTAAACCTAAACACGTTCACACCCCGCGAAGGCATCCTACGCACTCCTGACACACCCACACCAAGACAGGTGCAACACACTCTCACACACACGCCCCGACACACACCTTTATTTCCTCGTGGATTTCACCTTTATTTTGTAAATTTTGTATTTTGTCTGATTTCTTTTTTCAATGAAAAAGTGAATTAAGAACATCAAGAGAACAGTGCTTGGTGCAAATAATTTTAATTATAGGGCTGGAAATTAAAACCAAATCGTACATTCTCAACACTTCATTTCTCTTTCCACTTATGTTTCCAGCTATTATTGATCACATTTGTTTTCCAGGCTACTTGAGGTCAAGTGCTGGAACTATTTCAGCAAACCCATCTTAATTCTTTAACATTAAACAGTGAGGGGGAAAACAGTAAAATAAAATAATAATAAAAAAAAGAAACATTAATAAAAATGAGTGAGCATGTGTGAGTGACACTTTAACAGTACTCTAGGTATCACAGGGAAACCAGGTCCCATCAGGATCAGAGGAAATGAACAGCTTTGGAGTGGACATAATGGCTAACAAACAACTGTTAACAAAAGATTTTTCTAGCATTACAGTATAACCTTAGACACATTTTTGTCCTACTCATGACGGATGCACAGGCGTGGCGGTGTGACGAGTCAAAGGCTGCTAAAAACTTCCTCAAGTCCTTAATGGCTACCGCTGTCCAACAACAGTGAAGCTGCTGAAAGGTAAGTTAAAAATGTCAAAATTACAACAGCACAGGAATTAATTACAGTCTGAAGAGCTGCACTTGCAATTATTTCCCACCTCAGCACTGGTGCAACAAGCAGCCAGCAGGCCCTTTTGTAGAAAACGTGTGCCTCGGTCATGTCCGATGCTGAGGGGTGTTAAAAACGAGGCTTGTACATGCTCTGAAGCAGTTGGACCCTTCTCTACCATGAGTTAGTGTCACATCTCATACAACCCGTACAGGCTACAGATGACAACTGACAAATTGAAACACTGACCCAGCATGTTCCTATTTTTAAAGATTTGATTCATGGCTTTGTATTTCACCATCCTTTTGATGTACCTAAAGGTTTCAAGCTTTATCCCAGTTCATCCCGACTATTTTCTGAATGTATCCCCTCTGTTTGAAGAGGCCTGTTCAGATCATTTGTAGACATAACACACCAATTAGAAAAGACGGACAACAGAGGCTATCTTTCTTCTTGTGCTTTTGAACAGTGAATCACGTCCAGTCTAATGTTGCCACCTTGTAGTGTTCACCTTTTTTTCCTCCTTTATTTCTTGGTGAAAATCGTCTGTGTGGATAAAGATGTGGTGGGTGGCAGATTGATCAACATATAAATCGAATCACAAATTGGTGTCTTAGCGCGCAGTCAAAAGGAGGAGAGCGCAGAGACACGGGTGAAGGGAAGAAATGAGATGCAGCCGAAGTCTTGTGAAACTGCAGCGTTTGTTAAAACAGCTTCAGTTTGTGTCACAAGTTACAGGATATTTCTGGTATTTGATTAGCACTACTTAGTTTTAAGTCAAAGTAGGTGCCAGAGCAAAACTGTACGCTGTAAATGTGTTTAAGAAACAATGCAGAAAACATCTCACACAAAATTTAAAAAAAAAAGAATTACAATGATCAATAATTACATGAAGGCTCTTACGTAACACTGAAAAAGAAAAAATAACTAATGGTGCCTATGTGGCTTAGTTTACTCTGGTAGGATTGCAGGATTGACAACTTGGCTGTAGTTATTTAGATCATGGCATGGCAACCTGTAAAACTTGAAAGCCACAAAGACACTGCCATGGCTCAATTTAAAGAGGGATGCGACAACCCAGCAGCCTGGTGTAATTACACCAAGTTGGCAGGTGGACTTGGGTCATATTGCTACTTGAAATGGATTAAATTAAATATTTTGAATCTGTCTTGATTCACTCTGCCTTCCTCAGATATGCAAACTCCACCCACCTTGCACTTTGAAACTAAAAATTAATAAAAGTAACTGAAATTATTCTCATTAACAACGGACCCAAGTCTGGTTGTTTGTGGTGCGCTCCTGTGGAGACCCGAGCCTGGACGACTGATTTAGCTGCCGAAGCCAAAAATGCCCTTGATGTAGCCGGTGAATCCACCCATGCCCTTCTGCTCCACCTTGTCATCCAGAGGTGGGAAGGCCACATGGTTGAGAGCAAGGTCAAAGAACAGGGGCTTGCAGGGGATTGGCTGGAACTCAGGAGGGAACTGGACCAGATTGGGCTGCTTTCCGACGAGGGTGGGGTCGAGGCGGAAGGTGTCCAGGCGGTTGCAGAGAGGCTGCACGAAGGAAGTCAAATTGATAATTATGCAACCACAGACAACTGTAAGTTATTAACACAGCCACCCAGCCAGTTTTAGAAATGAGGTGACAATCCTGTCTTACCGTGTTGTCTTTCACCTGCTGCTGAGAAGGAACTTCAACAGTCTCATCCGTATCTGAAACACAAACATTTCTTTAGCGTTGTACACAGAACGCGGCGGGACAGGATGGGACTATGTTGGTTCTAAGCTGTCAGTCACAAATGTGCTCTCACCTAAAATGGCAGCTGCTTGAAGGGAGTATTTCTCAGCATTGACCTCAGCAATCAGCTCCTGAACGTCGGGGAGATCCTGCAGAAACCAGAAATACAAGAGTGACGTTTTCGTTCCAAAGTGCAGTTTGTTGGCAAAGCGGACTTCTTTTTCCTGCAAATTCATTCAGGGTTAATTTCACAACCTGAGAAATCGCTGTGTTGTGGGTAAGGAGACTTTTTCATGATTCATTTGTGACATTTTTTTATTAGTATCTACTGTGTGTGTTTTGACTGACCTGGAGGCTGTTGTTGAGGCTCTTGGCCTTAGACCTGACCTCCTTGGCATATTTCAGCACCCTCTCGTACAGCACCAGCGCCTCACTCCACTTTTTCACCAGCACATAAGATTGGGCTATGAAGAAACACCTGAGAGGGAAGGACCACGTTAAGACATTAGTATGTATTCATGTATCAAAAATATGTGTGCATGATTTCTTTGGTGTACCATGGCTGTCTGTCCATATTTGGACATTTGACATGTTCAATCTGTGTTTGATAAATTTCGGTTAGTTTGGACTTGTTGGCAATTTCAGTTTGTGTTTGGAAAACACATTAACCAAACATCAGAATATTCCCTGTGTGCCACAATGTCTGACCTGTAGGCCTTGTAGACCAGCGTCTTAAGGGACACCTCCTTCTGGAAGGTGTGGTCATCCTCCAGACCCTGTAGGGTGGAGAGCTCAGCCAGACTCTGCAGAGACGGACAAACAAGAGAGGAAGGTGATGAGTGAGAGTGAGAGAGTGTGTGAGTGAGTGTGAGAGAGAGAGACAGAGAGAGGGAGACGGTGAGTTACAGTGTGAAAGGGAAGTGACAGACAGTGTCAAACAAGGCTAAGTACACATCACTAAAACAATGTATCACACACAGCCACTGTGAGTACACGAGAACAAACGTATTTATATACTACTCTAATTGAAACATGTTATTATGAATTATAAATAACAGTGACCTTTTTTTGACGTATTACTGCATGAACACGTCTGTATAACTTCATGTTTAATAACTTCTCCATATATACAGACAGTTAAAAATTCACAGTGTACTTGACACGCAGACATTTACCTGCAGGATGATGTCGTAGAGGCGGATGAGGTCCTGTGGACGGGGGCCTCTCTTGTTCTCGTCGGCTTCGGGTTCCTTGAGTTTAGCCTGCAGAGTGTGGGCCATGCTCTCATTCCTCTTCACCAACGTACACAGCTTGATGTAGGTCAGGTAACTGGGGGAGGAGGCCAACAGCGTATTTATTACTGACTTATTATGGTGATAAATGTAAGAATAACAACAGAGGATGGAAAAACTAAGTCATGCATAAAACCTGGATCTATGTAACTGTATCACAGGCATTTACTTGCAGTCTCTATAAATGAAAAAGCAGAGCTGCTGAGGCATATTCTTTGTGGTGCAACAAGCTGGCAAGATCTGTCAAAAATAATGACACGCTTCATGCACTTCCTGAAAGTTTCTCCTTTGTTGTAACCAGCCTGCACAATAAACGATCCTGGAATTTACAAGTACAAGTAAATGTCTGGTTTCCAGTTTACCTGTGCAGGAACTGCAGGTTGGACACCTTTCCACTGTCGGCATCAGAGCTCCTCTCTCGTTGTTTCTACAAAAAAAAAAAGTCATTTTTAACTTCTCGTTCCTGTTTTAATGTCATAACGAACAAACATATTTAACAACTCGCATCCCCCGACTTCACTGAAACGTGTCAACTTTTTCAACCTGGTGTATCTTACCGCCTCGCTCTTGAGTTCCTCTCTCACAGCCTGGATGGTGTCTCTGCACTCAGCCAGCAGGGTCTCATACAGATGCTCTTTGGTCTCCTCGTTAGCTGCCTGCAGAACAGGAACACTTATTTATGATCTGTGTGGGACAATTATGATCTATAGTGGAACATGGTGATAATTTCATACATTTCAAATCTGAATCTATGTGGAACTATCGATCAAATAATAAAATGCATTTATTATCAGGCACATGCAGGAAGTGAAATTAATGCCCTACGTGGAGCCTTGGTGCAATATTAGAGTCAGATCTGAGATGATGAATGTTGGTGGAAGTAAAGGAAATCATGTAACTGTGTCAAGGGGTTTTACATCAAGAGGAATTTGGGAGGGGAGGACTCTAGTTTAAAAGAGAGCACTTTGTAAACTTGACACGAGGAAACGACTATTTGAAGATGATGTGTACCCCGTAGAAGTCTACAACTAAAATATCTTACAAATGAAAAAAGAATAAAAAGAAAACGTGGAATTTAATGCCTGGACACAGACAAAAATAAGTGTAAATCATCCAATGCAAACACAAATATTTCATCCATGTGAAGTTGATACAAAGAGTCTAAAGCGGGGATGTGACTGTGGGAGACATGCAGGTATGTGGCCTGGCAGGATGCTGAGACATTCCTGCACACAGCTCATCAGCAATCAGATCAGTCTAGAGTGTCAGGGCTCAAATCTGTTTGAATGACAGGATTGTTCTTCACCTCACCTTTCTCTCATCGACATGCAAACACAATAGGCCTGTGTTACTACGAAATCCTCTTCTAGAGAACATGGGCTAATATTTAAAAGAAAGAAGCCAGGTTTGATTACTACAAATTGGAAATGTTAACGCTCAAAAAGGGGCAAAAGCTTTCAGGAGGCAACACAGTGGAGGAATGTTACGAGAAAATTCCTCGCAGTGATTACTGATAATACACAAGTCATTGGGCTGCCCTCATACACCCACAAGGCTGATGTTATTTTGTGTCGCACTCTCGTGTCAACACCCTGGCAACGCCTAGCAAGACCGGCTCAACCTGTCAAGCACCTTTCTGTTGTTCAGAGGGAGGGCTGGATGGATAAACCGATTAGAGGAGGGAGGAGTGTACGGAGCTCTTCTCAACTCAAGTATGGCCCAATACAGTGTTTCCTGTCCCCATAGGGCACGAGCTGATAACTGGGTGTAATTTACACAGTATGTCACACCAACACCTTAAACTTCCCTGACTCTCTGTTGAGTAATTGAAGACAACTGGCACCCAAGCTTGCAAATTATATAACACTTACTCCTTCGGTCCTGAAAGATAGTGGATGAGAATGTTCATTTATAATGTAGGCCATATAATATTATGAAAGTACAGCTACCAAGATTATCGCCAATGGCTTCCATCAAATGGAGTTCACAGCCACTATCAGTTTGAGAATGGCCAGTAAAACTAAAGGTGTTGTTTGAAACTGAAAGGTGTTTAGAGACATAATAATACTCATCAGTCCACAGAGGCCTGCTGGGTGTAGTCCTATATTCCTGTGTGGGCTGAAATGCATAGAATGCAGTCATACGATGATGGAGGCTGCATGCCAGAGACCTGAGAGGATGCGGGTGTGACAGGTGTGTCTGCAGGGTGTGCTGAGCTTTTGACAGCATGACAAATGAGCTGTGGTGCCTTTGAGAGGACTGTAAAGAGGAGAGTGCCACTTCCTGGAAATTTAAGGAACTGCACGGACTGCTGTGAGGAATATCTGCTCAAACGCAGGACTTCATGAGGGTATGCACACTGGAAAAGTGGTTCAACACATGGGGTGTTTGAACACAGGCATGAGGCCTTCATTGTGCATTTTCTGGTTCATTAGAACAAATAAAACAAATAAGAACATTGTTACTATGATGTTGCAATGCTGAGGATGATCTATTATTCGTGATGGTTGCATTGGTTTGCATTCTAATGTGGCATGAACTGGTGGCTTTGATTTCCCTACAGCTAAGAAGGTGGAAATGAAGCATTATTAGACCACAATGTGTAGAAGGAAAATCATTTTGGGCAGCATGTGAACATGCACACAAGTTTATGTCATGCAGTTGAAGCAAAGGTATGATTTGAGGTTTAGGCTGCAGCACTTGTCTTTAAGCACTGGCATGTAATGGTATTAAGTGCTGCTAACAACAGGGGCTTCACTTTGGAAGCAGTGCTTTTTGTTTTTACCCCCTACAAAAAGGAGGAACGTGCAAAACACGGACCTGAGCGATAGCGGCCTCGTTGTCTGCCAGACCCAGCAGGAAAACGCGGGCCTTGTCGATCTTGACAGGCACCGTCCGTCCTCGCCACTCCACCTCGCTCATGGTGGCAGCCTGCTTGGTTCTTGCCTGAGTGATCAGGGCCTGAGGAGAGAGACGAAAACCATGATTCTCTGAAGAGCCGAGATGTCTTCAGATTTCATCAATGAATATTCAGTTTTGCTTTAAATTCTGTAATTAGTAAAGTAATTTGCTCCGATTACTTTTTTATTAGGACCAAACTTGTGTGTGTGCTGCCCTCCTCTAACATGACACCATGCAAGAACAATATTAGAGCCTGAACGTTACTGAATGTTTAGGCCTGATGCCAATATCAGGGGAAAAAAATTGCATGAAGCACAAACTTTATTGTCCAAAATAACGTCAATGCACTGAAACAGTAAACTCTACTGGGAATTTAATAATTATAAACATCTTTTTCTACAACATGCCTTTTACATGTTCTGTAAAAATAATCCCATCCGACTATATAAGTAAGAGCTGATGAAACTAAACTACCAGTATATGATATATGGCCTCTAAACTATGAGAGATGATACGAGAGTATAATCCAATATCAAACGCCTGCATGTTCACCTCTAGTTTCTCGGCCATCATGCCTCCTCCTCCTCCAGTCAGTCTCATCTGCATCAAGTCAATGATGGCGTTCTGGTCGCCTGTAAACACATAAAAAAAAGTTACAGTTACACAGCGTGTTTATGCAGACATGCAGTTTGTGAACAATGTATTAAGATGTCTGTCAATTATGTTGATGGGAATAAGTTTTTCTTCACTTCTGTGTGTGTGTTACTGACCAATGTTGTAAGCACAATAGCGGATGTTGGGTGATATCTCATCCACCCGCTGGCGGTACAGAGCTGCCATCTCCTCGGTGAACGCACTGGCCAGTTTCTCATAGATGGTCCTGACAACACAAAATGGTTGCGTTTTATACTTCCAATAATCATAAAAATTCATCCAGGAAAAAACACAACCAGCCCATCAACAAAATGTAGTGATGTCAAAACTCACTTGCACTTGTTGAAGGCCTCCATGGCAAGCTTCCACTCTTGCAGTTCAAACTCCACCATACCAGTCAGGTACGCAGTGTAGGCCTGAAATAAAATACATCAGCTATTATTAGCGGTTGTTGTAAGAATAGGAAGAACCTGATTTTTACACTTATTGGCTGAAGGTGTGTACCTGTGCCTCAAGTTTGGTCTTGGCGTCAACACGGGGGCTCTCACAGAGCTTCTCTAGCTTCTCGCTGTGCTTGGCAGCTTTGCGTAGTCGCGCCAGCAGGTGGAAGCGCTTGCGTGGCTCTGTATTGGCCTCCTGCTTCAGCTGCATGGCGTAACTCCAAGCACGCTCTGCCTCCATCAAAACCAGCAACAGATATCTAAAGAGGGGGGAGGTCATGGCATCACTTGTATGGTAGCATAGCACACACATAATTGAACTCCTATCCAAAGACAGAGCCAGCAATGACCTTCAGCAAATACACAACAAAGACTGGTTTCATTAGAAACAGCCTAAACTCATCTGTGATGTATGTTTATTACTGTGCAACAAACACACAAAGCCAATCTGGTATTCACCCTGAATTAAGTCAATTAACTGCACATGGATGCTGAGATGATCCATTTCTTACCTGCTGTCAGAAAGTATTTCGACAGTGATCTTCTTGCCAATGAACTTGTGTCGGTTGCCCATCTTAAAGCCAAGAGTCTTGCGCAGACGGCGCAGTCTGCGGGAGCAGTAGCCCCTGGACAAAGTTGGACACACAAGGCGGTTACATTAGGGCAAATTAATAATACTTATACCTTCCTAAGATCGAGAATTCGACCGTACCCCTAATGTTTTCTTTGAAGGACTAGTAACCTGAATTTTCTCAGGAACATGTGTTACCATATGGCAGCAGAGGTGTGCATGCGTACAATGAATAAAACAAGAAGGTGGCCTATAAAGAAACTTTTGATTGAATATAGACTATACAATACTGGACAGTTCACCACAGACACGTGTGCAGATAAGGTCCACATTGTGCAGTTTTTATATATGCTGTATGAGTGGACACAACTCACCTGTATCTCTGGTAGTCGCCGTGCCTGAGGCCATGCTGCTGTTGGGACTCTTTGATTATTTGCAAAACTGCGATCAATTATTAAGGAACAACTTTGTGTACATTATTACACAGGTGAGAGTCCAGGTGAATAAGTTTCATTCATATTCAAGCAGGAATGTGTCATCTTAGCTCTGGGTGTATAGACCATAGACAATGGCATAGACAATATATGTATAGACCACAGACTGTATAGACAACGGCACAGACCATATATATAGACCACAGACTGTATATACAGTCAATGACATAGACCATATATAGACTATAGACCGTATATACAGTCAATGGCATAAACCATATATATAGACCACAGACTGTATATACAGTCAATGACATAGACCATATATAGACTATATATACAGTCAATGGCATAGACCATATATAGACTATAGACTGTATATACAGTCAATGGCATAGACCATATATATAGAGCACAGACTATAGATACAATCAATGACATAGACCATATATAGACTATAGGCTGTATATACAGTCAATGACATAGACCATATATAGACTATAGACTGTATATACAGATAGTCTATAGACAGTGTATAGATATATACTGTACATAGACCATATATAGACTATATATGCAGTCAATGGCATAGACCATATATAGACCACAGACTGTATATAAAATCAATGGCATAGACCATATATAGACTATAGACTGTATATACAGTCAACAGACCCGCAAAGTGACTGCATATGTGTAATACGTTGAAGAAAAGGCAACGTAACGTTAGCTGCTACTAAAACTCAGAGGTTACAACAGTTACAAGAGAACAAATCAACATCTCTACAGCCTGACACATTACTGTTAGTTCATTTAACGTCTTTAGACTTGAAAAAAGTTTGCGACAAGACAAATAAATCTGCTTTTCGCCACTGACTGTCTGCTTCAGTGTGACACGTAGCCTAACGCCAGCTAACGTTATCCTTTAACCGAGCGAGCTAACGTTAGCTTCAGAGCCTGACACAGATACACCGGAGCACGGACAAAAAACGGCCGCTAAACATCTCACTGCTGTGAAGGATACTTTCCAGTCCGAGTCCTCCATCCGGTGAATTTTCTTTATTTTCGTCCATGGAGGAAACTTTAGCTTCGTTTTGCTTGTCTGCGGCCATCTCTGAATGCTAACGGCTAAGCGGCACACACACACACATGCTCAGTGAGAAGGAGAGCCAATGACGGCACAGGGAGGGGCGAGAGGACCACATCCAAATCTCGCGAGATTTGGCGCCGTATAAACTAACCCCCGGACCGACAGTGCCATCAGCTGGATATATCACATATCTGTGGTATTAAAACATCCATGATTACTCTTGCAGGCAAAATCTGTGATTAAAGTCCCTATCTAACACTGCAGGGATAGGCAACAGTTTCTTCCTAGAGGCAGTCAGACTGTTTAACAGCAAAATGTAAACATGCACATATATCCATGCACATTGCACCTTGTTTACCTGCTGCTGCTTAATTGTTTTATTCAATATCTACAGTATCTATCAATCTATTTACCAATGTCATAATGTATACATTCATATAGCCATACTGTATATATGCGTATATAGCAATTCTTGTTTTTTGTAATGTCTGTACACATGGTAGTACTACGTTCTATGTTATATGTAGCACTGTAGTTCTTGGCCTTCAGAATGAAACAACAACTCATAGAGCACATGTGAATATCAGACATTTTGTATATTTTATTAGAAAGTGAGACAAAAAAATAATGACGCCAAACATCATCCAAATCCTCCTGTATACCACCCTGTTGAATTCAGACAGTAACGCAAAAAGAGGACGGGCTGTCCATGTCTTTGCCTGGGAAGTACCTAGAGAAGGATGCAGGAGTCCTTAGGTTATACCTGCTAAAAACCTGGAGGTACTTGCACTGTGTGTGTGCACGTCTTTTCCTACCTGTCACCAAAATAATTTCTTTGCCTTTAAAACAATGTACAGAATGGCCATCTGTCAGCTAAATATGCCTTAACACATAAAAAAAATCCAGAATTCTTTAGTCATAGTGAACTAATTCAGGACAAGTTTCTGAATTGTAAATGTGCAACAGTTTTGTTCCTCGAAGGGAGGAAGTTGCCGGTATTAAAAAGTCCATTCAGATGTTGTCGGCAGAAGAAATGTATCTGGAGAGAAAGTTCTTGATTTCAGAGATGTGCATGGTCTCTTTGATGGTGGTGTCTCGACTGCGGACTTGAATGAGGCCGCTCTCCAGTGTGTTCTCACTGATCACAACAGTGAAAAGCACTCCCATTTCATCATACCTAAAATACATCAACACAGAAACAAACATCAGAACAAGACAGAAAAGATAACTTCTTTTGCCTCTATTACAACACCGAACTGCACTTTACTTTGCGTTCAGCTGCTCCATTGTTGGCAGACTTTTGAGATACCCAGGCCACGCAGAGATCTTAGCCTCCATAAGCTCCTGCAGCAGTCCTTCACACACCTACAAAATGAGAAAATACTCATTAATCTACTTTGACTTACACAATGAACAAGTTTAATTAAATACTTCAGTACTGATTCTATCACAGCCACTTTCACCCAGCACTTGACACACTTGATGTGGATTCACACAGAATTAATCAAGATAAATAAAAAGATCAATTAATCATTGACGTTGACAGTTAATGTGTATTTTTCTTACCTGTCTCAGCTCCACAGTGGCTCCCCTGCCAATGTCTAAAGCCACTTTAACTGGTGCCAGCACTGGATGCAACTTCAGAACCTTAAATCAGCAGTGAAACAAAATTCAGTGAAATATTTACAGAGATTCACGTCACAAATAAGAGAGCAAATGTCAAGTGATGAGGAAATATCATCACCTTTCTCTGCTGCAGCTTCTGCTTGCCGTATTCTTTCTTGACCTGCTGGAGTGAGTTGGACAGAAAGGCCATCACACCGCGGTCCATGTTCCCGGTAACAGAGACAACACAAGGAACCGACTTACGACCATCTCGACACTGAAAGACAATTAACACTGCATGTGATTACACCAAAGACGGACAACATTAGCAGTGAATAGCCACTTGTGTTTTTTTACGATAAGACTGGATGTTTTATCAAAATGGAAGGCGTCTAATTCTCTGCACTCAAAAATCTAAATGTTTGAGAGAAACAGTGTTTAATCAAAATGAACTTGTTATATTTTATCTGTTGCTTATGATACTTTCCAACAGCAGGTACCGTTCTAAATATGAGCTACAACCTTTTTATAACCAAGATTTGACTCGCTGTAACAAGAAATGTCCAGGCGTCACAAATAAGGGTCTTTCAATAAGCCATGTCAGGGAGTCATCGCGCACAATAGCAGAGCCCTGGATATGTAAAAACATGAATAGGATAAATGGGATGCAGCCAGTAATAGTAATATTAATTACTCCTGTGCTCTTTGGGACTTTTCAATAAAGGCAGTGTGACAGATTCACGGAGCAAACTGGATGCATATTAAGTGCATGTACAATGTCCACATTAGGACTCCAAATAAAAGAAGTTGGCTGACCTGTAGTTTGGAACGAACTCCTTTGTGTGTCTGCAACAGCTCTGTGTTTCCTCTGCTCCACAGCTCCTCCAGGGGCTCCTGTCCCCACGGGAAGCTGTACATGATCTTCACACCACGAGACACCGTCTCCTCGAGTTCCTCTTTTGGGACGTCACTACTGCTGAAGTCCGATGGAGACAGGGCAAACTGGAAAGACATGGGTGACTTAATCTCATCTCAATGTTTGGAGCCAAGTCTTGTGTACCAACCTATAAACATTTCTACTGAGGGAACATACTGTGTTGAAATTGTACTGCAAAACAGACCTGTTGTATGTTAGCGTTTGTTTTTCAAGAGGCTTCTCATCACATCCAGTTTCCTCCAAAAAAGTAGCTAAACTTAAGCTTAAGTTAAGTTAACAAAGTATTTTGGGGGACACTGCCTCAAATACTCACTTTCCTCCACCACTTGAGTCTCTGTCGTGTCCAGTGATCCAGCCACTGGGAAGAGGTACGAGGAGAGCAGAACCACACTAGAGACGTCTGGGTAACTTCAGCTGGGCTGGCATGAGAAAAACATTACATGATTACATGTTAACTGCATTTAAATATACTACTCTGTTAGGAAATGTAGCACTGCTCATCTTAAGTATAAAGGAAAATGTGCCCTCACCAACCAGAGCCATCTGAGGGCTGGAAACACAGACCAGTCTCAGCCAGTCCGAAGGGCAGCTTCCTGTTCACCAGCTCCAGCGAAGGAACAAACTCCTCCAAGGCACCTGCCGACAAACCAGACAATATTTGCTTCTACACAGTGGTTTATAGACTGAAACCATTGGAGGGACTGTCCTGCTCTGAAATGAGGCTTTTCATGTGGAACTCGAAGCTCCTTTTCAGACCTTCATCGTGACATTAATCACCATTTTACTAAACACAACATTTGATTGGTGGTACTGGAATAGACTCCACCACGCTGCTCTGCTCCAGGTCATTTTACTGTAGCACTGTGATTACTTGAAGAGCTGGGCCATCTTTTCTTGTTGTGCAGACCAATCAACTGTTCTAACCATTACACAGTTTACAGCACTGCATCTATTACTCTACCTTGAAGAAAGTTTGTCCTCACAGATGGAGATCTCTGAAGGAGCCGTTGTACCTCCTGGACGAGCTGCTCCTTGCTCAAGTCTTGCTGTTCAAGTATTTGTTTGACATGTTCAGACTCTACAATGCTCAGTTGTGCCCGTCCGTCTGTTGCTGTGTCCTCGCTGCTACTCAGAGTATTTATCCCAAACACCTGAACTGTGGACCTGGTCACAGCGTGCCACCACTGGTCCAGCAGGTTCCTCCTCAGCTCCATGCCCAGAGGTCCATACCTGCAGCTGATCCCACGCCGAAACAGATCTACGTTAGTCTGACCGGGTGAAATATAGTATCTGTCCACACAAAGCTGCATCAAAGTCCTGACCAGATCCAAGTCCTCAGCTGATGATGTACTGCAGCGTCTCCTGGTGTACTGCAGAGTCGGCGTTAAGCTGCACTGTGAGGGTTTTAATATGGAGAGACGCCTTGATACGTTTCTCACACAGCAAGTCAACATGATGGGAAGCCTGAGAGAAGACAGGCTGATCCAAATGAGGGTCAATCCAAATAGTGTCTGCTACAGTGATCAGTCCTCATGAGTGCGGTTATGACTCCTCTTCACAGACCATCAGCAGTCCAAATGAACCTTGAATGCTACTGCAAAAGAAACAAGGTAAAACAAAAGTAGGGCGTAATTTGTTAAGTTACCCCTCTGTCCTCCTTCAGTGAACTGTCCTGAGCTGACTGATTTATCCTCCGTCTGTTGGCCGCTGGTTGATGCTTATACGAGCTTCCGCAAATGTTAGCGCCTCTCGGTGTATTTAAAATAAATGCACTCGCCAGTGGTTCACTATTATTGTGTTGTCCCAAAATTAAATGTTTTATGATTACCGCTGGAGTTGCATGTGAGACACGACCCGGAAATGTTATCTTTACATCCGGTTACGTAGTTATGTCACGTGGTGTTTTCAACCCATAATATGTATAATTTCGACAAAGTTTAGTTTTTAATTTTTATATATGCATTTTATTTATAGTTAATATTTACTTGTCTGTCTGTATGTTTGTTTTTATTATTTTTTTACTTAAAACTTTTAAATTAAAATGGTATTGCTTTCTTTCATGTTGGGGAGTCTCAGTGAGCTAATATAATATAATGTAATAGATATTATAAGCAATATAGTGAAACAGCTTAAAATATCTCTGTCGTCTTTCTTTTATACTATTGTTTTCACCAAGTGTCACCATGATGAAAATGCACAGTCTCATCTCTACTGACTGAAATAAAAAAAAGCTGGTGAGGATATTCTTTGCTGGCTTAGTCAATTTTTACATTTCTAAAGCCCTGAACTAATCTACCTTGTGATTACTTCAGTGTGTCCTCAGATGCATAGTGACGACTCTGCTCACCTGAAGATTAAACTACCCTAGGAACAATTTTATTTTTTCCATCTTTTGTCTATCTACTTTAGAAATTATAAATTAAAAATACATTCAGGCCCACAGCTTATGAATCATAAATCCTGAGTGTAAGGTTTACAGATGTATGGTTTGGAGGCACCAAGATGAAAACAATGATTCTAATAATTTTTCCAACCCAAACTTCCCACACAGACGACACAGGACACCAGGTCTTCATTTCTTATTTTTATTTAAAAGGGCTACACGCACCCTTTTTCTTTTTAATATGATCTCCATAACATTACTTTAAACATACCACAACTGAAAACACTGCATTACCTAGTAAAAATAAATTACTGAGGAATGTGACCAAAAAAAGAAAAAATAAACAGTCAAGGAAAAGTGCAGCAATCAAAGTTGCACTATAGGAGACAACTCTATGACTCCCACTTAATGCTCTGGGTTTACTGAATAATTCCAACCCTGCTGTAAGCAAAACAAAGTTAAACAGTACAAAGGATAATAATAATAATAACAATAATAATAATAATCATCATCATCATACTGTAAGATTTCAAGACTAAACAAAAATCATGTTGGTTCCATATATTGTGCGTATATCATATCTACTGAGGGAAGGGTGGTGGCATGGGGTAGGGCACCATTGGTGGTGGGGGTGGTGGTTGTTGGGCCTGTGGTGGTGGTGGCTGAGAGTTGAACGGGAACGGCGGGTGGTTCATGCCATTCTGAGCGGCCCTCTGCATTCCCCCAAACTGAGGCGGGCCCTGGAAGCTTTGGTTACCAAAGGCACCCACCTGGTTTGTCGGAGCACCAAAATTACCCTGTCCATTGCTGTTGCTGTAATTGTTGTTACCATAGCTACTACTAGAGTTACCACTGTTACCTCCATAGCTGCCACCATTTTGGGCCTTATTGCCACCAAAGGCACTTTTTGGCCCATTGCCAAACCCTCTATCACTGTCCCTGTCCCTATAGCTGCTACCGCCAAAATTGCTCCTCCCACCCCCGGAATACCTATCGCGACGGTCATCCTTGTAGCCACCTCTTCCCCCCCTTCCACGACCTGGATGAGATGAAGACAGGAGAGAGCGCTGACTGTTACTACACCGAACCTATAACAACGTAGTAACAATACTAAGACACACAAAGGAGGGGTACATAAAACCCTTTTTAGACATTAGATACGCAACACTATTGGCATCGTCCAGATTTATTTGTCTTTTAAACACAAGTCTGTCACATAAATGTTTATTATGTGATTTTAAAACTTTTGAGTTTTAATTCATCACCAACGTGAGCTTCTCACAATCTATCTCCTGATAAATATTGTCATCTTAATCTATTAAAGAATTCTGCTGACTTGTCTGCTCAGCATATCCTGGTTTATATATGAAAACATTAAATTACAAATAAGACAAAGTCCTTGCACACTATATGCTTCTTAATTTAAGCAGGCATCCAATTTTACCTCCTCTGTCCTCTGCCATCTGGATCAGTTTTGGGTTAATGGCCTGGTTGGCCTCGCGGAGCACAGAGATCAGGTCACTGGCTTGTTTCATGTTGTTGGGGGTGAAGAAGGTGTAGGCTGTGCCCGTTTTTTGACTTCGGGCTGTGCGTCCAATGCGGTGGATATAATCCTCGGAGGAGTTAGGGTAGTCATAATTGATGACAAATTTCACATCCTCCACATCTGTGAAAGTGTTGCAGTGTGGCAAAACAAAACATGGAGGCCACACAGGAGTTTGCACACCACAACAGCCAGATCAAAGGGAAAAGTTAGCAGCTGTGAAGGCTGGGGAAATAAATTGGTTATTAGGCTGTGGAGGGAACGTGTTAAAACATCATAAGATTGTGTACACATCTACTCCATGGGAATACTACTGTGGGAAGAGAGAAACGATGCACACTCCAATTGCTTACCATAATCAAAAAGATCCAAAAGACATTCACTCTCCCGTTTGTTAACCAAGGGAGGAAAAGAATGGATTTAAGTCTTACCATAAAGGAGTATGCATTCACTAGTCCTTTCCCAATGCAGCGAAATCCCCCACAAATTGTCAAGTGACATCCAGGAGCTTCTACGCAGTTAGGCCACGATATGCACTGGGGCCTCCTCATGAGCCAATATAGGACCATTGAGTGGTACATTTTTGCAGGTCCGTTTATCCCAGTACACTCTCAAAAAAAGCTTGATATTAAAGGCCGCACTGCACGTCTTGCCAAGACAAAATAGACCAAGTACTAATTTGAGCAGGGGCAAAAATGAAAAAGGCCCAAGCATTGAACCCTGTGGGACCCCTCACCGAGCACAGAACAATTCCTCCCACCCCCTTCATCAGTCTCATCAAGGCAAGATCTTCCAAGAAGCCAGTGTTCACTTGAGAAAATGTCTCTCGTTGGCAGGTCTCGACATGACTATAAAACGCAGGCGAGGGAGGAACTTTGGTTTGAGCTGTCTCACTCTCTTTCTCCTCTCACTAGATGTTCCCACTACCCCCTAAACACATGTGCCAGGTCTCATCAATTTTCAGAGACAAATAAAAGATTTCAAACTGCTCTCTCCATTTCAAGAAATCCAGCACTTTGACGGGAAAAGAAAACAACTGAAAGCTTAGACAGGCTCACAAGCACCCATGCTATGTGATACAAGCTCCGAAAGGTAACAATTGTTCCAAATCTCAAACAAGTGACTTGCAATAGAGCGCTCTCTAACACAACAGCATGCAAGGCAAAAGTCACAACATCAAGCATATATAAATATATAGATATATATTTTGTTTTACGTTTGAGTTGGAAACAGCTGGATGGCATTTGTCAGGTGAAATCCATGGACAGAGAACAGATGTGTGTGTATTTCAACAACATATCAGAGACAAAGGCTTAGCCACACAGCCTTTTGAAGATCACTGGCACACAAGAGCTTTCACCTCTCTAGGCCCACTGGGTGGCAAGCCAGTTGAGCACTTCCAATATGTCATCCTTCTCCCTCTCGAGGCCTGGGACTGTCATGCCTAGCGCCTGCCACAAAGACTCCACCTTAAGGTGAGAAAAACTCAGAAAATGCATAGAAAAGTTAAAGAAAGCAAAACCACTTTCTTTAAAATAAGTGTAACACTGATAAGAAAGTGGTGATACTCAATGGCATACTGACCTAAGCCACGGGAGGCCACATCTGTTGCGATGAGGATTGGAGCTTTACCATATCTGAACTCTAAAAGGGAGAGGGGACAATATTTATGTCAAATACAGCACGGCCTGACACTGATTCAAGTTATTATTTTGTTTTTTAATTAAATCTCACCATTAAGGACCCAGTCCCTCTCCTGCTGACTTTTATCTCCATGAATTCCCATTGCTGGCCACCTGTGACAGACAAATTGAGCGTATAACTACACGGCAATAACAAGAAGAAACCGTGATGAAGAACTGTCATCATGCAGCCCTCCTTTGAGGGGACTGAAGAAGAGATCCATACCCATCTCTTCTCATCCTCCTGGTGAGCTCATCACAACGTCTTTTGGTCTCCACAAAAATAATGGTCTTGTTCTCCTTTTCACTCATGATCTCCTCCAGCAGACGGATCAGTCTGACAAAGTAGAGACAAAACTCAGTTTAAAAGCATTTTGTTACAACAACATGTATTGTGTTTCTGCTGGCTGATTAAAGTACTGTTACATGCTGAAGTAGTTCTTTATTTCCTTCTTCTCTTTACTTGCTTATTTATATAATGTGTTGAGAAGTGAAGATACCTGAAACCTGTATGGCCTAGGACTAACTCAAAGCTTCCCCTCCCCCATCACGTCAATTGACTGACTGCTGCTAATAAAGTGGTAGGAGTCTACTCACTTGTCCTCCTTCTCCATGTCACTGCAAACATCTACTATCTGCAGGATGTTGTGATTGGCGCTGAGCTGCAGTGCACCAATATTGATCTGGACGTAGTCTTTCAGGAAGTCCTCAGCCAGCTGGCGAACTTCCTTAGGCCAGGTGGCACTCCACATCAGGGTCTGACGGTCTGGCTGGTAAAGACAAAAAAAAAAAGAGGACTTCCAAATTTCAGTTACAGCTCAACTCAGTAAGTTCAAGTATTGTTTGCAGGTTGGTTAACTTGTGTGGAGAAGTTGGGTGCTAGGCATTTTACTTGACTCAGATTGTCTCAATAATGACGTCAATTATCTGCCAAGAGAAACAATATAAAATATCTCACCCGAATTTGTTCCACTATCTTGCGGATCTGAGGTTCAAATCCCATGTCAAGCATGCGGTCAGCTTCATCCAGCACCAGATAAGTGCAACGACGCAAATTAGTCTTACCACACTCCAGGAAGTCAATGAGACGACCTGGGGTAGCAATGCAGATCTCCACACCTTGGGTGAGGAAAACAGAACAGGAAGAAGACTCAATTATATTTTTGAACTTAAAAAACAATCAATCCTTAAATCATAAAAAATGCCTATTAGCAATACAGAGTTTTTAGAAGTATTTACATGGTTAGAGTAATAAAGTAAGCATACCCCTCTCAAGGTCCCTGATTTGAGGTCCTTTGGGTGCACCGCCATAGATGCAGGTACTCTTGAGACGGGAGGCCCTGCCGTATTCAGCAGCCACTTGTTGCACCTGCTGAGCCAACTCACGGGTTGGCGCCAGCACCAAGCACTGAAGAAAGACAGATGCAGTTTTTAAGAACATTTGTTTACACACTACATCCTTCAGATTACTGCAATTGACCAAATCTGTCCAACACATACATATTAGGTAGGGATGCATGAGATATCTGCATTAATATCGCTATCAGTTATCATTTTTTCCACATATTGGCATTGGTCTGATGAGCAAAACTGGGCTGATATTAACAACCAATGTTATTTTAAAAATGAAGGAAATATTCAACAATTCAGTTTACATGATTTTCAGTCTGTACAAATATAATGTAGATATATGTTAAAATATTTTTTTTAACATATATCTACATCAGTACATATCGGTTATCGTCCATAACAGCAATATTAATATTGGATATCGGTATCGGAACCAATTTTCATATCTGAGCATCTCTAATATTGAGCAACGTTTGTGTATATCCATTCATGTAAAACAATTTTTAGACAGGGCCAAATGAGTTCACCACAGATCCCTGCAGACCAGAGGCAAAACTGCCCCTTTGACAAAAAGGCAGCCAGTTTAGCAGGATGCCAGCAGTGAAAGCTCGCAAGAAAATGAAACAATTTATCTGTCCTCCAAAAAGGCTGGTAATCCTGCTATACCACAGTGTTATGGTACTGGTTGTATAACGTCACCAAGGAGATAATTCTTCTTGCAGCTAGGTGAAACACACAAACGACAGCAGGTTTCCTTTTTTCTTATTTGTTTGTCACACCATATTGAAGTTCAGCAACAAGCGGATATTCAGTCATATACAGAGCGACACATTAATCAATAAAACGTGCTAATAGAGACAAACAAAATCACACACAAAAACAATATTATTTTCAAGTGTACTTACAATAGGTCCATCTCCATGCTCCAAGAATGGCTGATGTTGAATGTGCACAATTGCAGGCAGAAGGTACTAAAAAAAAAAAAAAAAGCATTATATTTTAACTTGTTTCATTACATACCAACTGTCTAGCATTTCTTAAGTCAATAAAGTAACATCATATTATTGTTAATATTTTATCTTTAAGAGATAGTTTTACATTCACAGCATTCTGTCCAATCTTGAGCCAATCATGAACCTGCTCCAACTGAGATGTTCAGAAGATTACTTCTGGCAGAAACATGTAACTAAATCGACAATATTGGCACGCTCCCAGATCCTCAGTATTTTGCTGGTTCATCTTATTTAGAGAGCTGTAAAACTTTATGAAAACTTTGGCAGAGCGAGGTCTGAAACTTAATTTTTGGTTTGGAAAAAATGTTATGTCTTAACAGTCTTGGGAAGTGACGGTGACAACATATTTATCACATATGTTCTGGACAGAAAAAAAAAAAATCATAATTGTGCAACATTTAACTTACTGCAAGGGTTTTCCCAGATCCAGTCTGAGCGATGCCAACCATGTCTTTGCCACTCAGGGCAACTGGCCACCCCTGAGACTGAATGGGAGTTGGTTCAGTCCAATTCTGTTTGCCAATGACATCCATGACATAGCCTGAAAAGGTAAGATATTACAGTTTGAATGTCAAAGCTTTGGACAATTACAAAGCATGCTGAAATATTAAACACATTTCAGCAAATAGGCAAAGGACTGTTTAATATTGTTTGTGTGACAGACGGTGAATTTCTACTCACTTGGAAAAGCAGCTTCATGGAATTTTACAATTGGTTTGGGGCAGTCTCTGCCTTTGACTGTGACTTCTTTGCTTCTTCGGTACTGTTCAACTTCTTGCTAGAATTGGAAAAGGAAAATGTTTTAAGTTACTACTGTCAATGCGCAAACATAAAAGCCTGCATGAAACAGCAGGAGAAGCCACTGACTGTTTTGGGAGTTATTTTTCTGGCTCAATTAACTGTACTTCAGTCTTAATGCGAGGATTACAGAAAGACAGCCTTACAAGTGGTCTGCGAGTAGCGTCAGGATGTTCCTGGTAGAAGTTCTTCTGAAACTTTGGAAGCTCATCCAGGTTCCAGTGCTTCTTTCGCAGCCTCTCACCGGGGTTGCCAAACTTTCCCGGAGGAGGTCCGCCCCTATTACCTCCTCCTCCACCACCAAATCGAGGGGGTCCTCCACCATACCTTATGTGAAAGAGAGAGACACACGGTAACATAAAGACGACAGATATGAACCTACTTCCTTTGTTCCATAAGCACGACAAAAATAAATTACACGAATGAATGAGAGCGCACTGGTACTGAATTGACATTTGTGGGATTTAACCTACAAACACGGAGCCAGTAGTTTCCTACAACGTGTTAGTTAATGTAGCCAAACAAATGCTGAATCAGTGTCAAATTTAGGTTTCTATTGCTTATATTATCAAAGCTGTCGTACTCAGACAGGTCCAAACCTTCGTGTTGAGCAACATTAAGCTGTCAGATTACTGGACTGAGGATGACGTCTGCTCAAACAACACAGGAAAACCGGGACATTATGGGTCTCCAGGTGAGAGACACTAAACTGTAGGGGACAGTATTAACAGAAAAGGGGTCGTTACAAATAAACTGGGGGGGTCTGCGGCACAAATCTTCGTCTCAGAAGTGCATCCGCAAGTAGAGACAGCACACTGCGTCACATGTCCACATAACAAGCGAGCTGCCACCGACACAGAGCAGCCGTTAGCTGCCATTTTAACTCTAACCGGCAGCAAAGCGGACAACATTAAAGACACGTCAAAGCAGGGGCGCCAGACTGCTCACTGTTGACTTTTAACATTTTTAATACAGTCGTGTAATCAAATGTCAAACAGCGGCGACGTAAACCTCAAGACAGCGGTCTTGTTTTGAGAATACAGCCGTGACAGCTCAGCCGCTAGCATCCGTATGCTAAGCGGTTCATCTTGGAAAGAAACCGGGAGCTGGCCGTGCTCTTACCCTCTATCTCTGCCACGATCCCTGTCTGAAAATCCAGGCATTGTGTAGCAAAAAAAAACCTGACTTCGCCTAAATCCCTTTAGCCGGTCCACAAAAACAGAAGATTAACCCTAAGAGGTAAAGTCGGCACAGGGAAAACAAAAAGAAAATGCCGGCAGACAAAAGTCTGTCTGGAGGGACGGATGTGAGGTCAGACCGGGCGCATTACATCGTATCAATGCGCGTCGTACGGCGGCACCGCCGGGGTACTATTTCATCTCCGCGAAGCGATTTTCAGTAGCGGAAGAAGGTGTAGTGGCATGAGAAAACTGACACTGACAACGTATCTATTATCAAGTTTTCAGGTTTCAGCTTTATTTGTCATATGCAGGATAACACAGGGCCAGAAATGAATATTATAAAATACAAAACAAAGCATATACTAAAATGGAATATGAACAATAATGTATGAATGTTCTCAAATACTCAAATATTGACATGTATGGATATGAACATACTATATAAATAGGATATATAAATATTACATTATTTGAAAGTGAGTGTGTATAGAGGGATATTGCATATAGTGGGTGATAGTGTGTATTCTGCAGACAGATAAAAGTGACTTTTAGTGATTTTTCAGTCTTCCTGAACACACTTACTGTTGTTGTATTGACACTGCTTTGAGTTGTTGAATGGGATTATTTTAACTTTGTGACTTTGGATAATGGTTGGATAATTGACCCAGTGGAGAAGATTGAGCATACACATGCAGAAATATATAGGATAATCTGTAATTTACAAAAAAAAAGGTGTTTTTTTCTTCATTAAGTGATATCATTTAAATATTATAATCCAGGGCACCCGTTTAATTATATTAAAGCATACTATTCACACTGAACATACAGTATCTGTATACAGTAACTTAGGCCTATCTGTCTTGAATGGTCTCGTCTTGGATTGGAAAGAAATCAAACATTGTTATTATTATTATTTTAAAGAGAAATGTGCTCATGTAAAACGACTTGTTTGAGCCGTAACAGAATATGAAATATTATTCACTGTCTTCTGGCAAATAATGTTTCATATCCCACAATGTCATCTTGAGGTTTTTCTATCATAAAGAGTCTTCATAAGATGTGTGACATGCATGGTATACCTGCAAAGACAGAAAAAACTTTTATTTCACACTATATATATATATATATATATATATATATATATATATATATATATATATATATATATATATATATATATATATAAAATGTGCCAAAATAACATTTAAGGCACATACTGCTCAACGGTGTCACATCCAACCATTCCCAGCTCCACTGTTTATCAGGAATACTGAGACCAGTCCAGGTTCTTACATTTCTTAGGCTTCTCTTCTGTTTCAGAGGGAGACATATTTGAATACAAAGCAGAGTTTTAATGTCCCACACTCTTAATGTTGTGGAGATATTGCTTAAGTCAATGGTCAATGGTGAGGTCAGGAGGGAAGAAAATGTTCTCTGATGTCTTATGCTGTATTATTTATTGACACTTAGGCCAAGGAGAATTAGAGACTCTCTCAAAGTTAATCAGAAGGGCCTGAGTCGCTCTCACATTCTGAATCGACTAAATGTTGACCTTGAAACACAAAAGGCTGTCCTTAAATGCTAAAGCAAAACAGCATAATAACTAATAACACAATGATCAGATCAATGCAACGTTGTGTTTGCAAACATTTCTTCTTATTACAACAGCTTTACCTTAATGAAGAACATTGCAACAAAGCTGCTATTTACTTCACCACATATAACATAACATAAACCTATAGCAGTGCACATGTTTTGTTTCTGCTTGGAGATACTTCACTTCACTTGAAAAACCACAGAAAGAGTAGTGCAGTCTATTGTAGTCATGATGCAAAAGTGGAATTACACATTAGCCGTGCGGTCACCTATCATGGGTGCTCACAGAGAAATAATGAACACAGCGCTGCATACTTCCTACTTTTTACTTCAACTATGGCATCTCAGATATACATGTTGTATTAAGAATCATATTTGATAGCTGTATTAGTAGGGGATAGTTTCACTTACCACAAAGCTTCCCCAAGTGATCAGTTTCTTTGCTCACTTCAGTGTTATTGGTTGTCAGAGTCATATTATATGCCAGTGACTGGTTTCCCTCGCTTCTCCAGTCGGTTTTGTCTTTTTTCACTACTGTAAAAAAACAAAACAAAACAAATGAATATTCCCATATTTTATGATATTATAACATCATTATTTAATGTGTTAATTTATTTTCTGTTCCTCTTACTAACATCAAACACAATTTGGAAAAACTTACGTTGGTCTCTGAGGCAAATGAGGACTACGATCAGGACCAGTAGAAGTAGACACACAACACACTGAAACAATGAGTTTGTTCTGGAACGACTCCTCCTCCATGAGCTTGTACTAACCACAGACACTTGAAAATATAAATATTCAATATCAGCTTCAAAATGTTTAGGACACTGCCAAGAAATATTACATTTACCTCAATGTTACCTCAAACTGCCATTCATAATGTAACATAAATTGAAATTGAATTAAAAACAAAAAAACCTGTCCATACCTGGGTGCTGAGCCACTGCAGGTCTCGTTACATTTTGTAGCGTGCCTTCCTCCAACCACGGGCTGTCATGCACTCTCAGGCTTTCTGCACTGACATAGATATCCACTATACTCTCCTTGTCCTGATCAGGGTGAACGGTCTTGGCGATACCAGGCTCAGTGTACGTGTCCGTCTCCGACATTATTTCTCAAATAGCTATCGTACATTAATAATCCACATAAATAAATTGCTTTTACTACTGTACTCAGGAATACAAAGTTTGTTTTTAATCTCATATAACTGTTGTGTTCTTTTTTCTGAAAGAGGTTGGACTTCCACACTGACTACAGAATAAAAAAAAAAAGGGGAATAGCAGAATGGGAACTCAATTTGCATTTGTGTTTCTGCTTGTTCCTTCTAAATTTACCTAACCATCAGTAACCTTTGATATTGTGGATATGTGTGTGTGATGCCGTGGACAAAGTCAGCAGAAAAATGCATAGCTTGGCCACAGAAAGCCCTTTCTCTTGGCACTAGGTCACAAATGTACAATTTACATATTCCTGAGCGGATGGCAAGGTAAAGCAGTAAGAATATGAATATGAAGAATATGCTCACTCCCTCAGCAGTCTTAAATGGATATTGATTTCTTTAGGTGGACCTTTTTTATGTTGCTAAAACACATTTTTCTGCTGCTTCTCCATACTGGGAGCACACTGACCACTGCATACTGTAGGTATAACACTGACTATCATAAGTGTCTCATACAACCCCACTTCAGTCTGAAAACTGAATTATACCTTTGAGTGACCATGTTGCTTTGACCGACACAACACAGATTTAATGCTTATTATGCTAAGCTATAGTTATGGTTGGTATGGTATGGTGAAATAGTAGAAGTATAATACTAAGCTAGAATTTCATTATTATGAAATATTTACACTGCAGTTTACATGCTGTAATTTAATTGTAGCAGAAAGGTCTATACATATCCTGTTTCTTTGCCAGGTGAAAGGAAAATATTATATTCCTTGTTTTACTGTGGTATTTCGACTTTAACGCCCTGAGATTTAGCTTGTATTATCTGAATTATAACAAATTATTTTCAATGAATTTACAGGCTGGTACTTCCCAATGACTTCCTCTATTTTCTTCCTTTTACTGCCGAAGAGACCTTTGATTACTTCCTCTTACCCTGGGTTATAGTATGGTGACATAAATCCTAAAATACAGTTGGACTGGTCCAATGTGAATAGAGTACGTCTGAGTTGAATTAGGTGAGAGAACAATATGTCTGAGGATCTCTATGCCAAGGTAGATATCACCAAAAAAGTTAGATTTCAGACGGCTGAGAAGGAGGACACAGACGCAGACGACAATGGTAACATCGATGATGTGACGATTTACGACAACTACTGGGCAGAAGGGAGCACTCCACCGAAATCACAGGACAACACCGCTGAGGACCAACAACAAGAAAGTATCTATCTGTCTGTCTGTCTGTCTGTCTGTCTGTCTGTCTGTCTATCTATCTATCTATCTATCTATCTATCTATCTATCTATCTATCTATACATATGATTCTTCTTAATATTTAATATAGCAGAACATCGCTAACACTATTAAGCATGAGGTAATTAATTTTTATTGAATGAACTCAGCAGCACTGTTTATTTGTGTCCACAGCCACTTCAGTCAATGTAAGTTCAGGACAGAGGAATCTTTTCAAAGATGCTGCAGTGTTTCTGGGGCTGCTGTGTCTTGTCCTCCTGGCTGCAGTCATTGTCTTGGTAGTTCTATGTAAGTATGTAAATCCATCAAGCCAATACTCATCGTACATTACTCGTATGATATTACAGTTTGAGCCTTCCATGTGTTGCAGGGATTCAAGACAAGACAAAAAATGAGAAACTGACCAGTGAGAAAGACAAACTACTGATAAGTTACAGTGAAAAGAATCACAACCTGACCCTGAAGACAAGCGAGTTACGGGCCAAGATCAGCAACCTCACCAATGAGACAGACAGACTACAGACAAGTTACCGTGAATCAAAAAACCTCAGTCACAACATGAACCTGACGATAAGCGAGTTACAGGCCACGATCAGCAACCTCGCCAATGAGACAGACAGACTACAGACAAGTTACCGTGAATCAAAAAACCTCAGTCACAACATGAACCTGGCGATAAGCGAGTTACAGGCCACGATCAGCAACCTCGCCAATGAGACAGACAGACTACAGACAAGTTACCGTGAATCAAAAAACCTCAGTCACAACATGAACCTGACGATAAGCAAGTTAAAGGCCACGATCAGCAACACCAACAAACTGAACAGTGAGTGAAAGTATAAATGATGATTTTAACAGAAGGTTAACATTTTGACATTTTGGAAATTACACTTGTTCACTGTTGTACACTGTTCCCCAGAAAATTAGTCGCAGGAGTGATACCACTCTCAAGTATTTACAGCAAATATATAGTTGTTAGAGTTAGCCACCAGTTAGTTTAGCATGGCGACAAAAAAAAAAAAATCAGTGTTTTGAGTTTGAGCATGAGTTTTGATTGTATTTGAACACCTGACTGAGTGGGCTGTTAAGAGATTAAAGGGGCAATTTTTCATTACATAAAATATAAAATATGCATAAATACAATTCTTAATCTTAGATTAATTAGAGCACGCACAGAGCACATTTTATTTTTAAAATTCATGATATTATATGTCAAACAGCTGTTTGTGGTTTCCAGCTGTCTTCTCTATCTCGACTATCGACTGCCCCTTTACTCCACTGTTGTTTCTTTTCTTGTCTGTGGAGTCTGCTAAAACCACAAAAATGAAGACACCAATGTGTTCTGTCTCAAAAAGAAGGAACTTGACCTTGATAAACTCAGACTAAAGTGTTCTGTGCATGCTTCTTCCATCAATGTCCCCTTTCAGTCTTTTCACCTCTGTGGGCTCCTAAGTCTGGTTACATTGTTCGCTTGCCCAGCTCTGGTTCTGACCAGCTTCACTCTGACTCACACCTCTGACTGGCTTCTCCTCCATGGCAGCATTGGCTGTGGCTCATTGGTACTGTAGCATTAGGGGCCATGCCAAAATCGCAATGTACATTATTTTTCAGAAAGACATTTAAAATTATTAAAACTGGTGGTCAAAACATTCACCAACATGGTTACTGTGCCATACGTAAGAAATCCATATTTCTATATTTAGGAACTTTGAGTCATTAAAACATAAAACACCATTTTCTGAAAAGGCTTACACAACTCAAAAAACTCACTCACAAACTATTGTAGATTCTACATAAACACATTTTACACACACTGTCTCATGGATCATGTTTGAGATTGTTTTTTGTTTTTGTTTTTTTAATTGAAACAGAAGGATGGGTGTATTTCAGTGGTAGCCTTTATTACATTTCTTCTGTGAAAAAGTCCTGGCAACAAAGTAGAGATGACTGTCAGCAGAGAGGTGCAGACCTGGTGATTATCAAGAGCAAAGAAGAACAGGTAAGTGTCTGTTTGTGTATACATGCATGTGTGAATCTGTGTGTGAGTGAATACCGTGTCATATAAGTGGAGGACAGCATGTAACTGTTTGTATTGTACTTATGGTGATGACTGTTTCTCTGTCAACAAGGACTTCATAAGAATTTTCCAGAAACGCATGTGGATTGGACTGACTGACAGAGAGACAGAGGGCACATGGAAATGGGTGGATGAGACTGAGCCGACCATAAGGTCTGAATGTGACTTAACTTTTTCTATTGTCATTGTGCAATTAAGCTGGGAAAAATAAATATATCATTGTCTTTAGTTGTGACTCTTAAAGGTCCAGTGTGTAAGATTTAAGGGGATCTATCGGCAGAAATGGAATATAATGTCCATGTCAGGGAGCAGAGCCTCTTTTCTTTGTTCTTATAGTAGCTCTGAACACACAAACAAAACACTGGCTCTAGGCAGAGCATTTCAAGAGTTTTGCAGCCAAAACATTGTTCATTGTTCCTTCCATAATTATAACAGTTTCATAAAATAGCTCAATTAATTTCAATGACTTCCTGATCATTATAAAGATGACTCATCTGCAGGCGTTAGTTACAACACTATATATGTATGTATGTATGTATGTATGTATGTATACATACATACATACATGCATTTTTCATCATGATGTAAAGTAAAAAGATGTTATGTTTTAGCCAGATTCCTCAGCTGAACCACTGTGTTGTGTTGAACAAGGATATATATGTATCATTTATTTTGTTTTGGGGTTTCAGTTTCTGGAATGCTGATGAACCAAATGGTGCTGCACCCTCAGAAGACTGTGTAGAAATCTCGGGATCTGGTTCAGCAAATGGCTGGAATGATGAACGATGTGACCGAAACAAATACTGGATCTGTGAAAAAAGATCACCTTGATAACTCTGCATTTAAACCAACAGGACAGTGATACTCTATGTCTCATTTTTCAGCTTCTGCCTTGATTACCAAGACAGAACTAACATGATGCTAAGCAAGCTAGCGTATCTGCAAAGTGTTTCATTAACACACATAGACATCAAATCAAACATGAAATGTGAGGGAATTTCTAAATTAGCATGCCACATATGGTTACACAGGGTCAGGTATGTCCCGACATCACTGTAGGGACAGTGTTAAATCTTAGATTGTTATGGGGACACTGACTTTTTCTCCTTGAGATACAGATGAGCTGTATGTTTGTGTTTAAGAAAGCAGGCGGCATGCTGATCTGGATATTGATTTCTTTGAGTGGATTTCTGTTTTATGTTGCTAAAACTTGTTTTTCTGTTGCTTCTCCAAACTGGGAGCATGCTCACCGCTGCACACTGTAGGTCACACACTGACCTTGATGGATAAAGTACCTTATACAACCTGACTTAAAAAGAAAAACAGAGCTATCCATTTGAGTGATAAGGTGACTATGATCCACACAAAGCCCACAAGACTTTGGTATTGACGGAACTATCAAAAAGATGAAAAACAAATAAAGTTTACCTTTGGAAATAACATTGTAGAATGTTTGGAGTATTATTTGTTATCATTGATAAATGTAAATATTATGCTAAGTTATAGTTCTGGGCACTCATTATTAGTTTGAAATATTTACACTGGGATTTGTGTTTTGTAAATTAAATGTAGGAGAAAGGTTTAGACAAATCCAGTTACTTTGCCAGGTGAAAGGAAAATATTTATTCTATGTTATGTTATATTCTATTTATTTTTTCTAGTTTATTGTTGTATTTTTCTTATATCATCTGAATTATGACAAATTATTTTCAATGAATCTACAGGCTGTTACTTCCCAGTGACTTCCTCTATTTTCTTCCTTTTTCTGCCGACAAGACATTTGATTCCTTCCTCTTACCCTGGGCTATTGTATGGTGAAATGCATGCCAACCTAAACAAAATGCATGTACCCATGAGTCTGATTTGTTAACTGCAACTTTTTCTAATTCCCTGTGTTGTAAAAAATATAAGTTATGATATACAATATATATATTAAAACTATTGTGGTATTAAAAACACATTGTGTATATATTTGTCTTCTTCATATAATTTCAATCCTGTTGCTCCATTAAAGTACAATTTGGTCAATGTTGATAGTGATAATGTTGTGATTTCTATTAATCAGCCAATCAGTTAATTAATCAGGTGATTTACGTAGTGTTTTTTTAAAATATATATTGTTATAACATCACAAACACGACAAACAATTGATGAATATAATATTGTGGTATTTAAGCCCAGCAGTTGAATCTGCGGTTAAGATTGAATTAGCTACACAGCTCTCTACGAGATGAGAAGATTGATACCAATGTACGTTCTGCCTTGTAAATATGAAGCCTTCACCAGCAGCAGCCACTTAGTTTATGTTAACATAAAGACTGCAAAGGTCTGGCAACTGCTCCCCTTAATGGCCACTTAGATGCATCGCTGCAGGCGTGTCCCACATTAAACAGATGCTATATAATTCATTGATGATTTGTGAGCTCATTGGTGGCTACAGCTATATATTTGTCATCAATGCCTGAGAGTGGTCTCGCTCCTGTGACAGATTGTGTGTGTAATTTCCAAAATGTTTCAAAACTATTATACTTCAATCATAATAATTCAATATTCATATCTTCACTCACCAATCACACTTTTGAGTTTTTCTCTCTCATTGGTGAGATTGTTGTTCATGGCCTCTAACTCGCTTGTCTTCAGGGTCAGGTTGTGATTGAGGCTTTCCTTTTCACTGTAACTTATCAGTAGTTGGTCGTTCTCGCTGGTCAGTTTCTCATTTTTCAACCCCCAGTTGTTTTTGTCTTGAATCCCTGCAACACGCGGAAGGCTCAAAGATCACTAATATCATACAAGTAAAGTACGATGAGTATTGGCTTGATGATTTTACATACTTAGATAAAACTACCAAGACAATGACTGCAGCCAGGAGGACAAGACACAGCAGCCCCAGTACTATCAATATCTGCAAACAGAAAACTAGCTTGGTAGGAATTAAGAGGATCTGTGCTGGCTTTTCTCTCAACCTTGTAACCATGGGCATACCGTTGTAAGTTCTATTTTGTGACATGCTGGTTTTGTAGTTTCCAGAGCTTGTAACTATTCCACCTCAGTGTTTTATTTACACAGGTATATACTTCCTTTGTTCCAGATCATGTCTGCTGCTGCTATTTCTTGTTGTTAATGCCTGACCCCTTTTGCTATATTTGTGGTAGTTTCAATTATTAAAATTATTCCTCCGTATTTAACCCATCCAGTTGGTGCCTGTCAGAGCACACATGCACATGCGCAGGATCACACACATAGTGGCAGATGCCCAATACATACAGACTGGCACGGTGGGTAGCGATTTGAGGCGCCTGGGGGGGGCAGATGTTGGGAGGGTACAGTGTTCAAGGGCACCTCAGCTATGGCAAGGCAAGGAGGTAAACTGACACTCCAGTTCACTACCAGTTCACCTTTCCAATCTTCAAGCAGTGATAGTGCGAGAAACCTTCGGGTTAGTGGACGACCCACTCTGCCACTGTGCCATTGCCGCCCCCTACCCACAACCCTGAGATTAAGAGTCCCATGCTCAGCCGACTGAGCGTTGCATATTTTAAAGTAAAACTCAGTGATCAAGGCAAGCCATGGGCCCCTCACAAAGTGTTGCAAGCAGTGTGTCAAGAGTTTACGGATGTGACCAAAGGAACATGTAAAAATGATAATTGCAGTAAACCTGGAAGAAGTGACAGTTCAAAACATAGACTTACCATAACAATGTGAAGGAATATGATTTGTGCATTGACATGGTTAGGTGAGGTAAGTTCAGAACAACATGGACTGAACATGTTTTATTCTTTTATTCATCAGAGTGAAAGTTGGCTAGAAAGTTGTAGTAGAAAGCCTGTAGATTCAAGATTTTTTTTACCATCCATCAATTTAATGAACTATTTCAAATTGTGGTATTGAAGATTTTAAGTCGGCGTTTATCTGTGAGTTTACAGTCAATCTTTCTGTGTCTCTCAGTAAAGCAGAAATACATCTAAAAAATGACTTATACAATAGTGGTTCATCAGAAACTACATGTGGTTATTCTTTTTAGAAGACATAAGCCACTTCCTTTAATTATGCCCTTCCTCAGAGTCACACATCTGAATATTCTGCTGTCGTCTTTGTTTCTTGCTTGAGCTCAGTCCAGCACACTCTCACGTTAAGCAAACTGTAACGGGACACGTTAACATCATGGATCAATGTTTGGAAATCTATGAAAATGTAGAGGAAGCATCATGTGATCACAACAGCCGTACAAGGGAGATAAAAGATTCTGAAAATATTTACGGAAATTTGGACGAGATCCAGACTGTGGAGCCAAAAAGAACTGGACCTGCACGCTCAGGTACTGAACTCATGCAAACAGGTATTCATGTACACATACTGTAATATGATCTTGACTGCAAGTTCATACAAATATTTAACATTGTTCACACACAAACACAGGAAAGACGATATTTTCTGAAACAAAGACTAACATCAGGATGTATGACAGTAATGTGGAGGGTCAAACAGGAAGTAAGTGAAGAAATCCTTGAAGTTTGCTTATTACTGTTTTTAGTCACCTGAGAATTGTTAATTAGCAATAAAACACAAAGGATAGCTAAGGCTGATGGGAATGTCATTTTTTGTGGATTTATTCAGAAACCAGCTGAAACTGAACTTTTGACTGATAGAGACAGAGGAAGTGTCATTAAGATTGACTGTCTGGGGAGTATAAATGTCAAAATGTATTTCACTGCAATTCATCAAATAGTGATTAAGTTTTGGGACAAACTGAACAACTGACTGACCAAGACAGCCATCCCCAAAGCCATGCCAACAAACTCTGACCTCTACCTTCAGGTGCTGGAGATGTGAAGAAGAGTTCCTGCAGAGCTGCTGCAGTGTGTCTGGGTCTGCTGTGTCTTCTCCTTCTGATTGGACTCATCACTCTGGTTTTCCGATGTGAGTACTTTGTTAGCATGCTAATGAAGCCTGAAAGGATGCTGGTTACATGTGTGTGTGTAATTTGTTGTTACTGTGCCAAACAGACACCAAAGGCAACTCTGAACGAGACCAGTTACAGACCAGCTACAACGACCTGACTGAAGAACGAGACCAGCTCCAAAAGAGATTTGACGACATGGCCAAAGAGAGAAATGATCTTCAGAGAGAACTTCAAGGTAATTTTGAAAAGTTAAATAAAGTTACAATATTTAAATGTTATACCATAAAATGAGAGATTTAAAATAATTTTGATGCCACACTGACTTGTAATCAATGAATGGTGCCTCTGTCATTTCCAAAATGTTGCAATGCCCCAAGACGTGTGGCTTTGAAGCCAGTTTGACATTGAATTGTAGTCAAACAGTGTAATGACAGCAATGTCACATGACGCACACTGGCCATAAATACTCTTTCTCATAAGTTTACATTGAAAAAGAAGTGGTTGTAAAACAGTCGATACATTTTTTTGAAACATCACAATTCCTGCCAAATGGCTGGATTTACTATCAGAATTTGATCCACTTGTTCTAATAACATTTGGAAAGTCTCAGAGAGATATACAGTAAAATCACTTTGTCTCAAGTCAAGTGAGCAGAGGGCGTAACTGGAAGTCAGCAACCAGCGGAAGTCTCTAGTGCACTCGCTCTGTGACCACACATGTAGAATCAGATAATCTGTGTAAATTCAGGAAATGAAACCTTTTTGGCTTCATCTGCCACTGAGCACTTATGATGACTAATAATTTATATAAACTGACTGCTATGCGTTGTATTGTTGCACTTTCTTGATGTTTAGCAGAGTTGTTGACCTGGTAGGTTTTGATTAGTAAGTAATGTAATCAACAAACTGAATAGCCCTCGCCTTACCCCCACGTATGCAGGATAAATTCTGATGCCTCATTCCAAAGTAAAGAACACTTTTCTTGATTTCAGGTGATAATACACAAATGAATACATAATTATGAATGTTTGACATGTTCTGCCAATAGATCCCCTAAATACATCACACTGCACTAGTGTTGTAGTCAGACGAAAATAAATGTTTGTTTCAAATTCAGAAGGTGATAGAAACAGCTGTTTGTAGCTTACAGCTCTCTCTCTCTCTGTCTTTGTCATCGACTGTCCTTCCCTGTTTCTTCTCTGTCACACTGCAACCACAAAAATGAAGAAGTTGAAGAGACCGAAGTGACGTGTCCTGCTTGTCTATCGATCGATGTATTAGTATGTTTTCATATTATTATATTTGACTACAGAGAGATCCTATAGTCACAGGTATCCTGTTCACTAATGAATGTATTAGGAAGACAGTCAAAAGCAAAGTAAGATAATGCATATGTACATTTTGTTGAGACAAAAACAAATGAGGAACTTGACCTTGATAACCTCAGACTCAAGTGTTTCTGTGTAATGCTTCTTCCATCAATGTCCCCTTTCAGTCTTTTCACCTCTGTGGGCTCCTAAGTCTGGTTACATTGCTCGCTTGCCCAGCTCTGGTTCTGACCAGCTTCACTCTGGCTCACACCTCTGACTGGCTTCTCCTCCATGGCAGCATTGGCTGTGGCTCATTGGTACTGTAGCATTAGGGGCCATGCCAAAATCACAATGCACATTATTTTTCAGAAAGACATTTAAAATTATTGAAACTGGTGATCAAAACATGAACCAACATGGTTACTGTGCCACACGTAAGACATCCATGTTTCTATATTTAGTAACTTTGAGTCATTAAAACATAAAACACCAAATTCTGAAAAGGCTTACACAATTCTAGATTCTGCATTAACACATTTCATACACACTGTCTCATGGATCATGTTTTATCTTTGCCCTTTGTTGTTTGAATGAAAATGAATTTAGTAATTCATTAGTTCATATTCACTAATGTTTATAAATAACGTTTCAACACAAACCAACCAAACACAAGACTGTCAAGATTTTTGTCCAAGCTTCAGTTTTTAACTTCATTTGAGATATTGAGATAGTTTTTTTGTTTTTGTTTTTTTAATTGAAACAGAAGGATGGGTGAATTTCAGCGGCAGCCTTTATTTCATTTCTTCTGTGAAGAAGTCCTGGCAACAAAGTCGAGATGACTGTCAGCAGAGAGGTGCAGACCTGGTGATTATCAACAGCAAAGAAGAACAGGTAAGTGTCTGTTTGTGTATACATGCATGTGTGAATCTGTGTGAGTGAATACCGTGTCACAGAAGTGGAGGACAGCATGTAACTGTTTGTATTGTACTTACGGTGATGACTGTTTCTCTGTCAACAAGGAATTCATAAAAAGTTTCCAGAAACAGATGTGGATTGGACTGACTGACAGTGAGACAGAGGGCACATGGAAATGGGTGGATGGGACTCGGCTGACAACAAGGTTTGAATGTGACTTAACTTTTTCTATTGTCATTGTGCAATTAAGCTGGGAAAAATAAATAAATCATTGTCTTTTAGTTGTGACCCTTAAAGGTTCAGTGTGTAAGATTTAATGGGATCTATTGACAGAAATAGAATATAGCAGAGCAGAGCCTCTTTTCTTTGTTCTTACAGTAGCTCTGAACACACAAACAAAACACTGGCTCTAGGCAGAGCATTTAAGAGTTTTGCAGCCAAAACATTGTTCATTGTTCTTTACATAATTATAACAGTTTCATAAAATAGCTCAATTAATTTCAATGACTTCCTTATCATTATAAAGATGACTCATCTGCAGGCGTTAGTTACAACACTATATATGTATGTATGTATGTATGTATGTATGTATGTATGTATGTATGCATACATACATACATACATGCATTTTTCATCATGATGTAAAGTAAAAAGATGTTATGTTTTAGCCAGATTCCTCAGCTGAACCACTGTGTTGTGTTGAACAAGGATATATATGTATCATTTAAGTCTTATATTTTGTTTTGGGGTTTCAGTTTCTGGAATGCTGATGAACCAAATGGTGCTGCACCCTCAGAAGACTGTGTAGAAATCTTGGGATCTGGTTCAGAAAATGGCTGGAATGATGAACGATGTGAACGAAACAAATACTGGATCTGTGAAAAAAGATCACCTTGATAACTCTGCATTTAAACCAACAGGACAGTGATACTCTATGTCTCATTTTTCAGCTTCTGCCTTGATTACCAAGACAGAACTAACATAATGCTAAGCAAGCTAGTGTATCTGCAAAGTGTTTCATTAACACACATAGACATCAAATCAAACATGAAATGTGAGGGAATTTCTAAATTAGCATGCCACATATGGTTACACAGGGTCAGGTATGTCCCGACATCACTGTAGGGACAGTGTTAAATCTTAGATTGTTATGGGGACACTGACTTTTTCTCCTTGAGATACAGATGAGCTGTATGTTTGTGTTTAAGAAAGCAGGCGGCATGCTGATCTGGATATTGATTTCTTTGAGTGGATTTCTGTTTTATGTTACTAAAACTTGTTTTTCTGTTGCTTCTCCAAACTGGGAGCATGCTCACCACTGCACACTGTAGGTCACACACTGACCTTGATGGATAAAGTACCTTATACAACCTGACTTAAAAAGAAAAACAGAGCTATCCATTTGAGTGATAAGGTGACTATGATCCACACAAAGCCCACAAGACTTTGGTATTGATGTAACTATCAAAAAGATGAAAAACAAATAAAGTTTACCTTTGGAAATAACATTGTAGAATGTTTGGAGTATTATTTGTTATCATTGATAAATGTAAATATTATGCTAAGTTATAGTTCTGGGCACTCATTATTAGTTTGAAATATTTACACTGGGATTTGTGTTTTGTAAATTAAATGTAGGAGAAAGGTTTAGACAAATCCAGTTACTTTGCCAGGTGAAAGGAAAATATTTATTCTATGTTATGTTATATTCTATTTATTTTTTCTAGTTTATTGTTGTATTTTTCTTATATCATCTGAATTATGACAAATTATTTTCAATGAATCTACAGGCTGTTACTTCCCAGTGACTTCCTCTATTTTCTTCCTTTTTCTGCCGACAAGACATTTGATTCCTTCCTCTTACCCTGGGCTATTGTATGGTGAAATGCATGCCAACCTAAACAAAATGCATGTACCCATGAGTCTGATTTGTTAACTGCAACTTTTTCTAATTCCCTGTGTTGTAAAAAATATAAGTTATGATATACAATATATATATTAAAACTATTGTGGTATTAAAAACACATTGTGTATATATTTGTCTTCTTCATATAATTTCAATCCTGTTGCTCCATTAAAGTACAATTTGGTCAATGTTGATAGTGATAATGTTGTGATTTCTATTAATCAGCCAATCAGTTAATTAATCAGGTGATTTACGTAGTGTTTTTTAAAAATATATATTGTTATAACATCACAAACACGACAAACAATTGATGAATATAATATTGTAGTATTTAAGCCCAGCAGTTGAATCTGCGGTTAAGATTGAATTAGCTACACAGCTCTCTACGAGATGAGAAGATTGATACCAATGTACGTTCTGCCTTGTAAATATGAAGCCTTCACCAGCAGCAGCCACTTAGTTTATGTTAACATAAAGACTGCAAAGGTTTGGCAACTGCTCCCCTTAATGGCCACTTAGATGCATCGCTGCAGGCGTGTCCCACATTAAACAGGTGCTATATAATTCATTGATGATTTGTGAGCTCATTAGTGGCTACAGCTATATATTTGTCATCAATGCCCTAGAGTGGTCTCGCTCCTGTGACAGATTGTGTGTGTAATTTCCAAAACGTTTCAAAACTATTATACTTCAATCATAATAATTCAATATTCATATCTTCACTCACCAATCACACTTTTGAGTTTTTCTCTCTCATTGGTGAGATTGTTGTTCATGGCCTCTAACTCGCTTGTCTTCAGGGTCAGGTTGTGATTGAGGCTTTCCTTTTCACTGTAACTTATCAGTAGTTGGTCGTTCTCGCTGGTCAGTTTCTCATTTTTCACCCCCCAGTTGTTTTTGTCTTGAATCCCTGCAACACGCGGAAGGCTCAAAGATCACTAATATCATACAAGTAAAGTACGACGAGTATTGGCTTGATGAATTTACATACTTAGATAAAACTACCAAGACAATGACTGCAGCCAGGAGGACAAGACACAGCAGCCCCAGTACTATCAATATCTGCAAACAGAAAGCTAGCTTGGTAGGAATTAAGAGGATCTGTGCTGGCTTTTCTCTCAACCTTGTAACCATGGGCATACCGTTGTAAGTTCTATTTTGTGACATGCTGGTTTTGTAGTTTCCAAAGCTTGTAACTATTCCACCTCAGTGTTTTATTTACACAGGTATATACTTCCTTTGTTCCAGATCATGTCTGCTGCTGCTATTTCTTGTTGTTAATGCCTGACCCCTTTTGCTATATTTGTGGTAGTTTCAATTATTAAAATTATTCCTCCGTATTTAACCCATCCAGTTGGTGCCTGTCAGCGCACACATGCACATGCGCAGGATCACACACATAGTGGCAGATGCCCAATACATACAGACTGGCACGGTGGGTAGCGATTTGAGGCGCCTGGGGGGGGCAGATGTTGGGAGGGTACAGTGTTCAAGGGCACCTCAGCTATGGCAAGGCAAGGAGGTAAACTGACACTCCAGTTCACCTTTCAAATCTTCAAGCAGTGATAGTGCGAGAAACCTTCGGGTTAGTGGACGACCCACTCTGCCACTGTGCCATTGCCGCCCCCTAGCCACAACCCTGAGATTAAGAGTCCCATGCTCAGCCGACTGAGCTTTGCATATTTTAAAGTAAAACTCAGTGATCAAGGCAAGCCATGGGCCCCTCACAAAGTGTTGCAAGCAGTGTGTCAAGAGTTTACGGATGTGACCAAAGGAACATGTAAAAATGATAATTGCAGTAAACCTGGAAGAAGTGACAGTTCAAAACATAGACTTACCATAACAATGTGAAGGAATATGATTTGTGCATTGACATGGTTAGGTGAGGTAAGTTCAGAACAACATGGACTGAACATGTTTTATTCTTTTATTCATCAGAGTGAAAGTTGGCTAGAAAGTGTCATGGCGTCACAGCCTGTAGATTCACCCTTTTTACCATCCATCAATTTAATTATTATTTACAATTTACAATTTAATTAACTATTTCAAATTGTGGTATTGAAGATTTTAAGCCAGCGTTTATCTGTCAGTTTAAAGTCAATCTTTCTGTGTTTCTCAGTAAAGCAGAAATACATCTAAAAATAATAACCCATACAGTAAGTGGTTCATCAGAAACTACATGTGGTCAGACTTTTTAGAAGACATGAGCCACTTCCTGTTGAATAAAGTCACATGTTTGATTATTTTGCTGTAATCTTTTAAACCTTGTTTCTTGCTTGTTTGAGCTCAGTCCAGCACACTCTCGCATTGAGCAAACTGTTCCAGCACACATTAACATCATGGATCAATGTTTGGAAATCTATGAAAATGTAGAGGAAGCATCATGTGATCGCGACAGCCGTACAAGGGAGATAAAAGATTCTGAAAATATTTACGGAAATTTGGACGAGATCCAGACTGTGGAGCCAAAAAGAACTGGACCTGCACGCTCAGGTACTGAACTCATGCAAACAGGTACTCATGTACACATACTGTAATATGACCTTGACTGCAAGTTCATACAAATATTTAACATTGTTCACACACAAACACAGGAAAGATGATATTTTCTGAAACAAAGACTAACATCAGGATGTATGACAGTAATGTGGAGGGTCAAACAGGAAGTAAGTGAAGAAATCCTTGAAGTTTGCTTATTACTGTTTTTAGTCACCTGAGAATTGTTAATTAGCAATAAAACACAAAGGATAGCTAAGGCTGATGGGAATGTCATTTTTTGTGGATTTATTCAGAAACCAGCTGAAACTGAACTTTTGACTGATAGAGACAGAGGAAGTGTCATTAGGATTGACTGTCTGGGGAGTATAAATGTCAAAATGTATTTCACTGCAATTCATCAAATAGTGATTAAGTTTTGGGACAAACTGAACAACTGACTGACCAAGACAGCCATCCCCAAAGCCATGCCAACAAACTCTGACCTCTACCTTCAGGTGCTGGAGATGTGAAGAAGAGTTCCTGCAGAGCTGCTGCAGTGTGTCTGGGTCTGCTGTGTCTTCTCCTTCTGATTGGACTCATCACTCTGGTTTTCCGATGTGAGTACTTTGTTAGAAAGCTGATAAAGCCTCAAATAATACTGGTTCACTGTGTGTGTTTAATTTGTTGTTACTGTGCCAAACAGACACCAAAGGCAACTGTGAACAACACCAGTTACAGACCAGGTACAACAACCTGACTAAAGAACGAGACCAGTTACAGACCAGCTACAACGACCTGACTGAAGAACAAGACCAGTTACAGACCAGCTACAACCACCTGACTGAAGAACGAGACCAGTTACAGACCAGCTACAACCACCTGACTGAAGAACGAAACCAGCTCCAAAAGAGATTTGACGACATGGCCAAAAAGAGAAATGATCTTCAGAGAGAACTTCAAGGTAATTGTATTATTTATTAATTACAATATATATTTATTATTATTGTATTTCTTAAAGCTACAATTTTTAAATGTTATACCATAAAATGAGAGATTTAAAATAATTTTGATGCCACATTGACTTGTAATCAGGTGAATGGTGCCTTTGTCATTTCCAAAAAGCTACAATGCCCCAAGACGTGTGGCTTTGAAGCCAATTTGGCATTGTAGTCAAACAGTGTAATGACAGCAATGTCACATCACGCACACTGGCCATAAATACTCTTTTTCATAAGTTTACATTGAAAAAGAAGTGGTTGTAAAACATACATTCATTTGACACATCACATCTCCTGCCAAATGGCTGGATTTGCTATCAGAATTTGATCCACTTGTTCTAATAACATTTGGAAAGTCTCAGAGAGACATACAGTAAAATCACTTTATCTCAAGTCAAGTGAGCAGAGGGCGTAACTGGAAGTCAGCAACCAGCGGAAGTCCCTCTCGCTCTGTGACCACACATGTAGATTCAGATAATTTGTGTAAATTCAGGAAATGAAACCTTTTTGGCTTCATCTGCCACTGAGCACTTGTGATGACTAATAATTTATATGAACTGACTGCTATGTGTTGTGTTGTTGCACTTTCTTGATGTTTAGCAGAGTTGTTGACCTGGTAGGTTTTGATTAATACATCACACTGGACTAGTGTTGTAGTCAGAATAAAATTCATGTGGAACTACAAAGCAAATTCAGAAGGTGATAGAAACAACTGTTTGTAGCTTACAGCTCTCTCTCTCTCTGTCTTTGTCATCAACTGTCCTTCCCTGTTTCTTCTCTGTCACACTGCAACCACAAAAATGAAGTAGTTGAAGAGACCGAAGTGACGTGTCCTGCTTGTCTATCGATCGATGTATTAGTATGTTGTCATATTATTATATTTGACTACAGAGATCCTATAGTCACAGGTATCCTGTTCACTAATGAATGTATTAGGAAGACAGTCAAAAGCAAGCTAAGATAACGCATATGTACATTTTGTTGAGACAAAAACAAATGAGGAACCTGACCTTGATAAACTCAGACTAAAGTGTTTCTGTGCATGCTTCTTCCATCAATGTCCCCTTTCAGTCTTTTCACCTCTGTGGGCTCCTAAGTCTGGTAACATTGCTCGCTTGCCCAGCTCTGGTTCTGACCAGCTTCACTCTGACTCACACCTCTGACTGGCTTCTCCTCCATGGCAGCATTGGCTGTGGCTCATTGGTACTGTAGCATTAGGGGCCATGCCAAAATCACAATGCACATTATTTTTCAGAAAGACATTTAAAATTATTAAAACTGGTGATCAAAACATTCACCAACATGGTTACTGTGCCATACGTAAGAGATCCATATTTCTATATTTAGAAACTTTGAGTCATTAAAACATAAAACACCATTTTCTGAAAAGGCTTACACAACTCAAAAAATACTCACAAACTATTGTAGATTCTACATAAACACATTTTTATACACACACTGTCTCATGGATCATGTTTGAGATTGTTTTTTGTTTTTGTTTTTTCAATTGAAACAGAAGGATGGGTGTATTTCAGCGGTAGCCTTTATTACATTTCTTCTGTGAAAAAGTCCTGGCAACAAAGTAGAGATGACTGTCAGCAGAGAGGTGCAGACCTGGTGATTATCAAGAGCAAAGAAGAACAGGTAAGTGTCTGTTTGTGTATACATGCATGTGTGAATCTGTGTGTGAGTGAATACCGTGTCACAGAAGTGGAGGACAGCATGTAACTGTTTGTATTGTACTTATGTTGATGACTGTTTCTCTGTCAACAAGGAATACATAATACGTTTCCAGAAACGCATGTGGATTGGACTGACTGACAGAGAGACCGAGGGCACATGGAAATGGGTGGATGGGACTCGGCTGACAACAAGGTTTGAATGTGACTTAACTTTTTCTATTGTCATTGTGCAATAAAGCTTTTAGTTGTGACTCTTAACGGCCCAGTGTGTAAGATTTAAGGGGCAGAAATGGAATATAATGTCCATGTCAGGGAGCAGATCCTCTTTTCTTTGTTCTTACAGTAGCTCTGAACACACAAACAAAACACTGGCTCTAGGCAGAGCATTTCAAGAGTTTTGCAGTCATCATTTTTCCTCCGTGCTTGGAAGGGCAGGTTAAATCAAAAGATATTCACACAGTTAAAGCCTCAGTAGATGCAATGAATCCTTTTTTTTTCATGATGTAAAATAAAAAGATTTTATGTTTTAGCCAGATTGCCCAGCTGCACCATTGTGTTGTGTTGAACAACGAATGAGCAATGGATATAACAGACGCCACAGGACAGGTTTTGTGCAGTTGCATTAATTGAAAGAGCACACTCATTAATATCCACTGCGCTTATTCTTATTCAACTAACTTTCGAGAGCTAGAGTGCGTGATGTCATACCTAGAGTGCAGAGAGAGAGAAAAATATGTCCAAAAATACATTTGTAAACTGCGGCTGCAAATGTCAAGCTACATAAATTAAATAAATAAATCAATAAGTTTATTGATATGTGTTATTTATAAAGTCTACTATTTTGTTTTGGGGTTTCAGATTCTGGAATGCTGGTGAACCAAATGATAATGCAAGAAGCGAAAACTGCGCAGAAATCTTTAAGTCTGATTCAGAAAAAAACTGGAATGATGTACCATGTGACCATAAAAATAACTGGATCTGTGAAAAAAGATCACCTTGATAACTCTGCATTTAAACCAACAAGACAGTTATACTCTATGTCTCATTTTTCAGTCTCAGCCTTTATTACCAAGACAGAACATAATGCTAAGCAAGCTAGCGTATCTGTAAAGTGTTTTCATTAACACACATAGACATCAAATCAAACATGTAATGTGAGGGAATTTCTAAATTAGCATGCCACATATGGTTACACAGGGTCAGGTATGTCCCGACATCACTGTAGGGACAGTGTTAAATCTTAGATTGTTATGGGGACACTGACTTTTTCTCCTTGAGATACAGATGAGCTGTATGTTTGTGTTTAAGAAAGCAGGCGACATGTTGATCTGGATATTGATTTCTTTGAGTGGATTTCTGTTTTATGTTGCTAAAAATTGTTTTTCTGTTGCTTCTTCAAACTGGGAGCATGCTCACCGCTGCACACTGTAGGTCACACACTGACCTTGATGGATAAAGTACCTTATACAACCTGACTTAAAAAGAAAAACAGAGCTATCCATTTGAGTGATAAGGTGACTATGATCCACACAAAGCCCACAAGACTTTGGTATTGATATACACACTTTTATTCTTTATTTGTATTTTTTTCTAGTTTATAGTTGTATTTTCCTTATATCATCTGAATTATGACAAACTAATTTAATTGAAACAAAATGCATGTATCCACAACTATTTCTAATTACCCTTACTGTAAAAAAGATTAAAAATGAACTATTGTGATGCTAAAATAAATTAAAGTATGATTTTCTAAATCTTGATGGTGATGTTGTGATTTGTATTTATATCTCTTACTGTGTTTGTTATTTTGATATTACATAATACACACGACAAACAATTTATGAATATAGTATTATACATCTAAGTATTATATTATATTACATTAGAATTTCAGACCAGCAGTTTATTTATACATGAAAAGTACAGCACAATGATAATAAACTCCTTTGTTTTTTAAAAGTGAAGAATATACAGTATTTTACGCTTATTTTACATGTGTGAGATCAAAACAGACGTGGAATCAGTTCAAGAGCGTATCATGAAAACACGATGTTATAGAAGTACTTTCTCACATGTAAAATGAAGCTTTGTTTCACAGTCCAAATCATTCCAGTTTTTTAAGAAATTACCAGTTTTTCCTGCAAGCTCAGCACAGTGTTCATTACTGTGATAATTGTCTGGCTGATCGTCTCTCCAGAAACTAAAATACAAGCAAAAATGTGCTAAAATATTAGAAATCAACACTGCTGACATCTGTGAGTTATACTTCCAGACCATGTTATTATCAGATCCCACATATTTATGATTTTAACAGAACATTGAATATAAACAAACAGAAATCTCAATATCACAAAATTTAACTGTAATAAGAGCTTCTATACACACCAGTTCTTTATTGTCGATATATAAAGCACAGCAGAATGAATCTCTTCATCTGCATTGTTTAACTGTTTAATTCAAAACGACTTAATCCCAGAGCCAAGCCAGGATAGCTGGCAGCCCTGGTTTCAATAATCAATTATTTAAAGGTACAATATGTAAGATTGTGCAGAATGCTGATATCTGGTGGTCACAAATGGGCACTGCAGCCCAAATTCAACCTGTGACCTGGTCAGTCCTCCTTACGGAGGAAATACTTGAACTCGATGAAGTTATATCTTCCCACATTGGTCTTGTGCCTTTGGAAGCTATATAAGGGAAATAATTGACAAATTTATACATGGAAAATTGCTCATGCAGGTTCATATTCCCTCTAGTTGAAATTAGAAGCATCAGCATTGTTTTGTTTTTTTTCCACAGCTGGACTTCTTTGTCTGATTCAACAAAAACCAACAGCAGACAATGACTCCCTCATATGGTTCAAAGAGGGAGTTAAAGGTAAAGATGAAACGCATCACTCCCTGGAATAAGGACTGGTCCAGTGTCCATCCGTTGTAGGCATACATAGACATGCACATAATCATACAAGCATGGGGAAAGTTGGAAGGTGGAGTGGAGAGGGAGAATCTGACAAGTGAATTAAAAAATGTAACTACAAAAAAAAAGTAAAATAAGATGGTGAGATATTTATTTTAAAAATATTAATAACTGAGGGTAAAATGATGCTGCTCCAGCACACCTGATTCAAATGATCAGCTTGTCAACAGACCACTGCAGAGCTTGATGACGAGCTGATCATTTGACTCAGGTGTGCTGGAGCAGGAAACATCTAAAACATGCAGGGCAGTGTTCCCCGAGGACCAGAGTTGAAAAACACTGATGTAGATGATGATCATGTCGATGAAGAAGATATCACTGTTATCACTGAGGACGAACATGACAAACCTAATGAATAGGATGTCCTCAGTGATAACGAAGGTGCCGACATTCCTTCCCCTCCTCTGACAGCAAGAAGATGGAGAACAAGATGAAGATGTAGTGGATTAATGTAATGTTATGTAGCAAAATGTAATGTAGTGTAATATAATGCAATGTAATGTAATGTAGTAAAATGTAATGTAATGTAACATTGAAAACAGTAAAGTTTCCTCTCCAAGAATCGCTACCTTGCTGTGGTGGAGAGGTTTGCGTGTCCCTGTGACCCTGGGAGCTGTTGTTGGAGTCATCCTGGTCGGGTGTCCCAAGGCAAACTGGTCTCAGGAGAGGGACCAGACTAAGAGCGATTCACACACAAAATTAGATTTTTGCTTCATTAAGATTACAGCAACAAAACCAGAGCATCACCAACCAGAAGAGTATGAAGTGCGTCCTGAACTCACTACGTGCTTCCTCTGTGGCAGCACGTTTGTGGAGCTCTCAGCAACTGCGGAGATGCTCAAGAAAAGACAAACTGACACTTCAGACTGTCCAGTGTGTGACACTGAGGGGACTCTATTTACAGTTTAAATCCTACACACATCCCTGCCATGCAGTATTTCTTGTTAGTATTTCTAACAAACTACAGTCCTACATCAGTGGAAGTAAATTAAACCTTGAAATGTGTTGCAAACTATTCCTAACAGTTCTGAAACATTATTTGGATAATGTTGTGCTGCTGGAAACAATATAGTGCTATAATAATGGCAAGAAAAGCGCTATTAATAAAGGAAGCCAGACAGACCATTAAAAAGTGTACATGTTTATTTTAGAGATACTGCAAAGTGAGTTAGTGGGAGGTGGACCTCCCCAGTGGGGCTACGGACTGTTTAAGGGGAGTCTCAGTGAATGGAAGTGAAAAATATGACGTCAGTTATCAAGAGGAGATCACAGAGACTAAACTAGAGTTCAGAGATACTATAATTTCAGGGAATTTTACCGTTTTTGCCCATTTTCCCCGAGTCAGAAACTAATGAACATCTTAACTTATGTCAAACAACATATTAGGCTATCTAAGCTCAAGTGTTGAGAGTCAATATGGGATCAAATAGCATCACCATAGACATATAGAAATTTAGCAAAACTGAGCAAGTAAACTAAGTCTTCTTCCAAACTTTGTCTGAAGTGAGGCCCAGAGTCTCAAAGCCCTCGACTCTTACACCATCAAAAGGCAGAAAGTGGAAGAAACTGACAGGAAGAGGTCTGGCAGGCCGAAAGCCACGGCAGAATCAGAAGGTGAGCTTCTTTGAAACAACAGCTTCAAGCACAGCTTAACACTCGTGAAGTAAGGAAGTGTCTGATTCACCTTCGAGCTGCATGTCTGACAGCTCGAATAATAAAGTTGTTGCTACAATAGGAAAATCCGAGGGAAAAAGTCATCTAGGCTATGAATCACTGACAGTGGACTACTTAAGATTGGAGCTAGGCCTCGTGGGCCGATATATGAACATTTGAAATGTTCAGTTCATCATGACCTCAGTTTGCACCTTGCTCCATTTGACTAGAGGTGAACGTGATGAAATGGCCCATCAGATTTTTAAAATTTAGACTTGAACATCCGCAAAGTCATATTACACACACTTTAAATTGAACAAATAAACTGGAGAAACAATCCACAAAGCCAACAGTTGTCTACATAATTTAGGATGAGAGAATCATTTTAACACAAAACCAACAGTGCAGTTCATTTGTTCTAGTAAGTACAACTACTGAATGTCCTAAAAACTGATACTAATGAATGTTGTTTTGATTTATCCATCTACACTTCATATCCATAAATACAATTTATTTTGTGCTCATAAAGTGTTTTCAATTACAGTGGCGTGTTTTGGTTACTTTGGAGTGGGCTTTTTATATCAACAGAGGGAACAGATCATCTTCTACAGAGTTGCTGTTACACCATTGATGTGAATGGGTGGATGAGTGACAGCATTCCTCCTGAAGTCCACGATGGGCTCTCTGGTTTTTGATGTGTTGATGTGTTGAGCTGCAGGTTGTTGCCCACGCACCACACAGCCAGGCCCTCCACCTCCTCCCTGTAGGCCGATTCATTGTTGTTCTTGATGAGGCCGTTCACCGTGGTGTCTACTGAAGCATGTTGTGTTGTGCTGACATGAGCTAGCTTAACAAGCTAGCTAACGTACCACGTTAAGTTAGCTGTAACATCAGTTCATTACTCAGCAGTTAGCTAACCTAACAGTCTGACAACGTTACAGTCTAAACTATGGATATGAACACAAACATTACATTATTAACTTAGAAAAATAACAGGGAAATGTTTTCTTACCTGATATTGCCAGGATAACAGAGCGACGGCGAAGTCCTGCAGCATCAAACTGACGTAGTTTAAAATGAAGGCGCGCTCAGTGCTCATTGGTCAGTTTTCTGGATGACAGCCACATTGATCAATCATACTCAAAGCAATGCGACGAGACAGCCAATAGCAACTGTTACAGCGGGATAACTCAAAAAAAGATTATTTCACAATCACAACCATAAATCAAATATTTTAGTGATCCCAAATTTTGGTGCATTTGAAGCAGATTATCATCATTATTAATAATGCAATAATAATGTAATAAATAAGATTAAACAATAATAATAGTAAAAAAGTACTTTCCAAATGAATGTCCTGAAGTAGAAGCGTAAATAACTTCACTTCATAATTAGATTCAAATATTAAAATGCACTCAAACTTAATATTACAGTGTGAATATTAAAATATGTACTTTTAAAATATGCTTTCAGTGTATGATTCAATGACAATTTTGAGCATACATTTTAAAATACAGCAAAAATATGTGTAAAAAATAATTTCAAATAAGTACACTTTCACTTAAAGTATATTTTTGTGAATATATTTCTATAAAGTGTAATATAGTGTAATTATTTTAAAGTGTGTTAAAAGTGTGAAAGCATGATCATTTATACATTTACAAAAAGTAGCCTACAATTTGTGTAAGTACATTTTCAATATGCTATTGAAAAAGTGAATATACTTGAAATGCAATAAAGTACATTTCTTTTTTCACCAGGGAAGACAGAGCAGCCCCAGAAACACTGCAGCAGCATCTTTGAAAAGATTCCTCTGTCTTGAACTTACACTTACTGAAGTGGCTGGGGACACAAATAACCATTTTATAGTAATTAATTACCTGACGCTTAATAATGTTAGTGATGTTCTGCTTTATTAAAAATTAATTATTTGAGTAATTGTGTGCAACATTTCATTTGATATCAAGCACTCTGTGATTGTACATTCACAGATTTGCTGTAACAAATCGAAACTTGAAAACCAAAAAGCCCTCACATGTATGTAGGACATACTGTATGAGACAGACAGATCTGTGTCCTCCTTCTGAACCGTCTGAAATCTAACTTTTTTTGGTGATATCTACCTTGGCATAGAGATCCTCAGACATATTGTTCTCTCACCAAATTCAACTCAGACATACTCTATTCTCCTTGGACCAGTCCAAATGTATTTTAGCATTTGTGTCACCATACTATAGCCCAGAGTAAGAGGAAGTAATCAAAGGTCTCTTCGGCAGTAAAGGGAAGAAAATAGCAGAAGTCACTGAGGCAAACAATGAATTTTAAATAAATTAAATGATAATTGCAGTAAACCTGGAAGAAGTGACAGTTCAAAACATAGACTTACCATAACAATGTGAAGGAATATGATTTGTGCATTGACATGGTTAGGTGAGGTATGTTCAGGACAACATGGACTGAACATGTTTTATTCTTTTATTCACCAGAGTGAAGGTTGGCTAGAAAGTATCATGACGTCACAGCCTGTAGATTCACCCTTTTTACCATCCATCAATTTAATGAACTATTTCAAATTGTGGTATTGAAGAAGTTAGCGTTTATCTGTGAGTTTACGGTCAATTTTCTCAGTAAAGCAGAAATACATCTAAAAATAAAACCTATGCAATATTGGTTCACCAGAAACTACATGCGGTTAAACTTTTTAGAAAACATGAGCCACTTCCTTTGACTTAACACTTCCTGTCAACAAGAGTCACACATCTGAATATTCTGCTGCCATTTGTTTCTTGCTTTGTTTGAGCTCAGTCCAGCACACTCTCAAGATATTGAGACATTGAGCAAACTGTAACAGAACACATTAACATCATGGATCAATGTTTGGAAATCTATGAAAATGTAGAGGAAGCATCATGTGATCACAACAGCCGTACAAGGGAGATAAAAGATTCTGAAAATATTTACGGAAATTTGGACGAGATCCAGACTGTGGAGCCCAAAAGAACTGGACCTGCACGCTCAGGTACTGAACTCATGCAAACAGGTACTCATGTACACATACTGTAATATGACCTTGCCTATAAGTTCATACAAATATTTAACATTGTTCACACACAAACACAGGAAAGACGATATTTTCTGAAACAAAGACTAACATCAGGATGTATGACAGTAATGTGGATGGTCAAACAGGAAGTAAGTGAAGAAATCCTTTAAGTTTGCTTATTACTGTTTTTAGTCACCTGAGAATTGTTAATTAGCAATAAAACACAAAGGATAGCTAAGGCTGATGGGAATGTCATTTTTTGTAGATTTATTCAGAAACCAGCTGAAAGTGAACTTTTGACTGATAGAGACAGAGGAAGTGTCATTAGGATTGACTGTCTGGGGAGTATAAATGTCAATGACATAAATGTCAAAATGTATTTCACTGCAATTCATCAAATAGTGATTAAGTTTTGGGACAAACTGAACAACTGACTGACCAAGACAGCCATCCCCAAAGCCATGCCAACAAACTCTGACCTCTACCTTCAGGTGCTGGAGATGTGAAGAAGAGTTCCTACAGAGCTGCTGCAGTGTGTCTGGGTCTGCTGTGTCTTCTCCTTCTAGTTAGACTCACAATTTTGGCTTTCCTATGTGAGTATTTTGTTAGAAAGCTGATAAAGTCTCAAATGATGCTGGTTAACTGTGTGTGTTTAATTTGTTGTTACTGTGCCAAACAGACACCAAAGGCAACTCTGAACGAGAGCAGTTACAGACCAGCTACAACAACCTGACTGAAGAACAAGACCAGCTCCAAAAGAGATTTGACGACATGGCCAAAAAGAGAAATGATCTTCAGAGAGAACTTCAAGGTAATTTTATTATTTATTAATTACAATATATATTTATTAATATTGTATTTCTTAAAGCTACAATATTTTAATTTTATACCATCAAATGAGAGATTTAAAATAATTCTGATGCCACACTGACTTGTAATCAGGTGAATGGTGCCTCTGTCATTTCCAAAAAGCTACAATGCCCCCAAGACGTGTGGCTTTGAAGCCAGTTTGACATTGAATTGTAGTCAAACAGTGTAATGACAGCAATGTCACATGACGCACACTGGCCATAAATAATCTTTCTCAAGTTTACATTGAAAAAGAAGTGGCTGTAACACAGTCAATACAATTTTTGAAAGTCTCAGACATACATACAGCAAAATCACTTTATCTCAAGTCAAGTGAGCAGAGGGCGTAACTGGAAGTCAGCAGCTCAACCAACGGAAGTCTCTAGTGCACTCGCTCTATGACCACACAGTGCCGAATCAGATAATCTTTGTGATTTCAGGAAATGAACCTTTTTGGCTTCATGTACCACTGAGCACTTCTGTTGACTAACAATTTATATGAACTGACTGCTTATGTCTGGATGTCCATTTAAAGTCTCAGACAGGATAAATTGTGGTGCCTCATTCCAAGGTAAAGAACACTTTTCTTGATTGCTACAGAGCAATAAATATTTGTTTCAAATTCAGAAGGCGATAGAAACATTTAGTAACATTGAGTCATTAAAACATAAAACACCAAATTTTAAAAAGGCTCACACAGCTCTATTGTAGATCCTATATAAACACACAAGCTTCAGTTTTTATCTTCATTTGAGATATTGAGATAGTTTTTTTTGTTTTTGTTTTTTTAATTGAAACAGAAGGATGGGTGTATTTCAACGGTAGCCTTTATTACATTTCTTCTGTGAAGAAGTCCTGGCAACAAAGTCGAGATGACTGTCAGCAGAGAGGTGCAGACCTGGTGATTATCAACAGCAAAGAAGAACAGGTAAGTATCTGTTTGTGTATACATGCATGTGTGAATCTGTGTGTGAGTGAATGCCGTGTCACAGAAGTGGAGGACAGCATGTAACTGTTTGTATTGTTCTTATGGTGATGACTGTTTCTCTGTCAACAAGGAATTCATAAGAAGTTTCCAAAAACAGATGTGGATTGGACTGACTGACAGAGAGACAGAGGGAACATGGAAATGGGTGGATGGGACTCAGCTGACCATAAGGTTTGAATGTGACTTAACTTTTTCTATTGTCATTATGCAATAAAGCTGGGAAAAATAAATAAATCATTGTCTTTAGTTGTGACTCTTAAAGGTTCAGTGTGTAAGATTTAAGGGGATCTATCGGCAGAAATGGAATATAATGTCCATGTCAGGGAGCAGATCCTCTTTTCTTTGTTCTTACAGTAGCTCTGAACACACAAACAAAACACTGGCTCTAGGCAGAGCATTTCAAGAGTTTTGCAGTCATCATTTTTCGTGTTTGGAAGATATTGTGCAGTTGCATTAATCTGTCTCTCAAACACCTCAATAATGCAAAATCTTGTGTAACTAGACCTTCTAATATACATTTTGAGTTGATGTTGAATTTAATTAAATCATTTGACAGAAAACAACGTTTATTGATATGTGTTATTTGTAAAAATCTAATATTTTGTTTTGGGTTTCAGTTTCTGGGATGCTGGTGAACCAAATGATAATGCAAGACGCGAAAACTGCGCAGAAATCTTTAAGTCTGATTCAGAAAAAAACTGGAATGATGACAACTGTGACCGAAAAAAATCCTTGATCTGTGAAAAAAGATCACCTTGATAACTCTGCATTTAAACCAACAAGACAGTGATACTCTATGTCTCATTTTTCAGTCTCAGCCTTGATTATCAAGACAGAACTAACATAATGCTAAGCAAGCTAGTGTATCTGCAAAGTGTTTCATTAACACACATAGACATCAAATCAAACATGAAATGTGAGGGAATTTCTAAATTAGCATGCCACATATGGTTACACAGGGTCAGGTATGTCCCGACATCACTGTAGGGACAGTGTTAAATCTTAGATTGTTATGGGGACACTATTTTTTTTCCTTGAGATACAGATGAGCTGTATGTTTGTGTTTAAGAAAGCAGGCGGCATGCTGATCTGGATATTGATTTCTTTGAGTGGATTTCTGTTTTATGTTGCTAAAAATTGTTTTTCTGTTGCTTCTTCAAACTGGGAGCATGCTCACCACTGCGTACTGTAGGTCACACACTGACCTTGATGGATAAAGTACCTTATACAACCTGACTTTAAAAAGAAAAAGGAAAACAGAGCTATCCATTTGAGTGATAAGGTGACTACGATCCACACAAAGCCCACAAGACTTTGGTATTGATGTACACACTTTTATTCTTTATTTGTATTTTTTTTCTAGTTTATAGTTGTATTTTCCTTATATCATCTGAATTATGTCTGAATATTTCTAATTACCCTTACTGTAAAAAAGATTAAAAAATGAACTATTGTGATGCTAAAATAAATTAAAGTACGATTTTCTAAATCTTGATGGTGATGTTGTGATTTGTATTTATATCTCTATCAAAGAATTTATCAGGTCATTTACTGTGTTTATTTGTTATTTTGATATTACATAATACACACGACAAACAATTTATGAATATAGTATTATACATCTAAGTATTATATTATATTACATTAGAATTTCAGACCAGCAGTTTATTTATACATGAAAAGTACAGCACAATGATAATAAACTCCTTTGATTTTTAAAAGTGAAGAATATACAGTATTTTACGCTTATTTTACATGTGTGAGATCAAAACAGACGTGGAATCAGTTCAAGAGCGTATCATGAAAACACGATGTTATAGAAGTACTTTCTCACATGTAAAATGAAGCTTTGTTTCACAGTCCAAATCATTCCAGTTTTTTAAAGAATAAATGTTGTGATTTTTATTACTAACAAATCACATAATAATATATATATATATTTTTTGTAGTGAGAAAGGAGACATTTTCATGTCAATTCGAAATGACATGGAGAGACGGGGTTTGACATGAAAGAAAAGATGTTCAAAAAATGGAAATGTCCCGTTTTTGTCCCTTTATTTTCAATAAAGGTTTTGCAAATCAGAGACTGTGTTTTTATGAATCTTCACGGTCTGTACATTTATGTTTTTGATCTGGACCTGGACCTGAGGTCCATCTCCCCTTCCCCATTCTCCCATTTAGCATTTTCACAAATAAAATAAAAGTTTCACAGATACAACAGTAGGTGTCAGGCAAAGCTGATGTCTTACCTAAAAAGTGTAAAAAGTTTTCACGTCAAGAAGTGTCACAAAAAACTGCCAGTCAGTGGACAAACAGTCACACTGCACAATAAGTTAATTTTCCCTTAACTTTCCCAAATTGGAGACTGGTGAATCGGAAGCCAGCTTCAGTGTTGTTCTCATTTCCTGAGTGTCATCCAGAGGAAAATACACCGGTAACGGGACACCGGATGTCTCTTACTTGCAACAGCAGCTTGTTTCTATGACAGGGAATATATGTAGCCAGATATGAGGTTATGTCTGTCAGTAACAGACCAGAGACACCTGCCTGGGTGTGACCACCTGCCGGGTGACCGTGACACGCCCGCACAGTCGTGGAGCTGAGAGTACTGCCCATTTTTACCAGATTTTGACACCTAATTTCATAAACCTATTGTTATTTTTAATCAAATCAAATGAACACTTTATTCTTTAATCTGACAAACTCAAAACACATCTTTATTTTGACTTCACACAGACTTTAATAGCAGTGCTTACATTGTCACTGGTGGAGCTCATCTTTTGAAAACATGTAAACCATGTCCTTCTGGTTCAAAGGACGGACCAGTCCAGTCAGTGACGATTGAGGTCACCCGAGGGTACTCACCTTTTTCTGGTTTGGTTAATGTCGTTGTGTTTTCTGATTTGCTGTTGTGATTTGCACTTACAAACTACCTAGTATACAACCCCATGACTAAATAAATTACAATAATATCACTCTCAGTTTGTGTATGGTGTTCTGCTGGTAAAACTGAATTAGCGAAACAGCTCTCAATGAGATGAGAAGATTGATACCAATGTACATTCTGTCTTGTAAATATGAAGCCACCAGCAGCAGCCAGTTAGTTTATGTTAACATAAAGACTGCAAAGGTCTGGCAACTGCTCCCCTTAATGGCCACTTAGATACATCGCTACAGTTGTGTCTCACATTAAACAGATGCTATATAATCTGTTGTCCCGTGATTTCAGAACAGTGTTCCCTTTTGCCCGGTAGTCACAAATTTCTATCAGTGTTACCATTGATGTCTCGTTCTAGAATCTTCTGTCCTCAGGTTACACAGGGGGTTATGCCTGGGCTTTGAGGTCCTAGGCAATAGTAGTTGTTTGTGTTACACAGGACTAGGTCAGGACTCAATTGCAGCACTCAGGACGCAGGTAAAAAGGGCTAGTCTAAGCTAAACAGCTGTCTTTAATGGCAGGCAGAGGTTCAGTATCACCTATTACATGCCAGGCGTAACATAAAATATAGTTCTTGTTCTGACTAAAGGAATAGAATAGAAATACTTGAATTAAACTATACCTTAACTTCAATTTTTTAAAAATAATCTCATCTTTCATAGTTAAAGGGGGCTAAACAGTCTTTAATGGCAGGCAGAGGTTAGGTACATAAAATAAACCAAACAATCAAAAAGGGATGAAACAAAGCCAGGGTCAAAAACAGGTGAGACACCAAAACTGGTAACCATAAAAACACTTCCTTCCTGTTTCAACAGAAAGAAAGCAGAAATACATCTAAAAAAAGTCATTTATGCATGAGTGGTTTATCGGAAACTGGGTGTGATCTAACGTTTTAGAATAAAAGCTGAATATAGTTACGCCCTTCCTGTCAAGTAGAGTCCCACATCTGAATAATGTGCTGTCATCTGTTAAACCTTGTTTCTTGCTTTGTTTGAGCTCAATCCAGTACACTCTCAAGACACCGAGACATCGAGCAAACTGTTCCAGCACACTTGAACATCGTCATGGATCAGTGTTTGGATATCTATGCCAATGTAGAAGGGCTATCACGTGATCACAACATCCGTACAAGGGAGATAAAAAGTTCTGACAATATTTATGGAAATCTCGTGGAGATCCAGACTGTGGAGCCCAAAAGAACTGGACCTGCACGCTCAGGTACTGAACTCATGCAAACAGGTACTCATGTACACATACTGAGTGCCTGCAAGTTCATACAAATTTTGTTCACACACAAACACAGGAAAGACGATATTTTGTGAAACAAAGACTAACATCATGATGTATGACAGTAATGTGGAGGGTCAAACAGGAAGTAAGTGAAGAGAAAAAGTCTGGTTTGCTGGCATTGATGTTTTCAAATCGGTAATAAGCAAGATAACAAGAACTTGTCATATTAATCATCTAAAACAAGAAATAGAGAAAAATGAAACTTATCCTTAACATTTGCACATTACTATTTATGTGAATGCCATTAGTTTCGTAGATTTATTCATTCATTCAGTCACCTGAGAGTTTCTAATTAGTAACAAACATAAAGGATAGCTGAGGCTGATGTGACAATGTCAGTTTTGTAGATTTGTACAGAAACCAGCTGTTGACTGATAGAGACATTAGGATTAACTCCGGGGAGTATAATGTCAAAATGTACAAAATTTCACTGCAATTGCTCAAATAGTGATTAAGTCTTGGGACAAACTGAATTTGATTTTATCAGAACATAAAACAAACACTGACTTCTACCTTCAGGTGCTGGAGATGTGAAGAAGAGTTCCTGCAGAGCTGCTGCAGTGTGTCTGGGTCTGCTGTGTCTTCTCCTTCTGACTGGACTCATAACTTTGGTTTTCCTATGTGAGTATTTTGTTAGCATGCTAATGAAGCCCCAGGTGATGCTGGTTAACAGTGTGTGTTTAATTTGTTGTTACTGTGCCAAACAGACACCAAAGGCAACTCTGAACGAGAGCAGTTACAGACCAGCTACAACAACCTGACTAAACAACGAGACCAGTTACAGACCAGCTACAACGACCTGACTGAAGAACAAGACCAGTTACAGACCAGCTACAACGACCTGACTGAAGAACGAGACCAGTTACAGACCAGCTACAACGACCTGAATAAAGAACGAGACCAGTTACAGACCAGCTACAACAACCTGACTGAAGAACAAGACCAGTTACAGACCAGCTACAACGACCTGACTGAAGAACGAGACCAGTTACAGACCAGCTACAACGACCTGAATAAAGAACGAGACCAGTTACAGACCAGCTACAACAACCTGAAAATAGAGCTCCAACGAAGAGAAGACATAGCCAAAGAGAAAACTGGTCTTCAGGGAATGTTTAAAGGTAATTATTTATTTATTTAAGTTATAACATCTACATTTCATACCATAAAATAACATATTTAAAATAAGTTTAATGCCACTGTGCACCGCATAAGTAGTCCACCTGCTTTGAAGTCAATTTGACATTGTGGTCAGTCAGTGTAATGACAGCAATGATGAGTATGATGCACTGTGGCCAAAAAGACATTTTCCCATGATTTTAAATTGAGAAAGAAGCAAAATGACCCGTTTCTTTGTCAGAATTTAATCCATTCAGAAAGTCTGGAAGACGTGTACAAAACAATGTTTTATTTCCTTTTAAGTTAGTGTTAGTGGCTCAGCCAATGGACATTTCTAGTGATAATAAATCAAGCCTTTGGAAGCTGAAACATAATGTACTGCTGTATATAGTCTGTCAAATGGTAAGTAGCTAAAAAGTGCATAATAGTAGAAAATAAAAAGCTTATCATCAAAATCACAGCAAATACTCAAGCTGCATCTTGCACTGACCTTTTTCCCTTTTTAGCTCAGATTTTTCTGTCCTGTGTGTAATTTTGAGGGCCAGGCTGACCAATGCCACAGCTTAGGACCGTACACTAACTACTAACATCAGAAACAGAACCATTTGACCACATTTAATTTTCATTTTCAGTCTTGTCCAAATAGAAAATAAATGTAGCATTTCAATAAGTTCATATTCAGTAATGTTTACAGAGTATTGTCAAGCTTAATTTTTTAACTTTATTTGAGACATTAAGATTACTGTTGTTTTTTGTTTTTTTAATTGAAACAGAACTGGGATGGGTGTATTTCAGCGGTAGCTACTATTACATTTCTTGTCTGTCAAAATCTTGGCAACAAAGTAGAGATGACTGTCAGCAGAGAGGTGCAGACCTGGTGATTATCAACAGCAAAGAAGAACAGGTAAGTGTCTGTTTGTGTATACATGCATATGTGAGTGAATACCATGTCACAGAGGTGGAGGACAGCATGTAACTGTTTGTATTGTACTTATGGTGATGACTGTTTCTCTGCCAACAAGGACTTCATAAGAAGTTTCGAGAGGCGCATGTGGATTGGACTGACTGACAGAGAGACAGAGGGCACATGGAAATGGGTGGATGGGACTCGGCTGACCACAAGGTTTGTACAAGATTTTTTTTCTGTTGCTATGGCGCACCTTGACCAACCTTTTTCCATTTGTGGTCATTCACTATTATTCGGCTGCATTATGGGAGGATTGTGATCTAGCATTTTTGAAGCTTGACCCATAGTCAGGATGAAGAGTTGTCCTCAGTTTTAACAGTTATATTTGAGTGACATGCAGTTACTCACATACACTAAATACTTATTAGTATGTGTTATTTGTAAAAGTTTTATATTTTGTTTTTGGGTTTCAGTTATTGGTCTTCTGGTGAACCAAATGGTGCTCCAGACAGGGAAGAAGACTGTGGAGAAATCCTGGATTTGAATACTGAAAAGAACTGGAATGATGACTCATGTAACCGTAAAAGATCCTGGATCTGTGAGAAAACATGAGCTTGACAACTCTGCATTTGAACTCACAATACAGTGATAAAAGATGGAGAGGGGAGATGTATGCTGCATGTCCTAGTTTCAGCTATAATTGCCAAGGCAGAACTAACATTATGCTCAGCAAACTAGTATACCTATAAGTGCATTATGAACTTACACGCAACTGCATGATACATATCTGACCCAGTGTTATTTAATGCACAAGAATGAACTAGACCTAGGGGAGGATTTTTTTTTATTTAATACAGAAATCAAAATGTTTGAAGAAATTTTCTGTTATATGTATAGGGGTTATACAGGTTCGAATGTAGTGACAGTCACCTTTCTGTCCTCACATTTCAGCATCAGGCCACATAGACTGGTCATGCATGTGTTTGAAGGCAGAAGGTCAGGATCTATCATGGCTTTGCCAATTCTTTCTGGTTTGGATAAATGCTCATGTTTTTCTCTGGGACCCCTAGCTGACCTTACACTCCTCAACTATGAAGATGCTGTGACATTTTCCACACAAGCCACAGACACTCCTGATCCATCATTCAGTGTCATGATCTTAAGATCAGTGTTGAACTGGATGGTCAGAATTCTCTGATCCACATATACATCAATATAGCGTTTAAATAAATCAATAATGTGAAAGCTTTTGTAACATATCATTTCTACATCTTTGGTCCAGCTGTGGTCATTCAGGAACAAAGGCTTAGTTACAACATTGGCAAACTTTGGACAGTAAGAGGAGCTTTCCATGGCACTATTTGAACTTTTGATTATTCACAATATTGCACGTTCCTCGTTAATTGTGGTTGGTGAAAATCGAACCACAAATTTTGTGACATGTATGGAATTGCGTTTTGAGAAGACACACTTTATCTATATGAGAAGAAAGTGAAAATATGGGCAACAGTGTATTATCTCATCTGTTAGTAGTTAGTAGTAGTGGTTATTTGAGTTTCTGTTGCCTTTCTATAAGCTTGAACCAGTCTGGCCATTCTCCTCTGACCTCTGGCATCAACAAGGCATTTTCACCCACAGAACTGCCGCTCACTGGATATTTTCTCTTTTTCGGACCATTCTCTGTAAACCCTAGAGATGGTTGTGCATTAAAATCCCAGTAGATCAGCAGTTTCTGAAATACTCAATGTATTAAATGCGGGGGGTGGAGGTGGCAAACTCAGAGAAACTAGTACAATAGTCAGAAACCTACATAAATCTCTGACATGATTGTTCTTGAAACTGAACGGTCATTTTAAGCTACTTGTACTTTTCACTTTGGCTTTTCTTCTAAGTGAAAGGTCTTATAGGAGACGTGTTGTAAGTTCTTCCATTACATCACAATACTGCAACCCTGGGTAATAGGTACATATGCTCAGGTCACCTGTGTGATCTCGAGAATCACAGAAAGGCTGGACTGGCCTATGGGTGTACCAGGAGTTTCTCTGGTGGGTCAGTACGGCGTGGTGCTGCAAGTGACGCGCTGACGTTAGTGTGTTTACATATTTCTACCGTCTATGATGCTAGTGACAAGCATTAATTCTTGGTCCGAAAGCAGCTGAAAAAAAAGAAAGAAAAAAAAGAAAAACAAGAAAGAAAGAAGAGAAGAAGAAGCAGAGGTGGTGGAAGAAATGTGGCCTAAGAGGCCCATGGTGAAGCAGAAATCTACTTTTAAAAAAAATTAAATAAAAATCTGAAGCAATGTTGTTTTTTCCCCTCCCTTTTCTCCTCAGAGTATACCAGAATCCCTCATTTATGTGTTTAAAAATCACATTTTTTTGGCGGAGTCCACACAGACCACCCTACAGTACTTTACTTTTCAAGTATGGTGTAACTGAGTGAGTGAATAACAGACAGGTCTGAGTGACCGGGAGGGGGATACCAGTCAGGTGGCTGGCTGTAATGTGATAAAATTCTACATCAGTACTGTGTATGGACTAGGGCAAGACAGCGCTCAGTGGCATTAGCCAACACTGACCAACACTGAGCATCTGCCACCATCACCTGGCCCAAGTGGGCCAGTCAGGCACTAAATTCCCGGGCCACTTTTTTACCCCAGTCCGCCCCTGCATATGCTTTAGGTCAGGTGTGGTCAGGACAACATGCACTGAATAGTATGTTTTAGTATGCTATTCATCAGAGTGAAGGTTTGATAGAAAGTGTCAAAGCACTTAGTAGATCCACCCTTTTTTCATATCATTTAATGAATTATTTCAAATTGTAGTAGATCTATCTTTGAGTATATGACACAACGTATACTGTAAAAGTTTTTTTTCCCCTTCCCGTGTCATCAGTGCAACAGAAATACATCTAAAAATAGTGACCTATATAGGAGTGGTTTATCAGAAACTGCCTGTGGTCAAACCTTCAGAAGACAGCCTCAACTTCTCTTCCTGTCAAATAGAGTCTCACAGCTCAATAGTGTACTAACATCTGTTAAACGTTGTTTCTTCTTTTTGAGCTCATTCCAGCACACTCTCGACACATTCAGACCTTGAGCAAACTGTTCCAGCACACTTTAACATCATGGATGAATGTTTGGAAATCTATGAAAATGTAGAGGAAGCATCATGTGATCACAACAGCCGTACAAGGGAGATAAAAGATTCTGAAAATATTTACGGAAATTTGGACGAGATCCAGACTGTGGAGCCAAAAAGAACTGGACCTGCACGCTCAGGTACTGAACTCATGCAAACAGCTACTCATGTACACATACTGTAATATGACCTTGACTGTAAGTTCATACAAATATTTTAACATTGTTCACACACAAACACAGGAAAGACAATTTTTTACCCAAAATATAACCAAACACACACACACACACATGAACAGTAACTGCAGAGTATAAATAGAGAAAAATGAAATTACAAATCCTTGACATTCTCACATTACTATTTTTAGTCACTGAAATTTTGACTGATTGATTATCTGGAACATGTACAAAATTTCACTGCAATTCATCAAACATTCATTTAGTGTTGGAATGAACTGAACAACCGACTGGTCAAAACTGCCGTCCCCAAAGCCATGCCTCTTTGATTTTAAACAAACTCTGACTTCTACCTTCAGGCGCTGGAGATGTGAAGAAGAGTTCCTGCAGAGCTGCTGCAGTGTGTCTGGGTCTGCTATGTCTTCTCCTTCTGATTGGACTCATAACTTTGGTTTTCCTATGTGAGTATTTTGTTAGCATGCTAATGAAGCCCCAAGTGATTCTGGTTAACAGTGTGTGTTTAATTTGTTGTTACTGTGCCAAACAGACACCAAAGGCAACTCTGAACGAGACCAGTTACAGACCAGCTACAACGACCTGAATAAGAGATTTGATGACATGGTGAAAGAGAGAAATGATCTGCAGAGAGAACTTCAGGGTAATTATTTATTTATTAAAACACCTAACTTATAAAACAGTAGAGCACTAAATATTTTTTTTGAATTCATAAAAGATTATGTCAAATTCACCCAGCGGGTGAGAAATAGCTGTTTGTGGTTTACAGCTCTCTGTCATCAACTGTCTGTTGCTTTCTCTTCTGTCTGTAGAGTCAAGCTACAAACACAAAAAATAAATATTTGAACAAACTGAAGTGGTTTCTGTTTATCTATCTGGCAATCTCGTCCACTCCGTCTATGTATTGTACTATGGAGAGTGTGACCCGGTTTCTTCAAATTTGTCCGTTTTTTTTCTTTCTAATCCCTTCTCCCTTTTCTCTCAATGTTTTCTAACTAACTTCTAACTGACCTTTTTTTACTTAATGTAACCCCTTCAGGAAAAACAAATTTGCTTGTCCACATTGATAGGTATTGTAGGCTTAAGTCTCCATATCTCTTTCTCATGATGTCCGTCAGTGGTCCAGCAGGATTCCCACCACTTCACCAAAATGGGTCTGTATTCTCCAATACGAATGTCTCCGTAAAGGTGAAGTTCATTTCTTAAGTACAACCCACAGGAAAACTTATTATTTTTATCTAGATGTCACTTGTCGCATCTTTTTCTTGTCGGCAAAGCAGACAGCGAGAGACAACGTGAGCTATTTTGAGTATTAGGCAGTCCTCTCGTCTTGTACGTGGTTTACGTAGAGGCTGACTGACTGAAACTCAAACACAAAGTGTGTGCAGGAGATATATATATCATAACAAAATAGAACCGTTATTGAAAGAGGACGTTGCTGCGGTTAGTACACGCTTTCGAACGGTTGGGGTAGGTAAGAGGCCCTCACTTGAAAATGCACTCCAAGGTCATGAGTGCAAAGGTTTTCCAGGTGAAGGATATATATATTTTTTCAGATGTACATTTGTACAAACATTTCTGTGAATATTCTGAATTATATAGTTGTGTGGTATGTGTTCTTCGTTGCTTGCTCTAGATGGTCAATAGGTCACAGCATCAAAAGGTTGCATTTTTTTTTAATTTGTCTAGACAGTGGATTGATTAAAGCAAGGAAAAGTCACACTCTGGAACAAATTTAAAATTATTAAAACTTTTAAAACAACCAACATGGTCATTATAAGTGTTTTTTTATATTGCGTAACACTGAGGATGCCTTTAAAACATAAAGCACCACATTTTGGAAAGGTTCACATAACTGTAGATTCTGCATTAACACACTGCTATACACACTGTCTCATGGACCATGTTTGATCTTTGTCTTTTGTTGTTTGAATGGAAATAGGCTTAGTAAGTTCATATTCATTAATGTTTACAGAAAACGTTTAAACCCAAACCAATCAAAGTTTTACTTTTTACTTTATTTGAGATATTAAGGTTGTTTTTTCTCCCCCCAATACAAACAGAATGGGAATGCACATGTTTCAACGATACATTATATTACATCTCTCCTCTGACAAAGTCCTGGCAACAAAGTAGAGATGACTGTCAGCAGAGAGGCGCAGACCTGGTGATTATCAACAGCAAAGAAGAACAGGTAAGTGTCTGTTTGTGTATACATGCATGTGTGAATCTGTGTGTGAGTGAATACCGTGTCACAGAAGTGGAGGACAGCATGTAACTGTTTGTATTGTACTTATGGTGGTGACTGTTTCTCTGTCATCAAGGACTTCATAAGAAGTTTCCAGAGATGCTTTTGGATTGGGCTGACTGACAGCGAGACAGAGGGCACATGGAAATGGGTGGATGGGACTCTGCTGAACACAAGGTTTGTACGAGATTTTTAAAAAATTATTACTATGTTCAGTAGCACTGAACAGACAAAACAAAACACTGGTTCTAGACAGAGCATTTCAAGAGTTTTGCAGTCACCATTTCTTCTATGTGCTTGCAAAGGGAAAGGATATTGACGTTAAAACCTCAGATGCCAATAAATCCTACACTCTGGACTTTGGACTTCACTTGGGACTCAAGACATTGATTAAATTATTTCACAGAGGAGTTTCTCTAATCGGAACAATATTTTAAAAATGCCGTTTCCAAAACACTACTTTAGCTAGTATGAAATTGTTCATTGTTCCTTCAATTATTATAGCAGTTTCATGAAAATAATTAAATTAATTTCATCACTGAACTCTCTGAACATTATAAAGGAAATGAGATCTCAATGGATTAAATCCTGTCTGTAACTACTTATCCTGGGAGGGGACAAGTCACCACCCTATCTCAGGGCATATAGAGACAAACAACCATATATGTGTTATTTGTAAAAGTATTATATTTTGTTTTGGGGTTTCAGTTTCTGGAATGTCGGTGAACCAAATGGTGCTGTAAGCACAGAAGACTGTGCAGAAATCTTTAAGTCTGATTCAGACAGAAGCTGGAATGATGAACCATGTGACCGAAAGAAATCCTGGATCTGTGAAAAAAGATCACCTTGATAACTCTACATTCAAACCAACAGGACAGTGATACTCTTTTCACATTTTTCAGTTTCAGCCTTTATTACCAAGACAGATGATGCTAAGCAAGCTAGTGTATCTGCAAAGTGTTTCATTAACACACATAGACATCAAATCAAACATGTAATGTGAGGGAATTTCTAAATTAGCATGCCACATATGGTTACACAGGGTCAGGTATGTCCCGACATCACTGTAGGGACAGTGTTAAATCTTAGATTGTTATGGGGACACTGACTTTTTCTCCTTGAGATACAGATGAGCTGTATGTTTGTGTTTAAGAAAGCAGGCGGCATGTTGATCTGGATATTGATTTCTTTGAGTGGATTTCTGTTTTATGTTGCTAAAACTTGTTTTTCTGTTGCTTCTCCAAACTGGGAGCATGCTCACCGCTGCACACTGTAGGTCACACACTGACCTTGATGGATAAAGTACCTTATACAACCTGACTTTAAAAAGAAAAAGGAAAGCAGAGCTATCCATTTGAGCGATAAGGTGACTACGATCCACACAAAGCCCACAAGACTTTGGTATTGATATACACACTTTTATCCTTTATTTGTATTTTCTAGTTTATAGTTGTATTTCCTTATGTCATCTGAATTATGACAAATTAATTTAATTGAAACAAAATGCATGTATCCACAACTATTTCTAATTACCCTTACTGTAAAAAAGATTAAAAATGAACTATTGTGATGCTAAAATAAATTAAAGTACAATTTGGTCAATTTTGATGGTGATAATGTTGTGATCTGTATTAATAACTCTATCAAAGGATTATTCAGGTCATTTACTGTTACTAGTATTTCAGCCCAGCAGTTTATTTATACATGAAAAGTACAGCACAATGATAATAAACTCCTTTGATTTTTAAAAGTGAAGAATATACAGTATTTTACGGTTATTTTACATGTGTGAGATCAAAACAGACGTGGAATCAGTTCAAGAGCGTATAATGAAAACATGATGTTATAGAAGTACTTTCTCACATGTAAAATGAAGCTTTGTTTCACAGTCCAAATCATTCCAGTTTCTTAAAGAATCACTAGTTTCTCTTGCAAGCTCAGCACAGTGTTCATTACTCTGATAATTGTCTGGCTGATTGTCTCTCCAGAACCTAAAATACAAACAAAAAAATTACTAAAATATTAGAAATCAACACTGCTGACATCTGTGAGTTATACTTCCAGACCATGTTATTATCAGATCCCACATATTTATGATTTTAACAGAACACTGAATATAAACAAACACAGAAATCTCAATATCACAAAATTTAACTGTGATAAGAACTTCTGTGGAAACCAGTTTTTTTGTTTGTCAATATATAAAGCACAGCAGAATTCATCTCTTCATCTGTGTTTTTCAGTATTTTCATTCAAATCGATTTAATCCCCTGAGCCTAATCAAGACAGCCCTGGTCTTTGTGGTGAAATGATCAATTAGTTAAAGGTACAATATGTAAGATTGTGCAGAATGCTGATAACTAGTGGTCACAAATTATGGAGGACGAAAAGTGATAAAATTCCATAAATAAATACACATTAACTAACACATTAAATAATTACTTAAATGTGTCATTAATTCATTCAAATACTGATTCATTTTTTATTAAAAACTATATATATACATATATAATCATTTCACTTTTTAATTAATTACATTTACATTTAATGGTGCTGTGTTGCAGTGTTTCATGAATTGACTCACTGTCAAACTCACCCATCAAAGTTGGTAGGTGGATCCTAATGCCTGATTGGTTACCCTGCACATCAAGGCAAATCTATTCCAGATAATTGATTGATGCAGAGCTAATTGAACATACTCCAATACTCTGGGTAGCGCTATTCACCTTGACATTGGTTTAGATACTCTATTGAACAAAACTTTACTGCCAAGCTCTAATAATCAAGGGTCCTGCTAACCCCAAATGTTGAGACCACATGCAGGACAACATGTCTAGAAGTTGCCCAGAGCTGCTGAGAGAAGCAGCTTATTTGATTGAGGAAACTCTGAGCAGAACTCCTCCGGCTCCAGTGGCTCAGTCACAGCAGACACCTGCCGCTCCATCACAGGTTAACCCTAACACGGTTCAATGATAGGAATTGCGGTTTGGCCAAAAAGCCTTCTCGTTACAGAGGCTCTGTCAGACGTTTTTCTCTCTCTCTTTCAGCGGTGTCAAATGTTACAGGAGCTACTGTGGTTGCTTGCTCCGCTCTTATTGGTGGGCTGCACCTGGCCCTGGTTGCTTGGCTACCAAAGCTTGCACCTCATAAACCTGACTGTGATTAACTTTATTGAACTTTCTGTATAATAACAATGATCGTCAATAATACAGCTTGAATGTCTGCCATTTTATCCTTCTCTCTCAGAAAAAAAGAAAAAAGGCTTTCAAAATAAGAGCCCCTTCAAAATAAAAGACTTTGTAAAACTCTCTCCTTAACAGACACAAGAACACAAACACACACACTGACAGCTACTTAATGTATGGGCACAATAGGGCCAGACTCAAAATTTCTTTAGAAATCTGGTGCCCTGGTACCAGAAAAGCGGTCGACTACTTCTTCTAAATTTATGGTCACTCGACGGTCAATATCTTGGTCTGAAAGTGTAGAAATAACTCCAAGAACTTCAATAAGTTCCTCGCTACAGCTCTGGGCCAGCAGGTCCTGCTTCCACGTCCTCTGCTAAGTCTTAAACGTCTCTCACCAACTCCCTAGAGAATTCGTGAAGATCGTCCATTTTCTCTAGCCAGGCACTCTACTTCAGACTAAAGCAATGGATCAGGCTAGATTAGCGTTAGGCCCACCCATTGACTTTGATGGGCGAGTTTGACAGTTGGAGAATCTTACAGCTTCCATAAGAAAAATATACCAGGGATGATTTTGGCAGAGACAGTTTTTTCAAGTGGAAAGCCACTGAAAAAAAAAACAAACACACAGGATCTCTGGGTCCTTTTGGGCTCTAAAGTGTCTTTATCTTTCAGATCATCTCCAATATTTACTGTGTTTTACCACATTTCAACATTCACTCTGTTGATCCACTTTATTTGCTTCTACAGCTGTAGTATATTTTATATCTGGCAACAAAACAAAAACAGACTGCCCATTCCATCAAGTCAAATTTCAAAATAGGAAATATACTGACTGCAATAATTTCTCAAGAAACTTGTATTTCTGTAGAGCATGTTTTCTTAATCTCTGATGACACAGCATGTTCATTTTATGATTTAATACAGTACTGTAAATATCACGTATTGTACCTTTAAGTAGGAACCATTGCCATAATACATTCATACATTACATACATACATTAAAATAATAAATGTCTTACTTTTGTGTAACTGGTTCTCCATTTACCCATTTCCAGTCTTCTTCTTTTTCTTCATCAGTCAGACCAATCCAGGTTGTCAGGCCAAGGCTGGTGAAATATTCCTGGATTTCAAAGAGACACTGAGTCACTTACTTCTCATTTTCTCAATTTACTGTCCTTCCATAGAGATTATGTATACCTGAAAAGTCCCTTGTTCAACATGTCACAGTAGGAAAAGCACAGGTGTAGATAATAAAAATGAATGACAGTCGAATTCCATTTAGCTGCCTCAGTTTCAGGGTCATGGTATTTTACATGCTGTCTCATTGACACATTTACTTCATGACTCACTGGGACACTTGAATACAACAGAGTCATTGGTAGATAAGTGGTCAGTGATACTGGAGAAAGAAAAATATCTCAGAGAAAGCCACACAACACAATAAGTGGTGCACCTTCAAGTCAACTGTTTGTATTTGACCTACCTGCTGTGTTGTGTGGCTTGCTCTGAGCCATTTTATTTCCCATTTATGTTGTCAGTTGAAGACCTTGGAATGAGACCCAACAACTGTCTTTCTCTATGACTGACAGTAACACTGTTGGTTTTTCTGAGAAGTCTGTTGTACACAATGCAGGTACAAAAAAAGAACAATATTCATCACAATATTGACATGCATGAAGGCTTTATACTGTGTTACATAGTTCATATCATGGATCACTTCTCTGGCTTTGCAGAAGTCATTGTCACTTATCTTCCACTTTTGATAAATTTCAGGAAGAATCTGTTTTGGCACACAGACCGTTTTTCCTCACATTTTTTTTTTTTAAAAAGGCCACATACCATTTTTTTTTGTACAACATACAAAATCACAGTAACTGAAAATGTTTCAGAAACGTCTTTTACCCCCAGTGTTAGATATACTTCTGATGTAATCATTTAACAACATCAGAAAACATTAATGACACACATTGAAGTGCTGACATTTAAATTATGAGAGGGGAAGCAGGTTTTGTATTTTGGTAGCATTTACAGTATAGTATAGTCAACAATGTTTTTCAGAGAACAAAACATTTTTTTTCATCCACTCACCTGTTCTTCTCTGCTAGATATGATCAGCAGATGTGCATTTTTATTTTCACAGAACGTTTTGCTGTTATACCATGTCCCTTTTGAGGTAGAAGTGAAGTAACAGCTGCCGCCAAACTTGTTCCATTGGGCAGGGCAACATTTTGTGTCTGTTCACACAAAAGACATGACTTCAGGTACAGTACTCCATGTCTAAATAAATTACAACAATATCACTCTCAATTTGTGTATGGTGTTCTGAATCTGCTGTTAAGATTGAATTAGCTAAACAGACACCAATGTATGTTCTGCCTTGTAAATATGAAGCCTTCACCAGCAGCAGCCAGTTAGTTTATGTTAACATAAAGACTGGCCCTTAATGGCCACTTAGATGTATCGCTACAGGTGTGTCACTTCATAAATATCTTGGCTAAGTGCATTAGGCATAGCAGCTTCTCGGGGTGATCGGGTGTTACACAGTTAGACTTTTTGTACAAATTAAACAGATGCTAAATCATTCATTGATGATTTGTGAGCTCATTAGTGGCTACCTCCAGCTATATCTTTGTTATTAATGCCTGAGAGTGGCGTCGCTCCTGTGACAGAGTGTGAATAAGTGTAATTTCCAAAATGTTAAACTATTCCTTCAATCAAAATAATTCAATACTCATATCTTCACTCACCAATCACACTTTTGAGTTTTTCTCTCTCAATGGTGAGGTTGTTGTTCATGGCCTCTAACTCGCTTGTCTTCAGGGTCAGGTTGTGATAGAGGCTTTCCAGTTCACAGTAACTTGTCTGTAGTTCGTCTCTCTCATTGGTGAGATTGTTGTTCATGGCCTCTAACTCGCTTGTCTTCAGGGTCAGGTTGTAAATAAGGCTTTCCTTTTCACTGTAACTTATCAGTAGTTGGTCTTTCTCGCTGGTCAATTTCTCATTTTTCACCCCCCAGTTGTTTTTGTCTTGAATCCCTGCAACACGTGGAAGACACAAAGATCACTAATATCATACGAGTAATGTACGATGAGTATTGGCTTGATGGATTTACATACTTACATAGAACTACCAAGACAATGACTGCAGCCAGGAGGACAAGACACAGCAGCCCCAGAAACACTGCAGCAGCATCTTTGAAAAGATTCCTCTGTCCTGAACTTACATTGACTGAAGTGGCTGTGGACACAAATAAACAGTGCTGCTGAGTTCATTTAATAAAAATTAATTACCTCATGCTTAATAATGTTATGAATGTTCTGCTTTATTAAAAAATAATAATTTGAGTAATGTTTATTTGCGTGCAACATTTCATTTGATATCAAACACTCTGTGACTGTACATTCGGATTTGCTGTAACAAATAGAAACTTGAAAACCAAAAGGCCTGAACATAAAATGAAATGTTCCCTCAGCATTGCAAGCAAATAACTCATCGGAAATATAGAATCACATGTATGTAGGACATATGAGACAGACAGACAGATAGATAGATACTTTGCCGTCGGTCGTCAGCGGTGTTGTCCTGTGATTTCGGTGGAGTGCTCCCTTCTGCCCAGTAGTTGTCATAAATCGGCACATTATCGATGTTACCATTGTCGTCTGCGTCTGTGTCCTCCTTCTCAGATGTCTGAAATCTAACTCTTTTGGTGATATCTACCTTGGCATAGAGATCCTCAGACATATTGTTCTCTCACCAAATTCAACTCAGACATACTCTATTCTCCTTGGACCAGTCCAAATGTATTTTAGCATTTGTGTCACCATACTATAGCCCAGAGTAAGAGGAAGTAATCAAAGGTCTCTTCGGCAGTAAAGGGAAGAAAATAGCAGAAGTCACTGAGGCAAACAATGAATTTTAAATAAATTAAATGATAATTGCAGTAAACCTGGAAGAAGTGACAGTTCAAAACATAGACTTACCATAATAATGTTAAGGAATATGATTTGTGCATTGACATGGTTAGGTGAGGTATGTTCAGGACAACATGGACTGAACATGTTTTATTCTTTTATTCATCAGAGTGAAGGTTGGCTAGAAAGTATCATGACGTCACAGCCTGTAGATTCACCCTTTTTACCATCCATCAATTTAATGAACTATTTCAAATTGTGGTATTGAAGATTTTAAGTCGGCGTTTATCTGTCAGTTTAAAGTCAATCTTTCTGTGTTTCTCAGTAAAGCAGAAATACATCTAAAAATAATAACCCATACAGTAAGTGGTTCATCAGAAACTACATGTGGTCAGACTTTTTAGAAGACATTAGCCACTTCCCTTACCTCCTTCCTCAAACAGAGTCACACGTCTGAATAATGCGCTGTCATCTGTTAAACCTTGTTTCTTGCTTTGTTTGAGCTCAGTCCAGCACACTCTCAAGATATTGTGACATTGAGCAAACTGTAACAGCACACTTTAACATCATGGATCAATGTTTGGTAATCTATGAAAATGTAGAGGAAGCATCATGTGACTGTACATGGGAGATAAAAGATTCTGAAAATATTTACGGAAATTTGGACGAGATCCAGACTGTGGAGCCAAAAAGAACTGGACCTGCACGCTCAGGTACTGAACAGGTACTCATGTACACATACTGTAATATGATCTTGACTGTATGTTCATACAAATATTTAACATTGTTCACACACAAACACAGGAAAGATGATATTTTCTGAAACAAAGACTAACATCAGGATGTATGACAGTAATGTGGATGGTCAAACAGGAAGTAAGTGAAGAAATCCTTAAAGTTTGCATATTACTGTTTTTAGTCACCTGAGAACTGCTAATTAGCAATAAAACACAAAGGATAGCTAAGGTTGATGGGAATGTCATTTTTTGTAGATTTATTCAGAAACCAGCTGAAACTGAACTTTTGACTGATAGGGACAGAGGAAGTGTCATTAGGATTGACTGTCTGGGGAGTATAAATGTCAAAATGTATTTCACTGCAAATCCTCAAATAGTGATTGTGTTGGGAGTGTTAGTGTTGGGAAAAACTGAATTTGATTTTATCTGTACAAATAACAAACACTGACTTCTACCTTCAGGTGCTGGAGATGTGAAGAAGAGTTCCTACAGAGCTGCTGCAGTGTGTCTGGGTCTGCTGTGTCTTCTCCTTCTGATTGGACTCATAACTTTGGTTTTCCTATGTGAGTACTTTGTTAGCATGCTAATGAAGCCCCAAGTGATGCTGGTTAACAGTGTGTGTTTAATTTGTTGTTACTGTGCCAAACAGACACCAAAGGCAACTCTGAACGAGACCAGTTACAGACCAGCTACAACAACCTGACTATGGAAAGAGACCAGTTACAGACCAGTTACAACAACCTGACTGAAGAACAGGACCAGTTGCAAAAGAGATTTGACAATATGGCCAAAGACAGAAATGATCTGCAGAGAAAACTTCAAGGTAATTATTCACTTCTTAAAGCAACAATATTTAACTTTTATACCATGAATAATGATTTAAAATCATTTTGATGTTTCACAATTTTGTCAGTTTGACATTGTGGCCAAATGGTGTAATGACAGCAATGATGCCCACTGGCAGTTCACATTGAGAAAGAAGTGGCTGTAAAATAGTTGACCAATTTCTTGGATCATCACAACCATCGTATAAAGACTTAATTCATTGTCAAGATATGATCCATTTGTTCCAATAGCAATGTGGAAGTCTAGAAGAGTTGTTCAACAAAATGACTTCATCTAAAATCAACTTAGCAGAGGGCTTAACTGGACGTTAGCAGCTATGCCAGCGGAGGAAGTCTTTAGTGCACTTGCTCTATGAATCACACATGCAGGAGATCTAGGTAATTTTAGGGAATGGAATCATTCAATCATTTACTGAACAGTGCTGCTGACTAATGAGTAATATTAGCTGACTGCTATGTTCTGTGTTGTTGCACTTGCCTGATGTTTGGCTACTTGCAAAGTTGTCAACTTTTAAGGAATGTAATCAACAAACTGAATAACCCTTGCCTTACCCTTCCTATTTAAGCACGCAAGATAAATCATGGTAGCTCATTCTAAGGTAAACAAAAACGCTATTCCTAATTTCAGGTGATCTGGTATGAGTGGCTACCATAATCTGCCATTAGATCAACCTAAATACTACACACTGGACCTGTGTTGTATTGAGACTAAACTTTGGAGCACTACATCATCAGCTGTCCTTTCACTTCCCTGTTCCTTGTCTGCGCAGGCAAACTACACCTGCAAAAAAGAAGAACTGAAATGATGTCGTCTGTTCGTCTATCTATCAATCTCCTCTGCTCTGTCTACAGAGAGCGTGACCCTGTAGTCATAGGTATCCCGGCTACAAATAAGATCTTAAGAGAACGTTTAATTTCTTAAGTTCTTAAGTTCTTCTCAGTCGAAAGCAACCTAAGATAATGCATACGTGCATTTCGTTTTGACAACGACAAATAAGAAACTTGACCTTGATAACCTCAGACTAAAGTGTTTCTGTGCATGCTTCTTCCATCAGCATCCCCTTTGTTTTTTTTGCCTCTGTCATGATGTCCATAGGGGCTTATAAGTCTGGTTACATTGCTCGCTTGCCCAGCTCTGGTTCTGACCAGCTGCACTCTGCATAGCAGCATTAGCATTAGGGGCCATGCCAAAATTACAGCAAACATTATTTTTCAGAAAGAAATTTAAAATTATTAAAACTGGTGGTCAAAAGGCTCACACAACTCTATTGTATGTTCCTCATTAACACACTGCTATACACACTGTCTCATGGATCTTGTTTTTATCTTTGCCCTTTGTTGTCTGAATGGAAATGAACTTGAGTAATTCATTAGTTCATATTCAGTAAAGTTCATAGAGAATGTTTCAACCCAAACAAACTAAAAACAAGACCTTCAAGATGTTTGTCCAAGTGTAATATTTATTTAATCCACCTGAGATATTATCCTTTTTTTCCCCAATACAAACAGAATTGGGATGGGTGTATTTCAGTGGTAGCGTTTATTACATTTCTTCTGTGACAAAGTCCTGGCAACAAAGTAGAGATGACTGTCAGCAGAGAGGTGCAGACCTGGTGATTATCAACAGCAAAGAAGAACAGGTAAGTGTCTGTTATACGTGCATGTGTGTGAATCTGTGTGTGAGTGAATACCGTGTGACAGAAGTGGAGGACAGCATGTAACTGTTTGTATTGTACTGATGGTGATGACTGTTTCTCTGTCAACAAGGACTTCATAAGAAGTTTCCCGAAACGCATGTGGATTGGACTGACTGACAGAGAGACAGAGTGGACATGGAAATGGGTGGATGGGACTCGGCTGACCACAAGGTTTGTACGGGACTTTTTCTCTTGCCATGACGTACTGTGACCACAACCACTTTTCCATTGTGGAAAATCTTTTTTTATCATGGTGTAAAATATAAAGATTGAATATTTTACAGGCACATATACACACAAAGATATAGGTACACACACACACACACACACACACACACACACACATATATATATACATACACATATATATATTGAACAGAAAACATACACAAAACGAAAGAAAACAAAACAAATAAAAAAAGTCCAGATAATGCCATGGAAGGCACCCGCCTGTTTGGGTTTGAGTTCTGTTTGGTTTATGATTATAGAACATTTTGTTGTTCACAGTTTGTATTTGACTATAGTGAAGACTATTTGGTAAATATCTTTTTTTATTATGAGGCATGTAAACAACAAGAATATTGTACACTATTATAGATGCAAGCTCCTTGAAATATATACAAGTGCAATCCTAAATGTCATGTAGCTAGACTTTATATTTCTAATATACTATATTAATAAATTATTCTGTGTCACCAATGGAAGTTCCTTCTAAGAAAGTATTTACTGTACATCTCGAGTTGATGTTGGATATAATTTAAGCATTTAACAGAAAGCAGTACAATTTACAAGTAACTGTGTGTAATGTGTTTTTTGTAAAAGTGTTATATTTTGTTTTGGGTTTCAGTTTCTGGGCTCATGGTGAACCAAATGGTCATCGATACAGAGATGAAGACTGTGCAGAAATCCTGAGCTCTAATTCACAAAACAACTGGAATGACATATCATGTGACGATCAAAGGTCCTGGATCTGTGAAAAAACATAATTTTAATTCAGTTGTATTCAGTTGTAATATGGTTTATGTTTTCTATTAATGTGTCCTATTTGTGGCAGATGTGACTTATTTCAGTGGAAAGTGGATAATTAGAAAGTATTGAAATTATACACATAACCATTAGGAACAGTACTAACTGTTGGTTTACTTAAATTATGAGTTGCTTTTCATAAACCATTATATAAAGATGGCAGATGCTCTGCAGGTGATGGTGTGGTTACATAAATTTCATCAAACTCGTGCTTTGAACTAATAATACCTCACAAAGATCCAAAATACTTACTTTTTACTTTGTCATATCATCATTGAATTATATGTTACTGATTGTTGTACAGTCAGGATGAAGGTTCGAGGTGTACTCACCTGGGAGACAGACACAGCTGCAGCCAATCACAAAGCACCCTGATCCTTGGAGCAGGAGCTCACTTTTTAAAAAAATAATGACACACCAACAAACTATCTTAAGCCACGTAGTTTTATTTTGTTAAGGCCGTCATGCAACGGTCAGTCCGCATGTGTGCAGAAAGATGTATTGTTACTTGGTTGTATAATCAGAATCAGAAGTCGACTGAGGTATGGTCGAGATAAGTTTTTGACGCCCGGATTTTGTGGATTTTTGTAGTGTTTTACGTCGTGAATTTTCAAGCCATGGCACTTGGGCCTTTGGTAAATGGCCAAAACTGTTTAGCCTCCATGATAAACTTTAACACACAGAATAATAATGAGAAGATTAATCAAAACTAATAAAGTGAATCGTGAATTAATGTCTCACAGGAGAAATGTTGTCCCTAAGTTATGATGCTGTTCAGTAGGTGGCGCTAAAGAGTTAACCATCAACCTTCATGAAAAACCAAAGAAGAAGAACACTTAGCCTGCCTCTGTTTTCTGTCACGTCCTCAGACAAGCTGTAAATAGCGGGGAATACGACAGTTGGATATTATTGTGCAGTCACCATCTGAACAGTAAAAATGAGTGGTCGCGGCAAGGGAGGAAAAGGACTCGGTAAAGGAGGCGCCAAGCGTCACCGTAAAGTTCTCCGTGATAACATCCAGGGAATCACCAAGCCCGCTATCCGCCGTCTGGCTCGCCGTGGTGGAGTCAAGCGTATCTCCGGTCTCATCTACGAGGAGACTCGCGGTGTGTTGAAGGTTTTCCTGGAGAACGTCATCCGCGATGCCGTCACCTACACCGAGCACGCCAAGAGAAAGACCGTCACCGCCATGGATGTGGTCTATGCTCTCAAGAGGCAGGGACGCACTCTGTACGGCTTCGGCGGTTAAACTCCTTATCCTCTTCACCAACAAAACAAAGGTCCTTTTAAGGGCCACACACTTTATACAGAAGAGCCTTTCTTCCTCTTTTGCTGTGACGTTCATTGAGGATAGACAACAGTCCACCACTGAACCAACTTTAAACTAATTTTAAAAGCTGTATTGTATCTCGCATGATATGCCACTTCAATTCCAAGTAGACTTGTGCCTTCTCATCCACCACTTCCACTAGGCGCTGTCATGCAAAATGAACTCGTGTTTTATACTGTGTTTCATGTAAGTATGTTGCTCTCACCTGATCTTAATCAAGAAATTCCTGTTAAACTAGTGATGGGTCGACGAGGTGAAGTGTTTCTACACATTACCGGTTGATGCTGTCACTGAACACTCACATGAGGCAGGCAACCCAGTTGACACACTCCGCAGAGAGTCTGCTGATGACCTAGACTATACAACCGTATGTCATTGTATTATTTCATATCTTCATTTACATTTCTTTGATATTTTTAGGTAGTCATTAAATAATGTGAACATGTATCATAACGTGAAAATCTAAGTGAATGAGGATGCTTGTGGACTAGGGTTTTATTTTTTTACAAATTTTCTTTACAAATTTTCATTCCAAAAAAGTTTTTCCTGTGTTTTGAAATTGAGTCTGTTACACTTCGAGTCCTCGATGAATTTGATAATGAACCGGAAAAGATACTTTCTGCAGATGCATATCAATAGCCACAGTTAGAGTCAAACTATTAACTATTACCTGCCGTAAGACTAATTTAACAGACTGTACGAAAGCAAATATTTGCAGGCCTGTGCATCAAATTTACAGTAGTTTTTGTTTATTGAAGTGGATGAAGAGGCAAGGTGGGGTCTGAGTAACAAGTTAATTGATGGTCATTTTGATGGAGAACACCAGCTGGTCACTGGAGCAATTTTACATTAATTTGTAATTTATGTTAAATGTTGACTGGCAGTGGAGGAAATGAGGAAGGCTGGGTTGTGTTGGCAGGCTCTCTAGTTTCTAATGTGGAGAGTGTTTAAATGTTGGAGAATAAGAAATAGATGAGGATTATGAACATTATGACCATAAACATAAATTCAGGTGGAGCTTTGCAAATGGTTTCTATCATTTAAATGATTTGTCTTCTGTTAACAGAAGGGAACCATGCCAGAGGTGGGACACACATTTTCTCATCAGTTCCTCTGTGTTCAATTCTTAATTGTAATATAATTTATTATATCGCTTTGCAATTATCCCCAAATGCAAAACATAATTTAAAGTGGGGCAGGAGGACTGTCCAGTTCTGCTAAATGATCCACTGATACTGACTACTAGTGTTGAACTGAATCTCTTTAAATCTCGTTGAGTGTCTGTATAATTTTAATGACCAGATACATGAGTAATGCTGCTGGAGGTCAATGTTTTTATTAAACTGGCTTCATGAAGAAAAAAGACAAGACAATTATGTATCTCTGGTTTTCATTGGTAGTAGAATCATTACAAGTTAATCTATGTATCTATTAAATATTAATCCTCAGCAGAAGAAAAGACAGCCACGGTGAGCAGCTCTGATATGAAGTCTGGCAGCATAAGCCTCGGCCATCCTCAGTGTGTTTGCTGCTACCAGAATAACTTCAGTTTACGACAAAGTGACCGTCAACAGATGGTTGTTTTTACTTTGAGTCTCTGGACAAACATGTGGAGCAGCTGGAAAACCACTTTTGATGGAGCTCTGAGTGATGTGAAAACATTTTAGGAGAGAAATGAGTGTGAAAAGTCGCCGAGCAGAGCTGGTCACGACGGTGAATGTGTGAGGTTTGGAGGCTCCTCAGACAAAATGCAGAGAGCATCAGAGCTGTACATGAGCTGAACACGAAGAGACACAAGTCCGCTATCGGCTCCCTTCACTGTCAGCCTTCAGCTCTTCTCCCACATTTAGTTTGGAGTGTTTTATCGATGAGGAGAAAACACAAGTGGCACGGCGTTCAGACTGCACAGAGGAGCCACGGGCTGGGTTGAGTCTCCACGGTTCTCATGGTGTGTTTAAGTGCAGCCTCGCTGCTCTGAGCTCTCCAACAGTCCACTCACACTCTCGTGTTGTCCCGAGTACGAACGGAAGGTAAGATGGCAGAAGTAGCTCCAGCTCCAGCCGCCGCTCCGGCCAAAGCAGCCAAGAAGAAGGCGGCGAGCAAACCGAAGAAGGCTGGCCCCAGCGTCAGAGACCTCATCCTCAAGTCTGTGTCCGCATCCAAGGAGCGCAACGGCGTGTCTCTGGCCGCCGTCAAGAAGGCTCTGGCTGCCGGAGGTTACGATGTGGAGAAGAACAAGGCCCGCGTTAAGGTCGCCATCAAGGCTCTGGTCACTAAAGGCACTCTGGTCCAGACCAAGGGCACCGGCGCCTCCGGCTCCTTCAAGATGAACAAGAAGGCAGCTGCTGAGCCCAAAGCCAAGAAGCCCGCAAAGAAAGCCGCTCCTAAAGCCAAGAAGCCCGCAGCCAAGAAAGCCGCAACACCCAAGAAGCCCAAGGCAGCAGCAGCCAAGAAGCCCGCCGCCGCCGCTAAGAAGTCCCCCAAGAAGGCCAAGAAGCCCGCAGCTGCAGCCAAGAAGGCAGCCAAGAGCCCCAAGAAGCCCACCAAGAGCCCCAAGAAACCCGCAGCCAAGAAGGCCCCTGCAGCCAAGAAAGCTCCCGCTAAGAAGGCTGCCAAGCCCAAAGCCAAGAAGGCAGCACCCAAGAAGAAGTGAGCTGGCGCTACTCAACTAACGTCCTCACTACAAAAACAAAGGCTCTTCTAAGAGCCAACCACATCATCCTTAAAGAGCTTACTCCTTTTTGCCATTGTAAATTCAGATGTACTATGATCATGAAGCAGTAACATTGAACTCAAGATGATACACATTAGGATAACACAGTGGGTACAAATCAGAGCCTCATGGCACTTTAGGGCTTCTGGGGTCAGACTATATCCTGAGCTTAGCACTTTTGATAGCATTATGTTGACTGGTTATTGAGTATAATGTGTATGTATATATATTTTCCCTTTTGTAAATTGTTTTGCCAGTGCTCTGTTTGAATTTAATGTAGACTGTTTTTTAAAAAAATAAAGGTTCTTGGGTGCTATAAAAAGTAATTGTAACTCTCCTTTTTTTCTTCACATTGACAAAAAGCTGTTAGATCCTCAGTTTACAGCCAGACTCCTCGTCAAATCTACTGTTTACTCAGAGTAGACAGAGTTAAATATGAATACAGGAGCTTGAGTAATGTGCCAAGACACTTCTTTTAGTTAAATTGTTGAAAATTCTTACAGTGGTGTATTTTCCATGTACAGCTGTCATCAAAATGATGCACATAATAAACATGCAGTTCGAAACCAAAACACCTTCCATTATATCATAAAATTATTCAATAATAAGAGTTTTCTTACTTAATAATAATAATAATAATAATAATAATAATAACAACAATAATAATAATAATAATATCTGGAACTATAAACAATTGATTCTGGCAGAGGGTCACTGTGAATGGCCAATACTCTGTTGAGATTTGGGCGGTCGGTCACTTCTAACCAATCAGGAGCCGGAGGTCTGAAGCGGCGTCATCATTTCACAGCCGCTCTCACACTTTAAGAGCAGCGTGTCTCCTCTCTTTACTACACTTTTCTCCTGTACAGAGAAACAAGAAGCGATGGCAAGAACCAAGCAGACCGCTCGTAAATCCACCGGAGGCAAAGCCCCCAGGAAGCAGCTGGCCACCAAGGCTGCCCGTAAGAGCGCCCCGGCCACCGGCGGCGTCAAGAAGCCTCACCGTTACAGGCCCGGTACCGTGGCTCTCCGAGAGATCCGTCGTTACCAGAAATCCACCGAGCTGCTCATCCGCAAGCTGCCCTTCCAGCGCCTCGTCAGAGAAATCGCTCAGGACTTCAAGACCGACCTGCGCTTCCAGAGCTCCGCTGTCATGGCTCTGCAGGAGGCCAGCGAGGCTTACCTGGTCGGCCTCTTTGAGGACACCAACCTCTGCGCCATCCACGCCAAGAGAGTCACCATCATGCCCAAAGACATACAGCTGGCCCGCCGCATCCGTGGAGAGCGCGCTTAAACCCTCTGCTCACCCAACAACCACAAAGGCTCTTTTAAGAGCCACCTCACTCCTCACTAAAGAACCTGGTTCTGTGTTCCTAATGCATTAATGTCTAAAACCAGTTTGATGAAACTGAGAAACGTCACCATAGCAACTTACAGAATCTCTAATTTTCTCATAATAGAAGTGTCCCTGACCATGCGAATGCATATATTTTTCAAACGTCTGCCTAAATGAGGAATCTGTATCTTGGTACAATTTGTCTAAAATGTGTTTTTTATACTATTTGCCCCAAGTATGACATTTTACACAGATCGAAGACGTGCTTCTAGAGATAATTATTGTCCGCAATTGCTCCCTCAAGTTTACATTCAATAAATCAATTTTAACCCACTGTATAAACTAAAGCAACTGTTAGAAAACATTTACAATAATCTGCGTAAATGTATGCACTTAAACACACCACGAGAGCCGGTTTTCATTTATTTTAATTAATACTATTTACACCATTAAATCCTGACCAAGAAATTGTTTCCAAATCTAATTTAATTATGGCCATTCAATGACCTACGTGAATTAAACAATGAGATGAGCAGCTAAGGAGCATGGATCTCGGCTCTTGAATAGTTCAGTAAAATCAAACGTGTACATAAACTGACCACAGGGATTTGGTAGTCAGTCATCTTTGATTTGAATCAAATACCTCAAACACATAGCAGGATTTATATCATATGATGGACCTAAGGCACAGAGCAGTTAACACACATCTTATCGTATTACATCTACATTTTTAAATGTCAAAGCTGTGGGACGCTGTACTGGACTCACTCCTAAAGGCAAGACCATTACTTTGTCAGAGCGCATGCTCTGACTCGTGCTCGCGCTCTGACACTCAGCCAATCCTGTGCGAGCGACAGCACAGTGTCATTTGCATCAGTACATAAATATAAAGCTTCCAAAGCCTGAGTTATCATCAGTTTCAGGAAAACTCCTCTGAAGCAAACATGCCTGACGCGCCAAAAGCACCCAAGAAGGGCTCCAAGAAAGCAGTCTCCAAAGCCACCAAGAGCGGCAAGAAGAGGAGACGCTCCAGGAAGGAGAGCTATGCCATCTACGTGTACAAGGTCCTGAAGCAGGTCCACCCCGACACCGGTATCTCCTCCAAGGCTATGGGCATCATGAACTCGTTCGTGAGCGACATCTTTGAGCGCATCGCTGGAGAGGCCTCTCGCCTGGCTCACTACAACAAGCGCTCTACCATCACCTCCAGGGAGATCCAGACCGCTGTCCGCCTCCTGCTGCCCGGTGAGCTGGCCAAGCACGCCGTGTCTGAGGGAACAAAGGCCGTCACCAAGTACACCAGCTCCAAGTAAACTCCACGTTTACGACAACAACACAAAGGTCCTTTTCAGGACCACCCACCACTTCAACTAAGAGCTGTCTTTCTGCTGACTTCAGAGTCTGTTTACTATCAACATTTTCTGCATCTTAAACCTCTTATTTAAAGAAATCCACCTCCTCACTGCTGAGGCATTTAGGGCCAAGCATGAGTGTAGGATTAGACATTTCTCTCGTCTAATTTCTCTCTCAGTCGCCAAAGAGGATGCTAGCCCTTTGCTAGCATCTATATACGGGAGACAAACTAATTGACCGTCAGCACTTGTTTGGTCTGTTTAAAAACACACCGACCGTTTATTTTGCGCATGCTCAAAACAGCACCCCGTGTGCGTAGCCACATAACGTCCCCGTAACATTAAAACTACATAACATGTCGTTGCTATTCACATTAACAGCACATATGAAATGCTGTAAAGGCTGCATGGTGAGAGTGGGTATCTCTGGCCTCTCTAAAAACAGATTTGACTCCACTTACAGCTGATGTGTATACCGTCATAGGAGAAACACTTCTTGTGCTTGCCCATTTCCATCAAGCTACAGTGGAGTTGTCTGAAGAGAGGCGAGTGTCTGAGGTCATCTCGATGCTGAAAATGCTCACACAGACAGCCATACACCTACATGAACACGTCAAGTCACAGACACTGCTTCTAATCTGTCTTCACAACAGCTGTCTGCATCCACACAGGACATGTTGGACATGTTATTCAGCATTATTTGTTTGGAAATCATGTACTAAAATGTTTTTTTCACGGGATCCTTTGACATACTTTTGGTTGGCTCTCTGCATTTTGTCTGAGGAGCCTCCAGTTAACATACCCAAAACTCTTCCACCCGTCCTTACAATTTCTCCACACTACAGGTTCATCTGTGCCATGTGAGTGGTTGCATCAAAAAGATGTAGCAGGCTAAATTTCAAAACACTGGAAACACTTTAAGTTTAAAGCATTCTAAATTTAAGATATGAAATTCTAACAATATAAAATAATGATTAATACTGTATACACCATATTATTAGTTTGGTAGTGTGTTGAAACGCTTCCTCTATCCACTACCACCTTGAAAATCATTTGTTGGAGGAGCCTGTGGACCCAAGCCTTGGTCATTTTGTTCTCCTGTACTAAAGGAGAAAGCTTCCTTTCATAGCAGCCAACCAGGAGTCTAAAGTAGAAACATAGTTTCTAACTCGGTTCAGCAGTGGACCAAATACTATCCTCAATGGATTATCACGCAAGAGGAAAATCAAGCCCTTTTTTATAAAGTGTGTGGCCCTTAAAAGGACCTTTGTTTTGTTGGTGAAGAGGATAAGGAGTTTAACCGCCGAAGCCGTACAGAGTGCGTCCCTGTCTCTTGAGAGCATAGACCACATCCATGGCGGTGACGGTCTTTCTCTTGGCGTGCTCGGTGTAGGTGACGGCATCGCGGATGACGTTCTCCAGGAAAACCTTCAACACACCGCGAGTCTCCTCGTAGATGAGACCGGAGATACGCTTGACTCCACCACGGCGAGCCAGACGGCGGATAGCGGGCTTGGTGATTCCCTGGATGTTATCACGGAGAACTTTACGGTGACGCTTGGCGCCTCCTTTACCGAGTCCTTTTCCTCCCTTCCCGCGACCACTCATTTTTACTGTTCAGATGGTGACTGCACAATAATATCCGACTGTAATGTTCCCCGCTATCTACAGCTTGTCTGAGGACGTGACAGAAAACAGAGGCGGGCCTGGTGCTAAGGGACAACATGTCTCCCGTAAGAATTTTCACGCCCATGTCAATAGCAGTCCCAAGCAGAGCGCCAACTATAGCAGTCTATCAAAAGATGTTCCTGGGTTTCATCTTCATTAAAACAAATCACTGGTTAAATTTGGTTGTGACATAACAGCTCCATGAAACAATTGCTTGGACTAGCAATCTATTACTTATTACAGTTTTTTTTTTTTCATTTTTCAACACTAAAAGCCATTGGCTGAACAAAGTTCTCAGTTGCCTGAACTCATTCAGCTAATTCAGTTAACAATACCATGAACCATTTCACACAGTAAAACAATTTACAGATCTCGCTTGCATTCTGCACGTGTCATCCAGCAGACATGCCACTGATCAAACACAACCACTCATTGGTTGTGTTTAATTGATTTTAGTTGTTTCAAATGATGTGACACAACCAATATAAGCCAGATCAGAGAGCAAGCAGGTTGTTGAAGGTGGGAATGAGAACGTCTGAGAATGAATAGAAGAAACCATGTGAAAGGACGAGTGTGTATGCAAGGTAGACCATGTTCATGGACTGACAATGAGGGAAGCACGGAAGAGAACAGATTATATTTTTACTGCCCAACATTAATAGGTCAGTGAGTGATTCTTTAATTTTGATCCAGTATGTTCTCTTGCCAAAAGGATGCTCAGACGTTGACTAGTAGTTCAGTTTTCACGTGATAGCTGTTGATGTATGAGGAGCTCATCATTACTCCAGCTTCCTGATAGTGCTTTTAGTGTTTTTGCTGCTTAAGCATTACACATTTCTGCATATACAGCATCATGAGGTTACTATTGGAGTCGTTAGTGCGTACACTAACCACTACTTCTATTATACTATAATATGCCATGAGAAACCAGCTCTTAGTTGAAGTGGTGGGTGGTCCTGAAAAGGACCTTTGTGTTGTTGTCGTAAACGTGGAGTTTACTTGGAGCTGGTGTACTTGGTGACGGCCTTTGTTCCCTCAGACACGGCGTGCTTGGCCAGCTCACCAGGCAGCAGGAGGCGGACAGCGGTCTGGATCTCCCTGGAGGTGATGGTAGAGCGCTTGTTGTAGTGAGCCAGGCGAGAGGCCTCTCCGGCGATGCGCTCAAAGATGTCGCTCACGAACGAGTTCATGATGCCCATAGCCTTGGAGGAGATACCGGTGTCGGGGTGGACCTGCTTCAGGACCTTGTACACGTAGATGGCATAGCTCTCCTTCCTGGAGCGTCTCCTCTTCTTGCCGCTCTTGGTGGCTTTGGAGACGGCTTTCTTGGAGCCCTTCTTGGGTGCTTTAGCTACCTCAGGCATGTTTGTTTCAATGGATCTCTTATGGCCGCTGAACGCTTTTTATCTATGTGCTGATGCAAATAAGTCTGTGCTGTTGCTCGCGTGCGATTGGCGGAGTTATTTCGCATGTGTTTACGCATGCTGCTCACACAAAGCAACAATCCACCAGCAGGCTGAGTATTCGAAATAGAAACAAAATGCGACGATGTGCAAAAAACTGAAACCCCATGTTTAATATATTTAATATTCTTAAATTGTGGCGATAATTGCAAACAGTCTTTGACGGAGAAGTGAAGCCTTCTCTATGTTTCACGTTACTACGTCATTAAGACACTTTACTGAAGATACAAAAACAATACAATATAAAAATAAAGACCTATATATATATATATATATATATATATATATATATATATATATATATATATATATATATATATATATATATATATATATATTCTCTTTGTGGCTTTTCTAGTGGTTCCCCATATTAAATGTACTCAAATTTAATTTAATTATTATTTTGTTGGAATGTGGAAAAACACTGATGAGGAAGATAAGTTTGGACAGGATGAAAGTTTTGACTATATTCACTCAATATACTCAATTCATAACTGGTATCTTTGTTATCCCATTTCTGATCATTTCAGTTCCAGTTTTATAGAGATTACAGTTTTTCTAAATTGCTAAAACACTAAAAAAAAAAAAAGAAAGAAAGAAAGCATTGGCTGAACAAAATTCTCAGTTGTCTGAACTCATTTAGCTAATTGTACAGTGTCTTTAAACCACTCCACATGGTAAAACACAATTTACAGATATCACTTACACTTATAGAAAAACTCTGAAAACATTTTTATTCTCAAAACAACTGCTAAAGCAGAGTTTCTGAAACCTTTCTCCATTTTCTGAAAACATTAAACACAAAATCTAATCTTCAAGAACCATTTACAAAACCTCTGATTCCTCTTGCAAAATCAAACTTTTCCCTCAAAACTGTTTTACCTGTGCACAAAAGGAAACTTGATCAAATCTCACTTCTACTTTTCAGCAAAACGCTTAACACTAAATCGTTTTGAGGCAAAAGTTTAAGTTTGCAAGAGAAAAGTCAGAGGTTTTGTAAATAGTGCTTGAAGACGAGGTTTTGAGTTTAATGTTTTCAGAAAATGGTGCAAGGTTTCAGAAAATGTGTTTTGATTGAGAAAAACTGTAAAAGAAAACTCAGGTGGGTCTAGTGTTCTTCTTCTTGGGTCTTTCATGAAGGTTGATGGTTAACTCTTTGGCGCCACCTCCTGAAAAACAGCATGAATCAGGAGGCCTGTGTGGCTGTCTCTGTCCAGGGTGCTGAACTCAATGGCGCAGCCTTGAACCTACATCCTGACTGTCTTTATCAAATTGACAACAATGAATGACATGTTGACATATTTAATTGGATCTGCTGACACTTTACACTTCTATTTATTCAATCAATCGATTGAAAGGCAGAAATGTGATGCAGTAATGTAGGGTCTAATTCTACTTTATTCTAATTTCTACTTATAAAGATACCCTCCTTCACACCGTCTGTCCTTCCTGTCCAAACTGCATCCATGTCCAAAACATCATTGTCACTGAGTTGAAAGAAACTGCTTCTGAACTGTGTGAACTTCACCTGGTCAGCAATTCTTACAACGGACAGTATAAACATTAAATGGGTGATTTAAAAACTTATTACAGCTACTGCTGGGCAGCACACCACCGTAGACGGGCGCTCCGGCACCAACACATTGTGGTAATTTATAATGCAGGACATAAAACATTGAACGAGAAGTCCAAACTGGTACTGTATCTTTCAAGATGGTATGAAGCTCACTATTTGATACAGGGGTGATATCAACCTTTAACGATTTATGACTTGGTCTATTATTGTTTCTACCAGAGTTCATGCAGCAAATATAAATGAAAAACTGAACACACACTAAACTAAACACTTCTAAACAATTCTATACTTTAATGCATATGTCATCCTTACTGGTAAACACAGGTGGCAAAGTAATAGTTTGTAAAGTTCATCTCTGTATGTATTGTACTGCATGAATATTTTTTGTAACTGCACTGTACTTTTTGTAGAACTGCAATACACAAATAGTCTGGCCCTGAACATTGTGTTTTCCATTTGTTTGCAGTACTGATGGCTCAATAGATTTTGACTGGTTGCAGATTCATATCAACAAAGAACAAGAATTACAATATCACAGAGACAAAGGAGAAGTTTGTGAGATGCAGGGTACAGTGCTGTAAAAACAGTACAAGGAGGAGGAAGAACAAAAGAAATGAGCAGAAGCAGAGTAGTAATTTCTGAGCAACTTTGTTCTACTATGATAGAACATGTTTAAATCCATCAAAAGACAATGATGGGAAAACATGAAATTTGTTTTGAGATTAAAAATGTACTTCTCCCCAATAACATGTTTTGAACAATGTGTTTTCCATTTCTTGTGCATGGTTTACTGACTGCTTGATAGTGTCATTTCACTACTTAGTTCATAATTTGTGTGTTTGGATTTGAGCACAAATTGTTGTGAGGCAAAAGTTTAATTTTGCAAGTCAGGCTTTGTTTGAAGTTGAGGTTCTCTGTTTATTAGAAAATGGAGCAAGGTTTCAGAAACTGAGAAATAAACTGAAAATGCATCCCTGTTTTGGAATGAAACAGGTTGATGTTTATGGTTGAATCGTATGGATGTAGTCAAAGAATAGAAGTAAGCTCTTTCTGAATAATGTGGGTGGCTCTTAAAAGAGCCGTTTTTGTAACATTAGATGTAACTGAGAACAGCTCACTTCTTCTTGGGTGCTGCCTTCTTGGCTTTGGGCTTGGCAGGCTTCTTAGCGGGAGCTTTCTTGGCTGCAGGGGCCTTCTTGGCTGCGGGCTTCTTGGGGCTCTTGGTGGGCTTCTTGGGGCTCTTGGCTGCTTTCTTGGCTGCAGCTGCGGGCTTCTTGGCCTTCTTGGGGGACTTCTTAGCGGCGGCGGCGGCGGGCTTCTTGGCTGCTGCTGCCTTGGGCTTCTTGGGTGTTGCGGCTTTCTTGGCTGCGGGCTTCTTGGCTTTAGGAGCGGCTTTCTTTGCGGGCTTCTTGGCTTTGGGCTCTGCAGCTGCCTTCTTGTTCATCTTGAAGGAGCCGGAGGCGCCGGTGCCCTTGGTCTGGACCAGAGTCCCCTTGGTGACTAGAGCCTTGATGGCGACCTTAACGCGGGCCTTGTTCTTCTCCACATCGTAACCTCCGGCAGCCAGAGCCTTCTTGACGGCGGCCAGAGACACGCCGTTGCGCTCCTTGGATGCGGACACAGACTTGAGGATGAGGTCTCTGACGCTGGGGCCAGCCTTCTTCGGTTTGCTCGCCGCCTTCTTCTTGGCTGCTTTGGCCGGAGCGGCGGCTGGAGCTACTTCTGCCATCTTACCTTCCGTTCGTACTCGGGACAACACGAGAGTGTGAGTGGACTGTTGGAGAGTTCAGAGCAGCGAGGCTGCACTTAAACACACCATGAGAACCGTGGAGACTCAACCCAGCCCGTGGCTCCTCTGTGCAGTCTGAACGCCGTGCCACTTGTGTTTTCTCCTCATCGATAAAACACTCCAAACTAAATGTGGGAGAAGAGCTGAAGGCTGACAGTGAAGGGAGCCGATAGCGGACTTGTGTCTCTTCGTGTTCAGCTCATGTACAGCTCTGATGCTCTCTGCATTTTGTCTGAGGAGCCTCCAAACCTCACACATTCACCGTCGTGACCAGCTCTGCTCGGCGACTTTTCTCACTCATTTCTCTCCTAAAATGTTTTCACATCACTCAGAGCTCTATCAAAAGTGGTTTTCCAGCTGCTCCACATGTTTGTCCAGAGACTCAAAGTAAAAACAACCATCTGTTGACGGGCACTTTGTCGTAAACTGAACTTATTCTGGTAGCAGCAAACACAGTGAGGATGGCCGAGGCTTATGCTGCCAGACTTCATATCAGAGCTGCTCACCGTGGCTGTGAACGTTTCTTCTGCTGGGGATCAATTGTAACACAAATAAACTGTTAGATAATTCAAAACATAATGAACAGACACATGTGCAGCGTTTTGTTATTTACGTATGCAGAAAATGAGGACTTGGACTCTGAGGCTGCATCATCTTGATAATAAAGAGTCAAGAACTGTGTTATGAATTATTATTCCTGCAACAACTAAATGTTTACTAAAAGCGATAAGTGATTTTATTTGGATGTGAGAAGTATCCAGTCAAGCAAACACTGAGAGTGGGGAGTGATTGTAGTTGATTCTGCATGTGTGACTGGAGGTCGATATACATTTACAATCATTGCATATTTACTCTCATGGACAATTACTTACTTAATTTAATTTCTCTCTTTGGCCATGCCATCTCATCTCATTTGGAACTGGTCTTATCCTTTCCTCAGGTTGTTGTAGCTGGTCTGTAACTGGTCTCGTTAACCAGCATCACTTGGGGCTTTATTAGCATGCTAACAAAGTACTCACATAAAACCAGATTCATGAGTCCAGTCAGAGGGAGAAGACACAGCAGACTCAGACACTGAGCTCTTCTACATTTACAATGCCTGAAGGTAGAAGTCAGTGTTTGTCATGTGTTCAAACAAAATCTAATTTACTTTGTCCCAGCACTTAATGACTAGTTGATGAATTCCTGTGAAAGGTTGTACATTTATGCTCCCCAGAGGTTGTGGAGAAATTGATGAAGTCAATGGTCGATGGTGAAGTCAGGAAAGTGTTCCTGAAGTGAAGCTTCCTTACAACCTCTGCTGGCCTTTCTGACGACGATGTCTGTGTTTGTCCCAGGAGATTGTGGATCCCAGAAACCTGATAGTTTCCATGGCAGACATGGTGTTGTTGGTTATGGTGTTGGGTGGCATGGGTGTCATCTCCACAGTTTTGGACGCGTTCAGCAGACCAGCCATTCAACCTGCCCTTTACATGCAGACCCTCACCATCCTGGATGAACAGTGTCGTCTGCGAACTTCAGTGGTTGAACTTTGAACGTGCTGACCACGTCAGAAAAGCAAATCTTTATGTGGTAAATGTGCGACCAAATGGGGTTCAAGATGACCTTTGAGAAATAGAATTTCAGCATATACTGTATATTTGATAGTAACAAAGAAAGATACAGATGTCTCCATGTGGGATGCACCTCTGGATTACTGCAGGTCACCGTTTGTGCTGTGAACTGCTGCGATAACGCTAAATTAAGGTGTGGATGTGGTGCTGTTCACACAAGAGAAAAAGAGCGGGACAGACAGCTTGTGGTGAATGGTCGCTTTGTTGGTAGAGCGCATGCGCTGTTTTGAGCGCAACAACTCAGCGTATCCTGTACGGGAAACAGCACATTTAATTTGCATAACGACACACATATAAAGCGCTCCGAGACACTTTTGAGTCACCGTTAATTCGAACCATCGGATAAGCGACAACATGCCTGAGGTAGCTAAAGCACCCAAGAAGGGCTCCAAGAAAGCCGTTTCCAAAGCCACCAAGAGCGGCAAGAAGAGGAGACGCTCCAGGAAGGAGAGCTATGCCATCTACGTGTACAAGGTCCTGAAGCAGGTCCACCCCGACACCGGTATCTCCTCCAAGGCTATGGGCATCATGAACTCGTTCGTGAGCGACATCTTTGAGCGCATCGCCGGAGAGGCCTCTCGCCTGGCTCACTACAACAAGCGCTCTACCATCACCTCCAGGGAGATCCAGACCGCTGTCCGCCTCCTGCTGCCCGGTGAGCTGGCCAAGCACGCCGTGTCTGAGGGAACAAAAGCCGTCACCAAGTACACCAGCTCCAAGTAAACTCCACGTTTACGACAACAATACAAAGGTCCTTTTCAGGACCACTCACCACTTCAACTAAGAGCTGGTTTCTCATGGCATAATCGTATAATTGAAGTAGTGGTTAGTGTACGCACTAACGACTCCAGTAGTAACCTCATGATGCTGTATATGCAGAAATGTGTAATGCTTAAGCAGCAAAAACACTAAAAGCACTATCAGGAAGCTGGAGTAATGATGAGCTCCTCATACATCAACAGCTATCACGTGAAAACTGAACTACTAGTCAACGTCTGAGCATCTTTTTGGCAAGAGAACATACTGGATCAAAATTAAAGAATCACTCACTGACCTATTAATGTTGGGCAGTAAAAATATAATATGTTCTCTTCCGTGCTTCCCTCATTGTCAGTCCATGAACATGGTCTACCTTGCATACACACTCGTCCTTTCACATGGTTTCTTCTATTCATTCTCAGACGTTCTCATTCCCACCTTCAACAACCTGCTTGCTCTCTGATCTGGCTTATGTTGGTTGTGTCACATCATTTGAAACAACTAAAATCAATTAAACACAACCAATGAGTGGTTGTGTTTGATCAGTGGCATGTCTGCTGGATGACACGTGCAGAATGCAAGCGAGATCTGTAAATTGTTTTACCGTGTGAAATGGTTCATGGTATTGTTAACTGAATTAGCTGAATGAGTTCAGGCAACTGAGAACTTTGTTCAGCCAATGGCTTTTAGTGTTGAAAAATGAAAAAAAAAAACTGTAATAAGTAATAGATTGCTAGTCCAAGCAATTGTTTCATGGAGCTGTTATGTCACAACCAAATTTAACCAGTGATTTGTTTTAATGAAGATGAAACCCAGGAACATCTTTTGATAGACTGCTATAGTTGGCGCTCTGGTTGGGACTGCTATTGACGTGGGCGTGAAAATTCTTACGGGAGACATGTTGTCCCTTAGCACCAGGCCCGCCTCTGTTTTCTGTCACGTCCTCAGACAAGCTGTAGATAGCGGGGGATACTACAGTTGGATATTATTGTGCAGTCACCATCTGAACAGTAAAAATGAGTGGTCGCGGCAAGGGAGGAAAAGGACTCGGTAAAGGAGGCGCCAAGCGTCACCGTAAAGTTCTCCGTGATAACATCCAGGGAATCACCAAGCCCGCTATCCGCCGTCTGGCTCGCCGTGGTGGAGTCAAGCGTATCTCCGGTCTCATCTACGAGGAGACTCGCGGTGTGTTGAAGGTTTTCCTGGAGAATGTCATCCGTGATGCCGTCACCTACACCGAGCACGCCAAGAGAAAGACCGTCACCGCCATGGATGTGGTCTATGCTCTCAAGAGGCAGGGACGCACTCTGTACGGCTTCGGCGGTTAAACTCCTTATCCTCTTTACCAACAAAACAAAGGTCCTTTTAAGGGCCACACACTTTATAAAAAAAGGGCTTGATTTCCTGCTTTGTGATATTAATACACTGTGGATGAAATGTTAACTGCACTACCCTAGCATGGTATGAATAACTGTACAAACTGAATCTAAACCCTTCACTGTGTCAAAGAAGAATCTTATTTTGCAGTATCATTGGTTTTCCCCTACAAGACTCTACACAAACTCAACACTGTCCCATCACTTCATTGTGTGACTCTCAATGCCTAAACATCCTGTGTAATACATTGAACATGGTGCAAATGTAGTTGCTGGTACATCGGATCAGAGTGCCATTACATTTTTAGTGATTATTTGTGAAGGTGATATTTTTGACAAAGCACACATCATGTTTCCTCTGAGGAAGGATACATGAGTCCCTGTCACTGTTATGTCCATCCCATAATTATCGTTATGTAGTAGGTTAGTACAACATCTTATCGTATGTTGTTTACTAGGTGTAATAGTTTCGAAAATACTTTGAAATACAAAACAAAAACAAAGATATAGATACACTCAAAGGAAACAGTACATTAAAGAAACAAAATACACATCTATACTATCTATACGGATTATACACATAAGTAAACACACTCACTTACACCTATATAAACAGGTGCGACATAACCAAAACATCTGATAGTGTCATGGGACACTATTTGCACCGTTACAATATTATAAGTTCTGTTATTTGTTTAAAAATAATGTCTATACTGAAGTATAATTTATTGTGAAGATGAGTCCTATTGCTCATAAAGAGGACCAGACATTTTTTTCAGGACATTTTGTTCAGAGATCTAGTGAGTGATTTATCATTCCCTCACATTCAATTGCACCTCTCTTTAGCAGCTAAAGAACCATATAACCACAAACAGTACAGCACCAGGGAACCAACTTTAGTTCTTTAAAATAATATACTATCACAGCCATCCCCAGATCCCCCTCCCACACAGATCTTAGAGTCTCCAAAACAGGTTTTGCAGATTGGACAAGAAATTCTAAAGATTGGCTAGTGTACCCCATCTTGAAGGCTCAAAGGAAAACAGAGTTTCCATGGGTAACTCATCTGCCTAATGAGGGAGTATTAGTTTTAATATAATTGTAACCTGGATGGATCTGGAAAAAAATGTGGTAAACTAAATGTATTCCTTGGTTGTTTAAAAGTAGGAAATATGTTATCTATAAAAACAGCCTTCATGTTGTTCACAAAGAATGAATTGTATGCAATGTGTTAAACTGGCATGAAGTTGACACAGATCTTAAGATCATGTTCATTCTAAACATGACTTATTGTGAGTAATGCAAAGTCTGTTAACATCTGAGTTTAAAATGAATCACTCTCGCTCTTCTCTTAAACAAAGACATTCAGAAAGTAATACGTTGTGTCACCTATACAGACATATAAAACCAGCAGTTATGTCTAAAGGTACATACAGTATCCCACAATCCTAGCAGGACGTAAATAATATATCATAAAAATGAAGCTTGAGGCTGCATGAAATCTGACTGTGTGCTGTGATTGGCCCCCGGGCCGTACTTTGAACATCCCTGCCCTAAATGGTCATGTATTCATATATTTAATTCCTGTGTTTCCTCATGATGACAAGTTAATGTTCTTGAGATCTTCTTGAGATATCACATTAGCTACTAAGACGTGCACACTTATGCAACCAGGTCAGTGTTTGTATTGATTGTATGTTTATTTTTCCTCCTAAAAGATTCCAGTTTGTTTTCCAATTGAATTGTTCATGACATACGTCACATTAATGGTGGGAAATGTTCATCTTTTTTTTTTTTCTTTTTGCTACATCACAACAGCTGATGTAAAAGGGGTGTGTAGACTTTTTATATCCACTATAAACTGACTGTAGGTACTACAGTCCGACTAGATTCATGAGAAGATGCGATGAGCTTGATGTCAGAGACTCTTCAAAAAAGGTTCAAATCTGGCGCAACTGTATGTGGAACAACTTTGTGAGGACATTTCCTCCTCTCGTCCTCACTCTGGTGGGGAGACCCAGGTATGTGGTATTGGTGGGATCATTAAGTAAGCCATTGTTCCCAATCAGTTCATTAATGCTCCTTGTTGTGACAACTGTTGCCCGAGTCGTCTCCTGGAAAATGATGAAGCGTTGTAGGTGGGTGCTCAGTGGCATATAGGGCATCCTCTGAGGGACGGTTTCTCTACTGTTAACGATAGCCTCCTTCAGTCTGTCCTCCCTGTCCAAAACTGATAAATAAATATCAGTCACTGCGTTGTAAGAAACTGCTTCTATACTTAGTGAACTTCACCTGATCTACAAGTCTTATTTCACTTACCACTATGCATTCTCAGTGTTTATTTTGTTTTCCAGAGGTTTACAAGCCATGACATACTTAAATGTATTTATGCACGGTTTCTCTGGACATTATGTCGACTTTGTTCTGTGTAGAATTTAGTTGTAATGACTTGAGTAGTGTATTTAGTATTTATTAGGTTATTTTTACTGTATGTCAACTACATTCAGCATTGAGATCAAGTGTGAGAGTTGACAATAGAGTTTTCTCTCAACAATATGGTAAGTAAACATGAGAAACAGCTCTTTGATGAAAGTGTGGTGGCTCTTAAAAGAGCCTTTGTGTTGTTGTCTTGCAGCAGTGAGCAGGTTTACTTGGACTTGGCGGGCTTCTCGGTCTTCTTGGGCAGAAGAACAGCCTGGATGTTGGGCAGCACGCCGCCCTGAGCGATGGTGACTCCGCCCAGCAGTTTGTTGAGCTCCTCGTCGTTACGGACAGCCAGCTGCAGGTGACGGGGGATGATACGGGTCTTCTTGTTGTCGCGGGCAGCGTTTCCAGCCAACTCCAGGATCTCAGCGGTCAGGTACTCCAGCACGGCCGCCAGGTAGACGGGGGCACCGGCACCGACACGCTCGGCATAGTTACCTTTGCGGAGCAGCCTGTGGACACGGCCGACGGGGAACTGAAGCCCGGCACGGGAGGAGCGGGTCTTTGCCTTAGCTCTGGCTTTGCCTCCGGTTTTGCCTCTTCCACTCATTTTTCAGATACTTTCTAGAGTTACGACTCAGAGAAAATGTGGGGACTGCAGACACAACCCTCTGTTATATTGTCGGGGAGAGCGGGGTGGGGGGGAGCGGATACTTGACACACCAACCAGAAAACAGGTTTCTACAGCGGGGCCGCTTTGGATTTTGGCGGACTCCTTTCTGCTGATTTTCTGCCAATAAGCAGCGGAGATTTGGGCGGTGGGTCGCTCCTCAAGGCGGCGCTGAGCTCCAGCAGGAGCCCCTAACCAATCAGGAGCCGGAGGTCTGAAGCAGCGTCATCATTTCGCAGCCGCTCTCACACTTTAAGAGCAGCGTGTCTCCTGTCTTTACTACACTTTTCTCCTGTTGAGAGAAACAAGAAACGATGGCAAGAACCAAGCAGACCGCTCGTAAATCCACCGGAGGCAAAGCCCCCAGGAAGCAGCTGGCCACCAAGGCTGCCCGTAAGAGCGCCCCGGCCACCGGCGGCGTCAAGAAGCCTCACCGTTACAGGCCCGGTACCGTGGCTCTCCGAGAGATCCGTCGTTACCAGAAATCCACCGAGCTGCTCATCCGCAAGCTGCCCTTCCAGCGCCTCGTCAGAGAAATCGCTCAGGACTTCAAGACCGACCTGCGCTTCCAGAGCTCCGCTGTCATGGCTCTGCAGGAGGCCAGCGAGGCTTACCTGGTCGGCCTCTTTGAGGACACCAACCTCTGCGCCATCCACGCCAAGAGAGTCACCATCATGCCCAAAGACATTCAGCTGGCCCGCCGCATCCGTGGAGAGCGCGCTTAAACCCTCTGCTCACCCAACAACCACAAAGGCTCTTTTAAGAGCCACCTCACTCCTCACTAAAGAACGCAGTCCTTATGTGTACAAGCTTCAGGTTTAATAATACACGATCAAGAATATGCACTTGTGTTATGTTCATTATTATGTTTCATGGAGAATTTATAGAAAGACTTCTTAAATGTCCAGAACAGAACTGAGTGTGCTTATAAGCCAACGATGCAGTGGAAACACAAATGGCATTTGTTTGAAAAACCCCTGATGAGGAAAACCGTATTAGTCCATAGAAAACTATTAAAATCAAGGAATGGATGAAGTGTGCTTCATTTAAAATACTGAATCAAATTTTTTTTTTTTTTTACTAATCTCAAGCCATAAGTGACCTGAATGCACTATAGCAGTGAGCTGTGGCTACTTGTGATGAGATAGAGGAGAGCAAAACAAATTAAGTAGCAGCTTTTTTATTATGTTTTAACAATATTGCACTCTAATTCTCCCACAAAACAAACCAAAAAACAGACGAATGACCAGCTCACCATGCTGCACAGTGAACTGACCCTTCTCAGCACCACTGCTACAATTCATTCACACACAGTATCACTTTTTTCACAGTTGGCAGAACAACAATGTCCATCTAACAGTCCGAACAAGTTTCAACAGTTTAAAAAAAATAAAAGGTTAATTGCCGTCCCCACTACTATCAGTGGCTGTGAAACAGATGAAAACATTTAAATCAGGCGACAATTCTCACTGTGTTTAACTGTACATCTACTTATGTGAACAGGGATTTAGAGACCGAATTTCTTTTGACCAGCAACACAGAGTCGCATATTACGGTTTTATTTTTATTTCCTCTCTGAACTCGAGACACATCAACTCACAGTTCTCGGGTTTACGTGTCACATTTTAAAAATCTGCTCAGACGTCACGAGTAAAACCGTTACTTTGCTAAAGTGCACGCGCTGCCTCAGGCACAGCAACTCAGCCAATCCTGTGCGAGCGACAGTACATGCTCATTTGCATCAGGCCATACATATGAAGCGCTCCGACGGAAGAGTCCCCATCAGATTCAGGAATACTCGTCTGAAGCAAACATGCCTGACGCACCAAAAGCACCCAAGAAGGGCTCCAAGAAAGCCGTCTCCAAAGCCACCAAGAGCGGCAAGAAGAGGAGACGCTCCAGGAAGGAGAGCTATGCCATCTACGTGTACAAGGTCCTGAAGCAGGTCCACCCCGACACCGGTATCTCCTCCAAGGCTATGGGCATCATGAACTCGTTCGTGAGCGACATCTTTGAGCGCATCGCCGGAGAGGCCTCTCGTCTGGCTCACTACAACAAGCGCTCTACCATCACCTCCAGGGAGATCCAGACCGCTGTCCGCCTCCTGCTGCCCGGTGAGCTGGCCAAGCACGCCGTGTCTGAGGGAACAAAAGCCGTCACCAAGTACACCAGCTCCAAGTAAACTCCACGTTTACGACAACAACACAAAGGTCCTTTTCAGGACCACCCACCACTTCAACCAAGAGCTGTGTTTCTCTTCTACAACACTTGCTGCTAAAACAACAGCTTAAAAATAATACACTTTAAATTCTGCCACTTGTACTGTCCTTCTGTGAAACACTGAATTGCTGACTTTTAGAGGTGGGATTATACCCAAGTGAAATGGTAGTCACAGGCAATTCAAGTCCCCTATGTGTGCATATCTAAGGACTGTGGGAGGAAGCCACAGTACATGGAAGAACATGCACACGCACATAGAAAAGCTCCTGCCGAGGTTGCTGCAAACACAAATTTGGCATTATAGCCATGACTTTTTTTCTGGAGCTGGAAATGACTGAGCATGGGGTTTTGTCATTTCATACCACAGCTCTGCTTTACCGTAATTATCCTCTACTTATTACCTCCTCAAAGTTGTTTTGAAACATCAATGTTTTATCCAAGTGCCCAACTGCATCATCTGTACATCTTAAACTGCAACAGCTGAGCATCCAGTGAAGGTGAAAGGTCTTCTCCAGACTTCTGAAAGTCACTACAAACATTCAAATTTTTGCAGTCTAAAGACTAAGAATGAGTTAACGTTAAAATATACTTACCTGTTCTTAAATGTATACTAAAACCAGACCACCTTTATCTTCAGCTATTGTCTAGTCATTCAAATGTTTTGGTCTTGATATACAAAACCTCAAGTGGTGGAAGAAAAGGGGCATTAGATTTGATATTAAGACAATATTTCATTAACTAATAAAGTTCTGTCTCATCAGGTAGTGCGTTTTTCATTGCAGAGGTGGTATCTAGTGAACCTGCTACAAGTGGTGCATTAATGTTACTCATGCGCATTAACGTCAGTGTAATTCAAAGTAAACTAGTGGGCTAAAGCAACAACGCACACTGACACAAACTAGCACTTTGCAGCTGTATGTTTGCTTTCCAAAAAAAAAAAACAGCAAAAGTTAGAAACGTTACAGAGCTGCGCACGTGGAAAGCTGATGTCTGCTGAATTTCTTCAACCAGGCAAACTGCGTGTCCTTAACAGTAATTTAATGTTGCATATGTGTTGTCTTGGTTCTGTTACTTTCTACACTTTTCTTTCATTTTAATTTTGCATTTTAAAATGTGAGGTGCGCTGATTGACCATGTAGACGTACAGCACATGCAATGTCTGTCAAATGTCTTACCTGGTTCTTTCAAGGAAGATGAAGCCACCATTCGTGTAAAGACGCCTATCTTACCCATGCAAAGTGCACATGGTGGACATTAGTTTTAGACACAGTGTAGTGACGTATTTTACGCCATTTCTACTACCAAGAAAACCCTATCAGCTGTATTAATATTTATTTAGTTTTTGTTCTGTACTGTGAACTTCTGTATTTCTCTACTACGAGGCAGTTCAATCATACCATACCCATGGTAATTGTCTGCCTTCACTAACCCTGTAACAAATGCAATCTCTGGGTATAAACTCATAATTCAACCTAGAAGCCCAATCCCATCTTTTATTTGTCACTCTTGTGGTGTGTTATTAAATGTTTTGCAGTCAAACTACACCAGCTGTTGGTAGAGTGTATATAAAAACATCAAAACTATTAGATAGCACATAGAATTATGTAGTAGAAAAAAGTAAAAAAGAAGTAGTCCATATTATAACAAGACCTGTCGAGTTGTAGCTAGCTATCGAGTTGTAGCTAGTGCTAGGAGAGAAGGTAATCTCTGAAGAGCTGAGTCTTTTCACTGTGTAGGCTGGGAGGCCCGTCAGGAGAGCATTACAGTTGTCTGGCCTTTAAATGACCACAGCTTCGGTCAGAAGCTGAGTGGCGTGTTGCATTAGGTAAGGTCTGATTTTTCTGATAGCGGCATGACCGGGCAACTGAGGCAACATGATTGGAAAAGGTTAGTTGGTCATCAATCATAAGCTGGAGGTGATGTGCCTTCATCCATGTGGCAATGTCTGAGAGGCAGGCGGAGAACCGAGCAGAGGTCGATGGGTCCTCAGGAGGAAATAACAGATACATAGCAGTGATAGGAAAACCCATGTGAGCGGATGATTGGACCCAAGGAGGTGGTGTAGATAGCAAATAGAAGGAGTCCCAGTACTGAGCCCTGGGGCACCCCTGTGGTGAGACGATGCAACGTGACAGTTGTCCAAGCTAGGATACACTGAATGAGTGCCCTGTCAGGTAGGATTCAAACCAGGATAGAGCCAAGCCAGAGATGCCCATGTTAGAGAGAGTAGAGAGGAGGATGCAATGGTTAACTGTGTCTAAGACAGCTGTGGCGACCCCTGCTGTCAAGGCAGTGGCCTTCTGGTGGGATTTTGGTCTGTGGGCTGGGCTTGGTAATTGGGGCACCTGGGCCCGGTGCCCTGAGATTATACAAGCAGACAAACTCATTCATTCTCTCTCTCTCTCCCCAGCAGACGTCCGTGGAGTGGTATGGCAGCCGTCGCCGGTTAACACTTTTCTTTTTTCTTTTCAGTTGGATGCACTCGACAACATACATTCACTACATTTTCCACTCATGCACATCATACACCACTGATAGTACTGACGCCCACATCCCATCTGAACCATTGTTCTGTTTTTTTTGTTCTTTCATGCTAAATAAACAAATGAAAACCTCCTTAAAACAGTGCAACTTCGGTTCTTGTCATGGCCCAAAGAGCCAGGCTGGTACAAATGGGGGCTCGTCCGTTCGTCATCGCGACAAGTGTCTTTTGTTTACATGTGATCAACTGATGGCGGGCCTGGGGCTCGTTTGGTTCGGTGGTGATCGCTGTTTTATCTTTGGGTAGCTGTTTTATGAGAGGGTTTTTGAGAGTCTGGAGTTTTTCTGCGCTTTTCTCTTTTGGTGAAGTCTGTTGTGCTGGTCCAGGGAGAATATCGTGTTGCCGCCCCGATGCGCTGTGCTTGGAGTTTCCCCTTTGGGTCACGTCATTTTTTTTTCTTTGTGTAGTGTTGTGGCAACGTGGTTGGTGTCAACTGTCTATGGACGGTTATCTCTTGATAAGTCAAGTAGAATGAGGACAGAGGACTGTGCTGCTGCTCTTGCTTCTTTTAAGGCTTCTGTCACAGACAACAGACCAGTTTCAGTCGAGTGACCACTCTTGAAACCAGACTGATTCAGGTCAAGAAGATTGTTCTGTAAGAAGAATTCTGAGCGTTAGCGACCGCTTGTTCAATAGTTTTGGATAAGAAAGGACGAAGTGAGACAGGGCGATAGTTTTCAACCTGAGCAGGATTGAGTAAAGGTTTCTTGAGTAGAGGCGTTACTCGAGCTGCTTTGAATGCCGTGGGAAAAGTGCCAGAGATGATGCGTTTATCACATGTGTGATAGCTTGCGTGACAGTAGGGTTAATGGACTGAAGAAGGTTTGTTGGTATATGGTCCAACAAGCATGCAGTAGGACAGCTACATGTCAACAGTTTGGATGCCTAACTCTCAGGGAGGGGTGTGAAGCCAGAAAATGAAGTGCAAGCAACTGTGCTAGGTTGCGAAAGTGCAGTAGCTGATTCAATACTGCCCAGCTGGGCTGGAGAAAGACATGTAGTAGGACTGCTACATGATAAAGGGCTAGGAGTCAGGTCAGGAGTGAGCTGGTCAGAGAATTGGCTGCTGATTTCTGCCACTATATAAAGAGAAATTATATCTATCATTACTTTAAACATGAAAATCAGACACACAACCATCAAACACTGTGAAGAAACTGGCTCTTATGAGGACCACCCCAGGGAAGAAGACCAGGAGTTACCTCGGTTGCAGAGTAAAAGTGTAGTTAAAGTAGCAGAGACTTCTCAGCATCAGCTGTTTAGAAGAGACTGCATGTAGCAGGTCAATTTGCTTCAAAGGAACCACTACTGAGAGAGAGCAACAAGAAGATGATAACTACTTGGGCCAAGAAACATGAGGAATTTATGTTAGACCAGTACAAATCTGTACATTCTACAGATGAGTCAAATTTAGGATTGTTGGTTCCAAACACTGCTTCATTGTGAGATGCAGAGAATGTGAACAGATGGTATCTGCATTTGTGGTTACGTGGTTAGAACCGGTTAGCCTAAATCTTGCTTCGGATTGCTTGCACCCTGATACGCCACAGAAGGAGCTCACTGATTTATAATACAACACCAACAATCTGTTTAGTTGCTATGATAAAATGTCACTTTAATACACTGAATATTAATGAGGTAATCATGGAGAATAAAGTCTGAAGCAAATTCTCCGTGTTTAATTTTACATTCACAATTTAAATAAAAATAAATATACTGGAAAATACAAAGACGCAGAGAAACAGACAGAAACTCTTTGTATACATATAATCGCATCTTTTCACTTTTTGTTTAAATGAAAAATCTTACAGAATTCATTCTTTTGTTCAGTAGGTGGCGCCGAAGAGTTAACCATCAACCTTCACGAAAGACCAAAGAAGTAGGACACTCGGACTGCCTCTGTTTTCTGTCACGTCCTCAGACAAGCTGTAAATAGCGGGGAACACTTCAGCTGAGTATTATTGTGCAGTCACCATCTGAACAGTAAAAATGAGTGGTCGCGGGAAGGGAGGAAAAGGACTCGGTAAAGGAGGCGCCAAGCGTCACCGTAAAGTTCTCCGTGATAACATCCAGGGAATCACCAAGCCCGCTATCCGCCGTCTGGCTCGCCGTGGTGGAGTCAAGCGTATCTCCGGTCTCATCTACGAGGAGACTCGCGGTGTGTTGAAGGTTTTCCTGGAGAACGTCATCCGTGATGCCGTCACCTACACCGAGCACGCCAAGAGAAAGACCGTCACCGCCATGGATGTGGTCTATGCTCTCAAGAGACAGGGACGCACTCTGTACGGCTTCGGCGGTTAAACTCCTTATCCTCTTCACCAACAAAACAAAGGTCCTTTTAAGGGCCACACACTCTTTCTACAAGAGTTGACTTCCTTTTTGCTCTCGGGTTAAACCATAACCAACCACTAACTAGTACTTTTAAGTCACGATATTGTACTGTACCTACAGAAATCCTAATGCCCCAGTCTATTGAAGTACTTCAACAAGTTGTGTTCTTCCTGCGTGTTTTAATGGAAATTCAAACTGTAGTTTCTCCCCAAGGTTTGTGTTCAAGGTTCCACTGTGGACATGTAAAATTCATGTTAAATGATGACCTCAGTTACACTTCATTTTAGGAAATTGAAGCACTGTCAATGTGTCTTTAATGTACTGCAGTTAAAATAAAGTGTCAACTTATTTAAAATTCCATCACCTGGTTACTTAACACTGTAGCTCAGTTAGATGCAGCTTAATATGCGGCTTTAACAGCACTGCACACAGCAAAGGTGTTTGGCCCTAAATGCAACAGATGCAGCTTGTTCATTAAAATGTTTATGGTAACTGTCCCACCAATCCAAACAGTATTATAATAACTTAACTTACTTAAAATAATACAAATGTAAAGGACCAGCATCCATATTAATCTGAAAACAATAATAATAATAAAAAAACTAGTAAGAATAAGACTGATGATTCAGGTAGTATGTAACACTGCAATCCCTTCAGAACCATTTTGGATCTGTTTCTGTGATTGTGATATGTAGAACCACAAGTCTGACACTTGAGGCCACTGCACAAGATGAACAGAAATCAGCAAAAAGAACATCATCTTGAACTGGCATCTATTTTAAAGTGCAGAAGGCTGAACTTTGGGTTACAGGGCCCTATCCTATGTATCCGCATAGTCAGCATGTAGCAGAAAATGACTGTGATTGTCTCTGAAGAAACAATGTGATCTAACCGAGGAGCACTCACAGTCTCTACGTCTGGACAGAGTCTGAGCTGTCACACACTGTCAAACGTTTTCTTTTGCTTTATTTACTGTAATATCTCACTTTCCATGTTTAATATGAGTTGATTTGAGGCCACGGACATTTCATTTTGTCTGAATGTATTCATTTCTTTCTGTGTGAATTGATGTGATCACTACCTGATTACAGGTCTGTGTTTGAAAAGCAATTATAAACCACACTTGACTGAGTGTGCTAACATTAGCTCCAAACCAGCTTCATGGACAGAGTGACATGGTTCAGTTTGTTAATTCAGTAATGGATTTATTTTTACAATAAGTCCTGCTGACCTCAGTATAAAATGTAAATGTAGTGTTCACATTTAATTTTAATAGATTTTGAAGATGAACAAGTGGCCACTTATGATTCACTGTTACTAAGTGAAGTGTTTTAAATCCCCTTCCAATGTCTTTATAATTTTCATAATCAGCTCCATCAGTGAGGCTGTTGGAGACTCATCTTACAAAGAAAAAAAAAAAGCCAAATAGTTTATTTTAGCTCTGAAGAATCTGACCTGCTGTGTTACTCTGGGATTTCTAGTCTAGAAGTAAGTCCTTACTTTCAACATCAGCCGAATACAATTATTGTGTAACACGTAATGGAGCTTTTATTAATATCACAATGATGAATAACAAAGGATTTTGACATGTAATACTTAGTGTTTGTTTATAAATGTTGTATGTGTTTATTTTAAATATTAATCCTCAGCAGAAGAAACGTTCACAGCCACGGTGAGCAGCTCTGATATGAAGTCTGGCAGCATAAGCCTCGGCCATCCTCAGTGTGTTTGCTGCTACCAGAATAAGTTCAGTTTATGACAAAGTGACCGTCAACAGATGGTTGTTTTTACTTTGAGTCTCTGGACAAACATGTGGAGCAGCTAGGAAACGACTTTTGATAGAGCTCTGAGTGATGTGAAAACATTTTAGGAGAGAAATGAGTGTGAAAAGTCGCCGAGCAGAGCTGGTCACGACGGTGAATGTGTGAGGTTTGGAGGCTCCTCAGACAAAATGCAGAGAGCATCAGAGCTGTACATGAGCTGAACACGAAGAGACACAAGTCCGCTATCGGCTCCCTTCACTGTCAGCCTTCAGCTCTTCTCCCACATTTAGTTTGGAGTGTTTTATCGATGAGGAGAAAACACAAGTGGCACGGCGTTCAGACTGCACAGAGGAGCCACGGGCTGGGTTGAGTCTCCACGGTTCTCATGGTGTGTTTAAGTGCAGCCTCGCTGCTCTGAACTCTCCAACAGTCCACTCACACTCTCGTGTTGTCCCGAGTACGAACGGAAGGTAAGATGGCAGAAGTAGCTCCAGCTCCAGCCGCCGCTCCGGCTAAAGCAGCCAAGAAGAAGGCGGCGAGCAAACCGAAGAAGGCTGGCCCCAGCGTCAGAGACCTCATCCTCAAGTCTGTGTCCGCATCCAAGGAGCGCAACGGCGTGTCTCTGGCCGCCGTCAAGAAGGCTCTGGCTGCCGGAGGATACGATGTGGAGAAGAACAAGGCCCGCGTTAAGGTCGCCATCAAGGCTCTGGTCACTAAGGGGACTCTGGTCCAGACCAAGGGCACCGGCGCCTCCGGCTCCTTCAAGATGAACAAGAAGGCTGCTGCAGAGCCCAAAGCCAAGAAGCCCGCAAAGAAAGCCGCTCCTAAAGCCAAGAAGTCCGCAGCCAAGAAAGCCGCAACACCCAAGAAGCCCAAGGCAGCAGCAGCAGCCAAGAAGCCCGCCGCTAAGAAGTCCCCCAAGAAGGCCAAGAAGCCCGCAGCTGCAGCTAAGAAGGCAGCAAAGAGCCCCAAGAAGCCCACCAAGAGCCCCAAGAAACCCGCAGCCAAGAAGGCCCCTGCAGCCAAGAAAGCTCCCGCTAAGAAGGCTGCCAAGCCCAAAGCCAAGAAGCCAGCACCCAAGAAGAAGTGAGCTGGCGCAACTCAACCAACGTCTTCACTACAAAAACAAAGGCTCTTTTAAGAGCCAACCACATCACTCACAAAGAGCTTATTCCTGTTTATTGTGCAAAAATGTATAACATCACATTCACTGAGTGGATACCTTAATCTATATGAAAGCATAAATACTCAAAACTACCTCAGTATATTATTTTCTTAACTTATTTTATAATGGATGTTTACACTATTTTCGTGCTATTTCTTACCAAAAATATTAGTAAGTAATGAGGAGGCCTCATTGAAAATGCCCCAATAATAATATCTCTATTATTATCAGTTTTTTTTTTTTCAGAGGTTGAAGCTGCTCTAAAACATAAAAAGTGAAAAATGTATGCTTCATCCGCCTGGTACTTTTCATTGAGCACCTGAAGTGCAGGTTTTAAATACATGTGCTGCATTTTATACGTGCATTTGAAAAGTGGAAATATTACAGCGGTGTAAAACTATATTTAAGATTTTAACAGCACGTTACTGTTATAAGTTCGTGTTTTTACTGTGACAGTCATGGCCAACACACCTAATGAGGAAACGTGCTGTCTGCTCTGTGCACAGAGGTGAATACTGGTGCTCAAATGTTCTGCCAAGAGGTGACTTTAATTTTGGGTTTAAAAGTATTGATATGACACCACTATACCACCAGCTGTGTTCTTGATGACAATAGACACTGGTGCCAGGGCAGGTTATGGTTAATGAAAGAGGAAAGTTACAAGTTTAAGACTAAGATTGTTATGTTTCCTGTGAACTCAAGTAAATCCAAGAAAGTGTTGGTTTATTTTGCCATTTGGCAGCACAATCAGTAGTTCTAGCTTTAAATTATGAATTAGTATATTATAGAGACGAGAAACAGCTCTTTAAAACAGAATGTGGGTGGCTCTTAAAAGAGCCTTTGTGTTGTTGTCTTGCAGCAGTGAGCAGGTTTACTTGGACTTGGCGGGCTTCTCGGTCTTCTTGGGCAGAAGAACAGCCTGGATGTTGGGCAGCACGCCGCCCTGAGCGATGGTGACTCCGCCCAGCAGTTTGTTGAGCTCCTCGTCGTTGCGGACAGCCAGCTGCAGGTGACGGGGGATGATACGGGTCTTCTTGTTGTCGCGGGCAGCGTTTCCAGCCAACTCCAGGATCTCAGCGGTCAGGTACTCCAGCACGGCCGCCAGGTAGACGGGGGCACCGGCACCGACACGCTCGGCATAGTTACCTTTGCGGAGCAGCCTGTGGACACGGCCGACGGGGAACTGAAGCCCGGCACGGGAGGAGCGGGTCTTTGCCTTAGCTCTGGCTTTGCCTCCGGTTTTGCCACGTCCACTCATCTTTCAGATACTTTCTAGAGTTACGACTCAGAGAAAATGTGGCGATCACAGACACAACCCACCGTTATATTGTCGGGGAGAGAGAGGAGGGGGTCCTGTCAGACCAACCAGAAAACAGGTTTCTACAGAGGAGCCGCTTTGGATTTTGGCGGACTTCTCTCGACTGATTTTCTGCCAATAAGCAGCGGAGATTTGGGCGGTGGGTCGCTCCTCAAGACGGCGCTGAGCTCCAACAGGAGCCCCTAACCAATCAGGAGCCGGAGGTCTGAAGCAGCGTCATCGTTTCACAGCCGTTCTCACTATAAGAGCAGCGTGTCTCCTGTCTTTACTACACTTTTCTCCTGTTTAGAGAAACAAAAAGCGATGGCAAGAACCAAGCAGACCGCTCGTAAATCCACCGGAGGCAAAGCCCCCAGGAAGCAGCTGGCCACCAAGGCTGCACGTAAGAGCGCCCCGGCCACTGGCGGCGTCAAGAAGCCTCACCGTTACAGGCCCGGTACCGTGGCTCTCCGTGAGATCCGTCGTTACCAGAAATCCACCGAGCTGCTCATCCGCAAGCTGCCCTTCCAGCGCCTCGTCAGAGAAATCGCTCAGGACTTCAAGACCGACCTGCGCTTCCAGAGCTCCGCTGTCATGGCTCTGCAGGAGGCCAGCGAGGCTTACCTGGTCGGTCTCTTTGAGGACACCAACCTCTGCGCCATCCACGCCAAGAGAGTCACCATCATGCCCAAAGACATTCAGCTGGCCCGCCGCATCCGTGGAGAGCGCGCTTAAACCCTCTGCTCACCCAACAACCACAAAGGCTCTTTTAAGAGCCACCTCACTCCTCACTAAAGAACGCAGTCCTTATATGTACACGTCTAACAATAATGCACTGTCAAAAATATGCCCTTGACTTATGGTAATCAAATTGTGTTTTAATGAGTTTATAGAAAGATACTTCTCAAATTTCTAGAACACTTTACACTGAGTGTGGTTATAAACCACAAGTGTTGATAAGAGATTACTCCTGCTGCTGAGTTGAGTTAATGTGGTTTTCAAAAAAAAAAGAAAATCTCAGATTCTGGACCAATAAAACTGAATTTGTTCTCAATATTACTCCCCTAGATTGGACAATTAACGCTGCTCTAGTTTGTGTTAATGCTGGGAAGTTTGACTCTTTTACTGACTCAGATCTTTTACTCTTGGACAGTAAATTGAACAAATCTTTTTTTGAGTCATTTTGTTCAATTTTACAGCGGGTGGTGCTGTTAGCCCCTTTGTGGGTGCTGTAAAAAAGGCTGCTGGTCTCAAACACTTAACACCGAAGGCAACACGGTTTGCTTCAGCTGACAAAGATAATAAACAAAATGTCACGAGCATATGAAAACCTAGGAAAGCAAATACACACCACAATAAAATGACTGTGTCCTGTATCCTCGTTGCCATTGTGGATTAACACAAGCGTACTGCTCGTCACACAGCCTGAGCTGCCTGTCACGTGACAGCTGGCATAGAACAAGTGAATGTGAAACTCAGTTTGACAATTAAGTAAGACAAAAAGTAACTAAGTTCCTTAAAATGTTTACATGGTGCATTTATTGTGTCCAAAACGTGATTATTATTATTATTATTATTAGTAGTATCGTTTATATTGTTGTTATTGTCACATTTGTTGCCATTATTATTGTTATTTCTTATTTTATGGCAGAGTATAACACAAAACCAATATGTTGATAACATTTTAGAAAGTATTTATTTATAAACACACTTAACATTATATTCATGATAATAACACTATACACATCTACAAGAACAGAAGACCACTAATTATGATTTCATGAATAAATAACGTATGTCGGGTGTCACGTGACAAATGAATGAACATCATAAATCAGACATTATTCATTTCCTTGTTCGTTTCTCAGTCCACAGTTCTGTAGCTGAGCTACAGCTGTCACGTGACGAATGAACGAGGACCTGAGGATGGACGCACAGTTGAGTGAGTCGTGAACCGATTCTGTTTCCTGTCCTGCTGACTGAGCTTATGCAGCTGCCTGCCATCACGTGGCGAAGGAAGGTACTGCATGAAAATGAACGAATCACTCACTGAGATGACTCATTACTCCCGAGTCATATTGAACGAATCGTTCACTAACGACACGTCACTAGTCTCTAAACTACCTTGCCTTCAGGGCTATATAGTAAATAAAATGCCATTCTAGGGAAAAAATATGATTGTGCTGCCAAATTGGCTCTGTTTTACTGTAACAATTTAAGTGGCTGCACTTTTTTTTTTTTTTTTTTTAAGGGAAAAACACTGTAAAAGAAGGTCAACTGAGTTGACTGACTAAAAAGGAACAGCATGTTTAGGAGCAATTGATATGAACGTAAGATTAAAATTATTTTTCGGGCACAGTGTCATCTCCAAGAACGGTCCGGTCGAATAGTCAAATTTGCTTAGGAACCTTCCTAATTGAGTGAAATGACCGGAAGTATTAACGTAGCCGCCATGATAAGAGCTGTTTGAATTCATAACCTGTTAAGGAATGGAGCCCCAATGCTCCCTTTATTATCTCCTTTAGCATAGGATACACCGGACCATCCTTTACGAAAGGAAAGGAGGTAATGCCGCCCCACAATTCCATGCGGCAGCGACAAAAAATGACCCAGCGTTCAGTCATTCACAACCAGGCATTAAATAAACATTAATTTATTTTACAGTGTGATACAGACTGCAGCGAAGGCAGAGAGCGTGACAGATGTGTTGACGTGATATAAAAACTTTGATCATGAAGTGTGTTCTGGTGTTGACTGTGGAGCTGCGTCACACGCAGACTAGAAGCTGTTTGTAACTGTAACTGTTTGAATTCTGACGTTGATAATGAAGTCACATTTTTCATCGGTTTGTCCACGATTGCATAAAACAACACGGTAAGAGCAGTATCTCAGGTGCGCGTTTTGTAGTCCATCTTCAAACCTGTGTAGTTTTACCACAGATCACGTCAATACCATTGGCGTCCCAAGGGTAAGAACAGTTGAATTCAGTTGAATTCTCCTTCGCAGCTTTTTTTTTCTATTCGACTATAATTATAATTATCATTTTAAATATTTTGATTTTATGAATTATTAAAAAAACAGTAGCAGTAATCCAAATCTTTGTTTAAAAAAAATCAGAAAACATTCATGATGTCAAATGGCTTATAACTGTTAGCTCATCGTAAGAGTGAGGTGGCAAATGGTTTGCAGCATTGCTACTACACTCTAAACTGGTGTTTAAACGGGTTTAAGGAGGTTTCCCTTGTGCATTTGCTGTCTTCAAACCTGGTTTGTAACATTTGATTATAAAAACATACTTTTCTGATCAAATAAAAAAAATCAGGAATCAGAAGCTGTGGCTTCAGCTATATGTTTGATGACATATAGCTGACATATAGCTATGATGGCTGAATAACATATTGTGAATACATACACACAAAGTTGTTTTGAAGCATCTCAATGTTTTATGTGTGTCCCACTGCATGATCTGTACATCTTTATAAGCTGCATTGACTGAGCACCCAGCGAAGAAAAGAAGTGATGAAAAGTTTTTGCCAATTCAACTCTAGTATTTCTGAAAGAAAGGCACAAATCTAAAAGAGGTGATGGGGTTCATGGACATTATTTTCAGTTTTTCATTATTCAGTTTTTTCTGTTTATTATTCATTATTCATTCATAATTTCACATTCAATTTTCACATTTCAGTGGCACATTATTAACTATTAGTACATTTGAAAATTGTGTAAAATAGTAAAATAGTGTAAAAAGTCAGAAAATATAAATGAATGTGTCAACATGTCATTGATTTAAATAAAGCCCCTCCAGGTCAGGATGCAGGTTCGAGGCTGCTCCACAGATTTCAGCAGCAGCGCACATTCAGCACCCTGGACAGAGACAGCACCTACCTGCTCTGTTGGTGTCAGTTCAGCACCTCAGACAGGAAGCTCCACCTGTACTCACCTGGGAGACAGAGACACAGCTGCAGCCAATCACAAAGCAATTAAGCAATTAAAGCAATTAAAACGGATTCAATGAATCATGGAGAATAAAGTCTGAAGCAAATTCTCTGTTTAATTTTGCATTCACAATTTAAATAAAATAAATATACTGGAAAATACAAAGATGCTGAGAAACAGTCAGAAACTTTTTGTACACATATAATCGCATTTTTTCACTTTGACTTTTTATTTAAATGAAAAATCTTACAGGAGACATGTTGTCCCCGATTCATTCTGTCGTTCAGTAGGTGGCGCCGAAGAGTTAACCATCAACCTTCATGAAAGACCAAAGAAGAAGAACACTAGGCCTGCCTCTGTTTTCTGTCACGTCCTCAGACAAGCTGTAAATAGCGGGAAATACTATAGTTTGGTGTTATTATACAGTCACTCTCTGAACAGTAAAAATGAGTGGTCGCGGGAAGGGAGGAAAAGGACTCGGTAAAGGAGGCGCCAAGCGTCACCGTAAAGTTCTCCGTGATAACATCCAGGGAATCACCAAGCCCGCTATCCGCCGTCTGGCTCGCCGTGGTGGGGTCAAGCGTATCTCCGGTCTCATCTACGAGGAGACTCGCGGTGTGTTGAAGGTTTTCCTGGAGAACGTCATCCGCGATGCCGTCACCTACACCGAGCACGCCAAGAGAAAGACCGTCACCGCCATGGATGTGGTCTATGCTCTCAAGAGGCAGGGACGCACTCTGTACGGCTTCGGCGGTTAAACTCCTTCTCCTCTTCACCAACAAAACAAAGGTCCTTTTAAGGGCCACACACTTCTTCTACAAGAGTTGACTTCCTTTGTGTTTATTACTTTGTATTGTAAAAGCTGAATTCTGTGCATTGATTCTTAAATCATGAAGTCACACACCTGGATCAAGTGACTACAAATTCTTGGGTCTTAACAATAAACTTGACTGGGCTTCCATGCAGGCTCTTTACGTGACGGGTCAGTGTTGGCTTCACCTGCTGAGGAGACTGACGTCCTTGAGAGCGTGTAGAACTTGACTCTGGTGGCCTCAGCCATTTTATGCTGTGGTCTGCTGGAGAGGGAGCACAGACACCATGTGCAACATTATTTATATCATGCCACTTACCTTGATACCATGTCACTTTGCAATATTATCATTGCACTACTTTCCACTTGTTTTTGCATATTAGGGTTTTTTTTCTTTTTGTCTATTGTACAGGCTGAATGATACTTATGTATGTTTGTTTTTTTGCCCATTTATTTTCTACTTCTGTAGTGTATATTACACTTTCTGCTGCTATAACAAGTGAATTTTCCTCTTGTGGGATAAACCAATCTAACCTAACCAAGGTTGGTGTACTGTGATGGAGAATGTGGGACGAAAAACAGTTCAGTCCAGTCGACATGTGTTTTTGCATTGCAATTAAGATAAAGCTAATAAACTACTTCTGTCCACATGACTGTTACCTCAGTAAAACATTTCCAACATTTGTTCACTTTAAATATCACTAAATTAATTCAATGAGCTGTACATATAGAGATCACTATTAAAGTGGCATCTTTGGATTTATTTAAAATGTCACATGTTTTACATAAAGATGTAGCTATACTATTCAACTTCCTTTTTCCAATGTATTGGATTAAATGTATGGAAAAGAACAGTCACCACACAATCACAAAAATATGACAGAACACTTACAATGGAAAGAATATTCCTTAGTGTTCAATCCAGATGTATCGCTCAGTGTCACAGAATTTAGCTAAATGCAAGTTAAACAATGGCAATATAGAGTATGCAAATTAGTAAATTTTGTGAATCCAAGAGGGTACTTTTGTTGGATGGATGGATTTTCTGGTTCTTTTATGGCCTTTTTAACAATCTTGTTCTTCAATTCACAATTTTGTTGTTTTTCTACAGCTATTACATACTATGTATGAAAAAGAACATAAGAATTACTGTTGACTAATGTGGTTGCAAGTAATTGACGTGTTTAACTGCTGTAAGTTTCTTTTTGAATTACAATGTTTTCTTGTCCAGTCATATCACTTCCTGTCTACGTCCTAAATCGTTAAGATACTGAATTACTTTAAAACCCAATATCAAAATAAAGGATTTAAAAACAAATGTAAGTTATCAGTGAAACTACAAAATGTGTTTAAGTATTACATATTGGCATATTATACTATCACAGCAGCAGAGGATTAAGTTCTTTAGTGAGGAGTGAGGTGGCTCTTAAAAGAGCCTTTGTGGTTGTTGGGTGAGCAGAGGGTTTAAGCGCGCTCTCCACGGATGCGGCGGGCCAGCTGAATGTCTTTGGGCATGATGGTGACTCTCTTGGCGTGGATGGCGCAGAGGTTGGTGTCCTCAAAGAGGCCGACCAGGTAAGCCTCGCTGGCCTCCTGCAGAGCCATGACAGCGGAGCTCTGGAAGCGCAGGTCGGTCTTGAAGTCCTGAGCGATTTCTCTGACGAGGCGCTGGAAGGGCAGCTTGCGGATGAGCAGCTCGGTGGATTTCTGGTAACGACGGATCTCTCGGAGAGCCACGGTACCGGGCCTGTAACGGTGAGGCTTCTTGACGCCGCCGGTGGCCGGGGCGCTCTTACGGGCAGCCTTGGTGGCCAGCTGCTTCCTGGGGGCTTTGCCTCCGGTGGATTTACGAGCGGTCTGCTTGGTTCTTGCCATCGCTTCTTGTTTCTCTCAACAGGAGAAAAGTGTAGTAAAGACAGGAGACACGCTGCTCTTAAAGTGTGAGAGCGGCTGTGAAACGATGACGCTGCTTCAGACCTCCGGCTCCTGATTGGTTAGGGGCTCCTGCTGGAGCTCAGCACCGTCTTGAAGAGCGACCCACCGCCCAAATCTCCGCTGCTTATTGGCGGAAAATCAGTCGAGAGAAGTCCGCCAAAATCCAAAGCGGCCCCTCTGTAGAAACCTGTTTTCTGGTTGGTGTGTCAAGTATCCGCTCACCCCCTCCTCTCTCTCCCCGACAATATAACGGTGGGTTGTGTCTGTGATCGCCACATTTTCTCTGAGTCGTAACTCTAGAAAGTATCTGAAAGATGAGTGGACGTGGCAAAACCGGAGGCAAAGCCAGAGCTAAGGCAAAGACCCGCTCCTCCCGTGCCGGGCTTCAGTTCCCCGTCGGCCGTGTCCACAGGCTGCTCCGCAAAGGTAACTATGCCGAGCGTGTCGGTGCCGGTGCCCCCGTCTACCTGGCGGCCGTGCTGGAGTACCTGACCGCTGAGATCCTGGAGTTGGCTGGAAACGCTGCCCGCGACAACAAGAAGACCCGTATCATCCCCCGTCACCTGCAGCTGGCTGTCCGCAACGACGAGGAGCTCAACAAACTGCTGGGCGGAGTCACCATCGCTCAGGGCGGCGTGCTGCCCAACATCCAGGCTGTTCTTCTGCCCAAGAAGACCGAGAAGCCCGCCAAGTCCAAGTAAGCCTGCTCACTGCTGTGAACGACACAAAGGCTCTTTTAAGAGCCACCCACACTTTCATCAAAGAGCTGGTTCTCATGTCATCATACACCACTTAACAAAACTCAAACAAATCACAAATTTCATTCAGTTCATCATCTAAACACAACTTAAGAATCTTACCACTACATCAGCTTCCTTAAACTTCACCAACGTTTTTCAGTCATGGTTTAAATAAGTGTTTCTAACTTCCAGGTGAAAACTGCATACTCGTGTGTACACACACACACACACACACACACACACACACACACACCTGCATTTTAATGTTTTAGTAACCGTGTCATGAAAACTCAAAATACTGCAATCCCAGCATATTAAAAACGGCTCAGTTTCATCAAAAGTCCAACTCACTCACTCCTCCATACCATGTCACTGTCAACACGTATTTTCCATCATCTACAGTTGACACTACTGATTATTTGCTGTAAATCACGAGGCATGCTTTCCTCAACAATACTGTACATTACTGAGTTACACTTGAAGCTGAGTCCTTGAACCGCTTTCACTGACAGCATGTGGACTTTCTTCATGTCTTCAGAAAAGTGACCAACATTCTCAACATTTCAGCCCCTGTATTCACATCTGTGCACAGAATGTTTCCTTAAAAGGTCTGTTCAGCACCATTGTCTAACTGATCACCTATATACCAACGCTGTAACATTTCCACTTTAGTTCCCTGAGTAAATCTGAGCTGTTCACTGGTGTAGTGTAGCACTGGGACATGCCCGAGTGTTAGAGCACCTTTAACCTGTGAAGAACACAATGAGCTCAGCAGAAAGTAATAACTGGAGCAATTCCAATAGGCCCACACCACAGTCACTGATCTGGATGATTACAAACCAGACAGTAATTGACAGCAGCACCGTTTTTAAACAAATAGTGACTGAGCTTGGAAGACGTCGATCTCTTGATAGTAGTGGGAGCCTTCCATGGCACTTTTTGACTTTCTAAGTTATTATTGAGTGTAGCTCCTCTCGGTAGTGAGACCCGAGATCATTTTATAAAACAGGGTTTATTCAGTCATCGAGCGACCAGACCGACCCGTGAGAACTGAAGCAAAGGAAAGCAAACAAACAATCACGTAAATGAATATGCTGAAGCAGAGCTTGTAGCTGAATGTAATTACACAATACGCTAATAAACCACACCTCGTAGGCTGCACACTACCAAAGGGGCTGAATCTTGTCCTTTCTTCTTTCTTTGTCTTCTTTGTTTACATTTAACATTGTAAAACCTTATATTAACTTTACTTTGACCTGTGTGGAGACGACTTGCCATAAAGTTTCTCCCTTGCCATGCTTTTCCAGGCGGTGTATCATTTAAAAGGTACCATGTAGAAACAAAAAACAAACAATGAGCCCGCTTCACTGAAAAGATAGGTAGGAACCAAAAATAAATAATGAATTAACTGACCTGGGCAGTTACATTGAGTATTGAGTGAGTATTATGCTTGTCCATGTATGTGCATGTTCTGTGTTTTTTTACATGGATGTATGTATATATACACATTTGTGTGTGTGTGTGTGTGTGTATGCATACATGAATGTATATACGTGTGCATGTTTTGTACTAATGTGTAAATTGTTTTTCGTTGTTTTGCTTGTATATATCACTATGCACTTGCTTCTCAACTGTTTTGTTTTCTCCTTTGAATTCTAATAAAGTTTCTTAAAAATGCAATAATAACTTACACAGTAAGATACTTGACAACTTAAAGACAATAATCAAGAGAATACAGTAAATATGTACATTTACAATAAATGTTCAGGAATAAGCTCTTTGTGAGTGATGTGGTTGGCTCTTAAAAGAGCCTTTGTTTTTGTAGTGAGGACGTTGGTTGAGTAGCGCCAGCTCACTTCTTCTTGGGTGCTGGCTTCTTGGCTTTGGGCTTGGCAGCCTTCTTAGCGGGAGCTTTCTTGGCTGCAGGGGCCTTCTTGGCTGCGGGTTTCTTGGGGCTCTTGGTGGGCTTCTTGGGGCTCTTTGCTGCCTTCTTGGCCGCTGCTGCGGGCTTCTTGGCCTTCTTGGGGGACTTCTTAGCTGCGGCGGCGGGCTTCTTGGCTGCTGCTGCCTTGGGCTTCTTGGGTGTTGCGGCTTTCTTGGCTGCGGGCTTCTTAGCTTTAGGAGCGGCTTTCTTTGCGGGCTTCTTGGCTTTGGGCTCAGCAGCTGCCTTCTTGTTCATCTTGAAGGAGCCGGAGGCGCCGGTGCCCTTGGTCTGGACCAGAGTCCCCTTGGTGACCAGAGCCTTGATGGCGACCTTAACGCGGGCCTTGTTCTTCTCCACATCGTAACCTGCGGCAGCCAGAGCCTTCTTGACGGCGGCCAGAGACACGCCGTTGCGCTCCTTGGATGCGGACACAGACTTGAGGATGAGGTCTCTGACGCTGGGGCCAGCCTTCTTCGGTTTGCTCGCCGCCTTCTTCTTGGCTGCTTTGGCCGGAGCGGCGGCTGGAGCTGGAGCTACTTCTGCCATCTTACCTTCCGTTCGTACTCGGGACAACACGAGGGTGTGAGTGGACTGTTGGAGAGCTCAGAGCAGCGAGGCTGCACTTAAACACACCATGAGAACCGTGGAGACTCAACCCAGCCCGTGGCTCCTCTGTGCAGTCTGAACGCCGTGCCACTTGTGTTTTCTCCTCATCGATAAAACACTCCAAACTAAATGTGGGAGAAGAGCTGAAGGCTGACAGTGAAGGGAGCCGATAGCGGACTTGTGTCTCTTCGTGTTCAGCTCATGTACAGCTCTGATGCTCTCTGCATTTTGTCTGAGGAGCCTCCAAACCTCACACATTCACCGTCGTGACCAGCTCTGCTCGGCGACTTTTCTCACTCATTTCTCTCCTAAAATGTTGTCACATCACTCAGAGCTCCATCAAAAGTGGTTTTCCAGCTGCTCCACATGTTTGTCCAGAGACTCAAAGTAAAAACAACCATCTGTTGACGGTCACTTTGTCATAAACTGCAGTTATTCTGGTAGCAGCAAACACACTGAGGATGGCCGAGGCTTATGCTGCCAGACTTCATATCAGAGCTGCTCACCGTGGCTGTGAACATTTCTTCTGCTGAGGATTAATATTTAAAATAAACACATACAACATTTATAAACAAACACCAAGGATTAAATGTCAAAATCCTTTGTTATTCATCATCGTGATATTAATAAAAGCTCCATTACGTGTTACACAATAATTGTATTAGGCTGATGTTGAAAGTAAGGACTTACTTCTAGACTAGAAATCCCAGAGTAACACAGCAGGTCAGATTCTTCAGAGCTAAAATAAACTATTTGGCTTTTTTTTTTCTTTGTAAGATGAGTCTTATCAAAATTTACCTCCAGCAGCATTACTGATGGAGCTGATTATGAAAATTATAAAGACATTGGAAGGGGATTTAAAACACTTCACTTAGTAACAGTGAATCATAAGTGGTCAGAATCATCTTCAGAATGTGTTAAAATTAAATCTGAAACACACATTTACATTTTATACTGAGGTCAGCAGGACTTATTGTAAAAATAAATCCATTACTGAATTAACAAACTGAACCATGTCACTCTGTCCATGAAGCTGGTTTGGAGCTAATGTTAGCACACTCAGTCAAGTGTGGTTTATAATTGCTTTTCAAACACAGACCTGTAATCAGGTAGTGATCACATCAATTCACACAGAAAGAAATGAATACATTCAGACAAAATGAAATGTCTGTGGCCTCAAATCAACTCATATTAAACGTAACATGGAAAGTGAGATATTACACTAAAGAAAACGTTTGACAGTGTGTGACTGCTCAGACTCGTAGAGACTGTGAGTGCTCCTCGGTTAGATCACATTGTTGCTTCTGAGACAATCACAGTCATTTTCTGCTACATGCTGACTATGCGGATACATAGGATAGAGCCCTGTAACCCCAAGTTCAGCCTTCTGCACTTTAAAATAGATGCCAGTTCAAGATGATGTTCCTTTTGCTGATTTCTGTTCATCTTGTGCAGTGGCCTCAAGTGTCAGACTTGTGGTTCTACATATCACAATCACAGAAACAGATCCAAAATGGTTCTGAAGGGATTGCAGTGTTACATACTACCTGAATCATCAGTCTTATTCTTACTAGTTGTTTTTTTTTTTATTATTGTTTTCAGATTAATATGGATGCTGGTCCTTTACATTTGTATTATTTTAATTAAGTTAAGTTATTATAATACTGTTTGGATTGGTGGGACAGTTACCATAAACATTTTAATGAACAAGCTGCATCTGTTGCATTTAGGGTCAAACACCTTTGCTGTGTGCAGTGCTGTTAAAGCTGCATCTAACTCAGCTAGAGTGTTAAGTAACCAGGTGATGGAATTAAATAAGTTGACGCTTTATTTTAACTGCAGTACATTAAAGACACATTGACAGTGCTTCAATTTCCTAAAATGAAGTGTAACTGAGGTCATCATTTAACATGATTTTTACATGTCCATAGTGGAACCTTGAACACAAACCTTGGGGAGAAACTACAGTTTGAATTTCCATTAGAACATGCAGGAAGAACACAACTTGAAGTACTTCAATAGACTGGGGCTTTAGGATTTCTGTAGGTACAGCACAATATCGTGACTTAAAAGTACTAGTTAGTGGTTGGTTATGGTTTAACCCGAGAGCAAAAAGGAAGTCAAGTCTTGTAGAAGAAGTGTGCGGCCCTTAAAAGGACCTTTGTTTTGTTGGTGAAGAGGAGAAGGAGTTTAACCGCCGAAGCCGTACAGAGTGCGGCCCTGCCTCTTGAGAGCATAGACCACATCCATGGCGGTGACGGTCTTTCTCTTGGCGTGCTCGGTGTAGGTGACGGCATCGCGGATGACGTTCTCCAGGAAAACCTTCAACACACCGCGAGTCTCCTCGTAGATGAGACCGGAGATACGCTTGACTCCACCACGGCGAGCCAGACGGCGGATAGCGGGCTTGGTGATTCCCTGGATGTTATCACGGAGAACTTTACGGTGACGCTTGGCGCCTCCTTTACCGAGTCCTTTTCCTCCCTTCCCGCGACCACTCATTTTTACTGTTCAGATGGTGACTGCACAATAACATCCAACTGTAGTGTTCCCCGCTATTTACAGCTTGTCTGAGGACGTGACAGAAAACAGAGGCAGTCCGAGTGTCCTACTTCTTTGGTCTTTCATGAAGGTTGTTGGTTCGGCGCCACCTGCTGAACAAACGTATGAATTCTGTAAGATTTTTCATTTAAATAAAAAGTGAAAAGATGCGATTATATGTATACAAAAAGTCTGTTTCTCTGCGTCTTTGTATTTTCCAGTGTATTTATTTTTATTTAAATTGTGAAGGTAAAATTAAACTTGCTGAGAATTTGCTTCAGACTTTATTCTCCATGATTTATTGAATCCGTTTTAATTGCTTACCTCGTTAATATTCAGTGTATTAAAGTGACATTTTATCATAGCAACTAAACAGATTGTTGGCGTTGTATTATAAATCAGTGAGCTCCTTCTGTGGTGTATCAGGGTGCAAGCAATCCGAAGCAAGATTTAGGCTAACCGGTTCTAACCACGTAACCACAAATGCAGATACCATCTGTTCACATTCTCTGCGTCTCACAACAAAGCAGCGGTTGGAACTAACAATCCTAAATTTGACTCATCTGTAGAATGTACAGATTTGTACTGGTCTAACATCAATTCCTTGTGTTTCTTGGCCCAAGTAGTTATCATCTTCTTGTTGCTCTCTCTCAGTAGTGGTTCCTTTGAAACAAATTGACCTGCTACATGCAGTCTCTTCTAAACAGCTGATGCTGAGAAGTCTCTGCTACTTTAACTACACTTTTACTCTGCAAACGAGGTAACTCCTGGTCTTCTTCCCTGGGGTGGTCCTCATAAGAGCCAGTTTCTTCACAGTGTTTGATGGTTGTGTGCCTGATTTTCATGTTTAAAGTAATGATAGATATAATTTCTCTTTATATAGTGGCAGAAATCAGCAGCCAATTCTCTGACCAGCTCACTCCCGACCTGACTCCTAGCCTTTTATCATGTAGCAGTCCTACTACATGTCTCTCTCCAGCCCAGCTGGGCAGCACTGAATCAGCTACTGCACTTTCGCAACCTAGCACAGTTGCTTGCACTTCATTTTCTGGCTTTACACCCCTCCCTGAGAGTTAGGCATCCAAACTGTTGACATGTAGCTGTCCTACTGCATGCTTGTTGGACCATATACCAACAAACCTTCTTCAGTCCATTAGCCCTACCATCACGCAAGCTGTGATAAACGCATCATCTCTGGCACTTTTCCCACTGCATTCAAAGCAGCTCGAGTAACGCCTCTACTCAAGAAACCTTTACTCAATCCTGCTCAGGTTGAAAACTATCGCCCTGTCTCACTTCGTCCTTTCTTATCCAAAACTATTGAACAAGTGGTCGCTAACTCTCAGAATTCTTCTTACAGAACAATCTTCTTGACCTGAATCAGTCTGGTTTCAAGAGTGGTCACTCGACTGAAACTGGTCTGTTGTCTGTGACAGAAGCCTTAAAAGAAGCAAGAGCAGCAGCACAGTCCTCTGTCCTCATTCTACTTGACTTATCAGCTGTCTAACCATTGCATCCTCCTCTCTACTCTCTCTAACATGGGCATCTCTGGCTTGGCTCTATCCTGGTTTGAATCCTACCTGACAGGGCACTCATTCAGTGTATCCTAGCTTGGACAGCTGTCACGTCGCATCGTCTCACCACAGGGGTGCTCCAGGGCTCAGTACTGGGACTCCTTCTATTTGCTATCTACACCACCTCCTTGGGTCCAATCATCCGCTCACATGGGTTTTCCTATCACTGCTATGCAGACGACACTCAGCTGTATCTGTTATTTCCTCCTGAGGACCCATCGACCTCTGCACGGCTCTCCGCCTGCCTCTCAGACATTGCCACATGGATGAAGGCACATCACCTCCAGCTTATGATTGATGACCAATTAACCTTTTCCAATCATGTTGCCTCAGTTGCCCGGTCATGCCGCTTGCACGTTACAACATCAGAAAAATCAGACCTTACCTAAGGCAACACGCCACTCAGCTCCTGACCGAAGCTGTGGTCATTTCAAAGCTAGACTACTGTAATGCTCTCCTGACGGGCCTCCCAGCCTACACAGTGAAAAGACTCAGCTCTTCAGAGATTACCTTCTATCCTAGCACTAGCTACAACTCGACTGTTGCACTAATGGTTTCTTATCGCACTATACCTTGATTGTTCCCTTCTCTGTAAGTTGCTTTAGATAAAAGCATCTGCTAAATTAGTAAATGTAAATGTACTAAATTGAGCAGGTCTTGTTATAATATGGACTACTTCTTTTTTACTTTAACACAGAATTCTATGGGCTATCTCATAGTTTTGATGTTTTTATATACACGCTACCAACAGGTGGTGTAGTTTGACTGCAAAACATTTAATAACACGCCACAATGATGACTTGAGAAGAGTGACAAATAAAAAATGGGATTGGGCTCCTAGGTTGAATTATGAGTTTATACCCAGAGATTGCATTTGTTACAGGGTGAGTGAAGGCAGACAATTGCCATGGGTATGGTATGATTGAACTGCCTCGTAGTAGAGAAATACAGAAGTTCACAGTACAGAACAAAAACTAAATAAATATTAATACAGCTGATAGGGTTTTCTTGGTAGTAGAAATGGTCTAAAACTAATGTCCACCATGTGCACTTTGCATGGGTAAGACAGGCGTCTTTACGCGAATGGTGGCATCATCTTCCTTGAAAGAACCAGGTAAGACATTTGGCAGACATTGCATGTGCTGTACGTCTACGTGGTCAATCAGCGCACCTCACATTTTAAAATGCAAAATTAAAATGAAAGAAAAGTGTAGAAAGTAACAGAACCAAGACAACACATATGCAACATTAAATTAATGTTAAGGACACGCAGTTTGTCTGGTTGAAGAAATTCAGCGGACATCAGCTTTCCACGTGCGCAGCTCTGTAACGTTTCTAACTTTTGCTGTTTTTTTTTTTTTTTTTTTTTGGAAAGCAAACATACAGCTGCAAAGTGCTAGTTTGTGTCAGTGTGCGTTGTTGCTTTAATCAAATCAAATCAAATTTTATTTGTATAGCCCAAAGTCACAAAACACATTTTGCCTCAGAGGGCTTTACAATCTGTACAGGGAGTGACACCCTCTGTCCTTAGACCCTCGGTTCCAGTGAGGAAAAACATGCCCACAAAAAAAACTTTTAACAGGGAAAAAATGTGGAAGAAACCTCAGGAAGAGCCACAGAGGAGGGATCCCTCTTCCAGTACGGACAGACGTGCAATGGATGTCACATGTACAGAACAAATCAACACAAACGTATTGCACAATTACAATGAATTACAATAAATGGTAAAGTGATTGCAGTAGCAGTGGAAACTGCGATAGAGATAGGGAGACACAGATGCACAGCAGCAATAAGTCATTAACCAACTAAGCTGTAGTGGAGATGGTAGCAATAATAACTATATATGGCATTTAATGCTATATATGGTGGACGTCAGGAGCAGACCACAGCAGCAGCCACGATCCATGAGAACCTGCTGGACGAGAAAGCACAGAAACTCCGGGGAAGAGGTGTAGTTAGTAACATCCAAAGAAAAGGTGTAAGAGAGATAATGATTGACAGAACAATAAAACCTCAGGCCCCGTTTATGCAGACTCTAAGGGATATCGAACTGCCTTACATTGATAGGCATCATATGAGAGAGAGAGAGAGAGAGAGAGAGAGAGAGAGAGAGAGAGAGAGAGAGAGAGAGAGAGAGAGAGAGATTTCAGTAAAGGGACGTCAAGAGGACGTCACCAGTAGACCACAGCAGTGGCCACGATCCATGAGAACCTGCTGGACGAGAAAGCACTGAAACTCCAGGGAAGAAGTTTAGTTAGTAACATGCATTGATGGTAATGGTAATTTAGCCCACTAGTTTACTTTGAATTACACTGACGTTAATGCGCATGAGTAACATTAATGCACCACTTGTAGCAGGTTCACTAGATACCACCTCTGCAATGAAAAACACACTACCTGATGAGACAGAACTTTATTAGTTAATGAAATATTGTCTTAATATCAAATCTAATGCCCCTTTTCTTCCACCACTTGAGGTTTTGTATATCAAGACCAAAACATTTGAATGACTAGACAATAGCTGAAGATAAAGGTGGTCTGATTTTAGTATACATTTAAGAACAGGTAAGTATCTTTTAATGTGAACTCATTCTTAGTCTTTAGACTGCAAAAATTTGAATGTTTGTAGTGACTTTCAGAAGTCTGGAGAAGACCTTTCACCTTCACTGGATGCTCAGCTGTTGCAGTTTAAGATGTACAGATGATGCAGTTGGGCACTTGGATAAAACATTGATGTTTCAAAAGAACTTTGAGGAGGTAATAAGTAGAGGATAATTATGGTAAAGCAGAGCTGTGGTATGAAATGACAAAACCCCATGCTCAGTCATTTCCAGCTCCAGAAAAAAAAAGTCATGGCTATAACGCCAAATTTGTGTTTGCAGCAACCTCGGCAGGAGCTTTTCTATGTGCGTGTTCATGTTCTTCCATGTACTGTGGCTTCCTCCCACAGTCGTTAGATATGCACACATCGGGGAATTGAATTGCCTGTGACTACCATTTGACTTGTGTATAATCCCACCTCTAAAAGTCAGCAATTCAGTGTTTCACAGGAGGACAGTACAAGTGGCAGAAATTAAAGTGTATTATTTTTAAGCTGTTGTTTAAGCAGCAAGTGTTGTAGAAGAGAAACACAGCTCTTAGTTGAAGTAGTGGGTGGTCCTGAAAAGGACCTTTGTGTTGTTGTCGTAAACGTGGAGTTTACTTGGAGCTGGTGTACTTGGTGACGGCCTTTGTTCCCTCAGACACGGCGTGCTTGGCCAGCTCACCGGGCAGCAGGAGGCGGACAGCGGTCTGGATCTCCCTGGAGGTGATGGTAGAGCGCTTGTTGTAGTGAGCCAGACGAGAGGCCTCTCCGGCGATGCGCTCAAAGATGTCGCTCACGAACGAGTTCATGATGCCCATAGCCTTGGAGGAGATCCCGGTGTCGGGGTGGACCTGCTTCAGGACCTTGTACACGTAGATGGCATAGCTCTCCTTCCTGGAGCGTCTCCTCTTCTTGCCGCTCTTGGTGGCTTTGGAGACGGCTTTCTTGGAACCCTTCTTGGGTGCTTTTGGTGCGTCAGGCATGTTTGCTTCAGACGAGTATTCCTGAAACTGATGGGGACTCTTCCGTCGGAGCGCTTCATATGTATGGCCTGATGCAAATGAGCATGTACTGTCGCTCGCACAGGATTGGCTGAGTTGCTGTGCCTGAGGCAGCGCGTGCACTTTAGCAAAGTAACGGTTTTACTCGTGACGTCTGAGCAGATTTTTAAAATGTGACACATAAACCCGAGAACTGTGAGTTGATGTGTCTCGAGTTCAGAGAGGAAATAAAAATAAAACCGTAATATGCGACTCTGTGTTGCAGGTCAAAAGAAATTCGGTCTCTAAATCCCTGTTCACATAAGTAGATGTACAGTTAAACACAGTGAGAATTGTCGCCTGATTTTAATGTTTTCATCTGTTTCACAGCCACTGATAGTAGCGGGGACGGCAATTAACCTTTTATTTTTTTAAACTGTTGAAACTTGTTCGGACTGTTAGATGGACATTGTTGTTCTGCCAACTGTGAAAAAAGTGATACTGTGTGTGAATGAATTGTAGCAGTGGTGCTGAGAAGGGTCAGTTCACTGTGCAGCATGGTGAGCTGGTCATTCGTCTGTTTTTTGGTTTGTTTTGTGGGAGAATTAGAGTGCAATATTGTTAAAACATAATAATAAAAAAAGCTGCTACTTAATTTGTTTTGCTCTCCTCTATAATCTCATCACAAGTAGCCACAACTCACTGCTATAGTGCATTCAGGTCACTTATGGCTTGAGATTAGTAAAAAATAATTTGATTCAGTATTTTTAATGAAGCACACTTCATCCATTTCTTGATTTTAATAGTTTTCTATGGACTAATACGGTTTTCCCATCAATGGTTTTTCAAAGAAATGCTATTTATTTGTGTTTCCACTGCATCGTTGGCTTATGAGCACACTCAGTTCTGTTCTGGACATTTAAGAAGCCTTTCTATAAGTTCTCCATGAAACATAATGAACATAACACAAGTGCATATTCTTGATCGTGTATTATTAAACGTGAAGCTTGTACACATGAGGACTGCGTTCTTTAGTGAGGAGTGAGGTGGCTCTTAAAAGAGCCTTTGTGGTTGTTGGGTGAGCAGAGAGTTTAAGCGCGCTCTCCACGGATGCGGCGGGCCAGCTGAATGTCTTTGGGCATGATGGTGACTCTCTTGGCGTGGATGGCGCAGAGGTTGGTGTCCTCAAAGAGGCCGACCAGGTAAGCCTCGCTGGCCTCCTGCAGAGCCATGACAGCGGAGCTCTGGAAGCGCAGGTCGGTCTTGAAGTCCTGAGCGATTTCTCTGACGAGGCGCTGGAAGGGCAGCTTGCGGATGAGCAGCTCAGTGGATTTCTGGTAACGACGGATCTCACGGAGAGCCACGGTACCGGGCCTGTAACGGTGAGGCTTCTTGACGCCGCCGGTGGCCGGGGCGCTCTTACGGGCAGCCTTGGTGGCCAGCTGCTTCCTGGGGGCTTTGCCTCCGGTGGATTTACGAGCGGTCTGCTTGGTTCTTGCCATCGCTTCTTGTTTCTCTCAACAGGAGAAAAGTGTAGTAAAGACAGGAGACACGCTGCTCTTAAAGTGTGAGAGCGGCTGTGAAACGATGACGCTGCTTCAGACCTCCGGCTCCTGATTGGTTAGGGGCTCCTGCTGGAGCTCAGCGCCGCCTTGAGGAGCGACCCACCGCCCAAATCTCCGCTGCTTATTGGCGGAAAATCAGTCGAGAGAAGTCCGCCAAAATCCAAAGCGGCCCCGCTGTAGAAACCTGTTTTCTGGTTGGTCTGACAGGACGCCCTCCTCTCTCTCCCCGACAATATAACGGTGGGTTGTGTTCACAGTCACCACATTTTCTCTGAGTCGTAACTCTAGAAAGTATCTGAAAGATGAGTGGACGTGGCAAAACCGGAGGCAAAGCCAGAGCTAAGGCAAAGACCCGTTCCTCCCGTGCCGGGCTTCAGTTCCCCGTCGGCCGTGTCCACAGGCTGCTCCGCAAAGGTAACTATGCCGAGCGTGTCGGTGCCGGTGCCCCCGTCTACCTGGCGGCCGTGCTGGAGTACCTGACCGCTGAGATCCTGGAGTTGGCTGGAAACGCTGCCCGCGACAACAAGAAGACTCGTATCATCCCCCGTCACCTGCAGCTGGCTGTCCGCAACGACGAGGAGCTCAACAAACTGCTGGGCGGAGTCACCATCGCTCAGGGCGGCGTGCTGCCCAACATCCAGGCTGTTCTTCTGCCCAAGAAGACCGAGAAGCCCGCCAAGTCCAAGTAAACCTGCTCACTGCTGTGAACGACACAAAGGCTCTTTTAAGAGCCACCACACTTTCATCAAAGAGCTGGTTCTCATGTCATCATACACCACTTAACAAAACTCAGACAAATCACACATTTCATTCAGTTCATCATCTAAACACAACTTAGGAATTTTACCACTACATCAGCTTCCTTAAACTTCATTTTTCAGTCATAGTTTAAATAAGTATTTCTAACTTCCAGGTGAAAACTGCATACGTGTGTGTGTGTGTACAAACACCCCCCCCACACACACACACACACACACACACACACACACACCCCTGCATTTTAATGTTTTAGTAACCGTGTCATGAAAACTCAACATACTGCAATCCCAGCATATTAAAAATGGCTCAGCTTCATCAAAAGTCCAACTCACTCACTCCTCCATACCATGTCGCTGTCAACACGTATTTTCCATCATATACAGTTGACACGACTGATTATTTGCTGTAAATCACGAGGCATGCTTTCCTCAACAATACTGTACATTACTGAGTTACACTTGAAGCTGAGTCCTTGAACCGCTTTCACTGACAGCATGTGGACTTTGTTCATGTCTTCAGAAAAGTGACCAGAGCTAAATAATCATCTGCTACTCTCAACATTTCAGCCCCTGTATTCACATCTGTGCACAGAATGTTTCCTCAGCACCATTGTCTAACTGATCACCTATATACCAACGCAATGTGTTTTGTACATGCATGTATGCATATATACATATTTGTGTGTGTGTGTATATTTATAAGTGAATGTATGTATGTATATACATGAGTATATAAACGTGCGCATGTTTTGTACTACTGTGTAAATTGTTTTTCGTTGTTTTGCTTGTATATATCACTATGCGTTTGCTTCTCAACTGTTTTGTTTTCTCCTTTGAATTCTAATAAAGTTTCTTAAAAATGCAATAATAACTTACACAGTAAGATACTTGACAACTTAAAGACAATAATCAAGAGAATACAGTAAATATGTACATTTACAATAAATGTTCAGGAATAAGCTCTTTGTGAGTGATGTGGTTGGCTCTTAAAAGAGCCTTTGTTTTTGTAGTGAGGACGTTGGTTGAGTAGCGCCAGCTCACTTCTTCTTGGGTGCTGGCTTCTTGGCTTTGGGCTTGGCAGCCTTCTTAGCGGGAGCTTTCTTGGCTGCAGGGGCCTTCTTGGCTGCGGGTTTCTTGGGGCTCTTGGTGGGCTTCTTGGGGCTCTTTGCTGCCTTCTTAGCTGCAGCTGCGGGCTTCTTGGCCTTCTTGGGGGACTTCTTAGCGGCGGCGGCGGGCTTCTTGGCTGCTGCTGCCTTGGGCTTCTTGGGTGTTGCGGCTTTCTTGGCTGCGGGCTTCTTGGCTTTAGGAGCGGCTTTCTTTGCGGGCTTCTTGGCTTTGGGCTCAGCAGCTGCCTTCTTGTTCATCTTGAAGGAGCCGGAGGCGCCGGTACCCTTGGTCTGGACCAGAGTGCCCTTGGAGACCAGAGCCTTAATGGCGACCTTAACGCGGGCCTTGTTCTTCTCCACATCGTAACCTCCGGCAGCCAGAGCCTTCTTGACGGCGGCCAGAGACACGCCGTTGCGCTCCTTGGATGCGGACACAGACTTGAGGATGAGGTCTCTGACGCTGGGGCCAGCCTTCTTCGGTTTGCTCGCCGCCTTCTTCTTGGCTGCTTTGGCCGGAGCGGCGGCTGGAGCTGGAGCTACTTCTGCCATCTTACTTTCCGTTCGTACTCGGGACAACACAAGAGTGTGAGTGGACTGTTGGAGAGCTCAGAGCAGCGAGGCTGCACTTAAACACACCATGAGAACCGTGGAGACTCAACCCAGCCCGTGGCTCCTCTGTGCAGCCTGAACGCCGTGCCACTTGTGTTTTCTCCTCATCGATAAAACACTCCAAACTAAATGTGGGAGAAGAGCTGAAGGCTGACAGTGAAGGGAGCCGATAGCGGACTTGTGTCTCTTCGTGTTCAGCTCATGTACAGCTCTGATGCTCTCTGCATTTTGTCTGAGGAGCCTCCAAACCTCACACATTCACCGTCGTGACCAGCTCTGCTCGGCGACTTTTCTCACTCATTTCTCTCCTAAAATGTTTTCACATCACTCAGAGCTCCATCAAAAGTGGTTTTCCAGCTGCTCCACATGTTTGTCCAGAGACTCAAAGTAAAAACAACCATCTGTTGACGGTCACTTTGTCATAAACTGAAGTTATTCTGGTAGCAGCAAACACACTGAGGATGGCCGAGGCTTATGCTGCCAGACTTCATATCAGAGCTGCTCACCGTGGCTGTCTTTTCTTCTACTGAGGATTAGTTTTAATATAAGTAAATACATAAATAAATAATACAAACATGTAATGATTCTGCTTTGAATGAAGAAATACAGAGACTAATAAGCTATTTGTCTTTTTTTCTTTCAGTTTCAGTTTAATCACAAATGACCTCCAGTAGCATTACTGATGGAGGTAGTTATGACAGTCAAAGGGATTTAAAAGGATTAAGTTCAACACTTGAGTCAGTCTCAGTGGATCAGTTAACATTTAATCAACACTGCTTCTTCAATTGTTCTTCTGGTATATTACATTAGAACAGACGTGCAAAAGAAGGAAACACAGGAACACCTCCTAATAGATAGCTACAGAACAAAAAATGTCTGGTCATCTTTACAAAAATTGGCCTTTGTTTTTACAATAAACTATACTTCTATAATGTATAACATCTTTGAGGAAAACATTCCTCCTAACAATAAAGATCTATTCCAAGTAGTCATTAGTATTGTGATTTTTGACTTTCTGATTGTATCATACTTGTTCATGTATATGTGTATGTATACTGTACGTGTATATGTGTGTATGTGTAAGTAAGGATTTATTTGAAATGTAAAGAAAATCTTAATGTTCAGCATGTTCCATTGTTAGAAATAAATATTTATTACTGCCTATTTTCAAAGAAGGGGAGATGTGGTGCAGTCAGAATTCACAGTGTTTACTTTTTAAAGAAACTTATTGAAGAAAAGATTGTGAATGTACAGATAAAAACAAAGGATGCAATATAAAAACAGACATATAGATACACTCAGCAAACAGTACACTAAAAAAATACAGTACACTTAAAAATATACAATATATACATTCACAAAAATATATAAACACACACACACACACACACACATATATATATATATATATATATATAATGCCTGATGAAGAAAATATATACTGATACATAGAAAACTTGAAGCCTAGTCTGTAACCCCTATTGAGCTGGTCCCTTGATCAAGGTAATACACATTGGGGGCAGAGTAAACTTGCTAATTGAGTGACCAAACAATGTCTAGGAAACACCCCAACACCATTGTTTAGCTCAGTGAACCTTCCTCACATACTTAATGTGGATTCTTACCTTTTGTCTGTCTGGCTCCAACTTCCAGACCTCATGTAAATGTATTTTAAGGGTTTTTCTTTTGCTATATATATAGCAAAAGAAAAACCCTTAAAATATATATATATATATATATATATATATATATATATATATATATATATATATATATATATATATATATATATATATATATATACATACACACACATATACACACTATACTATGCTATACTATACTATACTATAAATACACACTCATACATGTACATATACACAGACAAAACACACATACATTATGATACAATTTAAAAAGTCAAAAAGTGCCATTGAAGGCTCCCACTACTATCAATAGATCGACGTCTTCTGAGTTCAGTCACTATTTGTTTAAAAACGGTGTCACTGTCGATTATTGTCTGGTTTGTAATCATTGCGCATCTAGTTCTCCATAATTTTTTTTTTTTTTTTTTGAACATTTATTAAAACATATTCCTTGACAAGACATCCACACAGTGTTAGAGTATCAGATATAGACAGTTAACTAGTAGACCAAGAAATAAAATAAAATAGACATTACTGCAGTAATATACACAGGAGGGGGTAACAAGGTATCATCCAAGTGTTCGTTCTCTTACTTTCAATCTGATCAGCCCAGTTGAGTTGAACTTCTTACATTTAGTCACTCAAATAGTTTATGACAGGAGCCCACTTTTCCAAATACAAGTCCATCCGGAGTCGTAACCGCGCAGTTAAGCTTTCCATACAGTTCACAGTTTTCAGCCTTTGTGTCCATTGTAGTAAAGTCGGTGGTTGAGGCTTAAGCCAGTTCACAGTAATCATTTTGTGGGCAATTATCACAAGAGCTCTAAGCAGGTACAGCTGATTATTTCGAAGATCTGTGTGAAGTGTCCCTAGAATCAACTGCTGAGGATCAATCAGCCTGTCCAACTTTAAGATCCCACGTATTTCCTCCATCACCTCTTTCCAGAATTTTAGTAGTTTGGGGCAATCCCAGAAAATATGTGAGAAATCTCCCACTAGACCACAGCCTCTCCAGCAGAGAGAGGAACTTTTTTTGTCATATTTAGCTATCACTATAGGAGTTTTAAAATATCTCATCCTCACCTTCCAACTGAATTCTCTCCAAGTTGGGCTGCTTAAGCATCTGTGCCAGGACACCCAGGACCTCTCCCACTCATCATCCTCAATTATAGCATTAGCCTCCAATTCCCATTTGCCCTTTACATCCAGTGTGTCCGCAGAACTATCATTATGAATTTTGCTGTATAAACAGGATACTATTTTTGACACATTTCGATTTTCTGCTACCTCAATCCAGTAACGTTCAAAATTTGAAGGTTCCTTTCTAATTTTGCCCCAATCCTTGTGCGTAGTCAAATAATGCCGAATTTGAAAATATCTAAATAAATCCTTTGATTCAATACCATATTGTGTCTGAAGTTGCGAGAAGGCCCTGAGTGTCCCTCCTTCCATTAACTGATTTATAGTAATCAGACCTTTTTCAGCCCACTTATTAAAACCTCTGTCTAGTTTGGCTGGTAGAAATCCACAGGCCTCCACCACCTTTGTTGCCCTGGATACAGACAATGGCAGATTTAACAACAGTCTTATCTTCCTCCACACCCTTAATGTGTAATTAACCCACTCATTATGTATCTTAAGGACACGGCATGCACTTATACTTAAAAAGGGGAGGGCAGTGAGTGATACATTCCTTATAGAACTTTGCTCAATGTGTACCCATTTTGTATCCATATCTAATCTCATCCACGAGACCAATACTCTTAGCTGCGCTGCCCAATAATAACTCCTGAAGTGAGGCAGGGACAAGCCCCCCTTCTCTTTACTTGCACAGAGAACTTTGAGTCTCACTCTGGGCCTTTTGTTCTGCCATATAAATTTGGAAACCAAATGATCCAAGAATTTAAAAGTAGCTAGAGGGACCACAATAGGAAGAGAGACAAAAAGAAATAGCAACCTTGGCAGCACATTCATCCTTATAACTTCAACTCTGCCTATCAATGATAGAGGAAGCATCCCCCATCTTTCAAAATCTTTTTTGATTTGAGAAATAAGTTTGTCATAATTAGCTTTATATAATTGAGAAGAGGTGTGTGTCAAATTCACCCCTAGGTACCTAAAGCCCTCTTTCGACCATCTAAATTTCACTTGATTATCTAATTGTTTAGGCCAGCTCCCTGTGATCATCATTGCTTCAGATTTCCCCTCGTTAACCTTATACCCTGAAACTTCCCCATATTTCCCCAAGCACTGCATTAGAACCGGTATAGACGACAAGGGGTTTTTTACAAACAAAAGAACGTCATCTGCGAAAAGGGCTATTTTATGTGTCATGCCTCCCCCATTAACTATCCCCTCAATCCGATCATTTCCCCTAACTAACTCTGCGAGCGGTTCGATACACAGTGCAAACAAAACAGGTGAGACCGGATTTCCTTGCCGAACTCCTTTCTTCAGGTTGAAAAATTTAGAGCAACAACCATTGACTCTAACTCTAGATATCGGGTCCTTATTTATAGTATTAATCCAATTAATAAATGTCAAATTAAACCCCATTTTTTCCATGGTATAATTTAAAAACGACCAGTCCACCCTGTCAAACGCCTTCTCGGCGTCGAGGCCGAGAAGCATTGAGGGGTGGCCCGAGTCTCTTGCTATTGATTGTATGTTTAGGGCCCTTCTAATGTTATTTGCCCCCTGACGCCCTGGTATAAACCCGGTCTGGTCGGGGTTAATCAATTTCCCCAGGTGTTTCTGCATTCTCTTCGTCAGTATGGAGCTAAGAATTTTTACATCAGTCCCAAGCAAGCTGATGGGTCTGTAGGCACCACACTCAATTGGGTCTTTCCCCTCTTTGTGTATTACTGTTATTATGGCCTCTGACCAGCTCTTAGGGGGGTCATTTTCGCTTAATGCATAGTTAAATATTTCACAGAGTTTAGGCACCAACTCTGTCTTTAAGGTTCTGTAAAATTCCCCAGGAAAACCATCTGTGCCAGGAGATTTGTTATTTTTCAAGGACATGATAGTTTCCTCTATTTCACTTTCCAAAATTGGGGTTGATAAGTTCTCCGCCTCTGCCTCTGATAGTTTTACTAGGTTAAGATCTCTAAAGAAAGCCTCTAAATTGGCTGTGGTTGGCACGATCTCTGGAGCATCATACAGGTTCCTATAGAAGCTTTGAAATGCTTCAGCCACATCTACCGGGTGTGTAACTTCTGTCCGGGATATTGGGTGTCTTATTTTAGGAACAATACGACTTGCCTGTTCTTTCCTCAGCTGAAATGCAAGTAGTCGACTCGCCCGATTTCCCAACTCATAATACCTTTGGTCCGTGTATCGAAGCGCTCCCTCTACCTTAAGTGTAAGCAAGTCATCCAAAGCAGTTCTACAATGCTGCAGTTGTTTCAATATGTCCTCATCCCCAGTTATTTTATGTTCATGTCCCAGTCGTTTTATATCATCTTCTAATTGTTTCTCTTTCTCCAATCTCTGTTTTTTTAATTTAACAGCTATCTCAATGCATTTCCCTCTTAAAACTGCCTTAGCACCATCCCAAAGGGTGGAGGGGGAGACTGCTCCATTTTCGTTTATTGCAAAATATTCTTGTAGAGTTTGTTTTAGTTGTTGTTGAATTATTGTGTCTGTTAACAATGAAACGTTTAATCTCCAGTATTTAAAATGTCTTTCGAACCCCAATTTTAATTTAAGCCTAACTGGACCATGATCGGATAAGGTAATAGGTTCTATAACGCAATCCTCAATCTTGTGAAGGCTCTGCTTAGAAATGCAAATCAGATCAATTCTAGAATATGATCCATGCACGTTGGAAAAGAAAGTAAAGTCCTTAGTCGTTGGATTCTTGGCTCTCCAGCTATCAACAAGCCCTAACCCCTCCAACATATGTTTTACCGCCTTAGATTTCCTACTCGGGGGCCCTTGATCTGCAGGCAATTTGTCAAGTTTTAAGTTCAAGACACAATTAAAATCCCCTGCTAGAATTACAGTTCCTCTAGCTTCCCTTGCCAATATGGATGCGATATCCATGAAAAAAACAGGGTCATCATTATTCGGAGCATAAATATTCATGATGGTTAACTCTACCCCACCTATGGTTCCTATAATCACTATGTACCTGCCCTCCCTATCCTTTACTTCTCTTTGTATTGCAAAGTTAGCGGATCGATTGATCAGAATTGCTACTCCTCTCTTTTTACTGTTTGGACAGGATGCATAGAACACCTGCCCAACCCACTCTCTCCTCAGTTTTTTGTGTTCAGCATCATTTAAGTGAGTTTCCTGTAATAGTCCTATAGAGCAACTATATTTTCTTAACTGGGCTAGGATCTTCTTTCTTTTTATAGGATGATTAATACCTTTAACATTATAACTAACAACCCCTAAGTCAGACATAAAATAATGTATGTTTCTGCATTTTTTCTTCTCCAAAATTCACCATTGCTTACAATAAATGGCCTTACTTTAACATTTACATCATGTACCTGTGTGGGCGCAACGAACGTGTCAAAGATATAAGAACTCTTAAGAAATAACCGTAAATGAACAGAACTGTCATAGTTGACTTCCAAAATCCCAGCTGGGTGCAGAGTTGTGTCCAGCCCCTGTTGTCTTATAGGCAGAGAGTTGTGGCCTTTAACACTCTCTGGGGGATACACACTTGGTGCTAACCAAACCCCTACACAGAGAAAAAAACAGATTCCTCTGCGAGGCTGTAGTCCCATCTCGGGTATCATCAATAATATCAAAATAAAGGCAAAAACGAGTGTTTCACTCCTCCTTTACACTAACCTTTACATATGATTATCACTTATATTCAGCGTGTTCAGCTGTCCACGTTTCATCTAAAGGAAAAAATATAACTTCTTATCGTTGTCATGAGTTAAACATAACCTCCAAAACTTTATCCGTGCATCTCCATCACTCCCGCAGGAAGAACCGTAGATCAGCGTCTGATAGTGACGCGTCTCTTTTTCCTCTCCTCCCGCTCTCCTGCGTCCTCCATGACTCCCTCGCGAGCTCCCGCTCCATCTTCTCTCTATCGCTCACCTGCACAGTGATGCCCAGCTCCCCCAGGGTCGGTACAGCTTCGATCAGCGTTGGGAAAGTTTTCTCTCCGGTGTCCAGGGAGATTTTCAACTGCGCCGGGAAGCGACATCTGGCCTGGATACCTTTGTCCTTCAGCTGCTTTATCACTCCTCGGACCCGCGCTCTCTTTCTCTGCACCTCCGGAGAGTAGTCTTGGTCAAAATATATCACTTTTCCTTGAAACGTGACTCGTTTCTGCGGCCAAGCTTGGCGCAGGACCGCTTCTTTCACTGTGTAGTCTAAAAATCTCACGATGATGGAGCGCGGGGGAGCGGAGGCCGCCGGCTTCAGTCCCAAAGCTCTGTGCGCTCGCTCTATTTGTATGTTTATCTCCGGTGGAAGCTGCAGCGTCGTATTAATTAGTTGTTTCACGAACTCCACCATGCCATTTTTCTCACTTCCTTCGGCTACCTGATAGATTCGCAAATTATTGCGGCGCATTCGGTTTTGTAAGTCTTCGCAGATGTTAGCCAGTGCCGCCTCGCGTCTTACTAGATGTCGGAGCACCCGCTCATGTCGCTGGCCTGTATCTTCCACCGCTCCAACCCTTGACTCCGCATCCTCGGTCCTCCGCTCCAGCTTCTCCATCCTCTGTTTCAGGTCCGACACCGACGTTTCCAATCTGGATAAGGAGGCTTTGGTGTCTGTAAACGCCTCTTGGTTTTCTTTCCTCAGTTCCCTTAACTCCTGGAGGATCTCCGCCATGCTTATTGCGCCTTCGTCTGCACTTGCTTCATCTAAACAAGATGGCGGTCCCTTTTTTCCTTTGGCGTCTCCTTCGAGAGTTTTTAAAAGTTTCGCTGTGTTTCTCTTATCCCTGTTCGCGGCCATGATCTATTTTGGATTTCTGGTTATTCCTTTTACCTCTAAGTTAGTTTACAAACTTACAAACAGCCGGACATCGCCGATTTGCAGCGGAGCTAACACTCGTTGCGTGCGTCTCAGCACATGGCGCCACCGGAAGTCCATAATTTATTATTAACAATACAAATGACTACTTGGAATAGATCTTTTTTGTTAGGAGGCATGTTTTCTTGAAAGATATTATACATTATAGAAGTGTAATTTATTGTGAAGCAAAGACCAATTTTTTGTAAAGAGTACCAGACATCCTTCGTCCTTTTCCTTGCCCTCCCTACCTTTTGCTACATCCCTATTACATATGGCTGTTTTCTGTATAAAAGTGTTCCTCTTCATTTGCTCTGGGTCAACTCACTGGATCAGATACCCACTGTGACCGTCAGTTCACCAGTGTGCTGGCATGCTTTCTGAATAAACACACCACCAGAGCAAACATCTCAACTGGACTCGATGATTTCTTCGACATGCCAAAAAGTCAGATAGTGCCATGGAAGGCTCCTATTTCTATCAAGAGTTTGTCGGCTTCTAAGTTCAACTAAAATTTGATTAAAACAATGTTGCTGATTTGTAATCATAGCACATCTAGATTTCAATAATTTGTAGTTGACAATACTAATGATTACTTCATATAATTATTTTTTATTAGAAGGTTTGTTTTCACTGTAATCTTCAGCTCACCATAAAAACACATTCCCTAATTATTTATTTGTATGTTCATATCTGAGTGCAGTTATAAAAACTCCTTTTATTCCTGTCTGCCTTTTTGCACTTTCTTTCTTTGAACACTTGAGGAAACAGATAATGCCCAGAATCTGATCTACCCACTTACCTAAACTATCTACAACACACATTCTGATCTAGTGTAATCTTTTTTGGGAGTTTTTTGGACAATAAACCAAGCTGATAAACCAGCTGATCAGAAAGTAGAGGTACATTTTATGTGAGGAAATTCATTCAAATCAGTCCTGAATAAAGCCCTTCCAGGTCAGGATGCAGGTTTGAGGCTGCTCCACAGATTTCAGCAGCAGTGCACATTCAGCACCCTGGACAGAGACAGCAGCTACCTGCTCTGTTGGTGTCAGTTCAGCACCTCAGACAGGAAGCTCCACCTGTACTCACCTGGGAGACAGAGACACAGCTGCAGCCAATCACAAAGCACCCTGATACAGCACAGAGGGAGCTCACTGATTTATAATACAACACCAGCAAACAACACTGTATATTAATGAGGTAAGCAATTAAAACGGATTGAATAAATCACGGAGAATAAAGTCTGAAGCAAATCCTCTGTCTAATTTTGCATTCACAATTTAAATAAAATAAATATACTGGAAATATATACTGGGTATACTGGAAAACACAAAGACACAGAGAAACAGACAGAAACTTGTTGTACACATATAATCGCATTTTTTCACTTTGACTTTTTATTTAAATGAAAAATCTTACAGGAGACATGTTGTCCCCGATTCATTCTGTCGTTCAGTAGGTGGCGCCGAAGAGTTAACCATCAACATTTATGAAAAACCAAAGAAGAACAACACTCGGACTGCCTCTGTTTTCTGTCACGTCCTCAGACAAGCTGTAAATAGCGGGGAACACTACAGTTGGATATTATTGTGCAGTCACCATCTGAACAGTAAAAATGAGTGGTCGCGGAAAGGGAGGAAAAGGACTCGGTAAAGGAGGCGCCAAGCGTCACCGTAAAGTTCTCCGTGATAACATCCAGGGAATCACCAAGCCCGCTATCCGCCGTCTGGCTCGCCGTGGTGGAGTCAAGCGTATCTCCGGTCTCATCTACGAGGAGACTCGCGGTGTGTTGAAGGTTTTCCTGGAGAACGTCATCCGCGATGCCGTCACTTACACCGAGCACGCCAAGAGAAAGACCGTCACCGCCATGGATGTGGTCTATGCTCTCAAGAGGCAGGGACGCACTCTGTACGGCTTCGGCGGTTAAACTCCTTCTCCTCTTCACCAACAAAACAAAGGTCCTTTTAAGGGCCGCACACTTCTGCTACAAGACTTGACTTCCTTTTTGCTCTCTGGTTAAACCATAACCAACCACCAACTAGTACTTTTAAGTCACGATATTCTACAATACCTGCAGAATATTGAAGTATTTCTGACAAAATTTCAACAAATTTTGTTCTGCCTGTTGACGTAGACTTAAACTGTAGTCTCTGCCTAAGCTCTTCAAAGCTCCACTGTGAACATTTAAAACATGTCAAATGATGACTTCAATTGCACTTGATTTCAGGAAATTAACACACTGTCAATGTGTGTGTCTTTAATGTACTGCAGTTAAAAAGAAGCTGAAAATGCATCTTTCTACTTTCATTTCTCTTCAGCATTTCTTGTCAACTGATTTAAAATTCCATCACCCGGTTACTTAAAACCGCATATTAAGCTGCATCTTACTCAGCTACAGTGTTAACAGCACTGCACACAGCAAAGGTGTTTGACCCTAAATGCAACAGATGCAGCTTGTTCATTAAAATGTTTATGGTAACTGTCCCACCAATCCAAACAGTATTACAATAATAACTTAACTTACTTAAATTAATGCAAATGCAAAGGACCTGCATCCATATTTATCTGAAAATAATCAAAAACACAACAAAAAACTAGTAAGAAAAAGACTGATGATTCAGGTAGTATGTAACACTGCAATCCCTTCAGAACCATTTTGGATCTGTTTCTGTCATTGTGATATGTAGAACCACAAGTCTGACACTTGAGGCCACTGCACAAGATGAACAGAAATCAGCAAAAGGAACATCATCTTGAACTGGCATCTATTTTAAAGTGCAGAAGGCTGAACTTGGGGTTACAGGGCTCTATCCATACGTATGTATGCATAGTCAGCATGTAGCAGAAAATGACTGTGATTGTCTCCGAAGCAACAATGTGATCTAACCGAGGAGCACTCACAGTCTCTACGTCTGGACAGAGTCTGAGCTGTCACACACTGTCAAACGTTTTCTTTAGTGTAATATCTCACTTTCCATGTTACGTTTAATATGAGTTGATTTGAGGCCACGGACATTTCATTTTGTCTGAATGTATTCATTTCTTTCTGTGTGAATTGATGTGATCACTACCTGATTACAGGTCTGTGTTTGAAAAGCAATTATAAACCACACTTGACTGAGTGTGCTAACATTAGCTCCAAACCAGCTTCATGGACAGAGTGACATGGTTCAGTTTGTTAATTCAGTAATGGATTTATTTTTACAATAAGTCCTGCTGACCTCAGTATAAAATGTAAATGTGTGCTTCACATTTAATTTTAATAGATTTTGAAGATGAACAAGTGGCCACTTATGATTCACTGTTACTAAATGAAGTGTTTTAAATCCCCTTCCAATGTCTTTATAATTTTCATAATCAGCTCCATCAGTAATGCTGTTGGAGGCTGTTGGGGACTCATCTTACAAAGAAAAAAAAAGCCAAATAGTTTATTTTAGCTCTGAAGAATCTGACCTGCTGTGTTACTCTGGGATTTCTAGTCTAGAAGTAAGTCCTTACTTTCAACATCAGCTGAATACAATTATTGTGTAACACGTAATGGAGCTTTTATTAATATCACGATGATGAATAACAAAGGATTTTGACATTTAATCCTTGGTGTTTGTTTATAAATGTTGTATGTGTTTATTTTAAATATTAATCCTCAGCAGAAGAAATGTTCACAGCCACGGTGAGCAGCTCTGATATGAAGTCTGGCAGCATAAGCCCCGGCCATCCTCAGTGTGTTTGCTGCTACCAGAATAAGTTCAGTTTATGACAAAGTGACCGTCAACAGATGGTTGTTTTTACTTTGAGTCTCTGGACAAACATGTGGAGCAGCTGGAAAACCACTTTTGATGGAGCTCTGAGTGATGCGAAAACATTTTAGGAGAGAAATGAGTGTGAAAAGTCGCCGAGCAGAGCTGGTCACGACGGTGAATGTGTGAGGTTTGGAGGCTCCTCAGACAAAATGCAGAGAGCATCAGAGCTGTACATGAGCTGAACACGAAGAGACACAAGTCCGCTATCGGCTCCCTTCACTGTCAGCCTTCAGCTCTTCTCCCACATTTAGTTTGGAGTGTTTTATCGATGAGGAGAAAACACAAGTGGCACGGCGTTCAGACTGCACAGAGGAGCCACGGGCTGGGTTGAGTCTCCACGGTTCTCATGGTGTGTTTAAGTGCAGCCTCGCTGCTCTGAGCTCTCCAACAGTCCACTCACACTCTCGTGTTGTCCCGAGTACGAACGGAAGGTAAGATGGCAGAAGTAGCTCCAGCTCCAGCCGCCGCTCCGGCCAAAGCAGCCAAGAAGAAGGCGGCGAGCAAACCGAAGAAGGCTGGCCCCAGCGTCAGAGACCTCATCCTCAAGTCTGTGTCCGCATCCAAGGAGCGCAACGGCGTGTCTCTGGCCGCCGTCAAGAAGGCTCTGGCTGCCGGAGGTTACGATGTGGAGAAGAACAAGGCCCGCGTTAAGGTCGCCATCAAGGCTCTGGTCACCAAGGGGACTCTGGTCCAGACCAAGGGCACCGGCGCCTCCGGCTCCTTCAAGATGAACAAGAAGGCAGCTGCAGAGCCCAAAGCCAAGAAGCCCGCAAAGAAAGCCGCTCCTAAAGCCAAGAAGCCCGCAGCCAAGAAAGCCGCAACACCCAAGAAGCCCAAGGCAGCAGCAGCCAAGAAGCCCGCCGCCGCCGCTAAGAAGTCCCCCAAGAAGGCCAAGAAGCCCGCAGCTGCAGCTAAGAAGGCAGCAAAGAGCCCCAAGAAGCCCACCAAGAGCCCCAAGAAACCCGCAGCCAAGAAGGCCCCTGCAGCCAAGAAAGCTCCCGCTAAGAAGGCTGCCAAGCCCAAAGCCAAGAAGCCAGCACCCAAGAAGAAGTGAGCTGGCGCTACTCAACCAACGTCCTCACTACAAAAACAAAGGCTCTTTTAAGAGCCAACCACATCACTCACAAAGAGCTTATTCCTGAACATTTATTGTAAATGTACATATTTACTGTATTCTCTTGATTATTGTCTTTAAGTTGTCAAGTATCTTACTGTGTAAGTTATTATTGCATTTTTAAGAAACTTTATTAGAATTCAAAGGAGAAAACAAAACAGTTGAGAAGCAAACGCATAGTGATATATACAAGCAAAACAACGAAAAACAATTTACACAGTAGTACAAAACATGCGCACGTTTATATACTCATGTATATACATACATACATTCACTTATAAATATACACACACACACAAATATGTATATATGCATACATGCATGTACAAAACACATTGCGTTGGTATATAGGTGATCAGTTAGACAATGGTGCTGAGGAAACATTCTGTGCACAGATGTGAATACAGGGGCTGAAATGTTGAGAGTAGCAGATGATTATTTAGCTCTGGTCACTTTTCTGAAGACATGAACAAAGTCCACATGCTGTCAGTGAAAGCGCTTCAAGGACTCAGCTTCAAGTGTAACTCAGTAATGTACAGTATTGTTGAGGAAAGCATGCCTCGTGATTTACAGCAAATAATCAGTAGTGTCAACTGTATATGATGGAAAATACGTGTTGACAGCGACATGGTATGGAGGAGTGAGTGAGTTGGACTTTTGATGAAGCTGAGCCATTTTTAATATGCTGGGATTGCAGTATGTTGAGTTTTCATGACACGGTTACTAAAACATTAAAATGCAGGGGTGTGTGTGTGTGTGTGTGTGTGTGTGTGTGTGTGGGGGGGGTGTTTGTACACACACACACACGTATGCAGTTTTCACCTGGAAGTTAGAAATACTTATTTAAACTATGACTGAAAAATGAAGTTTAAGGAAGCTGATGTAGTGGTAAAATTCCTAAGTTGTGTTTAGATGATGAACTGAATGAAATGTGTGATTTGTCTGAGTTTTGTTAAGTGGTGTATGATGACATGAGAACCAGCTCTTTGATGAAAGTGTGGTGGCTCTTAAAAGAGCCTTTGTGTCGTTCACAGCAGTGAGCAGGTTTACTTGGACTTGGCGGGCTTCTCGGTCTTCTTGGGCAGAAGAACAGCCTGGATGTTGGGCAGCACGCCGCCCTGAGCGATGGTGACTCCGCCCAGCAGTTTGTTGAGCTCCTCGTCGTTGCGGACAGCCAGCTGCAGGTGACGGGGGATGATACGAGTCTTCTTGTTGTCGCGGGCAGCGTTTCCAGCCAACTCCAGGATCTCAGCGGTCAGGTACTCCAGCACGGCCGCCAGGTAGACGGGGGCACCGGCACCGACACGCTCGGCATAGTTACCTTTGCGGAGCAGCCTGTGGACACGGCCGACGGGGAACTGAAGCCCGGCACGGGAGGAACGGGTCTTTGCCTTAGCTCTGGCTTTGCCTCCGGTTTTGCCACGTCCACTCATCTTTCAGATACTTTCTAGAGTTACGACTCAGAGAAAATGTGGTGACTGTGAACACAACCCACCGTTATATTGTCGGGGAGAGAGAGGAGGGCGTCCTGTCAGACCAACCAGAAAACAGGTTTCTACAGCGGGGCCGCTTTGGATTTTGGCGGACTTCTCTCGACTGATTTTCCGCCAATAAGCAGCGGAGATTTGGGCGGTGGGTCGCTCCTCAAGGCGGCGCTGAGCTCCAGCAGGAGCCCCTAACCAATCAGGAGCCGGAGGTCTGAAGCAGCGTCATCATTTCGCAGCCGCTCTCACACTTTAAGAGCAGCGTGTCTCCTCTCTTTACTACACTTTTCTCCTCTTGAGAGAAACAAGAAGCGATGGCAAGAACCAAGCAGACCGCTCGTAAATCCACCGGAGGCAAAGCCCCCAGGAAGCAGCTGGCCACCAAGGCTGCCCGTAAGAGCGCCCCGGCCACCGGTGGCGTCAAGAAGCCTCACCGTTACAGGCCCGGTACCGTGGCTCTCCGAGAGATCCGTCGTTACCAGAAATCCACCGAGCTGCTCATCCGCAAGCTGCCCTTCCAGCGCCTCGTCAGAGAAATCGCTCAGGACTTCAAGACCGACCTGCGCTTCCAGAGCTCCGCTGTCATGGCTCTGCAGGAGGCCAGCGAGGCTTACCTGGTCGGCCTCTTTGAGGACACCAACCTCTGCGCCATCCACGCCAAGAGAGTCACCATCATGCCCAAAGACATTCAGCTGGCCCGCCGCATCCGTGGAGAGCGCGCTTAAACCCTCTGCTCACCCAACAACCACAAAGGCTCTTTTAAGAGCCACCTCACTCCTCACTAAAGAACTTAATCCTCTGCTGCTGTCATAGTACAATATGTAAATACTTAAATATGTATAAATCAATGCTATTAGTGTTGTTACTTAGGTTCCACTGTCTTTCAGACTTAAGTGTAGTCAACAAAAGCCCATTATATTTATATAATAGTATTCGGGTATTTCTTAAAACTTTATTTTCTTCCATATGTTTTACTTCTTGCTTCCATGGTTTGATATCTGTGTTTGTTCCGGGTCGTCTCACACAGGGTCAATGTGTTGCTGCCATCCTGTGGTGACTTACTAAAACTACTATTTGAACCTCTGGTAATGAATGGATGGATTAACATGCTCGAGGTTCAAATGTTGTTTGAATAACCATTTATACTGGCATGCTGCCAAGTTGTACTGCATAATTTGAGAAGGCCTATGTACAGATGGGTTGTAAATCAGTAATTAAGTCAATGGAAGTTTGCCACTGCCACCACCAAATTAATGCTGTCCCAACTTTATTAAAACTTAATTTTAGTGTTCCACTTTGATGTACTGTGAAAAGGTACCTGTCTTTTTGTTGAAATAAAAACCTGCTTTTGGCCTTCAAAGCTTTTTATACAAATAATTACCAGCTATTCCTATCATCATCAGTTCATCCATCCAAACAAGCAGAGGTCAAACTCATTTTCTAGCATGCAGGCAGCCTGTATAGCACTTTATTATATGTTCTTACTGTAAAGGCCACTGGAAGGCACTTCTCTTGCTTACTGGAGCATTAGAGGGAACATTATGTCTTTCTACTGTAGGGGAGTTTCCAGTCTATGTAGTTTTATTCACAGATGAATGCCTTAATGAGACAAGATATGAACCCCAGACATACTGTAAGGTTTATGATTTACAGCTAAAAGACACTCATTGTTGATGGGATGCTTGCTGATGCTCAGAGATTTCATTTAGTTTCAGCTCTGCCTCGTGGCAGTGTCATTGTTTCGCAAAGTTAGGAATTTCCCTGGACATATTTGTAGTTCCCCCAATGAACAAGGGCAGCTTGTCTGAATGTAATCTTTGTCTAATAGAGAACAAGAAAGCGCTCAAAAGATCAACTTTGGAAGATCCTTTCTTTTACAAGTTATTTATACAACTCAGGCTGCTGAAGTCTGATAGTAGCATTTGATGAACTTGCACCGAATGAGGATTTGGTCCCTAAACATTACACTATAAATGCCTTGGAAGGCTTTTTCAATGCCACATAGACAGGTTTACATTATTGACCATAGTCATCATTCCTGCTATCCTTTAAACCTGATTTAACTCACACAAGAAATGAGGAAGTCAGATGCATTTGATAGTTTGTCAATTTATTGCATTAAGGCATTGGATAAAATATAGAATAGCCTTCAAATATTGGCATCACGTGACATGCAATTAGTTTGATAATACAGTGTTACGGTATCATATGTATTCTAAAATATGCAGGATTTAAGTCTGGCAAAACATTCAGATGCTAATGTGCTAACAGAAACTCTGCTGTGTATGATGACCCACCACCACCAATCAAAGTGTAAAACCAGTGAAAAATTATATATCAACTAAGCTATCGTAGATGTAACAATAATTGTATTTCCACTACACAACCCTGATGAACCGAACAATGTCCACTCTTGTGTTTGTTTCGTCTGTGTTGGCATTGTGCAAATATGGGTGAGGAAATAACATGGAAGGAGAACACAGTGAGAGGTGAAGCATACAGTACAGATACACAGATTGACACTAGCAAATGTGAACCACAGTTTGTAACTGCACCACAACTCCCATATTTGTTGTGTGCAAAATAAGCATAATATTGCCAGTGTTTTCCTCCCAAATTGTACAGTAACAGCATAAAGCATAAACCTCAAGCACACACAAAAAGAAATTGCAATAGCTTGAAACAAGAGAAATGTTTTATGACATACTCATTATGTAGAAAAATAGTCCATGAAAAGTATGCGTAAAGCCTTTGTAGAAAAACACCACACATTCACTGAGGTGAAGGATTATTTGGCCAAATATAAATGGGTTATATAGAAAGTAACAGTAAGGCTATACGATGATTGTCGAGGGGAATACAGGGCTAAATCCTCTCAGAAAAAAAGTCTGTAATATCCTGCATGACTAATGTTTAATATAATGACTGCGGTCAACGTGTAGATACATTTTCCTTGCAGCGTTTTCCCGTTCACTCAGCCGCAGGCTCAGATGCTTCGGTCATCACGTCCACATCCTCATCGCTGTCCAGGCCCGAGCGATTCGTGGTACGCCGCATATTGAAAGGCAAGTCACGTCTTTAAAAACAAATATACAGTGAAACGGTCAGATGCTGCACAAATACGGCACACAAGTATAAAAGATGAGGCACATAGTAATATCTTTTATTTAAAAAAGCAGACATTGAGGTATCCTGGTATTTACTCTCAAGAACACTTAAAGCCCTGGATTCACCACTTCCCATTGAGTAATTTCAAAAGAGTACTACACCGATGTAACATTACACTTCTATAACGTCACTGGACTCGAGATGACTCAGGGATTTTTGGCTGTATTCTCCTACCAAGCAAACTGATCTTCAGCTTATTAAAACACTCTACTATGCACTAAGATGAAGGCAAACTACATCGACTTTACACCTGAAGGATAAATATAAACGTGAGGAGCCTCTACCTGAGCTTGCTCTTTAGAGAGCTGACTTCACGGTTCATAGCATCTGCTGACTCAGTGGCATCATCCAGCTCCCTCTGCAGCTTCCTACGGTAAGCGTTGGCTCGTGTCACCTCCTCTTCTGCCTCCTCGAGCTGACGCTTCAGTTGGCGCATTCGGCTGTTCGTCTTCTCCACCTGCAGATAAAGGGTTGACTTTAGTGCCAAAAACGATACAAGCAGGCTGGCTGACGTCAGGATCAAACTATACAAACTCCAGTTATAATCTGGAAATTTAAAAGTACAAAAGGAGATGAGTGATGAGGCTTACTTGGTCTTTGTATTGCTCGGTGTTGCGCCTCTCGTCATCAACCTGTAGCATCACTTCTTTCAGCTTCTTCTCTGTCCGCCTAGCCAGCCTGGAGGCCTGTTGACGCTCCCTGAAATTAAAGGCGGCAAATGCCGCAAGGTATCAGCACACGGTCTTTGGACACCAGAAACTCTTCTTTATTTTTAAAGTAAATTTATTGTATCAGGCATAAAAAGGACAGAATTATGTAGATCTATGGAAAACTAAACAATTACAAGCACCATCAAAGAGAATGAAGCAGAAACACCATCCTAATTTGTTACAGACTGACCACAAGAGCTTGTGGAGTGTCCATTGCATTGGCACTTACTTTGACTCTATGTCCAGCTGTTCTTCCAGCTGAGCAATCTTGGCCTCCAGGATGCTGATAGAGGATTTGTACTTGGACTTGATGGTTCCCTCGAGCTCCTGCAGCTTGAGTTTCAGCTCCTTGTTCTGGCGATCCAGCTGGGAACGAGCGCCCTCCAGTCGCTGGCTGGTGCTGCGCTCTGAACCTAGTTCTGTGGTCAACTGCTCGGTCTAATGTCAGAAACACACCATGGAGAGGCATTGTTAAAGTAAAGCATATCCTGAAGTCGTGATCTCAGTCACTGTGGCATCAGTGAGGCGTTTCTTCACTGCACTCCTGAGAGTTCAGACAGTAACTACGTCTTTTTCTGTGGTTTTTGTCACAATAAATTCAGGTTGCTTCTTGTTATCCATTCTTTCCCTTCCAGTGATCACTGAATATTTTCTTCTACTTGCAGATAAAGGTTAAATTATCAGCTGCTGACATACTGTGTGCATACCTGCAGTGCAGTTCTCTTCAGACGATCGTTGACCATCTCGGTGTTGAGCTGCTCTTCCTCCAGCTCCTCCTCCAGCTGGGTGATACGAGCCTCCAGCCTTCTCTTCTCATCTGCCAGCAGAGAACTGACAACAAAAAGTGAGAAAAAAAAATGAGGGTTGGATAGAGAGAGACTTTCTTTAACTGCATGAGCTGACCTTGCATTTTTAAGACAAGCACATACTGTGCAGATCCACATGACAAAGTGTTCTTCAGCTACCATCTGAAGAATGCGTTGTAACCAATCAATGTACAATTTCTTCTCAACTTCTTTTCAGAAAGTATTTCAGTAAATAAAATGTCAGTGTTGGGTTCTTACTTCTTGGTGTTGCTGCTGTTAATCTCGTCCTGGAGCTCATCTCTCTCGCTCTGAATCTGTCTCTTGAGTCTCTCTGCAGTGGCCAGATCCTGAAGGAAGCAGAAGACACACGTGTATAAGATTTTAAATCCTGATACTGCAGAGGATGTTAGAACACTTGCCTGTAAATGTCATAATTTATTTATTTTTTATTGTTTTTTGTTTATTGGGACTGTTTTGATCTGCTTTTATGATGCAGCATCCTTGGATACAAATTCCTCCTCAAACAATAAAAGCAACCTTGACAGCTGTGCACTATTTTGTTAGTATCGAGAACTTTATGTGCTTTATAATTTAATACCAATAGAAAATTATGTGTGTTGAGTTTTAGATCTGCAAAACTCATAGATGAGACATTAATATATTTGTGAGGCGTAGCTTAAATATCTCATTCCTTTCTGCTATAAGTCAAATTATATAGCTAGTAACATTCAAAATATGAACTGCTGTGAATCATCAGAAAATATCAGATCCCACATTTGTACAGATGGTTTATGAGATAATAGTAGTTATAGATAACAATTCACCTCTTCTATAATGTCTGGCTGTCTGGTTCTTCTTGGATGAGGGAGCCTGACTACACCTTTCCCAGACAGCCAGTAAGTTTTTGTTATTTTCTATCTCTACTTTCATACCTCCTGGAAGTGCAGGGTGTCTGCCTCCATGGCCTTGAGTTTCCTCTCGGTCTCCTTGGCCGCGTTGACGGCCTCGTCTCTGGACAAACGCAGCTCATCCAGTTCTCTCATCAACTCCTTCATTTGGGCCTGGAGAGTACACATGTACAACAGTGCAACGTTAGACACCCATCATTCTGAGGGGTTTCTAGTCAGTGTATAGGACCTCTATGAACACTTTGGTTTTTAGCTATGACCATAGAGGCATTCATGTTTTTAACAAATGACAGACAGAAAAAAAAAAAAAAATCACAATTTGACACCTAACAATGTACATTTCCATATATAACTTAACAGTGAAGGTTATATATTCTACAGATGTTCATGTCATTACATGCCTCAAAATATAGGCCAAAAAATGGCGTTAGAACCATCAACTAATGTGGAAGTGAAAGTCCTGCAGTTATTTATTTTTCATATTTATTATATCTTTGGAAATGCTTTTGCTTGTATGTTTGTGTTTCTGCCTTCTTTACCTGGAGTTTTTTCAGCTGTTTGAGGGCCTCATCACGGCCCTTGTTTGCACCATCGATCTGGAGTTCCAGCTCGCTCAGGTCCATCTCCAGTTTCTTCTTGGATGAGAGGGCCTGACTGCGCTGCTTGCGTTCATCTTCCAGCTCAATCTCCATCTCACGCACCTGAGAGTACACATAGAGTCAGCCAGACCATAATTCGGCAGGTTCTGCAGTCATTGTACATGTAATGGTTTGGGAATGATACCTGTTTAACCAGCTGCTTCCTCCTCTCCTCTCCTTGCTCATCTCTGGCTTGCAGGTCTCGGTCAAACTGGGCCTTCATGGCCTGCATGTTGACCTCCAGGCGCAGTTTGGCGTCCTCTGTGGCCTGCAGCTCATCCTCCAGCTCCTCCAGCTGCACCCTCATCTCCTCCAGCTGCTGCTCCATGGCACGTTTTGACCTCTCCAGCTCATGAACCTGCGAACAAGATTGCATTGTTACCTGTCAACGATCTACTCTAATTTTAACTTTTGACGAAAGCAATAATGCAACCTTTATAGCATCAGTAAAACACAAACATTTCCAGTGTTAACATATAGATGCAATGAATCTACAAAGGCGCTAGTGTTTTTCCTCTTACACTCTTGCCAACATCGTCCTTGGAGGAGACCAAGTCTTCCATCTCGGCTTTGAGCAACTTATTGGCACGGTCCAACTCATCCTTCAGATCTGTCATGGTCTCCAGCTCGCGGGCCAGCGTCAGTGCTCGGGTTTCCTTCTCCCTGGCCTCAGCTTCGGCCTTGTCGCGCTCTTCTGCATACTGAGTAGATATTGTTTTCTCCTCGGCAAGCATCTATAGAAAGGAAAGAGTAGGAAAAGCAGTTAAAAAATGTACTAAAGCTGAATACTGCCAAATGAAGGTGGCATTATGTGATCAAATCAAGAGTGCAACCAAGAGGGTTTGAGAACAGTCTTAAGAAAATGTAGCAGCTGTAACAAACTAAGTAATAGTTTTCTAATAATATTTCCTTTTTGTGATTTTCTTCCTTAGTACTTTTGACAGTTTAAAACAGATGATCTACTGTCTTGGATGTGTAATGTAAAAAGTAAACAAGCAGCTCATTAGTGCACGTTTATCTTGCACAAAATTCACTGTTCACACGTTACCTGGTCAAACTTCTTCTGCTTCTTCTCCAGGTTGGTGACGGTCTGCCTCAGGTGGTCTTGGTCCACTATGAGGTCATCCAGCTCCCGCTGCAGACGGGTCTTTGTCTTGTCCAGTTTGTCGTAGGCTGAGGTCTTCTCCTCCAGTTGCTGCATCACACTGTCCAACTCCCGCTGGAATCGCTTGCGGCCCTCCTCTGCCCCCTCGAGAGACAAGGTCTCCTGTTCCAGCTTCTTCTTCATCTCTGCCAGCTATAGGCATGAAACAAAAAGAAAAGGGGCTTAGAAGGAAAAAACTGAATTGTGGGCAAATTACATTGCAGACTCCTAATGAATGAATCAAGGCTGTGGTAGGGAGAATTTGGCTGACAAAGACTGGAAGAACGGTGAAATGAGGAGGTGCCGGGGTTCAAACACTTTATACCTCAAATTAGACGAGACTCTAAAGCCAGTTGAGCATAGTGGTGCTTTGAGCTAAATGCCAACACTAGCATGTTAATGTTTACCATCTTGTTACATGTGAACATCTCAAGAGGTAGCAGTCTTGTAGCTATTTAGGCATAAACCAGAGTGCTGGACAAATGATAGTTTTGAACAGGTGATGGCACTAGATGAAAACTCAAAGTTATTACAATTTATTTTGGAGTAGAGAAAAGAGAGTCACCAAAGTCATTAGGATTCATGTTGTAGGAACCATTCATGCCTGTATGGAGTTTAGTGCCAATTAGTTTACTTGTAGTTTAGCTCATCAGACTGACACTGCCATCCAAAGAGCCATACCACGAGCATATCTATAAATACATAACTTATTATTACTGAAATCAGCTCTCTTGATTTAACAGCGAACACAAACTGTTGAAGTGTGAGATGTTAAAGAAAAGATAAGTGGACCGACCTGGGACTGCAGTGTGGAGACTTGCTTCTCCACATTTTTCTTGCTCTCCTCCTCTTCCTCCAGCATCTCCCGCAGATTGTTTTGTTCATCTTCCATCTGCCTTAGGCGAGTGGACAGGGACAGCTTCTGACGGGTCTCCTCTTGGAGCAACTCCTGGAGTTACGAGATGGAAAACAACTTGAGAAAAATATATATTCCTGAAAAATTTTGAACTCTGTTCTTTTGCTCGGGTTTCACTTAATTTATTAATTGTTTTTTTTTTTTTTTTTTTACATTTTTTGTAAATTTAGCTGTTGTCCTGTTTGCAGTATTACCATGGATGTACAGAAACGATCACTGGATGACTTTAAACGCCTGTCCATTATTGAAAGAATTGATTAATCAACTACTCATTTCAGCTTTACTTGACATTTAGACAAAGAAGTAGCAATATTAGTTTAAAAAAAAAAAAAACGTGTATGTATTCATGTTTGCACCTGTGTATCCTGCAGCTGAGACTCTGTGGAAGAAAGATCTTTGCTGGATTTGATGTTCTTGCCCTCTGCTTCACTCAGAAGGCCGTTTACATTTTCTAGCTCCGACTAGACACCAGATAGAAAGACAATAGATTATAAACACACATCATGAGAATCCACACACACTTTCTTTACAATACTTCCCTGTCACAGGTGATTCACAGAGTGTCCATACCTGCATCTTTGCCATCTTGTCAGCCAACTCCTGCCTCTGTCGTTCACTTTCTCCAAATTTGACCTGCAGCTCTTGAACCTGGGATTCAGCTTTCTTGCGACGGTGTTCAGAATCCGCTTTGCCTTGTGTCAGCGTTTTCATCTCGATCTGCAGCTCGTTCCACTCACTTTCCAGGGCCTGCTTGGATTTCTCCACCGACACCTTATTCTGTAGGAGTGCCACATGTCACTGGTGTTATTCATGCGTTTTGTTATGAATTAATATTTCTCCTCTGACCATCCCATGCGTTACCCTTTTGGCCTGTTCCAGCTGTTCATTGAGCTCGTCAAACGCCTGATTGTGCTTTTGTCTCATGTCGGCCATCTGCTGCTCGTGTAACTTGGTATCTTCCTCTAGATTCCTCCTCAGCTCAGCGACCTCTGTCTCACGCTTGCTCCTGGTAAGACAGAACAAGGGAATGAATAACAAAGAACGAGATGTGAGAAGAGAAACAAACTAAATTTAGACCTTTTTTGCTTTCAACACAATTGCTGTGAAATTTGCTGCAGATGAATCTTATTGACATTGATCTTCTGACTTTTCATTTAGCAGATCCAGAAGTCAGACTTTTCCTTTCACCAACACTTCAGTTTGTTCTTGGAGTCAAATGCAGAATACTGAATTCTTTTTCACCTCAGCTCCTGCTGTGCTGCAGTGGAGTCCAGAGTGTCCTCCAGCTCAGTCTTGAGGGCCTCCAGCTCCTCTCCCAGGTCCCTGCGGTGTTTCTCAGCCTTGGAGCGCGCCTGCTTCTCCAGCTCCAGATCCTCTTGCAACTCAGAGATCTGAGCCTCCAACTCCCTGATCTTCTTCTGGGCTGAGTTCTTGGCTGCAGCCTCCTCCTCAATCCTGGAGGTGAGATGAAAAGGAGGGATGAGATCGACATACGCGTAGTCTGTGTGATTGTTATCGAAAGTCTGTCCTATCACATCAAAGTCCGCCTGAAACTTCATAAGGGAAGAAAAGGAAAAAATGTTTTTAAAAACCTGGCTAGTGCAGCATGGAGTTCTTCCTCCTTCTTAGCCAGCTGAGCTCTGAGTTCAGCAATCTGGGCCTGCAGGTCTGCAATCTGGTCGTGGAGATCAGTGGAGTCTCCCTCAAGTTTACGACGGTTCTTCTCCAACTCCTGACGCACTTTCTCCTCCTTTCTTAAACGATCTGTGTGACAGGAAAAAAAAAAAGGAACCAAAATTTGTAATGGCTGAACAAATTAGTTCCTCCTGTCTATGACACCTCCACCTCCTTAAAAGGACTGTATGGTTAAGAAGCAAATTATAATAATGATAGCATGATTTGTAATTCATTCTAATACTTGCCCTCTAAATCTGTTATCATGGCTTCATGTTTATTCTTGAGTTTCTGCAAACTTTTGGACTTCTCCTCCTCTTCAGCCAAGTTGGTGGTGAACTCTGAGATCCTCTCCTCCATCTGTTTTTTCTCCTGTGGTTAAAAACAGAACAGGAAAATAAATTACTGGTTGTTCCAGGTGTTTTATTTACCCTGCACTTTTACCAGTGGACTAAATAAACCTGTGTCCAGACCTTGTTGAGCTTGTTGTTCTGGTCATCCAGCACCATGAGTTCCTCCTCAAACTTCTTCAGCTTGGCATCCGTGGTGACCTTCTCCATCTGGAGCTTCTGTCTGGCTGCTTCCTCCTCATCCAGCTGCTGCTCCAGATCCTGGAACAAACAATTTGCAAAGTTAATGCAGTAGGGGTTTTTTGAGCACGTTTTTTTCCATCACATTTCCTATTCTGTATCCCAGACGACTTTACTAACCGTGATGTTCTGCTGCATCTTCTTTCTTTCTGTATGCAACTGAGTGACCCTCTCTTCCTCCTCCTCCAGTCGAGACTCCAGGTCATGCAGGATCTCTTCGAGCTCCTGCTTCCTGGTGGCTAGGCGAGATCTCATCTCCTCAGCCTCGGCACACAGCTCCGTCTCTGCCTGCAGCTGCTCTTGAAGAGCTAACTTCTCAGCATTCAGCTAGCAGGGGGGAGGCAATGTCACAATGAGTAAGGGGACTCGTCATAACGAGTCGTGTTTTTATAAATTCTTAAATCAATTCCACATGCAGTTTCAATCCACTCATTTCAATTAAGAGTGACCAAAGATGAAGCTTACTCCAGTGTTGTGACTCGTACCTGTTGCTGCTTGGACTCGTAGTCTTTGAGCTGCTCCTCAGCCTGCAGCTGTCTCTCCTTCACCTTGGCCAGCTCCTCTTCTTTTGCCACCATCTCCTCCTCCTGCCGAGTCACTTGCAGCAGAGGCTTCACCTGGAAGAAAAAAAACAAGATTATATTATTAGAAATTAAAACATTAAACATGATTGGTTGGACTTTCCTGGTATGCTCTCATAAGAAAATGAAGAAAGGGTGTGAAAGTGAAATGATATTACTGCTACAGTATAATAAATGTGTGTTTGCACTAGAACATGGAGAAAACTATAAATTCAGATAAGAAGTTAGTCTCTCATTAGAAAATGCATCAGCCTACATGCATAAGAAGTAGCTAAAGAATTTCCTTATTTTTTTCCATTAATCTCTTACCTTAGTGAAAAGTCTCCACCACTGCCAGTTCCTGAGTTTGAGGTAAGCAGCACAGTTCCTCTGGATTACTTTCATGGCTGTCAGCTGCTGTTGTCTCTTAGCAAAAGCTCTGGAGTAAAAACAAAAACACAAAGACATAAATAATCAGGTGAAAAACCATGTACGCAAATATTGTTTCATTGTGGATCAAGTTAATCCATCGTACTTGCGGGCCACATATCCTCTGCACCAGGCCTGGAAGCTGATGATCACATCAGTGATCTTCATGTCTCTCTCCTCCTCCAGGTGAGCCAGGACTCCGGCTCTGAAGAACACTTTACTTTGACCGATGCGGAAAAGGTTTGGGTCCAACTCCAGGGCTTTGATCTGACATGAAGCAGAAAGAAGCGACTCAGTGACAAGTACTAACACTTGAAATGGAGCCGACAGACATTTTTCCCTTCTTCTGATGAACTGCTTGTATTTTTTCTCACCATGAGCACACAGGCTTGCTTGCCATCCATAAAGCCCTTTGGTATGGCATTCGGAGTGAGGATTTCATACCTGTGAGACAGGCAAATTAAGTTAAGTTGACTTTCTTCTTTGATTTATACGTTTTCCTCTGTTTGAGGAATGCGTCTTTATGTATTTAAATCTCTTTTTGTTGTTTGTCACCTCTGTCTGAACTCCTGGAAGACGATGCGGTTGGGGAAGCCCTGTCTGCAGATGCGGATCCCCTCCAGGACTCCATTACACTTGAGCTGGTCCAAAACCAGGTGAGGCTCCAGTTTACCAGCCTGAAGAGAAAATAAATCCACAAACGATCATTAAGGAGCCTTGTTTGGACATATGCTGCAAGTGAAGAACATTAAATATACCGAACGAATGACATAAAATGCACAAATCAATTTCTGCAACAGCTGCAATGTTGAGAACCTTCTTCTTTGTGCCGTACCTTCTTCTCGTGGTTGGGGATGATGCAGCGGACAAAGTTAGGGTTGGTGTTCCTGAGTGTGGTCATGAGGTTGCCCAGCTGCTCCTTGTACAGTTGACCTACGGTGCGGAACATGCCCTTACGGGTTTTGAATGCACCGTGCATAGAGTCCGACATTCCTGCCACCTTATCCAGGCCGACGATACGGTCCACTGTGAGGACGGAGACGGTGGAACAATTGTTTTATCAGCTCGTTTACAGACACGGAAATGATCATCAAATCACTTGAAATCATTTAAAAAACATATACTGTTCAATTCCTGCACACTGTCACCACCAAGTTTGTTGGAAATGCTTCTCTATTACCCGTGGTCTCAGGCAACAGTGTGCAGAAAGTAATTTTCTTTTGCAAGATGACACTTTGGATAAATTCACTCACTGTCTCTCCACAGGTCGGCAGTAAATTTGTCAGTGGACTGGTTGAGTAAAGTGGCCACACACTCGTTCAGAGGATCCATGTTTTTCATCAGCCACTCGTCTGCTTTGTAGTCCACCTACACCAGAGAAGAGCTACATTTATAATGAAGAACTTGAAGTTACCACCAAACCATTGCTACTTTAAGTTAAGGGTTCAATGCCCTGCCTTGTGGTGCATGTGGAAAGTGTTGATATTCAGTGTATAAGGTAAACTTCTTTGAACCAAACTTTGTGTATTCAGAGTTTTGAGGACTATGTTGTTACTCTGCAGACAGCTAGTTATGGAAAGTAACTACGTACATTTACTCCTATAGGAATATACAGCATAAGGAATTTATATACATGTCCATTGACTTAGATTGACAAGAGGAAAAACAATGACTTTGGTTATTTATACAGCCCTTTTGTAAAGGTCTTTCTTTGGATGGAGAAATGCAGCTATAAAAGTACATGTTAAAAGTCCAATGAAAGCTTTTGAAAGTCACAAATTCAACAATGCAAACATTTATCCTCAATGACCTTTCCAGCATAGTGCATAATGCAGAAGTCAACGTCGTCCTTGAGTTTCTTGGGTTTCTGGAATTTGGGGTGTGTTCCCTGTTCCTGAACCACCTTCTCCACAAAGCTCTTGTCTGTGGCTTTGGGGAACCAGCATTCTTCATCCAGCAAAGCCAGTATGCCTGGAGGACCGGCCTGTGTTGACACAGACAGGACAGATCAAACACACACACATCAGTCACACATCAGTCTGCAGTTCCAAGGAAGTGTGACTGCTTTAATGATCTATGTGCAGTTACGTGCCTCGATATGTATTAACAACTGTTTACTGCATAAAAACATGTCCAATCACTTGAGCGAAAGACTGATTCTTATTTCAAGAGTTACTTCAGACTAAGACACACACTGTCAGTGTTATACACACATACACGAGTCTTGAGGAGGAACAAGTACTGAGAGACGTCTTACAGGTCTTTCAATGAGGTCGATGCAGGGCTGCAGGTCGAGGCCGAAGTCGATGAAGCTCCACTCGATGCCCTCCCTCTGGTACTCCTCCTGCTCCAGGATGAACATGGTGTGGTTGAAGAGCTGCTGCAGCTTCTCATTGGTGTAGTTGATGCACAGCTGCTCAAATGAGTTCAACTGTAGGAAAGAATTAGAGACATCATTACTTCATTGACAGAGAAATAATCTGACATTTTTAAAAATATTTTTTAAAAAGTAATCGCTTTAGTTACTTTTATTAGAAAAAAAATGTATGTGTGCCAGCTTCTTAAATAATAATGTTTGCTGCTTTTTGTTTTACATGTTGGTAAGCTGAATATCTTCAGTTCAGTCAGTCACATAAGGAAAATAAATGTCAACTTCCACTTTGTAAAATTATGATGACATTCTATAGATAAAACGATTAATCAATTAATCAATAATGAAAATAATAGTTTGAGCCTTAAAATGAGAATTAAGTATTACTACATAATACCTTGGTTGAAATTGCAATTACAAAGTCAATAATAAGACACAACTCAAATTATTTTGATGGAAAAACCTGTTCACCTGTCTCACGACAGAGTAAATTGCTACTGTACACTCATCATGGTTGCAGTGACAAGAGAGAACCATGAGCTAACTCATGAGCTTGTTGATAAAGTTTTTCCTGCTGTGCAGCCGCTTCTGCAGACTTTTACAGTAGAGAGACACTGTATTAATAGAAAAAAAAATCTGGAGCATTTCCCCCTCTTCAGGTGCGGTCCCACTTGATTTTTCTGCCCCTTCATTTCTATGAGTGATACTGTACTAATAGTTTGACACCACTCTGTGTCAGCAAGACAACAGTCTGTAGGATGCAGCATTAAACAAACAGATCGTCTGAGCCAACTGAACCCCATCAGAGTGCTCGGTCTGATCACAAAAGCAACTGCCAGCCTGTCAAGCCTCAAACACCTCACCTCAAAGATCTCAAATCCAGCAATATCAAGGATTCCAATGAAGGAGGCTCCCTGTCTCTTGGTCTTGTCCAGGGCTCTATTGATCCTCAACACCAGCCAGCGGAACATCCTCTCGTAAGAGGCTTTGGCCAGAGCCTCGACAGCAAACTCAGCCTGCTCCTGGGTCTGGGCCTTCTGGACATAGTCCCTGCCAACCTACAAAAAGAAATACTCACGTAGCATCTTGTGATTCTACAATTATCATTACAACTGACAGACAGAAGGTAGAAAGTTGCATCATAAGCTATGTGGCTAAACATGTGAAGGTAAATCCAAAAAAGAAAACTAAATTTATTTGATGCAGACCTTGATTCTGGGAGACAGGATGGCTCGTGTGAAGTCAGTCACATTGACGCCCAGCAGGTGACACACTTTCTGGGCAGCTGGGGGTGAAACATGAGGTAAAGGTGGATAATGGATGAACTGGGAAGGAGTGGAACAGTCAGCATGCACAGAGGAAATGATGCTGACGACAGTGTGTCTGTGTAAATGTGTGTACCGGTGTCATCAGGCAGGGAGGCCTGGTCAGAGTGACGCTCTTTCTTGAAAACCATGTTCCCCAGCTGCAGCACGGCTGACACCACCTTCAACAGACCTGAGAAACAAACAGAAGGTCACTGTGTGCTGCAGAGGAAACAATCACATCATCAATAATAAATAGCACCACATGTTTGGTAAGTTATTTAACACAATAATAACAGTTCATTACAATCCAATACATCCAAAGTAGGCTAGAGAAACAATTAGTTGATTTATCATTTAGTCGATGAAGAAATTGAGAATTTTCTGATGAGTAAATGCTCAAACATTCACTAGTGCCACCGTCTTAAGTGTGAGGATATGACACTTTTCTTTGTCATATGATAGTAAAGCAAATGTCACATGTACCTCAAGCACCAGAACGCATTCTGTGTATCCTATCAAACAAATGACATCTCATCATCTGCATAAGTGTGCATGTGACAAACAAAACTAACCCATTTACAGAAAAACTCCAGGGTAAAAACTCCACAGCGAACATTGATTGATAATGAGTATAATTCACCACAGCCCTTTAAAGTGAGATCATATGTACCAATTCTTTCTTCTTCTGGGATGCTCATTATCTGAAAGGCATCCATGGTCTCAGTGAAGAGGTCCTTGTCCTGTTGACCAGGAATTGTCACGTTTCCATTGGACAGGAAACGGTACTTGCTGTAATCCTCCAGACATAACTCAGCTGTATAGAGAAAAAGAGGAGAGATTTATGGAGAATTGACCATTTTAATAGAAGTCAGCATTATTATATTTCAGACACAAATAACTGAACTGAGAAACGGGAAGCTGCTTCCCATGTTTCTAAATGAATATCATGTTCAGATAACGATAAAGGACATTTATTTTGCTGCTTTCTGCAGCTTTCATTCATGTATCACAGTTTGATGCAGTCACATTGTGATAAAATGTCTCACAGCGCAGCTTGTCCCCTGCTCCTGTCAGCATGTAGTAGAAGATGTGGAAGCTCCTCTCATCTTTAGCTTGCCGGATAGCCCGAGACTTCTCTAGCAGATCTGGTAACATTTCAGTCAAGGACGGGACAAGAGCATGTATACAAAGTAGTCCAGAAGCAAGACTGGTGAACTATAAGGGGCCTGAGGCTGCACCAGTTTTACCCATTTATTATAATCAGTTGAAGTGTAAGCTTATGTGGGAGTTATCCTAAACAAATTTGCAGAGTGAAATGATCAAGAACTGACATCAAACCTGAGGCAGCAGAGCGCTCCCTCATCAGCCTTGCCTAAATGTCTTCGGGGGGAAACTCATTATTGGCCCGAGGCCACCTGGCAGGTTAATCCTGCCCGGTACAGAAGAATTCACAAAGCATATTTTCAAAAAGGATACAGGTTTCAATGTTGGCTCCAACGATGTATCCATTGACATCAAAATTGATCCTGATGAATTTTCCCTACAAGAGAAAACAAATCATTTTGATAGGTGTTTTTAAGAGTGACTACATTTCTTTTTTTCTTTTTTTTTTTTTCTTTTTTTTTAATTCTGTCTAAACTAACTTTTCAACATGGACTACAAGCTACCTGCACACAACAACATAGTCATTTTACATGATTGTGCTCTGCTCACTGGTTTGAAATGAAACTTTATTTTGACATACATTTTAACAGTTTTCAGAGGCTTCAAATCATTCTTACAAATCTTGAAGAGTTGTCGTTCTTGACAGTCTTTGCATTCCCGAAGGCCTCCAGGATGGGGTTTGCCTGCAGCAGCTGTTTCTCCAGTTCCCCCTGGCAGAGAGGACACAGTATCAGTAATAAACTATAGACTGCAAGAACATTTTATATGGACTTGGACATTGGTGTAAGTAGCACATTGTTAAATCATGCATTTCCTCGCAGCACTGCAGATCATTGGTTGAAAACAAACACGAGCAATAACTCAATCAGTGTATTGAATTTGGGCTGCGTACACAAAAGAATCACCTCAGGGAATGTTATCATTGCCCAATCACACACACACACAAATACAGAATATATTGCACATTCCACACACATTCCCACAACAGAGCAAGCCCACTCAAGCACAAAAACCTTGTAAATGCAGGCACAAACAAGAGAACACAAGAAGCACACAGGCTGGTTAGCCGAGAGTTCACCCCAAAGGAAATGCGGGAGTGCACTGGGGCACCCCAAATAAGCTACATAGTACTACATAACAACAAAAATCAAGACAGACCAGATTGAGAAAAAAAAGTAGCTGCTGGGTGGAGTGGGATACTGTAACCTAATACAGCTTTTAAAACTATAGGCACAAAGGTGTGTTTTAGCATGCGAGACAAACCTCAGATAAGGTTACTGCTCGACAGCCCTGTTGTGTTGTTGGGCAGTTCAATGTCATTTAAAAAGACTTTTAACCATGAAAAACGTGTTCTTAGATTTTAAAGACAAACTTTTATCTCTACAAATTGCAAGGGGTAAATATTTTTACTGTTGAAACTGTTTGCTTAAATTTTTATTATTTTTAAAAGATAATTTGACGTTTTGGGAAATCGGCTACAGTTGGGAATTTTTTTTCCCTTCTGAGAGTTTGATTAATACCACTTACATAACAGTATGCTACATATGAAGCTGAAGGCAGACTGATAGCTTTGCTTAGTTTAGCATAAAGGCTGGAAAATCAAAAAGCTATTTCTTACACTTACACATTTTTTGTACAATTTAAATGAGACTCACCAACATTAGGCAGAGTTTGTTGCTTTGGACAGAGCCAGGCTAGGACTTTCCCACTGTTTCTAGTTTTAATGCTAAGCTAAGCTAACCTACTGCTGGCTTCAGCGTCATATTTAATGTACAGACATGCAAGTGATATCAATCTTCTTGAACATCTCTTTGCAAAAAATGAAAAGGAATACTTCTCAAAGTTACCAACTATTCCTCTAAGGCCATTCTCAGTAATGTTTAATGCATTTCCTTGAAAACCCAGACAAAGAAAATAATGTTTCCTGTTAGTAGAGTAGTGTGTGTGCATAAACGGTCAGACACCATGCGTATGGATGAACTCACATGTGACAAAACTGCACTGCCCTGGAGAAGAGGTAAAAAAGGAGACAGTTCAACACATTTATTCAAACATTTCATGTAAAATCTTGTGAAGCGACCTACATATGAGGAGAGTGAGTACAAACACACGCCCCCACACAAACATCGGTATTCTGCTTCACTAAGTCTCAGCAGAGGCGAGGCAGACACGTCGAGGCCTGAAACAGGAATGTGCAGTAGTCGCCACAGATCTCTATTAGGTAGACTACATTATAGAGATGGACTTAGATGGAAAGAGAAAATATCAAAAAGGTGAGGAAAAGTACAAGGCCTCCATCGTGGATTTTTCAAAGCTTTGTACGAACTACCAGCAAAGAATCAGGAAGAAAAGGATGAAAGGAAAAACAGGTTTTACTGACCTGATCTTTCTTTGATTTGAAAGATGAGGCAACATGGGCAAGATACTGAATGACTTTCTTGGTATTTTCTGTTTTCCCAGCTCCGGATTCCCCACTGCAGAAAAAGACACAGTAAATGAAGCTTTAAGACACATGACATCGATCAGAGCGGACAGTGAAGATCATAGCAGCAGTAATACTGATCAAAAGGCATCAAAAGCAACATGTCATGTTCCAGACATGCAGTCTGCAAGAAAACATGAAAAATGTTTCTATTATTATTTTTTTCTTTTTAGTGCTCAAAAATACTGATAACTTTGACTCATAACTGTTGAAAGAAAAATGCTAGATCACCAAACTGTCAAGAATGAGTAAAAACATATAACGGCTCCATAACCTAAAGGGCCTGGGTGTCCAATTTGACACTTTAAACATCTAAAAGTCCCTGGCAAACTATCTGCAGATGAATATCGACTAAAAAAATAAAAACAGGCCACTGAAAACAAAGGGCACCTACGTGCAGAGGATGGACTGGTCCTCGCGATCTGAGAGGAAGAGAAAGAAAAAGAACGTTGATCTGTGAGAAATAGTTGACATAACAAGCAGCTGAATTGAGAAAGATAAGGCATGTGATTGTTTTACTCTGGAGTTTCTGTTCACCCTTCTTCTTGTAAGCCATTTAGGACTGAGTGATTAATCAATTTGTTGATTGCAGATTATCACTGATTATCTCTGAATCCAGCGGTCTTTCATCATCACATCATTGTGAACTAAATCTTTAGAGATTTTGGACAATGGCCACTGTTCAATCACTGATAGTGTAAGTAATCATTAGTAATAATGTTATTATCAGTAATCATCAGTAATCATTGCAGCCATAAAACCATGTGTGCATAATGCAATTGTCTTCAAATATATATATCTGTGGTACCCTGCATCATGCTCCTATAGGCTGTGTCGGTGATGGCGTAGATGTGAGGGGGCATCTCATGTCTCTTCTTGCCCTTGTACATGTTCACTATGTCATCAGTGTAGATGGGCAGGTACTTGTACGGGTTGACCACCACGCAAAAGAGACCAGAGTACGTCTGCGTAAAATAGAAGATCAGAGAGGATTTTAATGCAACAAGTCACACAAGTGGACAGGAAAGAAAAAAAATATCTGCACTTAAACCCACATAGATGAGTCCAGAGTAGTATCTCTCCTTGAGGTTGTGCAGCACAGAGGCTTCATTCAAGCACGTGAGCTCTGCCATGTCCTCAACCTTGTTGAACTTGGGTGGATTCATCTTCTGAATGTCATCCTTGTTTACCTTCACCTGAGAGACAGAGACAACGTACCTGTCAGAATTGCTCCCTGATCAAGAAACACATCTGTCACTGTAATTAATGCACCAATCAAATGAAAAAGGTCGGCTGGTTTCTTGTTCGTTCTTCAATTTCACCTTTTTGCCAGAGTCCGTCAGCTCCACCACGCACTCGTCTCCATGCTCCTCTTTGACGGAGCCGGCCTCAAAGCCCAGCTTCTCAGATGGGATCCACACCAGCTTCTTGGTGGCCCAGTCGGCCTGGGCCAAAGGGTTGTTCATCCCACGGTCCCCATACAGGAACTTGTCCGCGTCCGACATGTTAGCTTTAGGACAGAGTAAGAGAGCAGTTTAGACGAATATGAAGCCTGTGTGGCCTTTCAAAACAAGGGAACGAAACATTGAAATAAATGAAATTATGTGGTGGACCTCGCTTCAGCATTTCACATCCGACAAATTAAATGTATTCTTCAAATTTAATGAATGAATCCATAAAAACAAAACAGTCATTTGTTGGCAAATTCTTACAGGTGTGGTGGACAAGCTTCATCTTGATCTAAAATTTCAAAACACGGGGTGTACTGAAGGCCAAGAAGCGCTTAAGACGCCAACTGTAATCGCATCGTTTCAAGTCCGGCTTTGTTTTATGGCATAACTCCTGTCTTTCCTCACTTCCTGTCACATCTCTCACAAATGAAGGAAAACATGTCAAACAAAACATCCTTCTTTAAAATACTTCAGATTACTCATATTTAGAGGCCTCTGCAGCTTCGGTGCTGTTATTACCTTTTAGGTTTTAAGTTATTGGCTCAGCTCTATGGATCTCTGTAATGCTGGCATCATATTGCACTACATTACATTGAGACATGTTGCCACCCAACATTTACATAGAAGATTATAAACACTTTTCAGTGGTACAGTGCAAAAAGTGAAAGACTGTTTGCATGTCCTGAAATGCCTCAGTTATTGCTGCTTGTCATGCACAGACACTTGTCACTCATGCAAGATTAAGTTTGTTTGCAGAGTTTGTATAATGAGATTTAGTTTCAACTGTCGAACTCAGGTGTGATACGAACTGGCATGTCAACAAAAACAACGAAGATCATGAAATTTACTGCACAGTCAGAAGGTAACAGGAGGTACAGCACAAGTCTGGGCACATTATTACCACAACAGCTGTTGCTTCACTGTATTATTATTATTATTATTACTATTATTATTATGAGCATGCAGCCTCTTTATTCTATGACCTATAAAACTGCAATGAAGCTCTTTGACACTGACAAATGCAGAGAAACTCACTGTATCATTAACAAATGTTACTTTACTAAATCCAAGTTAAATTGAATGTAATATGTATTCATGACCTGAGGCTCAACAGTCAGAAAAAAAGACAATTAGTCATAGAGCTCTATAGCATGACTCCGCCTTTTATTCCCTGTCTGAGCCACATTCCTTCCTGACCAACTTATTACACAGAATTCCACAAATTCCCGACTCCCTTCTCCCAATCCTCATTACCCTTAACCTGCTCTTTAGATGCGCAATTTCCTCCATAGATAACAAATGAAGCCGTTACATATAATTCTGCCTCAGTCAGACGGGTTCTGTGCATCCAGTAGGGCGAGTTATGTAAAAGGTCCTTGTAAAAAAGGTCGGAGGAGGGATGCTCCACAAGCACAGAGGCAGGAAGGAATGTCAGGAACAAGTCTGGGCAGAAAGAGAAATGTCATTATTCCCCAGCCACACCCTGGAGAAAGACTTGATGCCTCATCAGGAAAAAAAAAAAAACTCCCTCAAAAAAAGAAGAGAAAAGAAAATCCATCACCTGGATTCTGCTTTCACTGACGCCATGTTAACTAATGAGATGCATCGTCTCGATTTTAAGACGGCCCCGCAAGTCATGACGTTTTATCAAAAAAACATGGAGGAAAAGACTTACGAAAATAAAGCCACTGCAATTTATTTTGAGTATAAAAGTAAATTACACATGCAGAGGAGCAGCTTGATTTCTAATAAAGCCTAGTTTTGAATTATTGTAACTTTCCTGGATTTAATGTTAATTTCAGTTAAGTTTAATGGGAAACGAAGCTTATTTTATCCATTTCTACAGAGACTAAGATGAAGGTTCCTAACCTCTAAACAAAGTTATGTCATGTCTTTTGTTCACAGGTTGAAAGTTGACTCAATAAACTCATAAACTGAGAGGAGTTCAGCTCAACCAACGTTCGATGATGAGGTTTTATAGGTTGCTTGTGAGCGCTCAGATTTATCCTGCAAGGTGCAGCTTGGGAGCCACTGAGCAAGTTATTATAAAACACACTGGAGGTATAATGGGTGCACATAAATATGAACATGAACAAATTCAATGTTCTTATGGTATTTAAAAGATTTAGTCTGCATTAATGGCTGTAACTAACACTCAAAACGGTAAGAGAAAGGACTTGGGAGTTTACTTACAGGGACGTCAACGCACTTCAGTAACACATTCATTTAAGAATCCAGAGGCGTCATGTCGTTACATCAAATACTAATAAGAACATGCTGTAAATTCAAACCAATTGAGGCTTGTAAAGACTCATGACAATACTCAGGTGTTTGCACATGAAAGTTTGTACTACAAAAGTTTAAAGTTTCAAACGGCTGCCTCCTCTCAGGTAGAGCATGATGAAAAAACAATGTGTGTAGATGTGGAGAGATAAAGACACAGAGTGTGTGTGGAGAGATAAAGACAGTGTGTGTACGTTGACAAAGCAAGGGATAAAAGGATCAGTGCACAAGGTGTCATCTGTGTCCCTCTTAAGTTCATTATGTGCTCAGACTAATGCTAAAATCTTGCTAAGTGTGGAAATCTGCAGCGCTCCCGCAGGTCAGAGACGACTGAGAGCATCACGTTTTTAAGAGTACATACGAGGGCATGAACGCATCAATACTCGCCACGTAATCATTAAAGAGGACCACACAGAAAACTTGTGACATTCACTAGTGTGTGAACTGTTAAAACCATACATGGGCTAACTTCCTCAGGAAGTTGCATAAACTCTGCCTCTGCACATTTTGACACTCTGTGGTTCGAAATGACAAGATGAAGTACTTCAGTACTTCAGTGCCCATGTCCTCTCTTCTGCATCAGTTCATGTCATTCAAATGTCCCAAACCTTTGCTGAGGTCAGGACTGGAGAGGGGTCTCCCCATAAAGATTTCAGCCATGCCTGGAAACAGCTCCTCTCACCTTATTAACCTCACTGATATTACTTTTAGTTTTCTCTGCACATGCACCCTGTTATCTGCATAAGATCTGTTTAATCTGGGTCTCTCGTGCTCTTCAGCATTATCGTGCACGTTTTCAACAGCATCTCCTGTTCTTGGCTGCCATTCAATCCTCTTCTTTATCCAGGCTTCTGCAGTTCTTACCTAACCAGAGGGCACGGGCCCTGCCATCTGCAGCCCGCCTGCTGATGCGAGGCTGGTGGTAGTCAGGCACTGATAATAAGTGACAACGGAGTGGCACATTAGGGGTTAGTCAAAGTGTGTGAATAGAAAGATGTTTCACTTAAATGCGTAAGTTTTGGGGGCTGCAGAGAACTCTGCATTTTTAGTGTAACAAGCGGTTTGTATTTTACTTCATGCACGTAAGATAGCAGAAGATATTTATTAATAAATCATAAAGAAAAAAGTTAGAGGGCACCAAATGATGTTTTCTGTCTCCAGATGCAGCAGCGCTGTCTAATTTCTGGGGCTGAACAAAAAAAAAGAAAAGAAGAAGAAGAAGAAGAAGAATAAGAAAAGACTAGATTTTGATCAGCAAACTATTTTCGCACCTCATCATGAGCAGAAATGTGCTATAACATCATGCTGATAAAGTCATAGTCAGACAGAAGTCCTCATTCATTACCACAAAACCCAAGTTCTCTCTTTTGCCACTGCATGTTAATTTTGTATCCTGAGGGTGTGTACACACACACACACACACACACACACACATACACACACATACATGCAGCAACAGTAGCAGAAGGGTGTGTGCAGTTTGTTTAAAAAAAAAAAAAATAATCTCATGATAACCACCTGAGAATTAAGACAGACAAACAGACTACACTGCAGGATGTGCACTGGGTAAATGACAGACATAAGCTAAAATCTTAACAGTGAATACAAAAATATGAATTCCATCAGACCATGGACTTCTTCCTGTCCTGTTGTGCAGCTGTTCTCTCTATGCATATTACTTAACCTGTTTTTTTCAGCATCCGTTTCACGAAGCTGCTCTTTTTATATGCATTTTATATCCCTCATGCAAACTGAACTGGTCACACTGGTGTGGGTTTGTCATCACAGACAGCTGTCGCAATTATCAGACTCACACAAAGTCCCACTGGAAGATTCAATCAGCTTATATAATGTAAATAAATCCAGATTCAGAGGCAATAAGGTGATAATTGAGCATGCGCGGGTTTAAAGGGCTCCTCTGAGTCCCCCTGATGAGAACACCTGGCCAGGTGCGCGACATTTCTCATCTTGAGTAAGCCCCACTTGATTCCTCCTCGTCTTTCTTGAACTGAAACTTTTTCTACACCAACTTTTTCTCTACACCAGCTCCCACCCGTTGACCACCTCAGCTCTCCCTAACCTGCAGTAAACACGCGGGTACACACCTGGTTTTCAGCTGCAGGCACTGTAGGTGAGCTCGGTTCGTCTTCCTGCTCGACGACACTTTGTTCACAACACCAGCAGCTGCTGCTGAGGAAGAAGAAGAAGGAGAAGTGTCGCCGGTGTCTCGTCTTCAGCCGCGTCTCTCTGCCCCGTCATGCGGGCCAGCTGCTCAGGCGTGGCTTGGTGAGGGTGTACGGTTCTCTGCACCTTTAATCCGCCCAGTTTTAGTTTTCGCAGGTAAATTGAACGCCCCGCCCCTCTCCTGTGGTCTGTGCTGCGTTCAAGAGCTCCGCGTAAAAAAACGGGAGTTTTGAGTTGTGGCCCCAGGCGCTGCTGAATCAAAAAGCCGACTTGTAAAATGAAATAGATAAGTTGTTTTCTCGGCTCATATAATGCTTTAAAACTCAAATGGCGCAAGGAAGCGCAGAATGACAAATGAGACCAATGTTTATATATATATATATATATATATATATATATATATATATATATATATATATATATATATATATATATATATATATATATATATATATATATATATATATAAATGTCATCCAGGAAGTGTTCTCACCCCCTTTGATAAATGTGACTTCTTTAGTGTGGGACAGGCTCACTATTACCTTCCGTTAACTGAAGAGGATGAAGCCAGTTAAAGCAGAATTCACATACTTAAGATAGACGATGTGCTGCATTTGCAAAAAACTGCAAATGCAGAACAGCTTCACTTATTCTGATTGTCAGTGATCATCTGTTGTGTGATCTGTTGTATGATTGCTGCATCTAGTCAGATAGTATCGTGTGTGCGTGTGTGTGTGTGTGTCCAGGAATGTAGAGCCTCGTTCATACCTGCAACAGGAGTAGGGGTGTGGCACTGCTGATGTGTCCAAGGTGGAAATATGACACAACATACATAACTGTCCATGGGGAGAGGACACTAATGTAAAGAGGGCAACCTAACATGTTAGACTGCTACACAGAGTCTGTTGACACATTTATGTTTTCATATTGTTATGGGGCTGGTGTCAGTGCATGTGGATCTCCTACAGCCTCTGTGCTTGTTTCCTAATATTGTGTTCGCTCTGTAAAAACAAAGACTAACTTATATTTACTTAATGACTAATCATAAATGAAACAGACAAACAAAAAGGCCTGATCTCAGTGTGTTTCCGCAACATTTCTCAAACAAAGGGAAGTGTCTATACCTGCACTTTGTCTCCCATCCACCAATGAGCTTTTGCTTTAATATCCTACCATATATGGTCAGAGAGAGGAGACAGAGAAAGAAAGATTTCCAGAAAGAGAAAAGGTTTCAGATCAGAGAGGTGGGGATGGGACGGGAGGCGTGGTCTTGTGTTGTGTTTCTGTGTGTGCTGTGGTGTAAAGTTTCTTTTCAAAACCCTGCCATTACCCAGAGCCCCGGTTGTCCTGTTGTTGAAAATCTGTCACACATCAAAGATGGGCTGATAAAAATGTAGGGGCGGCGTGTCACAGCATGAATGAAACAGAGACAGGACGCACGGTTACACTGTGTTTTATGACTGTTTAAAGTGAAGGTAGTAAAATAAAGCGGTGAAACTTCAGATTTATAGTGGCTTCACTCCTAGTTGTCCCAGGCTCGGCTGTTTGTTTCAGAGGTTACATTAGGTGACATGTTGTAAAGAGTACAAACTTGTTAGACCTCAAAGTACAGCGTCACGCAGCACACAAAAATACCTGCATAGTCGTCGGTACAAGTTACAGTTACTTGAATTTCTCTCTGTCTGCAGGGAGGAACGCAAATCAAGCAGATATCTCACAAAGGTAACATCGTTTTAGTGTGAAATTCCCACTTTGTGTTTCTATTCCTCTGTCATAAGAAGGGACACGCTCAATAAGGAAATGCTGTCTGCATAGAACAATGAGGAATGTAACTTTGGAAGATACCAGTTTCAATTTGCACAAAGCAACAACAGTGGATTTTCTCTCCTATTGTTTCAGAAATTTTTGGAGCCAGCATGCCCCTGTATACTGTCAATGTGCCGACTGTCCAATGCACATACGGGTATGTGATTGTTGTTTTGAAGAGTTCCTGTAAGCATACTGGCTTTAACATAACTTCACTTCAGCAGTGACACGAACAGTCAAGTTTTGCAGCTGTTTTGCAAATAACTGTTAATCTTTCATCCGTAAACTGTTTGCATATGTCCTTGTGTTTCAATGTGCATAGTGTGTAAGAAACAAAATCAACTTGCAGGATAGTTACTGCTAAGTGTCGTATTGGTTTTTTTCATCCAGTTGTCATCCTGTTGGCACATTTTCACAGCCACAGGGCACGGTCTGTTGTTACACCACTTCACATGAGGCAGCTTCCTGCAGCTCGCTTCAGGACAGGGAAACACAGTCTCACACACCTCATAATGGCCTCAGTGTAAGAGGATCATTGTCATTTTTCTTCCTGCGTAATGCACACACTGACGATCTAGATACTGTAAGCCTGCAGGAAAAAAGTTGTACTTGTTAGTTAGTTAGTTAAATAAAAAAAAAGTTAAAGTTAAAGTTAAAGTAAGAAAAAAGTTAAAGTAAAAACATGTGTCATCCATTGTTGTGTAAGATTGGAAAAGCAGACATGTCAAGTCATGCCATGTCATGCAGGGAACTGCGGTAAATTTCAGTGGAAAGTGTGGGGGGAAAGCGCACTTTAAGACGTCTGTGTTTATTCTGACATGTTCGAGCGCATCGGCTCGCCTGTGTTCGGCTGTGAAAGGGCAGATTTTACATATGATTTCAGAGTTATTTAAGATGAATGAGTTCGGGAGAAGTTCAGTGACTGAGGCCTCTCCAACCAATCACACACCTCGAGCCCCACTGAGGATTACGTGAAACACGATGACAACAGTTTGGATTTAAAACAGGATGTTGGGGAGGGATTTGTTTGTGGGTATGTTACTGATGCACCAACCTAAATTGGTATCAGGTTAAGACACTAGTGCGAACTTAAAGTGCACCCCATTGTGGACAAAACTGGCAATCACAAGCGTGTGTCCATAGTTGGAGCATTTTGGCAGTGCAGCGTCAACCATTATGTGTAAGGATATTGAATATACTCTGAAATAAGGTACAGTGCTCAATTTCACAAATGAAGTTCAGTTTTATTATTACTAAAATTATTACTACATACTTCAGGGTTATTCTTCAAATAATCCTCAAGTTATCTCAGCCTAAGACTTAAAATGTTAAAAGCTGGAAACCTGAATTAAAAACTTTAGTTTAAAAGAAGAGATCTAACAAAAGAGCATAATCAACATGAAATCTAACATTTATCTAGTTGCATTATGGGAGTTGTAGAATATAATATTTTAGTTTGTTTCTTTATGAAACACCCAGTTAGAAAAGAAGAAAAAAAAAATCCACCATGACACGTCAACTTTTTATGAGTTTTTTTTTTTATTTATTTGATTTTTAAGTGTTTTATTATTTTTTTTCTCCAAAAAAATCCTGAGGTATTCACAATATAATGGCATTTATTCTGTTTGAAATGAGACTCGGGGGAAGGGGGAGGGGGGGATAAAATACAGCCAAAAAACAAATGGAAAAAAAAACAAATAAAAAAAAGAGAAAGAAACAGGCAGTAAAGCTGTGTCGATTGATACAACTGTCAAAACAGTGAATCCATGGTGTCGTACGTACAAGAAGCCTTTGAACTGCAACGGCGGTGACTGAAGTCAATCCTCCCCCCACCCTGCAAACTAGCAAAGTCATGCGATCTAGACTCAGAACTGCATTTAGAAAAACCAAGCAACAAACCTCAATGATATTTCAAAGCAGGCGTGTCCCACCTCGCTAACAGGGAGTGCAGATTAATAACAAGCCACTCAGTCCACTATCATAGTAGTTATCATCATCTGAAATGCCTAAAACTCGAAAACAAGAAAATAAAAAATAAAAATCTAGTCTGCTTTGTTGCTGGCATTCGGTACTTACTGATAAAAACCATCCAAGTTTCAAACAATACAAGCTTTAACTGTGAATTATTAGCAAAGCGCTAGAGTTCAAATACACCATGCTGTGGCTACTCAGCTTTAACCCATGTTTGTTTGTTGGGGCCTTCTGAGAGGGTAAACAGTAAACAAAATAATGGATGTCAGTATGTCGGACAGCCACAGCAAAGGCTGCACCTCGCTGCGCTGTAGGTCTCTATTTGAATCCGTTACTTTATAGACTGGACGTTAGTGTGAAGGTTGAATACAATATTTTGCTTTTTCTGTACACGATGATAGAAATGCCAATGAGAGATTTACTCCTCTACCTTGAGTCCTGTTTGCCCTCCACAAAAAAGCAATACACATTAATAAAAAAACAAACAAACAAAAGAAAACATACAAATGACCAATAAATAAATATCAGTGAAAAAAATACACTGTAGAATCATTTTTCTTGCTCTGTGTCACAGATCTATGATTGATAAAATAACTGCTGTGACTTCAAAAGAAAAATAAGGAAAACACCCAATATTCTCCTCTCTGCACAACAATCTGCAACACAAAACAAAACAAAAAAACAAAATGAAACCCATCACAAGTGCAACATCAGTCACGACAGTCTCAGCATTAGAGAGAGGGGAAAACAAAAGCTCTGGTATTTGACCAATCAGCTCACTAATACAGCATCAGACAAACCAGAAAGAATAAAAAAAAATAATAACCATAAAATAGAATAAAAAATAAAAATCCAAAAGCAGTGGGCAGGGATGAGAGGGGGGGGGAAATTAAATAACAGCACACAATTTATGACCCAAACTGGGGTAACAAGAAATAAATCGATCATGATATCTGATCAAAGGAAAAACAATATATAATAATAATAATAATAATAAAAAAATACTATTAGCCTTTGAGTTCAGAGGTTATCTTTATGTGGCGGTTTAAATAAGGTGGACAGACACTACAGCGTAACGGTGAGAAGAAAACGATTGCTCCACCTTCGCCAGAAAGAAAACCTTTTAGAAAGAGACGGACAACGCTGTCCAGCTCTCAGCACTGTCTGGGATCACCCATTTATTTCTTTGTTCAATTTGGTGTCATCTTTGCCCTGAATAATAAGAATAATTATAATAATAAAAACAAACATAATAATATTAATAATAATATTAACCGTAATTATAGTAATCATAATAATAATTAAAAAAACAATGGACAAAAAAAAAATCAAAGCTAATAATAATAATCACCATCAATAAAGACTTTTGGTAGACGAATAAACATCATACACTCTCCGCTCGCACACACAGCTAACTGAAAAGAAAGACATAAATGAGGGGAAAACAGGACTTTTTTTTTTTCTAACAAACACTGTCTGCCAATAAAGATACAGCTCCTCCTCGACAACTAGTGACGGGTCCAAAGTGAAAACGTATATTGCAAAGTTGACAGGGAACATTAAAAAAAAAAGAAAGAAACAAAGGCGGAAAGAAAAAAGTGTGTCTTTTCCTAAGTACACAATAATTCAACATTTTTTTTTTTTTGCAAAAACAAAACAAAAATACAGACTATATGTGTAAAAATCATAAATAAGGATAAAGTTTTGTGCATCCCCGCCCCAACCGACCGTTGTCTTGGAAGAAAAAAACAAAAAAAAACAACAAACAAACAAAACAATGGCAGTTACAACGGTGACAATAACATGCAATTGATATACTTTACAGCATTGATCTGTATCTCCCCCAAAAACTACAAACCCCAGTCTAACCCACGTCCCTCCCCGACCCCAATACAATCCTTAAATATTTGTCAGCTCATTCAAAACATATCTCTTGCTCTCTCTCTCTCTTTGTCTCTGTGAACTAGCTGAAGGCGGTGATGTTAATCACACTGGGAGGGGAGGGGGGGGGGGGGGGGGCTCAAAAAAGAAAAAAACACACTGTCGTCAACTCCAGTTTATCCGTAAACCTGTGTGTGTACAGGAGGCTTTGTTTTCCTATCGCAGCAAGCTGACATGGTTTGAATGACTGCATAGTGAAAATGATATTTGGTTTACTTACAGATGGGTGTACGACACACACACACACTCTCACCCACACACGCTCCCCCCTCGGTGTAAAGGCACAGCACAGGTACTCGCTATGAACTAGCTGTTTTTATACACCTCTGGCCTCACACCAGACAAGCTAATATACACATAAAGCCACTATTGGCAGTAGCAAGCATTGCTGTGTAGAATGGGTTAACTTTATACATTTGGTGTATGTGTGTGTAGATTAGTAATCAGATGTTTTGTTTCCTCTCTCACACACACGCTCACGCACACAGACACACACACGCCATCATTCTTCCTCATTCAGCAGGTGCACACCTGGCCGGACCTGATTGGTTTCACAGAGCAGTAAGCGTGACGCCGTCACCCAATCAGGTGTCTGGATGGAAATGCACGCAGACCAGCACAGTCGAGCGAGAGTGTGCGTGTGTAAAATACAGCTTAATGACAAGAGACGCTCGACAGTGGGAGACTGGGTCCAGCTTTGTGTTTGGACACAGATTACACATACAGAGTTTGAACAGTGAACGTTAGTAGTGAGAGCGGGTCGCCCCCACGTCTCGTAGAGTGGTGGTGTTTTTTTTTTTTTTTGAAACCGCACCAATGAGTACATCTCAGCTACAGCTGCTGGATGCTAAGCACCAGATTCAGGTCTATATACAACAGTATTAGCAGGGAGGCTGAGCAGGAGAACTGACGACAGTCCCTGTTCACTGTTGGATGCTGAATCGTGTCATTCAAACTTGACGAAGTCTGAACTAACGGAGTCCATCGACTCACCGTCACATCTGCTCATGCAGGGCCTGTATCACGAGGCGACGTGGGCTTAACCCAGGTTTTGTGGTATCATGAACTGGGGTAGATCACCATGGTAACCTGCGCTGCAGGGCTAACGGACTAGGTTAACTTAACGGCTGTCGCCTACTAACCAATCAGATCGCTGGAAACAACATTTTCACCATCGTGGACATAAGTACAGAGTTTATAATAAAGTAACAAGCAACACGTCTAAGGTGAGTTAGTTTGACTTCCATAAGATAAGTGACAAGTTTTTGTACAGCCATGTGTCTGCAAGGTTTAAAACTCTATAACATCCTAATGAATGCATATTATAGCTGCATATTAAGAACAGTTTTTACATATGAAGTTTAGTTTACTCATCACGAGGAGGAGCACCACTCAGAGTGTGAAAATAGTACAATATCTCCTGTGGTGCTGGTGGGACTTTTCCTGAGTTTAAAAAAAGTCCCCATCATCAACATTATCAAGGTTATTTTCATGAGAAACGTAGTAGAGACCTATAAACTGGCCGATGTAAGCTTATTGCAGGTATATCTGTACAGGTGTGTATGTCGCTTTTGATAAATAACAACGAGACACAGCAGTTTGAATTTGATGACATTACATTTCATTTGTTTGTGATAGAGACCTCTGTCTCTTATCAAGAACTTATCAAAGAGTTAACGGACACCAGTGATCCAGGATCACTAATGTTCAGTGGGCTCAGTGAAGCCGAACAGCCCAGGTTTACTTCCTGATACAGGCCCGCGGTGAGCTGATTCAGAGCAGAAGGATGAGCCGGCTGGTTTTGTGGCTGGGCCATTGTCATACGTTAGTTTAACAGTCTCCCCCTGTACAGTATATGACACACACACACAAACACACACACACGGCACTGCTATACAACAGCGCTAACCCCACCCACCCCCACTAGCTATAGAGAGATTTCATATATATCATAGCTGAGAGTAATCAATTATAATGTCAATAACAAGAGTCAGAACAATAACAACAACGCTCTTTCGTATTTTTCGTTGAGTTGTGGACACCTTTGGTGTGAACTGTCAAGGTTGTCAAGCTTGCAGGCGACCTGTGGACAGATGGAAGGACGGGATGGATCGAGCAAAGTAATCGAGTAAAAATGGATGCGACGACAGGCATCTGGACAGACAGACATCCCCTCTAATCATATCTACGCTGTACAGAGTTTAGTGTGACGTTGTGATATAGATGACTGACTACTTCAGTTACGCATAGAGCTACATTTGAGGTGTGTGTTTACGTTCTTGTTAGTACTTTTTTTTGTGAAGCCGACCTCCCTGCACTTTCTCTTCTAACCCTTCTCACCCTCTCTCACTTGCTTTTGCCCTCTTCAGACTTGCTCTTCTGTATTTGGTAACGTGTGTTGACATTGCATTATTTCACTTATTTGGCTTAAAAGAAAAAAAAAAAAAGAATAAAGTATTTGTCCTTTGGGGAAAAGAAGTGACAGCAGCGTCTAAAGCAATAAAAAAGTAGCAGCAGTAGCAATGTAAATAAATAACATTGTTTGAACAGAACAGTAAACATCATAAACACAACGCGCTAACTCACTCGCTAAGATCATAATTGGTAGGTTGGTGAAACACCATGAAAGCTTTTTACAATAACCAGCTAGCCTCAGAGCTCGACAGTCCTGTGAAACTCAGACTTCCTCTCGTCTTCTTCTCTTTTTTTTTTTTTATACACACACTTACTTCCTGTCATCCAACTCCAGTTTGTCGCTGACTTTTCTTTAACTTCCCTTTCCACTTTCTTAACGCTGCCTGTCTTCCTTCTCGCCTCACTCCGTTCTCTCCTTTCCGTTTTCCTGCCGCTTCATTTTCGCTCATCTTTTCTGCAACCGTGACAACATCCCTGGATCTCTGTCTCTCTCTTTCTCTCTCTGGCACTTAACGTTTCCCTCTCTCTATAGTTGCCAGTCCTCAGTTCTCTGTGTCTAGCAGTGATTTGGTTTGGTGCGTGACGGGGCGTGGAAGGTTTGAGTATGCACATCTAGCAGGCTTTGGCTGTGGCCCTGCAACTGAAGAGACAGTAGGAGTCTAGTCAGTCAGTCTCTGAAGACCTGCGCTCATAAAGTACATCTATACAAACACAGATCGATTGTGCCCGGTTTATCAAGCCTGACAAACTCAGGTTTATCACAACAATCCTCTAGTTCAGGGGTCCCAACTTCACATCACCGGGCTGGGCTGTTTTCTCCTAATGAGGTATGCTACGCTAAATCTAAATCACGCTGTTGGTAACTTGGTACAATTACTTGATTCATCGATCAACAACAGCTTGGATAATTGTTTTTTGTGACCAAAATTACTAAATTTACTGGTTTCAATTTCTCAAACATGAAGAATTTCTCACTTGTCAGCAAACTGAAGATAATTAAATTTTGAACTCTGTCCAAAAATTCCAATTGTCACCCAAACATATTTTTTATTAAGTAAAGTGAATGATTACTTTGAAATATGCCTCAAAGACTATAAAGACCTAACAAAAAACTGAACTGTTGATCAGTTCTAAACTTGTGGACGGCTTCATCACCTTATAGGTCACGTCTGGCCCCTGAACTGAAGTTGGAGACCCCCGCTCTAGTTTCTAAAAACACCAAAACATGCTTTATCGAGACTCGTCTGTGTGGTTTAATATGTGGAAGTTTTTACAGGAGCGGGTCGAAATCTCGTGGCCCTCCACCAACGACAGCCACCTGCACGCAGCCTTTGGTCTGGTAACACTGTGGAGCACTACGCGACACAAAACAGCAGAGGCAGACGGAGAGATGGACAAAGAGGAAGAGGTAGACAAACAGAGGGTGAAGTGAAGAAATGCTCCACAGCTAAGAAGATCTACACACATGTATCTTTCGTCTTCTCAATGAAAAAGCACTCTGCTCCCATTTTTACCTCCAGCCTCTCCCTCGTTTCTCACACTACTGACATGATTAACGTCATTTAGTCTTCCAAATGGTCGTCAATGTGAGTACAACTCCCTTCTTCTTCTACTTTCTCTGCCTTTCTCTCGCGCGCTTCTAGGAAGAGACCAACGCTCCTCCTTCCCTTCGTAGCATCCTTTCAACGCTCTTTTAGTCCACTCAGAATACATAAAGATTTACTCCTTTTCTACAAAGCTAGAATGCAACAACTAATTTTTTTTTGTATTTCATTTTTCAATGTGGAACTGCTAAATACAATGACGGGCATCCTAAACATATTTCATATCAAAGTTAATTTCTATCCTCACATGTTAAAAACGAAGCACAGATTAATTTATTCCCATTTGTGTTACAGCTGTAGTGTGAAAGTGATTAAATGACTAAGAAGTATAATCTCACTTTTAAAAACAACCAGTGACCGTGTCTTTATATTGATCCACACACACGCACGCACGCACGCAGACACACGCACGCACACACAGCCTGAGAATGTGTGATCGTAGAAACACCTGAAGAATCATAATTGCACCGGACATCGTCGTGTCCTCCACAACGTTTATGTACAAGAGAGATTCAGGTTTGCTAACGTAGCAGATGCTTTGTTCCAGTGTGTAGTGACTACTCTGTTGACTAATCCAATGGTTTGGATCAATGCTGGACACAGACATGTAGGTGAAAAACTAATGCGCAGTGGAGGAAATGTAGAAACACAAACAAAGATACACGAAGAGTTTGTACGCAAGTGTGTGTGGCTATTACACACATGTGATGTGATGTGACGCAACATGTAAATGAATGAAGCTAACTACAGTGTGCACCCTTTTCTCTTCCCTCCTCCCCATGTCTGCCGGTCCAGATTCAACACAATGACAAACAGAGCCACCTGTGTCATCCATCCATCCATCCATCAGTCCATCTCTCCATCCATCTGTCCATCCAGAGTCCTCCATTGAGTCTCCGTCTCTCCGCCTCTTCTGTGGGCTCGTCAGGTGCTCCGGTGGACAGATGGACAGGCGTGCTGGGTCTAACGCTAGGCTTAGCTGCTAACGCTGGGCTAGACTAGGACAGACTGAGTCTGGGCTTGGCAAAGCTAAAGCTAGGCTAGACTAGCGTCTGGCTAAGCTAACGCCAGGCTGGCCTAGGCTAGGCTACCTACTGAAGAGCGAGTGGAGCTGGTGCTGATGGCTGTAACACTGGCTGCTGCGAGGAGACTCGGTGCGATCCATCACCGTCTGGAACCAACCGGCCACGTCCACCTCCAGCACCTCGTAACGCCGGATGAAGCTATGCCCCTGGAAGACGGACACGGACAAAGAGATGCAGAGAGTTGCGTTACAGTTGATCATTGTGGCGAATCGCAACAAAATTTTATTATCATTCACTGTGGCTGGCATCTTACCAGCAGCCCGTGGTATTTTGGCCTTTTTCTGTGATCCTTTGTGAGGCTGCAGAAAGACACACACATGAAGTGAAGCTGCAAAAAGTGGATTGTAAAAGAGGCATACAGCAACAAGTGCCATGTGACTAATGACAAGCCACATCTCACAAACAACAGAGATGTTCTCAGTTTACATTTTAATGCAGACAGTCGTGACAGATGCTCCAGAGAACAGGACCAAAGTAAAAACACACTTGATGTCAATGAGCCTCAGTTTAAGGGTGCGATTTGTGCTCACCAGTCTTTGACGAAGGACTGGAAGTCGAGGGAGAAGCCCATGCTGAGCGGCAGCAGAGGAGGATCTTCCTGCAGCACTTTGGTCAGAACCTCAAAGTCTGTCTTACAGTTCTTGTAGGGAAACTGTCCCGTGGCCAGCTCCACCTGAAGGACACAAGGACCCAACCGTCATCGACAACAAACACTTCACTTATTTTTAATACGGTTATTGAAATAAATACCACAAAACAGTTACAGTAACGTTGTTTACAACTCGTACTTTTCAGTTCCCTTTGGGCATATCTCGTCTCAGCAATATTAAGATGAGACAAAACATCCCTAATCTCATAAAAAAGGTGTTATTATTGCTAACAGTACATGTTCAGCTACCAAGCTCTGGATGTGAACACTGATCTGAAGGCTGCACATCACAGCGCAATGCTGACACTGAGCTCACAGGAGAGTCTGTTGACATTGTGCTTAGGACGTCTGCAAATATAATGCCAAATGTTCAGCTGCTCCTTCTTTGTCTTATAGTGCAAATATAGATACAGAGGCTGATGGAAATGAAGACACGGCACCCTGTCTTTACTCCCCGCCAAACGTTAGCCATCGTCTGATAAAATACAAAAAAATGCACAAATCTTGAACCCCTTATGGCACCTTGGGCTGACTCAGCACACTCTTTTATGGTAATAAAATGAAAGCAGTTTTACCAGAGAGATGCCAAGGCTCCACACGTCTGCTCGGATGTCGTAGTCCGGTTTGGTGGGATCCGGAGGGTCTATTCTCTCAGGCTGCAAAACCAGGAAACACTCTGTTTAGGGAATTGGTGTGTGTGTGTGTGTGTGTGTGTGTAAACTCAGATCTGTGTGTGCGGTACTGTTTTTAGTGTAAAGTGTGTCGGTTTACACTCACCGCCATGTAGGCGGCACAGCCTGCACTGCGGGTCTTGGCCTTGGAGTCGACGAGGCGTCCGCTGATCCCGAAGTCGCACAGTTTGATCTGACCTTTAGCGTCCAGGAGGATGTTGGAGGGTTTGACGTCCCGATGGATGACACCGTGTCTTTCTTTCAGGTACAGCAACGCCTTCACTATCTGGAGCAGAAAACACACACACACACACACACAGTAAGACTATGAGTATCAAGTGAGCAGTGCTACGCTTATGTATCTGTGTATGTGTGGGTGTCTTCCACTTACTGCAACGGTCATCTTTCCAAGGATTCGCTCTGGGATGGGGCCCTGGATTCTCTTCTTCAACTTCTCAGCACACGTTCCCATCAGCTCCATGGCAATGAAAACATCCGTCTGTACACAAACACACACAGGAATCAAGCTTTTACCAGTGACACTGGCTGCAAATATAAAAATAAACCTTTGCTTGGGATGTTCAAACACACAAGACTGAATTTAGCTGCTATTTCACTGTTAAGCACACAGACAATACTCACGTTGGTAACTATAGCGCCATAGCACTGGATTATATAAGGACAGTCGTGACTCTTCAACACCACATCCAGGTCCATCAGGATCCTCTTGTTCTCATCCTTGTTTCCCGTACGACGCATTTGCTGTGACACACGCACACACACACACACAAAGACATTCAAGATTGCCGCCGACACCATGCTCGGTGTGCGTATTAAGAAACAATCCATTAGGAAATCACAAAACAAAGACCCTCTGGTGAGCTGACTGACTCCCCTAATTGTTACACCGCTCGGACAACTACAATTAAGTCATCTCCTTAAATAGTAGGGTTGTTTATGTGGGGTCATTACCGCAACTGTGTTGGAAAACTAGTCATAATTAAAGCACAACAGAAGATTAGCGGGCTGAGCCCGGCTGAGCATCAAGCTCCTTCAGCATATGTGTCGATCTCGACTGATATTTTGAGGGTGTTCGTCATGTTCCTGCAAAACAAGCCACAAGCCAGTTTGCTCCCTGAAAAGCTTTAGCTTCATAAAAGCATGTGATGTGCCCGAGTCATGGAAACCTATCTTTTCAGGTAAACCTGGATTCTTTAGCATAAATATACTAGCTACAAATACACACACACACAGGTCACAGCCCATTTTCTCAATATACTCAATGTTAATGTCTTTCCAAACCTAAAAGAAATTAAACAAAGAAATAAGATGCGACCGTAGCAGCTGAAACTAATGGGGACCCCATAACCAATCCACAATAAACTCGGCATGGGGAATAAAACATTTTGGTCTTATCACATCTGAACATAGCAAATGTGAAAATGTTTTGTGACATGATTTCAAACTACATTTCAAACGTCTTACTGTGCTATTGTTCTGTCTGACTCTCCTCTGTTACACTGGCAGCATCAAACCAACATGAAACGTAATAATAAATGATCTGGAAAACCTGGAAAATAAATGTGGGATGCACAGCTTCCAGAGGAAAGGTGAGTGCAGGCGGGTCTTACTTTGACAGCAATGACGTGGCCGGTCTTCTTGAATCGCACTTTGAAGACCTGTCCACACGTGCCGCTGCCGATCTCCCCCTCACTGATCAGGTCTGTCACCTCCGCTGGATACCGCTGTGGACAGACGAGAAGGCGAAACCGCACTTAGAACACAGACTACTGGTTAAAACATCGAATGAATGTTGTTTCTCTGCAAACTCCCCGAGCTGATGAGGCAACAGTAAACCCCTCTGGAACATTTACTAACAAATATTTTGATGTTTAATTAAGATGCTCCCCCATTGGCCACGTCTGAGAATACCAGCACACAGTGGGAAGATGCATCACTGCCATGCTTTATTAAAATGAAATCACTGGCGAGCGAGCTGCTGTGAGTGACATCTCATCGAGTGCATGATGTAACGATGCCTCTGGGCTAATGAGAGCAAGCAACAAACAATCTGGAGTGCGGCGATGATTCAAACATATCTTCAAACCCCGACTGCCACTAGACATAAAAGCTGGAGCAGACAAACAAGTTTAATCCTTAATTTTTATAATATTCTGTTTATATCAAAGATTTTTTAAAAAATGCCAGAGAGTGATGATGTTTTCTTGAGACCGTCTGCTCTGCAGATGTTTGCTTTCAAAAAGAGTTTTACTCTAACCATGACCTCGTTTAACATTGGTTTCTGGTCACTCTACACCAACCTGTTTGCTTTTTCATCATAGTGAAATACTTTTTTTTGAATACCGAGAAGAACAAACAAATCCTGTTCGTGTTAAAAAATAATTTAGAACTGACACAAAAAAAAAAGACCAAAAGCAATGATGTGTTTTGTTGTGGACTATTTTCATCTGTGGATTAAAACATGTTTATTCCTCTTGCGACGGTGTACGCAGGACTGATTCAAAATAAACCACAGCGCCTTGTAATGAAGGGTCGCGTCACCCGGTGCAACAGCGCAGCTCATGTGTTTTTAATAGTTTTCTGACAACAATAGAGGCCAATGGCAGAGAGGAGCACACTTATCACACTCGTTGCATGTGTTAGTAGGCCCTGTTGGCCGTTTTTTGGTCTGCCGCTTTGGTTTTCATGTCTGTATGAGATTAATGCTTCCAGACTAGAAGAAAAGAAAAAAACTCAACATGTGTCTGTGTGCACGTCTCACCTGACCGTCGATCTTCAGATAACCCGTCTGTTTCATGATCTCCTGCAATTTCTGGTCGATCTCTGCACTGTGGAGACGACAACGCACGGCGTCAAGAAACACAGATGCTATATAAAGTATATTTTAGTGTGACACTCTGCGGCACGATGAGAGAGACTTCTGAGAAATACTTCTGAGAAATACATGCTACATGTGTTTCTGTACATCTCTTCCACCCACACACTGCATGTGGATCCATGCATGCTCTTCTCTATATGACTGTGTGTGTGTTGCTGCTCTCGCTGCGTGTTCATATGGCAACCTTGTGTGTTTGCGTATATATGTAAGACTACATTTACTGATGCCACATACGGACACTAAGATCCTTTTTGTGTTTTTTGCTTTTAGAACAAGTACACTCTCTCATTAATCACTGAATGCCAGCATGTCTCCACATACTTCTCTAGGCTCTTCTGTAGGCCGTACGGAGGTGTGGGCAGGGTGAGCATGTGACGCGGGCGGCTGGGATAAGGGTGGTGCTGAGGCGAGCTCTCTGAAGACGATGAACGGCTGCCTCCATCGTTGGCCAGTGGCAGCTGGAGCGCTGGGGTGGGGAGACATGACACATTAGACACGGACAGAACAGAACGAATGGTACAGTACACTTCGCACCAGAGGCCAGCATGCCAGAAGGTGTAAGATGGCCATGTTTATTCATGCATTCACTGACTGCATTATTTTAGCGGTTTAAAGCTGTTGCGCACCAACGGAGAAGGTGATAATCTATTATTTGTGCTTCATTAGATTTGTTGCTAATTAATGATGTCGTGTTTCCTTCCTGAAATCTAAGCTTCATTCTAAATGACTAAATCAAGTGATCAATTAGAAAATAATGTGATATATCATATCCTGTGTGGCACAGACTGAAAAATATTTCCCATGAGATGACAAGAGACATTGGCCTTGAGGAGATCCAAGAGTTCTTTCACTACAGTCCTGTTATCTAGACCCTTCGTAGTATATGAACTTGTTTTTATTCCCCAGATACAGCTTTGTTTTTGTTCCACTGATGTCCCGACCTAATGTTAAAACAAACAGGATGGTTATCTCAGAGCAAAAGCAACACCATTCTCAGGCGGGGAGAGACAGCACAGGGTTAGCCCACAGCTCGGGAGGTAAAGTTCAGTAACGTGGACGTCCAGAGTTTTGTTTTTAAAAGAGAACTACGGTTTATTAACATTTTTTTATTAGCTCTGGCCATTGGTTTTATTTGTCATGAGAGCACTGTACCCATCAATGCGTCTGCTAAGATTTCTGAACATGGCAACGTTGCAAAAAGCGCAACCACAATCTGAGCAGTCAGTCATCTACGCGGTGGTAAGACTAAAAGCGACCACGCTGTTTTTAATAATTCCTCACTGGACAGGAAAACAGAGTGTGCACAGCTACCAGATCAAAGTTGACTCAGGAAGTCAAGCTTCATCTGCTGAAATCAGCGCTGAACAGCGGACAGTTTGGGTCATACTTTTACTTTTTCCATTCACAAATAAGTTTGGCTAACCGGAGTATTTTTTATAACCTGTGGGATCATTTAACACATCTTAAAAATTATATAATTGAGTACAATGTTATCATATCTGACAGAACTCATGGCCAGAGCAATAAAAATAAGTTGTAATAAACCAGTTTGACATTAAAGCCAGCATTATCCACACACAGCCACCCCTAAACAGTTTTATAACCCCAGATGCCAAATGTACAGTCCTACAGTAGGTTCAGTTCACAATGAACTGAAATCCAAATAGAAGATGCAACATGCTCCCAGCCCCATATAAACAAAGGTTTGAATCATGCGTTCAAGGACGTGTTAAAACAACACTGACCTCGTTACATCAGGACTATGTGCAAGCAAGCACTAACTCATTTTCAGCTGGAGATGTTAAAGAAACTTCAGGACAACGATCCAGAGTAGCATTAGCACAGACATGTCATGCAACCAAATGTTTGGACAGAAAGTCAACAGCTATGACCTCCCCGACTAATGATGGTGATTATTAAGGGTTTAAATCGTGAATTATTACCAGGTTCACATCAACAGCTTCTGAAAATATTCAACCAAACCAGTTTGCAAAACATTTTGAGGACCATGCAGCTGTCGGTATGATTTTCATTGTTTTTGTAGCAGCTCTTCTGAGAGTGCCAGCGGGTGTTTGTATCCATGAGTCACCTGTGGATGGATCAGCCTGTAAGGGGAGAAGCAGTTAGTGAACAGGAGGAGGGGTTAGTACGGAGAGGAAGGAGAACTCAGGCAGTCTTTGGCACAGATCGCATCTCCATAGTTCGGCTGGCTCCAGATGGACGGATGAGAGGATAGACGAGCAGACAGAGCGAGGAGAGAGAGAGGGAGGGGGGGGGGCACACACAGATACTCGCAGGCACTGCTGCATCGCGTCCTGCTCACACAGTGCTGCTGCGAAAAGGAACGAGGGGGATGCCAGAAGATGAATAACAGGCAAACAACATCAAACAGTCCGACGTGAGGGAAAGAGAAATAGAGACGTTCGGCCAAAACTGCATAGCACAGACTAAGCTGGAAGTCAGACAGTCAGTCAGTCAGTCAGCTGGACTCCGACAGGAAGGCAAGTCTTCAGTCGCCACACAAAGAAAACAGAGAGAGAGCGAAGCCAGAGTGTTCACAGCACTCCTGCAGATGGACCAGTGGGGATGCTGGATTAGAGACTGTGTCAAACGAAACACAACCCAAAACGTCGTGTCGTGCAGAAGAAAGCCACATGCACCGTGATTCTCTGCCTCCAGCATAACGAAGGTTAATCGTCTGACACACGTACACTGTGAACACACACCAACACTGCCCTGCCACTGGCACAGACACACTGACAGACAGATAGATAGAGAGGAGAGGAGGAGGGACGGAAAGATGGAGAGGGGATGTGATTTGAGGTGTAAATAACCGCTGGGCTAAAATATCAGAACCAGTCAAGGACTGGTTTCACAAACATGGATTAGACTCTTATCCCTCAGCGGAGATTATTAATCAGTGTGTGAGAGAAAGTGTTTAACGTGCGTGTGTGTGTGTGTGTGTGTGTGTGTGTGCAGGGACGAGGCTTGAAATGAAAGAAAACTGTCAGCATGTTAAAACTGCACTGACGCCAACATTAGTTATTTCCTATATGCTCCTTTAGGGAGCATCTAGTCGGGTTGAAACATAACATGTCCATATAGTTACTTTTAAAGTGTTGATAAGACCAATGTGAGTAATTATAGTAAGTTATGTCATAATATTGAAGCTCTATTAACCTCTACGAGCTGGAGCCACGTGAAGGAAACTTCACTAGTGCACATGGGGAGCTGCTTGTGTTGTTCTCTGATAAATTTTAAAGAAATATGAAAGACGAAGATGAGAGAGGAGGGCATGGGGGGATGAAATGGGGGACACAGGTGTGCAGTGGCAGAGAGAGCGATGGATTGAATGATACCTGCACGCTGGGAAGGGGCTGGAGCAGGACTGAGCTGGATCACGATGACTAGACAGAGGAAAGAAAATATACACACACGCACATTACTGCACTGTTCTACTGAGACGATCACACACACGCGCACACACACAATCATATAACTAATTGGAGAAAAATATATATATTGTTATTGTTAACAGTTCCTATGGAAAGACCAAAATCAACAACGCACCAGTCCATCTTTCAATACTTTCCCAATGGTTTCTACTGAAGTCATAAATCCTAAAAAAAACGGGACACAGATATATTTAAGAAGAGCTCGTCACTGTGGTTATTAGCAAACATTACTCAGACAGGAGTAAGTATCGCTTGGGGACTATTTTCAACTGCAAATTAATACACATTTGGTGTTGTAATGAGTATTTACAGCAGCAGGATGGTGTACATCAGCTCAAAATAAACTACAGTGCCAGTGTTCACTGTGAACGAAGCGCATAATGCGGCTCGTTGATGTGTTTTTAATGGAGATGAACTGAAGCAACTTTTCCTCATCCGATACTAAAACCTCGACCCAGTACCAGTGGTGACTTAAAGCATCTATAACTCACTGCGTGAAACTTAATCACGTCAGTATCAAAGCACTTGTTAGTGGCATCTGTTTAATTTGGTCTTTTCATGAGATTTGTTGACAATAAGCACCGGCCTCATTCACACTCTCACAAACCATTTGTAAAAGTACAAGAGAGGGAAAAATGCAGGACTGCAGTCAATGTCACTCAAACCTGAATATGAATGGACAAGAAGAGATGATCTGCAGGCAAGAGTGATCTTTGTACAGTGCAGGAGCGGACAGGCTTTTCTCATATTGTTGGCTGGCAGTTTTTAAAAGCTCACAATGTCACAATGGGGAGATAATAAAGAGCTTCTTGTCTCCGGCACAGGGTTGATTTCGGCTCAGGCATGTTGCAGACTCTCCAGCTTGAACTAGCCGAGCTGTTTGTTTGAGTTTTCTCTACTCCAGACGGTTCAAGGGCCCAGCCTGACTGTTTCACCGTTTCTTACTTTATATCCCTTTTATACCGTGAACGACTTTGTCCAACGAGTCCTTGTCAGTTTGTTGAAATGTCACCGCTACACGCGTGAAGTGTGCGCGCGATGAAACACCGCAACCAACGGTTTGTAGCGTACGTTGGACGTTAGCTACATCTGTTAGCTTGCACAAATTAGCGTCTGTTTCGTCAAGGGTCAAAACTGGCACTGAAAATTGACTTTACCGCAAGACTCGCGGGCAAACACGCTGCTTGATAATTATATGAAACCACGGATACGCCTGTGATGCGTGGCACCTCCGTAATATTTCACAAACGGACTGGAAACTACATGAAATATTCAAATTGACGCTGGGCCTGCCACCGACAACCACTCAGAGGGCTAGCCTGCTAGCCTAGCATGTTTGACAGGACAGAATCAGAGCAGATTTCGGGACGTGACTGCCAGCGAGACATTTCATGACAGCTTTTAATTTCTTTAATATCCTGCTTTACTCACTATAGAAATAGCCCCACTTGTTAAGTGACTGATTTGACAGTAAAATCAACCGACCAAGCTGGGTCGGTGTTTGTTTATGTAGCTAGCCTGTTAGCATGTAGCAGCAGCAGCAGCATAACACCCCCACTCCTTCGCTCCCTCCCTCCGCCTCTACGATCTTTCCCCCTGCTATTCTGGCCGTTACCGACTCCCCGGTCCTCCCCGGTGGACACTCACTCGGCCTCGGACGTGATCGCTGCGGACTCATGTCGATGTTGAGGTCGATTCTCCGGCGAGCTTCTTCATTTTCCTGCTTTAGTTTCTCCTCGATTCGCGACAGCCTCTGTTCCAGCGACGACATCTTGAAAAATTGAGCACCATGTAGTTCCCAGCAGAGCTCTCGACTCCCCTCTCTGGCAGGCAGGCAGGCAGGACCAGCACACTGACTGACTGACTGACTGACTGGACACACACACACACGCACGCACGCAGGCACGCACGCAGGCACGCACATACACACGTTACCTTTACAGGCAATAATAGTTACTCGTCGTTTGCTCAGTTATCCAGGTGAAGTTGTGATACTTGTTCTTGAAAAGTGATCTGATGAGTTGAGTTTATATCCTTAGCCTTGGAAACATTGACTAAACAATCTCAACTCAAGGTCCACTTACTTGCTTGCTCTGGTGCTTTCAGCTATATCACATGGCCTTCTTCAGTTAGTTAAAGAGTTACATAACTTGAATTTTCTACAGTTTTGAGCTTTTGCAAGACTTCTCATCCAGGGTGACCTAAAACCTGAGCTTGACACTTCATCCTCAAGCCTATTTGTCCAGGAGCTTTTGACCATGTCATAAGGTCTTTGTCAGCACATGTGCTTTGCTCATTGTAAAGATAAGATAAGATAGACTTTATTGATCCCACACCGGGCGCCCTGGTGGCTCAACTGGTAGAACAAAAGGCTGAGTCCTTCCCACAGAGTTACCCTCGAGTCCAAAGTGAACTTAGGATTATGTTCGAGGTCCAGTGTTTAACATTTAGGAGGATCTATTGGCAGAAATGAAATATAATGTTCATCTGTATGCTTTCATGAGTGTATAATCACTTGAAAATAATCATTATTGTGTTTTTGTTACCTTAGAATTAACTTTTTTTTTTAATCCACAGTGAGAGTGGTCCTCTTACACAGAGTCAGCCATGTTTCTACAGTAGCCAAAAACACACTAACCAAACTCTGGCTCGACACAGAGCCTTTCACATTTTTCACGGCCACCGCCATTTCTCTTCTCTCTTCTCTCCTTCTCTTCGTAGGCTTGGAAGGAGACGTGATATTTACTTGGGTTTCATCTGCATCCTCACCGATACATGCCACTAAATCCCACACACTGGACCTTTAACTTTTAACACATTCAATTCAATGATAACGGAGTGGTCCTCATTTGCTGAAGTAAGACCTTGAGTCAAGTTTTTTTTTTTTTAAATTGCATATCAAAGCCCTTTGATTTGATCCATTTTCATAATCAGCCATTAATAATCTGTCAAACTTTGGTTCCAGCTTCCAAAAATATGAGACTTTCCTGCTTTTAAACTGAATATTTTCACATATTTCACTTTCAACTTGAAATGTCACTTTCAAATTTTCAAAACTTTCAAAATGTGTTTAATAGACTATTCAATGAATCCAGACTATATATTAAGATGATAATTAGGTAACAGTTCAGTTCCACATAATTCCCAGGCTGGGAGCCAAAATTTGAATACAACAGAAACATTGTTAAGGTTATTAATAACACCTGTGCTTTTCCTGCTATAAATCAACATGTTTGTTTTGATTTTGTTTTGTCTCTTGCAATATCGTCCCTTATTTACTCTTAACCGGTCAAGAGGTTCAGCTCTGTCTTGGACTCCCTCCTCCATAGAGGAAGTGGGTTAGAGGAGGAGGTTAGCTGTCATCCATCATGAACAACTCCTCTCACCTCCTGCGTGACACTGTGAAGGCCTTAAACAGCTCCTTCAGCAACAGACTGCTACTCCCACCATGTAAGAAGGAGTGCTGCCACAGGTCCTTCATTCCAACAGCTGTCAGACTCTTTAAAACCAGCAGGTTCCTGAGTATCCTTCCACCTTTTTTTTGCCCCTGTTAAAAGGGTTTTTCGTGAGCAAGTTTTTTTTTTTGTTCCATTTCTTTCCTATCTCTGTATTTCACCCTTCCTTGGTTTGAACGAACACTCCCACACCCACAACAACACACAGACGCCGTGTTCACTCCAGGTTTTCTTTATAAAAGAAGTCATCTCATACTCTCACATGGTTTTGTATTGTCATACACAAGATAAGTAAAATCCACACCATCATACGTACTTCACAACAAACCTCTCCTGTACTCAGAGCTGCTCAAGTGTTAGAGGTTTATACCACTGACTAACTCCAACATTAAATTGTTCTGTCACCCTCAAATGATATTGATCATTTAGAAATGTACTTGGCTGGGATCTACTGTAGGGCAGCACTCACTGCAGCAAGCTCTAATTGACTTTACTGTGGAAAAGTGGCTGATGAGGTTTGTTGTGCTTTTGGCGCCACACAGATTTTCCAAAATCACCAAGATATCAGTCAGCTTCAGCAGAAACAAAGATGATTTTATCACTGTGATGGAAACCAAAATGCAATGACCACGCCGGACAGTTTTTAAAGCTGCTGGTGGCCTTGCAGACACTAAAACAACTGTCACAGCCAGCGTTTGTTTAGTTAAAGTCAGATATAATAGTCTCGGAGGGAAATTACTTACTTTGTGTTCACAAAACTCTGGTAGCATATAGATAACTGGATGAATGTGTCTCAGACCCATAATGGACAGTCTACTACTTGTACATCAACTCTTAGTGTTCAGATTTTTTTTTGTCCAATTAAAAAAATAAAAAATAAAAAAATGGAATAACCTGCTTGCCACATAGCTTTCATGCTGGTGGTTTTGATTCTGTGTCTGCTACACACCGGTTTTTATCCAATTAAAAGAAAGTGTCATAAAATATGACTACTTTTGTCACAGAAATTAAAATCCAAGCAGCAGAAATTTTTAAAAAGTAGTTGCTGAAAGTCCAAAATAAAGTAAGACAGTGGTTCTTTACCCTGTAGTTGAGTCATAAGTCACCTAGCATCGGTCAGCATGACTGTAGGTCATCGTCATATGACTGCTGGGAAAGTTTTGAGTACAGATTCATTCATGAATGTCAACATTTCCACACAAACAAATCCTACTTTTTCTGCAGCGCATCCGATTACTCTTCCTGCAGCTGTATACAAAGGGTGACGACATAGAAACAAATTGCTTTTGTGTGGATCAAATACGAGTACAAATGTAAGGCATTGGTCTGAGAGGCCAATAAACAAGCCCCCAAACAGTCGACAGTACAAAGAGACAGCGAGCTCCTCTCACAGCTGCACAGGTGACGACACTGACACATAAGAGGATGAGAGGAGACATTTTAAAGGCTAATGTTTGTAAGATACACAAGTCACTGGTGTGTTGTACAATGATTGGAAAAAGGGCCCGTTGCTCGTCTTTTTGTTTGTGATAAAACGTTTTACCCCGTCAGCTATCTGTTCGCAGCTTTTATTTTCTCAGTCCTCGGTCTTTAAAACCCTGCAGACACACAAAATACAGGCCGACTGCCTCCAGTCTCTCCACATTCATTCACAGTGTAATTAACGGCTCCGGTACAACCATCGCAAAGCCTTTCGAAATCGGAACATTCCCCGGGTTCTGTGAGGCCAACCCCACCCCGCGGCACACTAGCAGAGATCAGAGACGTAGTCAAAGTCCCGGAAGCTGTCTTGGTCTTTGCGGGAGAGCACGCGAGGTTCACGCGGAGGCGTGAGCGTCGGAGCTTCAGTGGTGAACTCCTCGTCGAAGTTGCTGACGTCTTCCTTGCCGCCAATGGAGGGGACGAAGGGAGGGGGCACCTTCCTCTGCAGCAACGCCTCCCAGTCCACGTTCTGGAGGGAGACGGAGAAAAAGAGACAAGGATTCATTTAAAAAGGGTGAATTCTTTCTGAGCTGCACTACAGGTGACAAGTGTCAGCAGCCTCCAACACATCATCAACAACACCATCATGGACAAACACTTGAGTGACTGCCCTTCCCCACCAACCAACCATAAAGTATACTTACTCTGAAAAATGGCTGCTTCTTCACCTCCTCTGCATCTTTTTCACCAGAGCCCAGTCTTCTCTCTGGGTTCCTCCTCAACAGCTGCTCATTAAAACACACATGAGAACAAGGAATGAAAGTGGAAGTTATAGTCAAACATGAAAGTGGGACCTTTGTGATTGTGTCTAAGTGTCATATTCGTGCATAATAAGTGTTTCATGTCCAGCGTTTGTGATAAAGTCAGCAGGAGAGGCAGAAAGTGTGTATTCATGTGGAAGTGTTTCTTACCCTTCTCATGATGCCAATAGCCTCAGTGGACAGGAAGCGTGGATAGCGGACTTCATCATTCACAATGCTGTCAAACACCTCCTCTTCATCGTCCCCTGGGAATGGAGACTACACAAACACAACACACACTTAATTCAATGAGACCAATTTGAGAGAATCAAAATTCACGACGTGTTAGTGCACGCATCCATCTTTCAGAGGCGAGAGAGAATATAAATCAGGTCTCTAAGACTGAATAAATGCAGCACACGTGCAATATGCTTAATTTGTTGTGTGCTGATTTTAAAAAGATCCCTCCTTCATATCCATTTATCATTATGAAATCGATATACTTTTCCTAGTGCTGGGTTTGTTTGATCTGTTAATGCACTGTGCACAGTACAGAGTAACGGGAAACATTAGGGACACAGCAGTCACACAATGCTGAATGAAGTTTAACCATCTGGCCTCTTCGTTCAGCTATCAGCCCTCGGACAGTATGAAAGCGTCCTGTATGTGAGGATATGTTAGTTCTCACCTCTCCCACCAACATTTCATAGATGAGGACTCCCAGCCCCCACCAGTCTACCGCTCTGGTGTAAGATGTATCCGTTAGGACCTCTGGGGCCAAAAACTCTGGAGTCCCACAGAAAGTGCTGGTCCGGTCCCCGAAGCCCATTCCTGCAGACAGAGGCAATTGTTTGTGAAAGCTTTTAGGAAAATTAGTGCAGCAGACAGACCGGACTGGATGTAACAAGGAAAATAAAATGAGACCATCTGTCAGTACCTACCTTCTTTACACAGTCCAAAGTCAGCGATCTTCACATAACCATCTGTGTCTAGCAGCAGGTTGTCAAGCTTGAGGTCTCTGGAACAGAGGGAAGGTAAAAAGATGGAGGTGAGAATCTCTTTGCAGCATTTCATCAAGTACAGGTACACAAGGAGATACAAGACTAAGAATCCACAACCATGCTAGCTGCCCTGTGAGACTGTACTAAGGAACAGCAATGCTAACCTGCTACAGTCAAATATTAGGTTTACCATGGCTGCAGTCGAATAGTTAAAATAAATTGCATCTTATATCCTTCCCTAGACCTCGATGGAAAACACCACGAGGTCAAGGAAAGATGTAAAGGAGAATTCATAAGGACTTATACCAGGCTTTTAAGTGTAGGACATTACAGACAAATGGAAACTGAATCAGATGTTAAATCAAAGGTACAGATAGAGACACTTAGGAAGATTCATGTCTGAAAATCTCGTCTCCTTTCACAAAATTAGCATTAAGTTGAGTAGAGGTGTTGGATCTTCTTCATCAGACACCGTTGGACTGACCTCATATAGTACACCTTTTGCAAAGATTTGACGGGTTATTTTTGTGAGGAAACAGGTTTGCGTGGGTTCCTCTCACCTGTACACAATCTTATGGTCGTGGAGGAACTGAAGTCCGAGAACTACGCAGGCTGCATAAAACCTGAAGTCAAACCAAAGAAACATTGTTACTATCCTGCAATGAAAGGGAATCAAATGTAAATATCACAATGACTACTACTGCCAGCATGAGGATTTTTATACAAAAATGGGGGATCCTGACTTTACTTCCTGAAAGGTCCTGCACACTCACTGTAAACCACACAGTTGATTAGACCTCCTCTCTGGACTGTGTGGGCGTGTGCAGACTGAGCTTGACTGTCTCCCTCACTTTCCCACTGGCTTAACAAAAATACCAGCACCTTTTTCACGGCAGACATTTTGGTAAATGTGCTGTACTTGTATCATTTTCTGACCAGTCAAAGTGATTTTACTCTACACATCACATTCATACACACACACACAGCACTGGCTGTCATGGGTCTTGAGAAGGAAATGAATTCACACACTGATGGTGCAGTCTTCAGGAGGAATTTGGGGTTCAGTATTTTAACCAACAACAACAACATGCAGAAGGGAGGACCAGTCTACATTAATGATGGCTACATGATAGGGGAGATTCTAGTGTTGTGAACGCTGGTTCACTGGAATAGCTTGCTGGGACACTCAATAGGAGTTAGCCATCATTAATATTCTTCTTCCTGTGTTTCCACAAATCCAAACGTCTGCTGTGAAAAAGGTTTATTTGCCTGAGTAAGGAATTTTTGTACAGCCAGTGCGGACAGGCAAACAACAGTGGCTTTAATGTACATCTGGACATGCAAGCATTCTTTCAAGACTTGAAAAGATGTGGACTTCTCCTTTAACAACTGCATCAAAAATTACAATAATAGTAAGGTAAGTATAACTACATAAAATGTGCATTTATTAGAAGTTTGTAACTTTCTTTTAGATTTAAATCATTCACAAACTTCAGGATTACTCATTTCTGCCACTATCAGGACTTTACAGACTTGTGTAGGAGTCTTTATCTGTGGAAGTGTGTGGAAATGTGTTTTTACAGACTCTTACCACAAACAAATATATTTTAAAAAAGCATTCTCTCTCTCTCAAACAACCATACAGACGTTACATACACGGCTCGTGGCTCTGTGAAGACGTCTGTGTGGATGTGCATCATCAGGTCGCCTCCTGCTGTGTACTCCATGACAAAACACACATGCTCTGGAGTCTGGAAGCACGCAAACAGGTTGACCAGGAACGGATGGTGCGACATGTTCACGATCTCAAAGATGCGCTTCTCGCACATCAGGCTGAAAGGGGAACATGCAACAGGAAGGGTAGGGATGTGAAGGAGGAGGTCAGAGGGAGGAGAGATAACAGGGTACAGAAGAAAATTAAGGATTGAGTGGAAGAGAGGAAAAAATACCAGAGACATTTACACATATTTAGATAATGCTTATTTTGGTCGATGAGAAACCCACACTCATCCCACAGATGAACTGTAATCATGGTGATTCAGAAGAACAGATTAAATGCAGTCAAATGTGTTATCAGAACTCAAAGATCCAGGATGGGAAAAAAACAGTCACCAATCACACAAACGCAAGAACACACAGAGTAATAAACGCACCTTTCCACCTCATCCCGAGCTACGATGTCTCCTTTCTTCAGGGCTTTGATGGCGTACATTGTGCCCGTCTTCTTGTATTCCGACAGCAAAACCTGCAGACACAGATTTGTTTTACTCTTAAAAGCTGTACAAGTGAACTGAGGACTTCTAGATGTGCACATTTATTGGTTTAATGAAGACAAGAAAAGATAACCTTATTACATTTTCTTAGGTTTTTAAGATGTGTCAGATACACAAAGTGTCCTAATGGCATAAAGGCTTCTGTGAAGTGTCTTGTAGTTTAGTTTTCTGGTCATGACAAAATTACCACATTACTTTCTGTAATAATTTCTAGATATACTTCAGAGTAAATCCTCTTTTTGCTTCCTGAGCAACAGACTGCAATCCAGTCCAGAGTCCAGTCCACATATTAAAGCTTATTGGTTCTTGTATTACTGTTTGGGAAAGATTTTCCACAGTTTTTGTTTATTTCAACATAAATTCATGTTAAAATAAGTGGACGCTTTAGCCAAACTGTACCTTCCCAAAGTGTCCCCTGCCCAACACAGCGATCAGCCTGAAGTCCTGGAGAGACAGAGGACCTTTCCTCTGCTTACTGGAGAGACAGGCACACACAGTCAGCAGGAACATTTAAAGTGGACATCGAAAACAATGGATTGAAAATCATATGAAGAACAGCATAATATGACAGAGCAGTATTGACGCGCATGTGTGTACCTGCTAACAGATGGGGTTCGGACAGGGCACTCGGGGGTGAGGTCTGGGGGGGAGAAGGGCTCAATGACTGGCAGTCGGTCCTGACGGGGGACACGCAAGGAAAGAAACACAGAGGAAAAGACACGGAGAGATGAGAGGACAGGATGGAAGACAAGAGACGCATGATTTGATGAGAACAGTTTAAGACGTGACACACAAACAGTCTTCCAGTGAGGAGGACTCACTTTCTGTCCTGGCTCTGGATTTTAAAATCGACCCACGTGGATTGTTGCTCAGTTGTTGGGGACACTAATAAAGCGCATGCCTCAACAATAATCCATCCAGATGACACAGATCACCTGCTTTCTATATGTTGTAATCATATTTAGTATATTTACTAACTGCGTAATGATCAAAGAAAGCTGTCCTAAAGAGACTCTGTATGATTGTAAACTCTGATTGTGAACGGGTAAGAATACTGCATATTGACATTATTAAACTATATCTATTAAATTTGGGTTTAATGGGATCAAATAAATTATGTTGGCTGACACGAGGCATACATATCATCCATATGGACAATCATCAGGATTGTGCATACTGTAATTTCATTATGCTGGTTTACAGACTGTAAAGCCGCTTGAGGTAGGACTTTCGTATTATTGAGCACCAAGTCGGATTAATCTGAGCTTTCAGGTAGATTCCAGTCTACAAGTTGAAAACTAGTCATTGTAATAATTCAGATATGTCATGATTCCCTCTTAGTAAAAACAACTGGGTGGAAGTACATCTGATGGTTTTTTCAAGGACGCGTTTACAGCGTTTGAAAGCCTGGATTATTATGAATTACTACATTATTCATTGGTCAAAACTTGTGGATTCGTCCCATGTCTTGTAGTAATGTAGAGAACATTTAGTTTTTACTTGTGGATCAAGAGTTGGGTGCTTTCAAGTGAAATAAAGAGTCCCTTCATCTCACAGCTAACAGACAGGATCCCCCCTCCATCCCCACGCATACACATCCCCCATTTCCTAGACTTCCTCTCTCTCTGTCGCTCTCACCGGGGTGTGTGTGTCCATGTCTCTCTTGTAATCGCCTCTTATCGGAGAGTCGCTGTCCAGACTCAACTTCTCCACTGAGACCTCCCTGAAAAAGCCACACAGACACGACAAAAACGGACCAACACGGTGATGCAGGACGGACAAATGAACAGAGACAAGCACAAAAGGGTTGTTAGATGTGGGGCACAGAGAGCATCAAACACAAGGAGAAAGGTTCAAGGAATGCTGCCGAGTTTGATAGCAAAGTCTGGCTGACAGCTATCAAACATCATGGACGAGAGCTGAGTGTTTGTCCACTACAATTAAGTGGAGTGTGTGCGCATCTGTGTGGCCGATGCTGGCTGTGTTTATGTCTCACCCGGAGTTGAGTGTTAGGTTGTGTGCGTTGGGACTGTAGGTTCCCGAGTTGTTGACTGTGGGAATGGCGTTTCGGAGCAGCCTCACCCACGTCCCGATATCCACGTTCATCTGACGAGCCCGCAGGAATGCCTTGCCTGGAAACACGCGTATGAAAACACACATCAAGTCACTGATCTATGTCTCGTAGAGCAGATCAGCACTCATAGCTTCTTTGAGGAAAGAGATTTACGCTTCCACCATCATCGCATTATTTAGAGGAGATGTTTACTGTCCTGTCACATCCCACCTCAGATCAGATTTTTTTTTAATCTCAGCTTTTTCTGACAAATTAAGAACTATATAATGACAACAAAGGGATGTAAATCACACTTTGTCATTCCTTGATAGATTTTCCAAGGAAATCTGATTGACATTCCAAACTTCCATGATCACAAAGAGAGGGGCTTTGGTTGAATTGTTTTTTCCACTTGAATGTCTTTTTTTGTTGTTGTTTTAATATCTGTGTTTCACATCTATCTTTGCTGCATAAAAGAAATTGTCATTATCATGAAGTAACGAGAGTATTTATTAACCACTAGGTGGTGCTGTTGCCTAAATGAAAATCTTCTTCCCTTCTGGTTATGTTAATTATAGATACAATTTCAACACAGCTGCTGTTTGTTCATTTCAAAAGGTCAGCTATGAAAACTGTGTCATCTATACAAACTGTGCTGAGACTGTAGACTAGAAATTAATTAATTTTTTCCACGATCAGCATATTTCTCCATTTCCTCTCTGCTCTCTCACCTTGCTGCTTAGAAAAGACCTTCTTCTGCCTCTGGAGGCGAGGAACTCTCTCAATGACCGGGTTGAAGAAGGTCACCTGGAAAACACACACACACACACACACACGAAACAGGAAAACACGGAAACGACACACCCACAGTTTATTTCCAGACAACACACTGAGACGATTGAACCTTTCAAGTATGATATATCAAAGCAATGTTTTTCAGCACAGGTGCATGTGACAGCTTGTGTGTGTGTGTGTGTGTGTGTGGGCAGGTGTGTATGTGCACATTTAAATATCTTTGTGTGTATTTATAGTACTAGCATAGACAGGTGTCATGTATGAAAGGACATCCGTGTGTGGCTCTCCCCTTTCCCATCTTTTGTCGTTGTGTGTCGGTTTATGTTACGTGTTAGTGTGTGTACCTCGGCCAGCAGCAGGCCCTGAGGCTCCAGCTCCAGCTGAACTCTGTGTTTCTGGTTATCCAGGAAGTCCTCTAGCTTCACGTACTTCAGGGCACACAGCGAGCGGTAGTCCTTCCAGTAAACAGCAATCTCCATCTCCCTCGACTAAAACACACGCACACACAAAAATGGTTGCACGGAAACAGGAGTTTTACTTCCCCAAAAGGAAACACAGTCTAATATGTGTGTATTTGTGTCCTTACTGACCCTTTCCAGCTCCACAGTGAAGGTCTGGTCCCAAGCTTGTTCTCCCACGGTCCTCCAAGCAGTCTGCCCCACCACTGTGTTATCCAGCTTCAGCACTGCACTCACCTCAGCTGCACACACACACACACACAATCCATAGGTGACACTCCTATACAGGACCTGACTACAAAATAAAAGCAACTGTGTGCTCATGCTACAAAAATACTATCCAAGTATTGATTCATGATTGTCATTAATTTCCTTGGAGACTGCAGAAAATGCAGGCTGATTGTGAATAACCTGAGGCAATTCAGCTGAATGTGCTGATGTTGCTCAAGCGTGACCTTCAGTACCTAACCAAACCAACCTTAATGTAAAGTGACGGGAACATTGAGTTAATGTTGTTTAATATATACAAACGCTTACAGGATAGCTCATCTGTCTTGCTGGGTGTCTTCCCGCTGACTGAGCCGCTCCGTCCGTAGAGTCCCTTGCTGCCTCTCATGAAGGACCTGGTGTCTCCGGGGCTGTAGCAGGGCAGCATGACAGCAGTCCCTTTACTGCGACCTGGGACCACCTCCAACAATCCCACACAGCCCAGAAGCTGCACCTGCAAGGTACCTGCAGAGAGAGGAAAACCTGTCAAGTATGACCAACAACAAAGATGCTCTCTCACAATTAGTGGGACATAAACAGCAATCAGACAGAATAATTCTTATTCTACACATCCTATCCTAATTGTGACCATATGCACTGTAATTAAGAACAGATTAGGGAGAAAACCTCTTCTTCACCACATGAATTTATCATCTTCAGTTAAAGTAATCACCTGCACAAATGTGGGCGCAGCACACAATGTGTGAACACAGGATAACCACATCACCACAAAAACAGCCCAAAATACTAAATGTTCCTTTGAACTGTGTTCATCTTTTGTGGTTAAAATGATCTGTGCTTCCTACAGAAGTGATTTGTCTCTACAGTGCTCTGTTTTATGTACCAGTGAGAGGTGAGGGCTTGTTCAGGGTGCTGTACTGGTTGTGGAGGTAGGGGGCCCCGTGACGAGAGCTGAAGGCCGGGGAGGAGGCCAGGACTAGCTCCTCTTTGATGATGCTGGCCTTTGGATGGTCCTCCGGCAGCTCTGCCAGACGCTGGTCCAAAGAGTCCCTCAGCAGGTCTAATCGCTGAGACGCCTCGCTCAGACGAGACTGTGCCTGCAGAGCATCGACACAGAGCGGCTTTAATACACATTCACATACAGCGGGTGAGTACCAATTTTTTTTACCAATATTGTAAAGGGCTATATAAATAAACTTGATTTGATTTGATTTGATTTGATTTACCAACACTGCTGGGTGGACATGAGGTCAACTAGTACCTCTTTATCCATCCGTCCCATCGTATTTTAGTCACGTTTACACAGTAAGAGTAACAATCCATGAGAAATGTCCAGTAAAGAGGCTCAATAACACAATATACTGCAGAAAATGTGAGTGATGTTGGGTTTAATCTAATCTATGTTTTAGTTTTTGAGTGAATATGGAACAGATGAGGTCTGCACATTACAGTTCAATCAGTGAAAGAATTTAAATAAAGTGCACATAAAAGGTTCACATAGAAAAAAAAATCTTTAAAAGTCTAGATGATTATAAGAATCCAATTTTCCCAGCATTCATCCCTTTTCTCCTTTTGTAACCTTAAAGTGAAAGCCACCATCTCCATCGAGTGAATAGAGTTGATTATGTTAATAAGAGGAGCAGTGACGGAGATCTTCAAAAAAAGGTATTTGTCGCTTTTACTGAGGCCTGTTTCCGAGATATAAAAGGATAAATAAGAAATCAGATTTCAGGTCCAGAATCTCTTTCAAAAAAGGTGACTATGGGCTGACCAAAAAAATATGACCACGGTCTGCCGAAACTGATCCACCCGCCATCAAACAGGAGCGCACTGAATTTGGATTAAAAAAAATTTAAAAAAAAGATTTTTCCAGCAAAATACAATTTAGTGGATGTAGACTGGGTTTCCCACTAGAAGCCACATTTCCTCTGGGATGACTGTGTTAGCTTAATTTACCCAACCCTGCATGAGGAATTTCTATTCTCTGAGGTGAAGCCCTTGTATTAAGTTTCCCTGTGAAGCCTCAAAATTATGAAGCTTAGGCCCATTTGTTATTATTCAGAAGCTTGTGTGAAAAATGCTTTGTGATAACACATTGTTTTTAGTATCTTCCTATCAGATCTTATCGCATTCAGACTTTTCATATTCTGTGTGTGTCTCCAAGCTGACCTCAGACAGGGCTTTCTTATCCTGGACCTTGCTGGCCCCCAGGAGCCTGAGCACATTTTTGGCCCCCTCGGCGACAGCATGTTCCACCCTGTAGTGATGCCTCAGCTCTTCAATGCGCAGCTCCACCCCACAGAGGTCCTGGTTACCTGCAGTGTCACGAGAAAAGTTACATCACTGCATCACAGTGAGGGTTTTTACACAATGTAACTGAGGCTGAAATGCCACGGGATCACTACTGTGACCTTCATTCAGACATATTCTATAGTTTTATCTTGGCAGGTGCACGTCGAGACGCTTTTGTTTTGCCAGCAGTGTGAACTCCCCTGGGCGGGCTATGTTAGGTTAATGCCCTAATGTACCTCATGCATTACACAAGACCCAGCCGAAAAAAACAAAGGTGGTAGCACTTGAAGAAGCGATCAGCCTCAGAGTCTTCCCCAGTAAACAACACCATCATTTCTACATGACTTACTCATCAAAACCAAACAGGTCAACCCTCTCTTAAGCAAGGCCTCCTATTTGTGAAATCTCATTTATTGAGATTCAAACTAAATTATAGCTTTATATTTTATTATCGCTAATAATTAGCTTACATGATTGTTAAGCAGAGAAATTCATAGTCCTGTTGTTGCTGCGGAATAAGAAAGATAACTGGAATGGAAAATCTATGTTGCAATAACGATATTATAAGAAGAACCTCTCACCTTTTTTGCTCGCTATGCTAGAAAAAAATGCATCTATCTGATCATGATGTGACAGTGCTAAAGGAAAAAAACCTGCCATCATCACTAATGGATTAATAAATCAAGACTGACGGACGACCATTAGATGTGGCTGTAGAAAAATTATATGACTACCTTTAAAACAATCACAAAGGGCTAAAACTGAACACATATATATTTTTCTAACATTGAGATTTCAGTCACGGCCACTGATAAAACTGGCAACTGGTTGTTTCACCTCTTGAACTGAAAGAACAGATAATGGTAGCTATATTAAAGCAGGAAATAGGTGCAACGTTAGCAGTCAAAGGGTAAAAACATACTCAAGCTCCCAAACAGACACAGGATCGGCCTCAGAGCAGCACCGTGATGCACAATTACAGTTAAGTAGTTAGATTAATGGCTCAGAAACAGCTTCTCACAGTGGGTAAGAAGCACAAAGGAGAACACAGATATGGGATGAGGAGAGGAGGCGTGCGATAAGCAAAAGGACAATAGGGTAAACAGCATTCAAAAAAGGTCCATTTGACTTTTAAATATTGGGTTAGATAAAAAGGAAGGACAAAAAGGACACGGTGGAGGGATTGCAGATGATTTTTAAGACTTATGAGCTGCTCAAAACGCTGCATGAGACAGGGGGAGAAAGGAAGGAGGAAAGAGGGAGGTAGGGGTGGAAATGGATGTGGATGCTTTTATCTCCTAATAAGGTGCTCTGCCTGGAGCCCAGACCCTGTTAGATGACCTCTCCACTGGGTGTGGTGCCTGGAGACTGTCTGTCTGTGTACACTATACACACAACCTCTGTGTTTTAAAAAAGGAGAGAGACACAACCAATAACCAAGGAAGATCTAGAGACTGCGTGGGGCCGCAGCACAAAAGAAGAAATGAAAAAAAACCAAAAAAAAACAGATGGTGGTCAACATCACAGGTATTAAACACCTACAGAGAAAGTGCATAAGACATATGCTCTATACTCTACACACTACATGTATCTCTACATGACCCACAGTTCAACTCAACCGCTGACAGTTCAGTGAGAGATTCAGGTGTATGTTATGCTAATAGCGGCTAATGTAGCCTAAAGCTGCTAGCCTATAGCAGAGATGGGCAGCAGGCTACAGATGTCCAGTGAGGTCACTTCTTTCAAACACGACCCAGATTTTAATATTCTAATTTGTCGTCTTCAGCTCCAACTAAGGCCACTCGAGGCAATTTATCAGACTTTTCACAGCTGCCTCTGAACGTTTTAACAACTTTTTTTGTACCATGTATGCAGAAGTACTCCCCAAGGCCTGTAAACAGACTTTGATGTGTTAAATCGGCGGAGTTGCCCTTTAAGTCCAAAATCATTTCTGCTCTGTCTGGTCGTTAACGTCCATAATGCTATTTTTAACGGTACTGCAGTGGAAGGAACTTCAGATCATTAAAAACCCAGTAGGTTTTCCACTTTGGAGGACACAGAGAGGTAACGTACGGGCACTAAAAGGCCCTTAAATAATCCGTCCAAACGTCCATTATCTTCTTTGCCTTAAAAGACAACCACATTCTTAATAGGCATCGGTCTGCCTTGGTCTGATGTGAGCTGAAAGGAATAGATTGCTCCAAAGGGAATACACCAACTTTAAAATCTGTTTTTGTTTTACTTCTACCCCCTCCCATCACTCTCTCCCTGCTCCACTGCCGCTACATTTTTACCAATTTATGACTGTAATCAAGTGGCCTGTTTTTCCAGCAGAGGGGCCATAATGGTTCACAGCACTCACACAGAAACACATTCACCTGCCCTCAAACTGCACTGAGAAAGTGAAGTGCATGACCACACTTTTGCAAATTTAATCCATGCAATCACCTGCCCAGACAATGTTTTTTGCTTTGCTCTGTGTTTGTGTGTGAAAGAGACTTTTCATCTGCCGGTCTTTTTGTCTTGTTTGTTGTTGTTTTTTTTTTTTTTTTTGCGCATTTGTGTGTGAATTTGATTGATTGTGGTAATGTGCCAGGTGGGCCATTTCATAAGCTTTTCATCATTCGCACACAAAAATAAATACAAAACACACTTCACAGTCCACCGTGCATCGATCCTAACTATCCTCTTCATCTTCTTCCCCACAAAACTAAGCCGGAGAGATGTGAAAACACTAAGCCGGCTCGTTATTGATCCGTTTATGCTACTGTGCGTCTGCTATCTGCAGCTGCTTTCAGGGCAGACTGTATGACATGCAGAGAAATATGAAAGCACAACCGCAGATCATGAGAAGATACAAAAAAAAGAAAAGAAAAAAAAGATCGAGCCCAAAGCATCCTGTCAGTGCCAGCTGATCACTGTCATAAACCACACAGCTCACATGGCTCACGTGCTTCTGACTAAAACTAAAAAGGCTAGTAATAATAAAATATACGTATGAGGATGTATTTTTTTAACATAAATTAATGTTTGTTCCATGGCTTACCTTGACCTGCATCTGATACTACTTTTTGAGAAACCTATATTTTGCTAAAGTTATTGATTTATTGATCAAAAACCTATCTGGAAGTTGAAAGGTGTTCATTCAAAGCCACGTCCACAAGTGTGTTTTGCATTACTAGGCCCACGTTATAACCTAAGTACTTCGCATTCACTCATTTAGCTAATCAAACCTACCCTGTGTGTCATCGTTGTGCTCGGTGGCCTGCACAGCTTTGCGGATTTGCATGCGGATGATGTCAATTTTGGTCTTGCTGTCCTGCAGCATCTGTTGCGCCGTCTGCAGCATCTTCTTATCCTGATCGGAGCAGAGACAAGACAAGGAGCAAATCACAACACGGGAAGCAGGAAGGTAAATATTATAATACCAGAAAAGTTTGAGCAACAGAGAGGAGATCCTTAATCCTTTTTTTCCACTTTCGGTTAGAGATTTATTTAGAGATCATCTGAGTCAGCAGAATACAAGGTTGTGGATGATGAAGCTGCATACAGATTTATCAGGCAGCTGGGGCTATAATGCGTACCGTACCGCTCTTTTACATCACCCTTGTGTTTATTATGTGCATGTGTGTCTGGTGTTCAGGTGTGAGAATGCCTCCTGTACCTTTGTGGAGCCATTGGAGTAGACGGGGATCATGTTTTCAACTCCCTGTTTGACTTTGAGCTCGATGTTGAGCTGTCTCTCAAGGGCGGCGATGCGTTCCTTGTGGGCTGACGTACGACTCTCTGCCCCGGGAGACTGAGGACACTCATCTGTGGGGGGAAGGAAAAGGTTGGAGACGATATAAAAAGGAACAAGACGAGGGTTCACACGGTGTGCTCAAAAGTGAAAACGCTGTCAGGGGAATTTCATGTGATGTCAAATGTCATCATGTGCATGTTAATATCCTGGATTATGGGAGTAGATCTGAATAGGTTGGTTTGGTCACAGTGTTTGTAATGATGAAGCTCGCAGTATCTTAGAATTAGTAGTAGTTAGAAGCGGTAATGGACACGTGAATCTGACCGACTCACTTGTTTTCTAACAGCCAAATTTTGATAAAATAACACAAAACAAAATACAGTTCATAGACATCCTGTTCATTAATCTGAAAAGGAACCAAAGGAAAAGGTAGATTTGACAATCAGGGTACCTTTATTCTCCTCTCCGCCCTTCACCACAATGTGAGCATCCAATTCTTGCAGCTGAGCGTGTAGATTGTCCAGCCTGCGGTTGGAAGACCGCAACTGGCTGTCCACCTGTAGGCAAGAACACTCGACTTTAGTGTGAAAACATCAGGGCGTCAAACCAAGCAGTACATTATGGAAAAAAGGATGTCACGAGGAGCAGATCCGCAAAACGATTTAACTCTGTTGTTTTACTTTACATAGTACCAATAAATCTGTTTAGGCTGTTTTCGGTCTTGTTTCCTTGCATGTGATTAAGATATAATGCCGATTCAGGCATAAGCAGAAGGAGCCTCAGCACTTGTACCAGTCAGACTAAATAAAACAAAGTGACCCCTTGTAAAAAGGCTCTTCATTGATAAAAATGGCTTTTCTGTCTATAAAAAGACGCCTTTGTGAGAATCTCAATATGCTTCTTGATGCTCAGTGACCTGTTGCTTCCATCTTGAAACTGCAAGTTCCCAGATTGTAGGCAGTGTGTGGGAAACAATTATAAGCATTACATTTTGTTTATAAAATGAACGCAATTTGCATAAAGTGCCTCTTTCAGCTGTTTCTTCAGCTGTGAAGAAAATATGAATTCATGTTCCTTTTCTGGAAAAAACAAAACCTGGATCCCACCAAAAGTCCTTATCGTTGGACGTATTGTCACTAGGTTGGAAATTAAATGTACAACAGCCCTGTGAGAAAAGCATTTAACCCTCCAACTGCTCGAGCGTTGCTGCTCACTTGTAGCAACTGGCGCCCAGCAGCTGTACTGGGCGGCTCCGGGAAACAGATGCGTGAGCGAGTCCGCGTGGCATTCCTGCCCTGCCTCACAGTGTGGAAATCTGTGCTCAGTGAGCATACTACTGGGAAAATGACAGGTCAAAACATTGGTCAGTTGTGCCAGACGTTTGCAGAAAGTCCCAACAGGATAAGAAATTAACATATCAGCAAATCTACCCAGTTCCGGTGAATCACCAGCCGGTGTTCCAGCAGTCATTTAACTGGTTTCCTGCAGTAGTACTGATGTAAAATTCAACTTAGAAATCAAAGCCATGTCTGCTTTCTTGTTGGTGTTTTGTCAACAGAAGATGCACTCTCATAACCAGCATCTCTGTATAGTCTCTGTCTGACTTTCTCTCATCCATAGAAGTTGGAAACCTGTTGAAAAGCTCTATTCCACAAAAAATAAATCATCTGACAGGTATAAAAACTAAAACAGCTGGGGACCTTTGGACTCTAACAGGTCTTTGTGGATGAAGGCTTCTAAGCGTAACCGTGGCGAACCTGCTGAGCGTTCCTCCTGTCAGTCATCGCCCTGCGCAGGTTCTCAGCTCCCTCCTTGATTTTCAGCTCCTTACGAATCTCTCTGCGGATCCTTTCGCGCTGCTCATCCAGAAGCTGCTGCACACTGGAGTCGGAGAAATCAGAGTTCTGATCCAGGCCGAGCTGCTCCAGAACCGAAAGCCCACCTGGGTCACTCTGGACGGGACAGAGAAACACAAGAAAAATGGAGGAATGTGAGCAGGATCTAAAATCTTTGTCATGAAAGCACAAGGCTTAATTTATAACACACTCAGCTGGGTAAGAGGAGGTGTTGAGACTGAGATAGACAGCAGAGGAAGAGACTGTGAGCTGGCAGTAATGGGAAGAAAGAGATAGAGAAGATAGTGATGCGGGGGTAGAAGAAAATGGGTTAAATGGAAATGCTAGCAGGATGGGACAAGAGGTTAAAGAGGAGTAGCGAGGTATGACAGGCCTTGTCTTGATAATATTTCCAAAACAAATCTCCAATGTCCAACCTGCTTACAAGACAAACTTTAGCGTTAGTAAAGTTCCACTAGAAATGTAATATTTAGGACAGTCTGCCTTCCAAATGGGCTAAAACATAAAACTATACACAAACATCAAAGAGAATTACAAATCTGTGTCATGACCTGTGCTGTCCATTCTCTCAGCCTTTTCCCACGAACCCGTCCTTCTCCTTAATGAAAAACATTAGCGCAGACTTTAGCACCAGTAAACAACTGCCACTTAAGTTTCTACTTCCTTCCTGTATCTTTACAAAAGTCACACCTAACAGAGCTACAAGTCGCTACAGAATGAAATCTGGAGACTCAACAACAAGCCAGACACACCATCAGGAAGCAACAGAGCAGAGAGCGAGAGAGAGACCGAGCGTCAAATCACTAGAAATCACAGCCACTATTACAGGAACACACAAATCAAACAAACACTTCACCTCTGAGCTGTCCTCATCCTCCTCGTCACCATGCCAACACATGGTTCGCTCGGATGTGATTATCTTCCCCAAAAAGACGCGAGAGAGGAACAGAAATCTTCGGTACGCTCGCGAGCTCAGTCAAACGGTAAGTGCCACACCGAGAGCAAAATGGGAAAATGTGGGGGGGTAAAACGATAAAAAGAGATAAAGAGAGGGAGAGGGAGAGTTAAGTGAGGGAGGAGGGGGAACGCCTCCGAAAGAGGATATCCGTCCCGACACCAAGCTGCTCAGGCCTTTCCTGTTTCCTCTGCGATTTTGCTGCTGTCAGTGGAGAGTGAGACACACACAGAGAGAGAGGAGAGGGACAGCGACCATACATCAAGAACACATCCTCACTCTCCAAGTTTTTGTAAATCTTTATCTGTGGCGCTAAACCTGCATGATGTCAACTCTTCCTCGGCCGCTAATCAGATCTGGCTTCAAGTGAATTTTTGACATCTTTTTTTTTTCCTCACTCGGGTCGGTGATATAATCTTGAGGGTGGAAATGAGGGAAGGATGCGTTTTCTAACTATTGGATCAAAGCCAGGGAGTAAGATCAGAGCACAATTCTGCTGCCTGCTTGGCTTCTTGTTTCCTTTGGGCTCTGAAGCTACAGTCCCCAGCGGTGATTCTCCTTTGCCTATAGAAAGACTATGGAATGCAGTCACAGCCTCGTCTGAAAAAAATAGGATAACATTTCTATGTAAGAAGTTAGAAGGGGGCCTCACAACTGGACAATGAGCATAAAGTTAAAGAGGGAAACCATTCTGTGCCTCTGTAATAAACCACTGATAAACACATTTAACTTTGCCTTTACAGGATGATCACTGACCACATTTGTGCTGGAAATGTGGTGGAAGGTTTTTTTTCTTGCCCTAATAGAAGATTGTGAGCTCTCAAAGAGTGGACTGACATGTCTAAATTTGTTGTTTGTTTGTCTTTCCACATTTCAGCAACTGACTCATTTCTCTCCACTCCCCGCAGATCTGTTAAGCCTAGATAAGGAGAGAAAGGCGACACCAACCGAAGACGAGAAATTTTTACTTCCTGTAATCTAAAAAGGGTGTTTGTAAATTCAGGGTGAGCAGACTTACACAAATAAGTATAAGCAGGCAGACATAAGTCCATGGCAGATGTCATTCTGTATTAGAGCTTTATTAGAGCGGATCATTCTTTTTAAATGCAACAATGACATATTTTATTTAGGGTATCTGAAATGTGTTCACTTAGTGTGCCACCTGATTAGGTCTGGTAGCCTTGAGAATAATGATATTATTTTTTCCACACAAAAAACAGAGCAGTAGCTAAGTGGGTAGAGCTTTTTAGGCGTGTTGGGTAAAGTCATTTTGGACAAAAAAAAAGGACCTGCTAGATGAATTTACTAAGATCTGCATATATTGTGTAAGTACTAAACGATATTTAGTACTTAGATAGAATTTTTTGCACCATTATCTTTGAAGTAAAGCTTCAATAGATGTCAGCAGACTCTTGTGTCTGAAACTCTTAGCAAAGATGAACCTTTCTGGATCAACCAGCTCCACCTCCGTATGTAAAGCGTGCACACATGCCACTGTGAAAATGTTTGCTTACACATACAGCACTGGTTGCAGTGGGAGTAACTGCTGTCGCTTCAAAAAGTTGGAGTGTTTCAGTATTACTGTGGATTGTTGTTTTTCTGCAGAGCTATAGCTTTTCTGCCAAGTGATTGTGTGTCAGATGGTAAACGGATTGTGTAACTGAACTGGAGAGAGGTTGTTTGAGTTCTTCTACTTTGCTCATGACCTCTTATCCACATCATCACTTTGACTTAAAGCAGAAATCCAAAACTTCACTCCTCACAAGATAAGAACGAATATTTACTGTTAAAGTACTTTATTTACTATGAAATGTACAATCCCCATTCCCAAACAGCTACGGTTTTGACCTATATCCAACTGAATACAGAACAAAAACAAAAACAAAACATTTTTTGGGGAAACACAAGACTGTGAAAGTTGTGTAATGCTCCAAAAGAAAGGTCATTCACAATCGTGGATGGAGTGGGGTTCGCCATTTTGTGAAAAAACTTTGACAGTTCTTGACAGTCCAGCATTTGAAAAACAATGTTTCTCACAGTACAATTTCAATAATTCCAGGGATTCACCATCTAAAATCCATAATATCATTAAACGATTCAGAAAATGTAGAGAAATGTCTGCGCATAAGGGACAAAGCTGAAAACCAACACTGCCTGTGACGGTTGATCCTTCAACAGGATAGGATAAAAGATGTTACTTAATGGATTCGGGATCATTTCAGAAAACCATTAAACACAGTTCATCAGTGCATTCAGGAATTTAATGTCTACCATGCAAAAAGAAAGCAACCAACAACATCCATAAAACGCCACCAACGTCTACACGTCAGACGTCATCTGAAGTGGACTGACAGAAAGTGGTAAACTGTACTTTGGTATGATGAGTCCATGTTTCACACTGTTTTTGGAAATCATGGATGACATGTCCACGAAAGAGAAAAAGGACCATCCAGATTGTTACCAGTAAGTTCAAAAGTCTGTGATTGTATGTGCTTATGTTAGGTTGTCAGGTTTTGGAGCAACATGTGCATCACAACATCAGCACCGCTATCACTTCTCTATAAAAAAAAAAAAAAGCCTTACCGCCCTTTTAAGACAATCTTTTACAGAGAAATTTATCAGGAGTCACGATCTCCCGTGACTCAGACCGTGGCTGTAACATGGGTGTTTCCAACGTCAGTCTATGTATCTGTCCAGTGATGCATAAAAACACCAAATAAGCCAGAAGAAACACAATCTTTGGTCCAAACAAAGCAGCCGAATACCCAGTTTCACTCAGGACTGACCACCACCCTTCAGGATGTGTCATTTGTTGACCTGGTGAGAACATGTGGGAACTTCTGTCGCTTCCAACATGACGAGTGTTCAAGACGTGTTAACAGCAGCAGACGTTGACAGAATGTGCTCTGACATACATATGTACGCGTCCTAGAAAAGCAACACCAGATGAGTCATCGTGTCATGCGAAGGAAATGGCACGCTGTTGTCAGACTGACACCTTGTCAAGCAGTTAAAGGAAGCGAGAAAGCTGGTACAGCGCAATGCTCAACTCCATCGCTCAGTTGCTGACCCAGTGCAGTACTACAAAGATGGCGATAGCTAACAGGCATCAGTGACTCATGCCACGCAGCTTGTTAGTGAACTAGCCCAGGGAGGAACATTCAGCGGCGGTGTCCAGGGAAGTAATCGCAAGCTAATTCAATAGATAACGGCGCCAAGCGGAGCTAATTCAATCAGACTGTGTGAGCAGTGTAGAGGAGCCTAAGGGTTGACAGAGAAGGACAAGACAGAACATGGGTTCAAGTGCAGTTTTGTGTGTGTGTTAGCATGCCCTCCACTGTGAGGACAATGCCTAGAGTTTTCCTACTGAGTGATAATGACTTCTCAGCACAGGACAGAGGTCATGGAAAGGCGTGGTTGTGCAAGCGTACATGGCATGGACAAAAATAGGAGGACAGATATTCGCTTTTAATGAATGCACACATGCTGATACACACACACACACACAACCCCTCTTACTTTCCAGTGAAACATGAGGACATGTCTCTTGGGGAGTGAGGCCACAAAGCTCAGCCCATTGCAGAGTGAAGCCTGTGTTATTGTAGAGGGTGTGATCTGTGTACTCTTAGGGCCCCAGTACACTCAGTCCACAGTCGACTTTGGTGTGGCCTGTTGAATATGACACTGGGTGAAAATGCTATCGTCAGTGACTGGACGCTCGGTTTGACCATGAGAGAAGGAAGGACAGATGAGCTCTGGCTGTGCTTGAAGTCACAGGAGGAAGTAGAGCAAGAACAGATCATGAAAATGAGATGACATCAGTAATTTTGTCTTTATACTCAATAAAGAGATGACTCTTACACAGTAATAGATACAGCTAATGTGGCCTCAAGATACTAACCTCAAGCAGAGTTGAGATCAGAGATCTATTAAGCTCACTTCTTCCCAAGTCCACACCCACAGCTTTTATTCATTGTCACACTTCTAGTATCGAGGCCCAACCGATGCTGAGTCAGGTATGACACTTGAGGTAATTTATCAAATTTCACATAGCGCCGCCTGAAGCCACAAAAGGTTTTTTAACTTTTGTTTTCACATATGTAGCACCGTACTTCCCCAAAACTCCTATTCAGACCTGCATAGTGACATTCCCCTTTAAGTTCAACCTATCATTAACACATGCAAGTCAGAAACCAACAACATACGATTGGCTCCCTGACTTATAATATATGGTGTGAACTATGGAGCAGTTTTTATTTTCCCAGGCTGCACAGGCTGTGGTGATAAAGCCCATATTGGCACATAGGGAAACACATGCACATAGTTGTGTCATGTACTCAAGACTGTACTGTACTGTATTACACATCCCTGAAGTTATCAGGTTTCTGACATGCAAAGAGAGTTTTTTTTTTCCTCTAATGGATTTACAGTAACTTGCACATCATTTCCTATAGATGTCCTCCAGTACCACATGTGCTACTTTGTATTATTCTGCTGAAAAGACAAAGCTACAGGGAAATACCATTTCCTATTCTTGTCAAACTGACTGACTGCATGGCAGAGAGGCAGGAAGGCCAAAGACAGTGTGTATTGTCCAAGAAGGAGTGGACGAGGAGGAAGAAGGAAATAAAAACATTTACTGTTACCTTAAAAGAAGAGTAATATAATATACAATGACGTTACAAGAAAAGTAAGTAAGTAAACAGAAACAGAACAAGTCTGCTGCTAGCAACAGGGTAATATTGAAATACAAATCATCAGGCAGTGGATCATCTGTAAGAAACTGGAAAAACAAAAAAAAAACAAAAACAAACATACACTTGCAAAAGCCAGTTTGTCCAGTCACGCTCATGAAAAAGACAGCGAGAGAAAGAGAAGTGGTTAGTGAGAGGTTGAAAGAGAGGGAAAAGACAGAGGAGGCAAACAAAGAGAGAGCAGCGTGGGGACAGGAAGAGAGGGAGGAGAGAGACGGATGAGGCACAACTCAGAGGGTCACAGGGTTGGAGCAGACAGAACAGACAAATAGGCAAAGAAAGGCGGAAGGAGATAGAGGCAGAGGCCGAGAATGAGCGACCACACTGCAGCTACAGCGTGCTACAACTGTGCCAGCCAAGTGTTCATCAAACAAAGCCGTTAATGGTTTATATATTTAAAGTAATAAACACCTTTTTCCAGTCTGTCTTTAGTTGCACTCACTTCCAGTTGTTGCTTTTCACATAAGGACCTGAAACAAGAGGCTAACTGGAGACTTACGGGAATGTAGTCGCCCTATTCCGCTGAGTTGGTAAAGTGAATAGAAACAAAGCAATGAACCAAAGGTAGGGAAGAAGAAACCTGCTGATGTTGACAGTGGTTCTAAACAGGGCATCTTTAATCATCTAATTGTTTTAGCTTCATGTGGCATTACCAAAATCAGAAAGAAGGAGAAGTGAAAAAAGTAGGCACCAGGAGAAAGACATGACCACGATGGCTCACACTTGGACAAGGTGACCCAAACATGGCCCCGTAAACAAATGCACTCGGGAGAATGAGGTCAGGATCATTACATGACACCTCCTGGCCTTCCCACATCACCTCCCTCCCTCCATCCTTGTTTTGTCTCCATCTTCCCTTTCTTCCCTCTACGCTTCCTTTGCCCTCCTATCCATCAATCTCCTTTTTCTTGAGAGGTTCTTCCTAAAAATACCCAATGTTGATTGTTGCCGCCCAAGTGCAAACCTCAACTCCCAACCTTCCCTTTGTTTTATTGCTAACCATGCTGAAGTTACACAGTTTTAAATCTAGTGTATTTTTCTTTGTTTGCGAAATAATCACCGACTTCAACAACCAGTCTCACCACCCTGACCCTCAAATGGGAACCCGTGTAAACAAGTGGTGCTTTTGGCAGAAAACACTGAATTTAAGCGTCTATTATGGCAGCTGGATCTCGATACATAAACTTGGCTCAACCTGACAGCCATTGTTTTCCCCCACCTATCGCCCCCTTCACTTTGTCAATTTAGGTCCGTATGAGCCTGACAAGTTGGCAGCTGTTTTCATTTCATGCGCTTCGATTGACTCGTGTAGCACATACTGGGCACACCATACAGACAGAAGATGTTGCCAGTCTCCTCTTAACCTCAGAATAGAGGCAGAGTACACCAACTCTGCCTAAAGATACTTCTTTGGACTGAACAGTACAAGTAAGATGACAGATAAGTGACTGATGGACAGATGTTCTCGACTCACTCACCAAGGTGATACCGAAAAAAGTACCAGGTACTATCCACAACCTTTGCCAATGAAATGATTCCAAGGGAGTCATGTCCAGCCAAGCCGTACCATCCAGTGGAAATGAGGCTGTTTCAAAATCTCTTTCCTCATCTCTTTCCCTCCTGACACGTGTTGAAGCTGCTGTTTTGTTATGCAAACCTTGGGCGGCGTTCTTGATTTTTTTCCTAGATTATTGCTCACACCCTGCAATGCACACAAACAAAAGGCAGCACAGAAATCCAGCGCACAGAGCGTGCAGTGTTGGTACAAAACATTCCAGTGAGATTTTTTTTTTAGATTTTGTTAACATGAGTTTAAATAATTTATCAAAAACACACGAAAAAGTTTGCAATCTGCTGCCGGTATGTGTGATGTCCATTAATCAGCCCGACCAAGGGAAGAGTGAAATATGTTTTGCTTTAAAGCAGTTGAAGGCATTCATATTTGGGCAAATCAAAACGGTTATGATTCTTGTTATAGGTACACATTAGATGACATGACCTAGTTTAAGTCTAGTTTAAGACAAACTGCAATGGATCATCCAACTGTGATGGCCCCTGCCATTTTGTGTGTTTTGTTGTCTGTGCTCCTCCCCTCCTAGGTGCTCCCTGCCTGTCCTCCTCCTACCTCGTTGGGGAGATTCACCTCACCTGTGGTCTCATCTATAAAGGCATGGCCTTTCTAAGATGGCTCTCTCTCTCGCGATCCCTCTCCCTCCTGGATGGCTGGTGCCTCCAGGCACCCTGTGGGGTTTTGTTTGGTTTGGTTTGGGTTGGTTGTGTTCTGTTAGCTCTTTTGTTTCTTTATGATTACATTTAAATTCTGTTCTATAATAAATTTATGGTTAATTTAACTGGTCGCTGTGGTCCTCCCTTTTTGGTTATGCTCTTGAACGAGCTGGGCATAACACAACATAGAGACCAATGTAAACCGGAATATGGTATTGTTAGGATTTTATAGATACTGATATCAATACTGATACTTTGCCATAATTTGGTACAAAAAAAAACTTAAAAACGACGTGAAAGATGTCTCAGTGAAGTGAGCTTTTGAACATTTTGCCCTGTCAGCTGTTTATTTGTTACATAAATACAGACAGCAGTGACGTTTATCCTGGAGCTATTTCTAGACTATTAAGGAACCAATACCAGTTTAGTATAAGTTCTCACTACCCATCCCTAGCCTGCACACAAGAGTGTCTGAGGACAGACACTGCAAACACTGGCAGCGATAAGCTCATTTCAGCCTAGCTCCATGGCATACTGCAGACTTTAGCATTTTATTGCTGACATTTTATAGACCAATTGACAATAAAAATAGTCAGCTGCAGCCCCACACAAAACTACTAGAACAACATGGGAAGCTACAGGTAACTGATCGTTAAGTCAATGGCTGAAACCCAGGGATCTTGAAAATGTTTAAAGAGTCAGGAGGATGAATCAGTCATCAAGAGACCTTGGTGGACAGAGGGAGATGTTTAAATGCCAAACAACACAAGGTGGGGATGTAAACAGTCTCTCCAAGGTGAAGTGGCTCCCTATCCATAACCACCGAAGCTTTTCTGGAATAGAAAGATAAAAGAAAGCAAAGGGACATGCGGCTCGGCTCTCTACAGAATAAACAAACGGAGGTATTCACACCAGCAGGAGGAAGAACCTCAGCTCGGCAGGCCGTCCGTCCGTCAATCACTATCTGCTTCAAACATGTTTAGTAAGTCCAGCAGACACTGTGAGCTGAACTGTTTTGATTCTGCAGAGTTGTGAGAGAACACAGATGAAACATTTTGGGTAATAGTTTGAAATTAATCCAGGTGGGAATGTAAACACACCGGCCGACCAATATTTAGCTTTACAACATAGCTCCATTTTTTTTAAAGATCTATTTATTCAGGAAAGCCTGAGCAGGCAGGCGATTCCTCAGAAGGTCCGCGCTACTCATAACACTGTGAGCAGATGAACACCAGAACAGCACAAAGAGAAAAAACAGCCTTTACTTTCAGTCAAACATACTGTGTTAGAGAAATGTAGCAGGTTTGGTCATTCTGACCATGTTAGCTATTGGTGAAAACTAGAATGTGCACCGTGTACGTTGTGTAAACAGAGAGGAGCACGAAGAAAGGCTGAAAACGTACGTACAAATCTGCTGTTCATCTCAAAAGTTATAAAGATGCTGCAGACCCACACAGTCTTTGGAGGAGAGGAGAAGTCATTACCTGTGTGGGTTTACTGTGGGAGTGCTGGGCCTCTGAATTACAACTTTGTCTTAAAAAAATTAAAGCAATTATATATGATATGATAAAGTGGAAACAAAACATGTTTTCCAACCATTTCCTGCTCTAATTGTTACTATAACATCTAAACAAGAAAAATCAATCGGGTGCTCTGATCTAAGCAGTGGTGCAGTGCTGTCTAGAGAAGTGGGCATTTATGCATTTATTTTGAAATTGAGGCCTATAAACACTCTGTGTTATAAACCGTGACATGTGAGACTGCTCTTACATGTGTACTAGCTTGCCGAGTTAAAGCAGGGATGAGAATTGACAAGATTGTATTGATATCGATGCCACTGTCGATTCTGCTTATCGGTCTAATTCTTTATCGATTGCTTTATTGATTCCTGATCTATTTCCTGAGTAGAAAAAAAGTGTGCCTGCACAGGTTCTCAGTGTCACTGTAACCATTTTATTATGTCAAAGTCTGAATAGAGAAAAGAGAAAATCTGTGGATGTGTTTCTTCACTTATTTTCCCTCCCTGTACGGAAAGTGTGAACCGGTTTCGTTGGTTGGGAGCTGACGGGCGAGTCGAGTTCTCTGTAGCAACATCTGTCATCATCTAAAAATGGATGAAATGAGAGAATATTTGTACAGCACTCGTTTTCATTATGTTTGTCTTAGTCAAAGAAAAAAAGATCTGCTAAGCCCGCCTGCGTGCCTCTAACGTTATTATAACAGGATATTTACCCTCTCTAATGGGCGTGCTGCTCAGGCGGGAATCAGTGGCACTTGCCCGTGTCAAATTCCTGAAATTTAAGTCTGTTGATTGGACAGATGTTTCTGCATATTTCTGGTGCTTATACCCTAAAATGAGCATTTTAAGGAATTGATATCATTTGATTTATATAATAATTTTTTATTCCTTATCCATCAGGGCAGAATTAGAAGTTAGTATACAGTAAGTCGATTAAAAGACTGACAGAAAACTAACCAACAGCTATTATAATTAAAGCTTGATGGCAAAAATACCAAACTTTTGCTGGTTCCAGCTCATCGGTTCTGAAGATCTGCGACTTTTCTTAGAACTTCGTGGACTTAATACTTTTGGATTTTGGACTGTTGTTTGGACACCACATTGGACTGTGGGTGTATTTAGTCGTTTTTTTTTTATATATATATTTTACATACAACAAGTAATCTTCACAACAAGTGATCTAAACTGTTTCAACTGCACTCCTAATGATACATCTAATCCTCATTATGTAGTCTGATGTATACGTGTTAATCAAGCAAGTGATATTTAAGTAGTAATACAAGCTTCCATACCATGTTGTTCACTTACAGATGAACAGTGGGAAGCAGCAGCAACCTTTTTACATCTTAAGTGAAAATAACACAGTACATTAAACACAAAAGGTGTTTAATCTCATGTGTAAAAGTGTGTATGTATGTAAAGTGATTTACAATAAATGCACTCAACCTTTACGTGAACAAGAGTTCATGTTCTAAAATGGTCTTAAGACGTAGCGGAAAAACTAACCGTGCAACAATGCACGCCTACAAACTGAGCTTGACTTAGGTCAGGTTAATTCTTCCTGTTATAATCCTAATCCAAAGGAACATTTCTGAAAATGAAACAAACCAAAAATGTTACAAATGTTTCTGGTATATAATGGCGACAAAGATGACACATTGCTGTAAAAAAAACTTTAAAAAACATTCACTTAAAAAAAACAAAACAAACAAACAAAAAAAACCAGAAGTGTATTTATATCTACAGTATAGATCAGGAACTGAAACCACCAAAGTCTTTTCGGCACATCAACCCCTTTTGCTGAGCAACTCTTGCAAGCTAACAGCGTGCAGATCGAAGTGTGTGATAACCAGTAATAATGTAAAGTTCGTGGTTTAGTGGTTGAATAACAGAGTTTAGTTCTAAAGATGTCGATGCCAATAATAACAACAACGACAGATGTTAGTCAAGATAAAAATTAAAAAAAAAAAAAATTCTGGTGCTGTTCTTCTGTAAGAAGTTTGCATGAACTGTGTGTGCGTGTGTTATTAGACTATATGAATGTGAAAGCAGCCCAAATAGAGATGTAATTGCTCTGACAGGTCCGGGGTATCTGCCTAGATGAGCTTCATGGAAAGGCAGCACTGCAGAGCTGCATGAACGTCACTGATATCACTGGATTTTACTGAGTGTGTAACTCTAAAATAAAGAGAAAGAAATGGGTCTGCATGGCTGATTGGCTGCGAAGCACGGATCTGATGTCAGTTTGGGTTTGTCGCTCCTTATGAAAAAGCATGAACAGAAAGCGACGTGAGCCGTTTCTGGATCTGTTCAGTGCAAAGAGATTCGAGCGTTGGATACAGACTTCCACCTGAAGTCAAAACAATGTTCGCTTCACGCCGTTTATGTGCACAAGAAAGGAAATGTGTCCAAGAGACTCTGTGTTTGTGTGTGTGTGCGTGTGGCTGAGTCATATAAAGAAAACATCTGGAGGCATTCCTGAGACGCCTGAGTGGTGACAACATCCAACCTGGCAGGAAAGCCGGGAAGAAAAGACGGAGAGGGAGGGATGAAGGGAAAGGTAAACCAAGACTAAAACCTTAAATTCACTGGGCTCAAGCGGTTTCACTGCACCTCCTACACCATGTCTCCACCTAATCAATCTGCACTGATTTATCTTGGGTTAAATACCACATGGATGAGACTGGAGCTATTTATAGCAAGAGTGTCCGCCGAGTGGAAACCTAAAATCTTCAGGGATGCATGTGTTTTAATAACTAGTCTGCAGTCGTGCTAGCTGCTCTGTGAAGCCGCACAATAAATGCACTTCACACAAAGAAAAGAGTTCCAAAGGTTCAATTTGTGTTTTGAAAACCAGCGGCAATATGAAGGAGAAAAAAAGAGAAATCAGCCACTAAACGCCACGTGCTATCCAGTGTATGTCCAGTCGAGTCAGTATCCTGAGGGCGCCTTATTAATAGAAGGCATGGGATAGATGTTTTCTATGAAAGAAAACCACTTATTTTTACACTGAAGTGTTGCAAGTTTTTATTATCTTATCTTATTGCTGCTCTAACTCGCCTCACACTGCAGTTCCTGTCACCACGGACTGACACTGTTGGTCTGGAAAGGCGTGGACAACCAGCAAAGAAAAATATACCGTTTATAACTGCAACTAATGATTATTTTCATCATCTATTGTTCAGTTGATTATTTTCTAAGTGGTGATTGATTATTGTGAAATGTAGCAAATATATAAAACTAATCGACGCAACAACCTAGTATATAAGTTATGTGTGAGCTAAAATGATGTATATTATGAATATGATTTATGTCATACATGAGTCACCAATGTAATATAGCATGTCATGAAAATGTAGGTCAAGATGACTATACTGCGAAAGGATCATATTAAGCCAAATACAAAACTCAGTTTGTATTCTCTGTGCTCCCCCCACTGACGATACTAAAACAGCCTTTGGGGGGGAAACTTTGACCATTTAGTTTCACGGCGCCTCGGTTCCCTTTCTGACACTCCTCCTTTTCATCTCCTTCTCTCAGAGGGAGGGATGAGACAGCAGGGAAGGGGAGAAGAGAGACAGACACCACCCTTCCCCACGAGACAGACAAAGGCCAAGAAAGCCTCTGAGCAGAGAGGCCGACTGAAGGAGGAGGACAGCCAGAGAGAGGGAGGAGAGGAGGAGGAGGAGGAGGTGGGGGAGGTGGAGAAAGAGAGAGAGAGAGAGAAATGGTCAGCCAAAAAGTGATAAAGAAGCAGGTGGAGGAGAAAGGGAGGGTGGTCGTCCCACACTGCCAGAGGCGACTGATGGATAAAAGAGCATGTGAGAGCATGCTGGGAGGCCAGACTCACTGCCAAACACACAGACATCAGACACGAGGGGAAGGAGGAGGATGCGAGAGGAGAGTTCATTGAGAGCACGTTTGGCAGAGTCTTATTGCTGTAAACTAGGCTAACACACACAATACAACGCTGCACGCTGAATCAACTTCAACTTCAACATCAATCTCCAATTCAGGAGTTTTCTTTTCTCACTACACCCAGTTATGTTTCTGACCAAATTTGGAGACCTTCTCGTGACATGCATAATGCCACAGTCATTATCACAACTACAATATTCCCTCTTTTAAAAAAAAAAAAAAATAACAGAAAGAAAAAAAGAGAAGCACACTTCTGACTTATACTTCCAGACATCCTGCAGCTCTACAGTTAAAAAAAAAAAAGAAAGTGACACTGAAAAAGAAGGAATGAATGCGATAGCCAGGGAGGCAACGAGGGAGAAAGAGGAAGGAGGAGGAAAAGATGGAGGCCAGGGGTTCACAGATTTGTTAAGGAGCGATATGAAAGAGGCATTTGTGTCGGATATTCGGCTAGACGTGAATCTTAAGGTCAGTGTTTTCCAGTGTGTGTGAACTTACATTATTCATCCTAAACTGGAAATTTGAAAATGAGAACAAAGTGCAGAATGACAGCAGAAGCATAAAATTAATGAGATTAAATAAGTTAAAAAATGAATGCAACTCCCACGTCTTGTTAAAATTCTGGTATGTACAGTATGTTAATGACTGGGGTGGATATCTGTAAAAAAAATGCAAGTACATGAATAATTACCAACCTATCTCTGCTGGTTGAAACCCGGGTGTTGCAATTGAATTTGGCTGATCTGGAGCATTTCTGCGCCGCTAATGTTTCAAGACAGTTTCTTTATTGAAACGTCTACAAATGACACAGAGGGTCTGACAGTCGCTGCTCATGGATGGTTAGCTCAGACTACCAGCCACTGATTCCTGCTCCACTTGTCCATTCGTAAATTTACCGAACGAGATATCAAGCAGAATTTGGGGGCGCAGTTTAAGCAGCATGTGTATGTGTAAGTGTTGACAAGTTTTTAGGTGTGGAGATTAACACTTCAAACACAGGGTCGAACACCACTTCCTCAAAGCTTGACACAAAATCATGTGACCAATGGTCCTGATGTACATTTGATGTATATCTTCAGAGGAGGTGGGGTTGTGCTTGATCTACAGCTTGCAGCATTTCCTGTGGGCAGAGGAGGTTTTCTTTCTGCCTGTTTATCTTTCCTCCAAAGCGTCAGTGCGGTACTGACAGGAAGTAGCAATAGTTCTGATCGATAAGGCAAGATTCAGCCACGTTAGTGGCTCTGTGAGGCTGAGCATGCTCACAACGACAACACAAACGCGCTGATGTTTAGCAGTTGTAGTGTTCATCAGCTTAGCTTACTGTGTTAGCATGTTCAAATTTGCTAATTGACGCTAAAAATAAAAAGTATAGCGGGGCCAGAATTGGGAATGCAATTTAGTTTTGCAGGTATTAGATCATAAACCAAAGTAATGTTACATTTTGCTATGATGATTACCGTTAGGATTCCTCCTCGATGGACAACAAATGTCTGGACCAAAGTGGTGGGCCGACTAACTTTCCCGCCTCCAGAGCCAAGCTGCTGGTTTACATATTTTACAGCTCCTCACACATGAACATCACATTTTTTGGAAATTTTGATTTGTCCACAGAACACACTGTAAACATATTACACTGGACCAGGTTTTCAATAGAAAGTAGCTCCACAGGAAACTGATAATAAATCACATGACATAATTTCACTAATACATATTACTATAGGACTGGTGCTGCCATACACATCACATCTCACATAATTCAATTAATAAAACCCCAAATAGAAGCAACAAACAAAGTACAAAAGATCAACCCTAGAACACAAAACATCATTAAGATTATTAAGTCTTTATGAATCAGAAAACTGGTTGTCCGTGTGTTACTTGCTATTGTGTGGATCGGCTGAGCCATGACTAACTGCTGACTGCGAGCAAGTCACGCGTGACAGTTACAAAGTGTGTGTTTGCCACAGTGTGTGTGTGTGTGTGAGAGAGAGATCATGTGGGTAGAGAAACAGAAACTGGCTGTGAGTACATCATATTTGTGTTTTGAGAGCACCCAGGGGAGACTGAATCTAACAGAGAAAGACAGAGCATGGAAGTGCATATTAATGTGCCGCAAAGCACCCTGGGGCTTCACTGCCTTCAGCGTGTGTGTGTGTGTGTGTGTCAGCTTTAACGGTTTGAACAGTTGGACTCAGGTGTGGCAGCAGAGACCAGTGCAGCAGGTCTGCGGCTGTGTGTGTTTACAGGACCTGTAGAGACAAGTTCAGTTCACTGGCAGTAATTATGTGGTCGCTGTTGGAGGGACATTACCGACTCTGGATTACAACTTTTCATTATGTAACAAAAGGTACTTGTCTATGCTGAACATGTCTGCACTGACTCTCTAAAATGTGAGTTTGCATTGTGAGAATTTTTATATGTATGTTGGTGGGTTTAAAATGGCATTTAAAGTATCTTTTGTATCTCAGGTAGGTAGCAAATAGGAGCTAGCTATTAACTGAATGGCCTCGAAATGTAATGCCAGCTGGCAGGGCATTGAGTGAATCAATTCAATTAAATTATTATCTTTTTAATCTGTCAAATTTGTCTATCGAGGTAACATAATTCTACATCTGTCATCTAGACTCTAGACAAGCAGCTGTTTTCATATAAAGATTAATCAGTTACATAATTTTACTTTAATCTGCTAAATCTGTCGACATCCCCATGTTTAATATTGTTGAAAGCACTTACAGGCTCAAGCAGAGTTATAGACAATAACTTAAAGGTTTGGCTTATGAATAAAGTCATATTTTTAGTGTAGAATGACATTGGGGATTAGAGCGGCACATCACTTAAGACAATCCATAAAACAGTCATCTAATAATGTGAGGCAGAAGCCATCTAACTGAATTGAATTTTTTGGGTGGCTTTGAATCAAGTTATATAAAGTATTTGGGGGATAATGGAAAGGTCTTGGCATGATTGAGTAACCACAGCTTAATGTAAGCAACAGCTTAATCAAGTGGGAAGGGAAAAGGCATTTCAGTCCAATCTATAATTACATAGCCAAATATAATTTTGGAGCCTACGCTTAGTTAATTATCCTCTGAGAGTCCACTCTCATTAAACTGTAAAAAAAAAAGCAATATGTAAATGGAGTAAGGAGGAGAACGCTCCGTCTCTGTCCCTTTTCACATTTTGTACATGAATACTAAATGGCCCATTGACTAACGCTGGACTTTGTACATGCATTTTCTTGCAGTAAACAGCCTGGTGTGTGTGTGTGTGTGTGTGTGTGTGTGTGTGTGTGTGTGTGTGTGTGTGTGTGTGTAAATCATTAGGTAACACAATCATGACCTCATCCTATTACCAGCTGTTTCTATGACAGCACAGCCTCCAGGTAACACAGCAGGAAACACCTGTCTCCTCCTTGTCCTCAGCTATCCATTTGCCCAGCACTCCCTCTGCGTTCAGGCTTGCCGACATTTGAATGAGCAGGAGCTGAATGAAGGCAAAGCCGGATGCCATAATGAATGAGCGTTAAATAACTGAAGTGACCCGTGTTCTGGGAGCTCAGGCTGCAAAGACGACAACTCTCAGAAAAGTAAAAAGTAGCAGTGATGGGGAACTCAAGACAAAGCCAAAAGATAAACACTCACAAGTCTGTGTGTTCTTGCTATGGCTTCATGTTGCTCTTTTATTTACACTGTGAGGCAGTTAGAGTGCACGAGGAAACCATAACGCAGCGCTGTGCTGTTCAGATGAGCGTGGCTTAATTTGTTTTTGCAGCACTGCCTCGACGTGGAAAGGTCTGCAAAAATGAATTACATTTGACAAGAAGTTACCATCGGAAGTTTCTTCCTTACAAAAACGGTAATAGGAAATAGGAAATGCATCGACTGTAAACATCAAAGTCTGGTCACAGGTCTACGGGAGTATTGCTGAGTCAGCATGAGCAGGATCTGAAGAAAAAAAATATCCAATACATCCGAGATCCAATGCATCGCAGCACAACAGGAGATGTCATCTTAATTTATTCCACACATTCTTCTTTCTTGTCAAAACCTGGCGCTGACATTACTCACGATGCAACTCAACCACTAACAGTTCAGCAGCAGCTAATGTATCCTCAGGCTACTACATCGAGCAGAGATAAAGAGCAGGCCAGAGTCGTGGTAAGCTCGCAGTTACTAGCTCCAACTGACGCTGATTTGAGTGACATCACTTGAGGTAATTTAACAATCTTACACATGTTCCCTCTGAGCGACAAAAGGCCCTAAACAACCCGTTTCACATATGCAGCAGTACTCCTAAAAATCAATGCAGTGCCCCTAAAAAGACATTTAATCAGGTGACCCTCATGCCTGTTCTTGCACTTTGTAAGTTTACCGTGATTTGACTGCGACTCCACCCAGCTACCCAACCATCCAACCATCCGTCCAGGCCTGTGCTTCCAGCCTGAGCTGAGAGACCTCCCAGTGGGCCAAATGTTATCACTGTAACTCGATCTTCAACCCATTCTAATGGGAGGGATTGTTTACGAGGAGCCTTTAATAACTCCCATAGCCTATTTATATCTCTTAAGTCACACCCTATGTGTATGACGCACAAAAAAAAACACAAAAACACACACAGATGTCAACTGTGGCAAAGACGGTCTGTACTGGAAGATCTTATCCAAATCATGTGAGAAAATGTCTACTTCACTATACAATACACTGAATATATCTTCATCAACGGCACGATGCAGACAGTAATAACTCATTCAGTGAGGTAACCATGTTTAGCGTGCAAATGGTTGGTTGACAGCAATAACATTCAACTTCTCCTCCTAATTATCCCCCGTGGAGGACAGCTCCTGAGGTCCGACCATACCCGAACGGGAAAACAAGAGGGAGGGCTGTGGAGGGAAAGGAGGAGAGCAGCTGGTGCGTAGCCTGGACAGTGAGGAGGGAGGGAGGAAGAGATAGATAGTGGGAGAGGGTAGAAGAGAGAGAAGAGGGGGGGGGTAAGATAACAGAAGGGCAACATGGTAGATCACTTTACACTCTCGACTGTTGCTGGTCCAGAACCATTCATCAGAGGGAGTTCGGTCAGGCTTCATTACAGAGGCCAGAAAATGTTTCTTTAGAAATGTAAAGAGTCTTCTTACACACCAGTGAGAGTACGACAAACTACACTGAAATAAGAGTGATGAAATGTAGCGGCAGCATCTTTAACACTAATGTAACACAGTGCTACAATGTCTGGCAAGTCTTGGTGTTGGTGTAAGTGTAAAACTCTCTCCAACACATCATCCCCCCCGAGCTTGCTGTTCAAGATCAGCCAGCAGAGAACTGCCAATCATTCAGCGACGGCAGCGGATGAGGACTGCTGTGCTGACGGGAGAAATTGCCCAGTTGCCCCTGGTAACAACATTTGGGCCATTGTAAGCACTTTTCATGTTACAAACATTCTCTGTATGCCTGTTCCCCTGTGTGAATAAGAGGCTACACACTCACTGATTTACAGTCGTCTGCTGCAAATAACTCCAGCAGAATCACATAAAATGGCCCACAAGGTAGCAGAGCTCATACAGAGAGAGTCGACTCACACAGAAACTGAAAAAGCAGAAAAATAAGACGAGGTGGAGAAGCAGGTGGACGAGAGCTGCAGCAGAGCGATGTTAGCTTTTTGCAGATAGATCACTATTGTTGTATGTCAGCCATTAAGTAACAACAAACTGCAGTGGAGAGATGCAAAAGGTTCAAAGTAATTTAGAAACAGCATCGCTATTAGATATTTTCTTCAGTAGAGAGCTCTGAAAAGTGTAAAATGTCTCAGTATCTATCACATCTTCACATTATGTCTTGTCAAGTCTGAAAACTATCAGCTAGGTTTCTTAAAAGATCCAATGAGTAGGATTTAGTGGCAGCTCGCAGTGAAGTTGTAGATTGTAATGAAACGAATACTCTCCTAAGCTTCACCCTCTCCTTCCAAACATGTAGGAAAAACTCTGCCTGCAAAGTTCACATAAAAAGCAAAATGCCGTATCTAAGCATAGATCAGTTGTAGTTCGTCTGTTCTGAACTTCTGGACAAAAATGGCGATTCAAAATGGTGGACTCCGTGGAAGAGGACCCCCTCCCCCCCATACAACATAAAAGGTCAAACTGGCAAACATTTTGCTAACCTTAGCAACTGTTGTCTGTTGTTAGGCTGTTGTCAGCCTGGTAACGAGTTTGTAACAGACCTAACTTAAGCACACTACAGATTGTGTGAATTATCTGACGGGTTTAGATCATTACAGATGTGTGTCATCTCGTTATCTGCCACATGCAAGTTTAAACATCTGTTTTCATTCTGACATCTCTGCTACTCGTTTCCACCATTTGCATCCATTTTAATTGGTCACCAAGCCAAAGAGCTGATGTCACCACACCCTGAAGTTTAGTCACACTACATGGTTAGGCCGCAGAATTTTTAAATCTGACAGACAATTCTCTGAGCCCACGATATGGCATTGGGAAACTCCACCATCATTATGTCATCTTTTTAACATGGAGGCACTCAAAACCGTAACACATCAATTAACACTACAGACTTTCCCCCATTTTTTTTTTTTTTTTTTTTAGTTTAAGACCGCATGTTTGTGTCAAATCATGCTGAATCTGGCCAGTCCACCAAGGGGCTTTCTGGGGTAAAACTGACAATGATTGAGGGATTGACCTGGGAAAGGAGAGACGTTATTATTTAGAGACTAGTCTTGGCAACCATCCTTGTACTCTGCAAGAGAAAAAAAAACACTCTGAATCCATGGTGACACGGCAAACAGGCAACAAACTAAACTCTTTCTCTGCTGGCAACACTAACCAAAGGGACTACAGGCTGTAAAGTTATCTTTTAAAGCAGAGGACAACCCTGAAATTATGTTTAACAACCAGATGCAGGATAAACCATTAGTGGACTGGTGTCTGACTAGTTGGTAAAGTACTCTTAACATGGTCAGATAAAGTAATTTTAATGGGCCAAACTTTAATATGGAGGGATCCTTCTGCCTAATGAGGCTTACACAAATCAGCACTTCTTTTCTTTCTAGTTGTGGTGGGAGCTCTAGGGAACCATGCCTAGTTTATCCCATTAAGTTGGCCGATATCGTTTTGTTCAGGGACTGTTTACCAGCCGGCACCCTGCTGTGGGGGAAATCACCACGCTTGAATCACCATAATGTGTGCAAAGGGATGAGAACATTGTACACTTAAGGGTTGGCAGAGTGGGAGGGAGTTGACAATTAAAGCCTGAATTTAAGTTTGAGCTGTTTATTGGACACATCCTGCACATGCTGTCCATGAACACACGCTACCAAAGCAATAATAATGGAGTGCAGATGTAAATATACATATTTAATACTAATCCCTCTCAAAACAGACTGTTTCCTGATGATTTCTCCAGTAATCTTCATCACCATAGCTGTCATATTGCATCAGTTTATACGCCCCCAAATAACTTGTCCTATTAGGGGAGAACATTTCCCCTCCCAGAGATAACATCATGATGCTGTCTGTTGATTTATTTCTACTAAAAAAAGCATCTTTGACCTTTTAATGCGAGAACTGGAAGCAATTGACAGCACCAAGTTGGGTTTTGCGTGCACAGTATTTTGTGGCAAACCGAACAATTTTGTTTATTTGCTGGTCACACTGGGAGATTCACTGGAAGAGCAACGATTGAGTTCTTTCCTAGACTTGTCATGGACTTTAAGTCAAAGTCTGAAGCTAAAACATTAAAACTACACTATGAACATACTTTTCTACATTTTTAAAACGCAGCTCCAAAAGTTAACCAAGCCGAGCGGCTGTTTAGCATGACCACGCTGAGCGATGAGGCTGGGATCAATGAATGTGGCCCAGGGGCTCTTCCCATAATGAGCAGGGGTCATGGGTCAAGGTATGTCAGAGCACAAGGCTGCTGGTGTTGACAGGCCCGGCCCAGGCCCATGTGAGAGGGAAAGTGAAGAATTATTGCCATTACATAATGAAACATCAAAAGATTAAAACATGGGAGCGGTCCCAAATTTGGACTGACACAGACAAGAGGAAACAACCTCTGGATCTGTGATGTATTCAGCTTTGTTGGGTGTAAAACAGAGCAGGGTGACCCACCCTGACCTACTTGCTCCTGGACATCCTCATGACCACTCCTGCTTTTTTCCAGCCCTCCCAGTGCTCTCACAGAAAGCTGGTGGGGTTTACTGGCCGAGGGTGATAGGTGATGTCATGACAGTGTGTTTGAGCTCAGTATTCGCTGAACTCTATGAGTGTGTGTGTCTAGGGAGAAGGAGGGGTCCATCTGACGCTGGAATGCAGGGGTACATAGCTATGAGGTCATGAGAATTAAGGGCTGTTTGCACAGAGGCTATGCAGGATGTGAATGAGAGACAAAAAACACAGGGCAAAATCCATGAAGAGAAACATCAGCTTACATAGCTGCCGGCTGCCAAATATGAATCACAAACACAGTTTAAATATAGGAGGGGCTCCAGTTTTCAATCCGAATACCATTAACCACAATTAATATATCGAACTTTACCACCCAGCCTGAGGGTGGTCAGCTGGGAGGATTGGGTTGGTTGGTTGGTTGGTTGGTTGATGAGGGTGTGGTCACTAATATGCTCCAGCCAGGATGAGGAATATGAACTCACAGTGAACTGAATGCGATCTGGGCTGCTGGTGTCAGACAATACAATCTATTGTACTGCTGTGGCTGTTAGAGCCTCATCATCAGCATAATGCCCTTTAGACCTCCCCTTCCCTCGAGCCTCCACCCTCGGGCCCTAGCAAAGCCTTACCCACATGTGTAGTGCACCCATCAGAGCAGCAGTGATCCAACCAACCGTCTAGTTGTGTGGTTGGGAAAACAATTCAAGCATAGAAGTCTCCCTCCGAAGCTTTTTACGAGCTCTTGATCACATCGTGATCATACGTGTGTCCCGAACAACGTGAATGTTCTATATATGTGAAAGCAATGTGGCAATATGCAAGTAGTGACAGACCAACACAGAATTATTACCTGAATGTGCATCTTCCCACAGCTTTACGGGGGTTTATAGCTATAGTTTCAGCTCATTGTTCAGCAGTCATAACTTTACTATTTTGGTTCCCTCTCACTGCTCTCACAGTGTCATCTTGCTGCATCGGACAGCTGTTTCCTGTGAAAAAAAAACTCTCAAAAACCCAGCAGACAGACACGCTTAGTGACTAGCTGGTGAATCTAGCAGAGAATTTAGCAGGTAAGGAGCCAGATAGTTCCTTTGGGAGTTGCGAGACACCAAAAAAGAGCTAACACAGAGAATATCGGGCTTATATTAAACAAATGGTTGGAAACATGACTCCAAATTAATGATAGTGTTGTGCTGTAACAGGTAGATGTGTAAATAAGCCACTGTTTCATCATATCAACTTAAAAAGGTGAGGATATATTCAATTTCTGCTGCCCCTAATGGCTAAGACTGCAAGTTTAAGGACTTCTAACAAATGTTGTATTGAATATTAACTTTGTATTTTGGTTGGTTTTTCACCCACTTTAAGAAACTACAAGCTGCATACATTTTTGTTTTCATAGTTTGAAGGACAAGCTTGAACTTGAAACAAACAAATCCATGATATGGACACAGATTTTTCCCTTCAGCCTTGCATTGGAAAATGGCAACTGACTAACTGGCTGACTTATTGGGACACAGATGTCTGTAAAAACCGCAATGTGGGCACCATATGGAGACACAGAATAGAGCCCATCAGAGGACAGAAGTCTAACTGTGTCCAACGGCTAGATGCAACATAGATTGCTCCTACAGCAGAGGCTATGTGGAGAGCCTTTTTGGTCATCATTGCATGAGATTTAAACACATATTTTTGAGGGATTTTGACAAAGTGTCATAGGCTCTGTCAGTACATATACACACCTTTTTTGAAAGACCCCAGAGGCTGCAACACCTAAGCAAGAGACACCACTAACCAAACACTGCCATGAAGACCAAGGAACTCTCCAAACAAGTAACGGACAATGTTGTTAAGTACAAGCCAGGATTAGGTTACATTAAAAAATTATAAATATTAAAAAATATCCAAATCTTTGACGATCCCCAGGAGCATCATCAAATCTAACATAACCAAATGGAAAACACATGGCAAAACAGCAAACCTGCCAAGAGATGGGTGCCTACCAAAACTCACGGACCGGGCAAGGAGGGCATTAATCAGAGAGGCAGCACAGAGACCTAAGGTAACCCTCGAGGAGCTCCAGAGTTCCACAACAGAGACTGGAGTATCTGAACCCAGGATGACACTAAGCCGTACGCTCCACAGAGTTGGGATTTATGGCAGAGTGGCCAGAAGAAAGCCATTACTTTCAGCCAAAAACAAAATGGCACATTTTGAGTTTGCGAAAAGGCATGTGGGAGACTCACAAAATGTGTGGAGGAAGGTGCTCTGCTCTGATGAGACTAAAATTGAACTTTTTGTCCATCAAAGAAAATGTTATGATGCGTGACTTGAGACTAGGACGGAGGTTCACCTTCCAGCAGGACAATGACCCCAAACACACTGCTAAAGCAACACTTGAGTGGTTTAAGGGGAAACATGTAAATGTGTTGGAATGGCCTAGTCAAACCACAGACCTCCATCCAATAGAAAATCTCTGGTCAGATTGCTGTTCACAAGCGCAAACCATCCAACTTGAAGGAGCCAGAGCAGTTTTGCAAGGAGGAATGGGCAAAATTCCCAGTAGTAAGATGTGGCAAGCTCAGAGAGACTTATCCAAAGAGACTTGGAACTGTGATTGCCGTAAAAGGTGGCTCTACAAAGTATTGACTTTATGGGGGTGAACAGTTATGCACATAGACTTTTTCTGTTATTTTGTCGTATTTGTTGTTTGCTTCACAATAAAATCTTCAAAGTTGTGGACATGTTCTGTAAATGAAAAGATGCAAATCCTCAAAACAATCCATGTTAATTTCAGGTTGTGAGGCAACAAAACATGAAAAACGCCAAGGGGGGTGAATACTTCTGCAAGGCAATATATATTTAGCCTCTAACTGGTATAGACAGATGACTCGGTTGGTAAATTTCTCTATGTTCAGCAGCTTTAAGAAAACATTGCACACAGTGTTGGTAATTCCTCTATGATGCTATAATTTCCTTGAGGGTCAGCCAACATAAAAGCAGTCAGCGGAGCTAATCTGAGGTTTTGATCATGTGTTAAAAGGGTAAAACATTATTCACGGGAGATTGTATCACATGATAGGGAGCACACAGTCCTGTTAGACCACATTGTTTCTGTTACACTGAGATGAAAATTAATGTTAACTCTCTCTCCAGTTCCTCGGCTTGTTCCTTGATGCATTATTGTGGATTCTGTCTGCCTACATGGCCACAGGGCAGCGCTGAGAAAAGCCTACTTTGTGCACATAGCTGTCTCCTTACGTCATGGTAAGGCTTATGGGAAGCACTCCTATGCATTCCCTGGAGTGTCTGACTATGTATGTGTGTGTCAGTTGTTGCATCTGCTGTGTTTGTGAACATGAACATTTGTGCTCAAGTACATTTTGTGGAGCCACTGGAGTGTGTCTCGTTTGTCTGGGTTTTTTCCACTGAGCAAGACACGGTGCAAAACATGCCACACAAGCAAAATCCCCCACAGATTTCCCAGTATACTGTACAGAAAAGTGACACATTCCCCCCTCTCTATTCCGTTCTTGTCTCCCCTCCAACCTTTATGGAGGAAGTGTGACGCAGTTGGGTTCATACTTCTATTGGGGGCTGTTTAATATCGTCTTCCTGTGGGGGCAAACAAATTGCATGCCATGGGAAGGGTGTAGAGCTCCACTGCCTGCCTCATGCCTACAATAATGGAAACTTAAAGAGAACTCAACCTATTTTACACTTCAAAGTCTGTTTATAGGTTTGCTGCTGCATATGTTACAAAAGTTGTATAAAGCCTTTTATAGCTAAATGGGGAGCTGGGCAAAATATGATAAACTGCCTCAGTTGATGTGACAACAAGTGGGAAATGAATAAAATCTGAGGGTGTGGAGTTAGAAACAAGTGAGTTTACTGGATTCTGTAACCCATTTCTCACCTCTGCTTGAGGCTATTAGCTCAATGCTACATTAGCCAATGCTAACATTACGCACTGAATGTCTGATTGGACTGTCAGCCGTTTGGTTGTGCTAAAAAGCAAACTCAAAATAATATCTCAGCTACAGTCCCAGTGAGCAGTCTCCTACACAGTTTGAAAATGTCAAAGAAGGCTTGACCATGGTGTTAAGACTGGATGTGAAAATGTACTAGTCATGTACTAGTAATAGTCAGGTAATTTATTCTCTACCTACACCTAGCCTGCTTAAGAACCTGGAAAACACTCCTTTCGAAGCATTAATCTAGGTCTGTAGTCCTTAAAAACATATCAAAGGAGACATGTAGGTGTCCCAGTTGTTGTTTCTAAAGAGCAATGCACAAAATATTAGGACGAGCTACAGACTGATTCCACCTGATGAGTTTGGATCTCAAGGCAAGACCTGACACACTGAAATTTCACAACTTGATTCACAGCCAAATAGCAAAATTCAAATCATGGTTTAAAAGATGCCTTTGCTCATTTAAGCCTCCTGGGCATTGCCCAAAATAAACAGAAGCTCTGATGCTCTTATGGAAAAACATGAACTGTCAGAGCAGGTTTGAAGCAGCTTCATACTACTGTTTGTCTGCTGTTGATCAATGCTCTGCAGTGCTTTTATGAATAATACATCACTCTTCTGAGCTGCCGCAAAAATAAATAAATAAAAATCAGCTGGCTCCATGTGTGATGCCTGCTAATGTTAGTCAGGCTTCAGCCTCATTGAGTGGCTGATTCAAATATACAACTTTCAATCAATGTTGTACCTACCAAGCTGGTCACTGGAGCAGGAAAACTAATGAGGCGTGGCCAAAGTTAGCTGCATCTGTTGGGCACAGATTTTCCAGCCCTGGTTGGTTTCTATTATGAATGATTTCTGACAGTGGAAAAGCACTTTAACATCTGATTTGTAACTAAGATGTCTGGCCCGGTAACAGTAAGGCATCAAAGCTAGAATAAAACCTGGTTGTAGTGGTAAACTAACCCAGCACAAAGTTTTCTAAAGCAGACAGATAACATGTTGCTCTTAAGCAGCATAATTAAACACAGACTGTGGCTTATTTTTACTACCGACACGTGCTGGAGTTCATGATTTCCTGAAGGAAATTAAAGAGGGAAGAAAATGGTAAAGGAGCCATCAGTGAAAAACATGTGTGTACAGACAGGTCAAAGACAAATGTTATCAGGCTACAACTAAGCTATAAGCTAATTCATCAATTCATTGCTTATCAATTTCGATTAAATTCGTTAACTGTTCTTTTCATTAACTTGCGATTTCAGCTCTAAAATGTTGAATTTCATACTGGACTACAGTTCTGAACAGACCTGAGGACAAATAGTTAACAAACCTCACACAGGACGACTGATTTCCACCAAAAATAAAAGACACTTTTTTTTAGTCTTGATGATTGGAAAGGAGCGCATACTGAACAACAACACACTGAGAAACAGGTAGACAACAAGCTGCATCAAAAAAGTTATTAAAGTTATAAAAGAAGACAAATATAAAGAACATGAATCCTTATGTGCGTCTGTATCAAAACAGACATAAACAGTGCAATGGAAGAAAATATGGATGAAATGGTTGATGGAAGAGAAGTGTGCAAACAAGGACTGTAGAGTGTTTAATCAGCATTTTATGACACACACACTAAGAGGAACACTGGTGGCATGAAAGTGAAATCTTCAGCCAGCTCTCTTTGCAACCAGCCCGTTACAACTCGTATGTTGTTCGTACTCGGCTGAATACCCACTGTTGTCCCACTTGTACATTTCCACATGCACCTGTTCCTCACTTGGCTACTTCTAATTGTCAGGACATCAGTGGTAACTTCTCTCCTGTTTCACTGTCTGTACTTATTCTCAAATGAAGGACAACAAAGTACCTAAAGTGCAAACAAGAATATATGATCACAGAACAAACAGGTGACGCATACACACCTGCATGACGCCACGAGCACCTGTATTTGTGAACTGTATCCAACACTACACTTGCATGTCAACCGATACATGACACATGCTCGGACTTAAATGTCACTGTTTGTCGAGCTACACCGGGACAAAGGCTAACTAAGTTCACTGGTATGAAGTTCATAATGCTCATCTGCCTCCTCATTTCCCCTCACGCCCTTTAAATGATAGTGTGAGTCTAAGAATAGTGAGGAAGAGAAAAGAAAAGATGAAATAACCTATTGCCTACATGCTACATCAGGAAACTGTGGGCATTTTATGTCAGCGCACAACTATTCCCAGTGGAATGCAAAGTAAGCAGCCTTCCTGCTTGGTAAAGCTTTCATGAACGAGTAAATGCCTACTGGGAATTAGGGGTGGTGTGTGTAATGTGTGTTGTTTTATAACAAACACCACTATTGTGCCTGCGTCCACCTGCCTTGACTCCCTGTATCCACACGCACACACTCACACACACAGCCAGTGTGAGACATTAAGGCAAACACAATTCAGTACAACACCAACAGGACACCTCTCCAAAAGCAGAACGTGTCCCATCATACATTATTTACAAGAGACAAACTATCCATTTCCAATTCAACTGAGTGGTTGGTGGTTCCTCACAGCGGGGTCTCGTGGCCACTAAAACATCCATGAGAAGCCTCCAGGGAGCCCACCGCTCCACCTCCACAAATCAGGAATATTTCACCCATCCACGCCCCAAAATGCATTAACATTAGGGCAACTTATTAAGGGAGCGAAAAGGTCATTACAGTTACTTTTTAATCTCTTCAGCTTGTAAAAATATTTAAATCTAAAAAAAAAAAAAACTCACACTTGGGACCATGTGATGAGGGCTGACAGACAGATATTACTTCTTTTTTTTTAAAAAAAAGGGGGTGAAAAAACATGGTTTAAAATGTGTGTCTGGAGGAGGAAGAGCCAGGGGGACCACCCAAGATCCTGCTCAAGACGAAAGGTCAACACAGACAAATTAAATTAGCGCGTGCATGCAGGTTGCAGGACACCCAACATCACCCACTTACTTGTATGGAGTCGTTCGCCATGGTCGTCCCTGTTGCTCCTGTTGGTAGTTTCACAGACAACCTGTGCACGTGTGGGATTCAACTTCAACGTGTCGTCTTCTTCTTTTTTTCCCACCCCCCAAGACAATAAAATAAAACACTAAATGGGGGCGAAAAGGGACCGTCTATTTGACCCGTGAGTGTTATCTCAACTTTGTACAAACAGTCTGTATTGACACAAAGGCAAACAGTCAGGAGGTAATCCGCATTGTTGGCTTGCCTGGTGGCCGCGCCTGAATTGAAGCTCCCTTTAACGCTTCAACGTGTTAGCTCTCACTTTGATACAATTTAAATGCATGCACGACGTTATTTTTTTCTCACTAAATAGGAGCATCCAAACAAACCTAGAAAAGCTCCACGCTCATTGTTCATCTTCTTGCCATTCAACAGCTAGGAAGAGCCCCATAAATCCACCGGCAGCCCTCCTCCGTCATGTCCTGCTGAACCCTAGCGGTGATAAAGTCACGCACAGGCGGCAGAAAATGACAGAAAAGCCCCCTCTTCTTCTTCTCCTCCCTCTTCTTCTTCTCTCTTGTTCTTCTCCCGGTAACATCCGTGAAACATGAACACGCCTCAGTCTCTTGTCTGTATCACATGCCACACACAAAAAGCCGCCTGTCAGTCCTCCACAAGCGGCTCATGCAGCCAAAATGACGGACAATAGAGAGCTCATCAGTCCGGAGGAGAAAAAACACAAAAATCCCGCCAGCTGAAGTCAGACACAACACAACGCAACGCTGTCTCCGTGGGATGTGTGGAGACTACATCTCATCTCGACCAGCGGGTAACTGGCGGCAGAGAGAGGAGCTTACACACACACACACAGCTCAGCACACACTGCTATACAAGCCTGCTGCCTGCGCGCTCACGACGCCCAAGCGAGCAATGCCGCCCGGCCGTTCATTGGTCCAGGGCTGGGCGGCGGGGGCGCGCCCGGATGTGTCATGTGACCTGCATTACCCGTCGTTGTCAACTCTAAGTTAGTGATGAACCAACTGTTGAGTGTTTTTAATGGCAACAACACAGTGGTGCACTCATCAGTGGAGGAGGTACTCTGGTCTTTTATCCCAGTAAAGATTCATTATAAACTTTAAAAGGTATGATCATTAAAATGTACTTCAAAGCAGGGCTCATTATGCAGAGTAGGTTGTGGTGTAATTACATTTATATTGTTAAATTAATATAACAGATGAACAGAATTTTAATTTGGAGCTGGGTGAGCTCATTTCACTCCAGTTTCGTATGCCTGGCTATAGACAGGCTTATAGATGCAAATGTGGAGCGATGGGCAGCCACGTAGAAGCACCCTGAGAGCAGGTACACATTTGGGACCTTGCTCAAGGGCAACTCTTCAGTGCCCAGGAGGTGAACTGGCGCCTCTGCAGCTACCCGTCCAGTGAATTTGACCACGCCATGTGCATCATCGGTGGGTTGAATGAAGCTGGAGTGCTCAGAAGCCACCTGTAATGACACCCACCTGTCAGTTAAGGCGGCCACATGGTTAATTATGCATAACTTTAAGTCTCAGTATAATTTAACCAGGTCAGTGCTATAAAAAAAAAAATCACCCTCCGTACAAATGTTATGAACATTTATTGTTGAATGCTTTTGAATTCTGAACAGAACGGTTTCAAGAACCAGAATAAATTTGGTGGATCCCATTTGGAGCCACGATTAAAATGTGTTTGAAACATTCATTTCATCCCTGCTTGTTATTTTGTCACCACATTTTAGCTCTTAACTGATCATGGATGTATGCAGGAGCTACGTGCAGGAATGTCACTACATAGCAAGGGTTAAGGACACAGACATCAACAACCCAAAACCTGACTCTGATTGTGTTCTTGGGCTTTGGAGCAACAAAGGTCTAAACAGCAGAGCTGTTTTCAAGTTTCATGGGTCTCAAATCAATTTAAATCCAAATCAAATGTCAAGTGTGTCAAATAACATGTCTCAAGTCAGGTCAGGTCAAAGTCCAGTCTGAATAATCAAAATGAAAATAAGTACTTCCTTAAACGTTTGTAATTTTGCTGCTACAACTGTTAGATTTTATGGCTACCTGCGGCCTGCATGTTGTATTCTTGTCTTTTTTTCTTTAGTGTTTCCTTTCAAGTTAACTCAGATCAAGTCTCTAGGCAGTCAATTCTCACTGCAGGTAAGTCCTTAATTTTGTGGCGTAATCCTTTATTATTTTATGAACTGCTACTACTCTAAAAGGATACTGTCATAAACATGTAATATCATCTTTTTGGCCATTGTGGTATTTTTCTTCATTGTAAAAATTATCTCAGTACAAAGCACAGACTAAACTGTCTGCTACATATCATGTTTTTGTCAATAAAAGCAAAGCACGACTGAAGTTGATCTTCAACAGAGGTGGTAGTCATATTACAAAGCCTGTGTGTGTTGGTGTGTGAGAGAAACTTGTGTTGTAGTGGTGTGAGTGGGTGTCTTTAGCAGATCTGATAGAGGAGTTGAACTGGACCACATTTGCATAATTGCTTTGCATAATGAAAATTAGCTGTCAGAAAGATAGGAAGGAAGCAGAAACGGAGAGTGACCCGATGCGCCAGGATACACACTACATATCCAATACATACATGTAAATCTGTGCTGTCATGGCTGACGATAAACTGAAAAACACTGAGTCACTTACAGTCAGCACTGAGTATGATTCAACTTAACTTAAGAAAAGAACATCACAAATCCACAACTACTGATCCAGTCTGTGGAAGTGAAGGTGGTAATGATTCAGGATAAGTGAAATGTGATAATTTTCTGAGAAATACATTAATTGTAACTGTAAGATAAGACAATAAGAACCTCTTGTCCCACGTGTAGAGGATATAGTGGAAGTCACATGATAGAATTAGGTCAAGCCATCTGTTGGGTTATTATAATTATTTGCATAGCTACTTTAGCAAAGGCTTTGTGAACAATGTCATGTCTGTTTTCATGCTAACAATAATCATGTTGCCTGAAAAGGTGCAGACTCTGTATTTACTAGTTACTGAAAACTTAAGCTGATTGAACAGTCCTGAAAATGAAATGTGCCATGTCACACAAGAGTGTATTATACAAATGCTTCACCACATCTAAACAAAACAAATGTTAGATATGTTAGTTAATACTGATAACTTAACATGTGATCTGATCCAGTCTGGATACCGGGTGTAATATTTTAGATGTTGTACTTTACAGCTTTGAAATTCCCCCCCAAAAAAAACTTTTCTTGTGCAACCGGGAGCTCATAAGCTAAATATATTTAAATGAGCACTTTCTTTGTGAGATTTCCAAATTGCTTGTTCTGTCCGGTCAAAAGCGCAAAACTAAAAATTTAAAGTTTATATAACAGAGAAAAAATAGCACATCCTTACACACAAAAGGGACTTAAGCAAGAACTCTCCCTCTCTCTCTTGACTCAGCGCAGATGTACACCCGTCACTGAGCTCGGTCCTGCTCCAGGTTTCTGCCTGTTAAAGGAAGCTTTTCCTTGCTACCGTCGCCAAGTGTTTGCTCATGTTGGGAACTGTTGAGTCCACTGCAAAATGATCAATTTCTCTGGTTTTACTTTTTATAGATATACATTATATATATTATTTGGTTCAGGTAGAATTAGCATTTTCTTCATCTGCTGTGTTAAATCACAATGTATCTACAGTGGCCAAGAACAAACAAATAGTGGCTCTGCATTAGGACCTTTTGCGTTACGACCACTGTAGTTTCTCCTTTATGCTTGAAACCAGAGGGTGAGGTGAGGAATATTTAGTCAGCTGCATTCTGAAACTTCACCACTAGATGCCACCACACAATTTTACACAGTGGACCTTTAATCAAGCGCTAGCCTAACCCTAAAACACAAAAAAGGACTATGGTTCCATATATTTATTTTTAATTTATCGTACAACAAAAACAAAAGTAAAAAAAATATATATAATGTTTTTTTGTTTTTTTTAAAAACTTTAAAATTTTATCTTTTCTTGCTGAGACAGTGACTTTTGACCTTTGACCCCCTGCACGCTTCAACCAGAGCGAGGACGAGGAGACGGTAACAGTTAGCTTAACTACACAGCTACGATAAAGTTAGCTCATGTGTTATTAAAACGTTATAATTAACAAATTACTACTAGTTTTAGTAGTACTAGCTCTAGTGGGGTAAAAAAAAAAAAAAACAAGTAGCCGGTTAGTCAGAGGTCGTTAGCTCGGGTTGTTTCTTCGCGAAAACTCGTTTTTATCGTTAGCATCGCAACGGTTAACTAGCTAGCATTAATTAGCGAACAGCTGAATGTTGACAGCCCCTGCAGTGTGCGACATCACTTAGATAGTGTTATTTTCAACACTATTTCAACTTCTTTACAGCACAAAGTATGTCAGGTATTGAAGTTAAAGTTGAGGTGCGGGTCGCCTCAGACTCACCATCGGGACAACAGGTGTGTGGCAGCCCGCGGGGGGTCGTGAGCGGCGAGACGGCGTCAGGCAGCGCGGGGAATCGTCAGCACACCGGGCACGGAGGTGAAACACTCCACCCCAGCATGCTGCGGATGTCTCATTTGAATGTCTAATTTGTAGCTCATTTTTACCGCTCATGCACTGTTAGTGAGCCAATATTTGATGTTTAAAACACTTAAACCCTCAATCCTCGCATGCTTTTCTGATTTTAACTCATTTGGTAGTTATTTTCACTCTCAAGTTGGGAGCAGAGGAGTTATTTCTGTGACTGTAATGTGCATATTTCTTGTGTCAGAGGTGGAGGAGCCGCTGTCGTTGCTGGCCTGCGTTGCTCTGGCGCCACCCCGTGGTGATCCCGCAGCCTGCAGCTGCGACTGTGAGGGCTGCCTCTGTGTAGAGGGCAGACGGGTGGAGGGGAGCCTCCAGTCCATGCAGCTGCAGCTCCAGTTCCTCATGAGCAAAGCTGCAAAGTTACAGGACTGCCTTGCCAATGGGTGAGGTCCTGTCTGCTCGTCATAATGCAGTGATGTTAGCTGGTTATTTCTAGTGTTTTCTTATTCTCTCTGTGTTCTTATTTCATTTTACAGACAGGACCAGATACAGAAAGATGCTCTTGCTGCTGCGGTGCCAAGTTTCCTTTACACATGTCAGCCTTACTTTAACCAGCTGGAATCTGCAGCTAAGAGCACCGTGTCCCAGCTCGGCTCTCGGGCCTTTGACATCTGCCCATGGGTAAAAAAAAAAAAAAAAAAAAAAGCAGAGTAATAGCAGAATTAGATACCTCTAAACATCCATATGCTTTGGCTACCTACAATATGCCTTAATGTATGTTTATATCAAATCTCAGCGAGTAATGAACCACATTTATCTTTTCTAAAAATATTCAAGTAACTTTGCTTTGGCAAATTTTGGTGGACAAGTGAGGGGAAATCTAAGTGGAGTGTAATGTGTAATGGGAAGTCCAAAGTTTTGACTGTTATTGTCATTCCAGTTGTTGGAACCAACAATACTCCTGAGTATCTGTTGCTGATCACTGTATGAAAACATTGTAGTTTAACGGTTGTGTTTTTATGTGTGTAGCGCATGCAGCTGTTGGATTTCTCTCAGCAGCTGTGTGACAGGTTGGAGCAGCTGGTGGTGACCTGCGCCAGCTACGACCTCCTCTCTTTGGACGAGACCAAGCCTAACAGGTAAACACACACACAGACAGACACATATTTCTACTGATGCATGTTTTCATATATGTATATACTTAGAAAGTGTCACGTCACAATGGTTCAGACAGAAAGTAGTCTGTAGTCAGACATACAAATATACGTTTAGTTATCCCATCTAATTGAACGATAACGTTTACCCGTCGCCTCGCAGCAAGGTTCCTGGTTCGAACACTCTGGTCAACTGGGGCCTTTCTGTGTTTGCATGTACTCCCCGTGTCTGTGTGGGTCTTTCTGGGTACTCCAGCTTCCTCCCACAGTCCAAAGACATGCAGGTTAATAAGTGACTTTAAATTGCCCGTAGGTGTGAATGTATGCATGAATGGTTGTCTGTCTGTATGTGTCAACCCCGTGACTTGTCCAAAATGTACTCCGCCTCTCGCCAAGTGTCAGCTGGGATCAGCTCCAGACCCTGATAAGGATAAGCAGTCATGGAAAATGGATGGATGTTTACTCATGCAGCATTTGCGTTCCGTGTAAATGATCCTCAAAATATGGATCAACTTTCCCACTCAATACATTTCCTAAACAATAACAAGCCATTGCTGTTTTCCTGGAGGTTTCAGTTTTTTGCCAGGTGAATGTTGAATGTTCTATATCTTAACTCAGTATAGTTTTATGTATAGTATTTATACTTTTATATGCAGCCAGATTATATATCCAGCAATGAAATCAAGATGGCACATTCCCTACTCTCTCTTACACATTGCTTCTTATTGTTGGCAGCATAAATGTATTTCCATACAAATATTGGATCTGTCATTTGCATTAGCATTTTCTGTTTGATTCATGTGTTCATATTTGATTTTGTCCTCGTTTTACCAGCCCAGTCCTCTGACTGTTGCTGCTGTGACAAATCCATTTTCATGTTTCTTCCTGTCCGACTCTCTCCTTATTTTCTTTTGCATTCGCAGTGTGTCTCACTTCTGCATCGGGCAGAGACAGCTTGGGCGACTAAGGCTGTCCACGTTCCTCTACTGCAGGCCGACACCGTACCTGGCCCGGGTCGATACCGGCCTGTACAAACGAATGCGCTGGAACGTGGACCGACTCAGAGATGAGCAGCAGCAGATGGATGAAGAGCAGGGTGGAGAGAGTGAGGCAGAAACAGTTGGTGACACAGAGTAGTGAGTGTGGATGATATCTCCTCCCTGTATTTCTACATTCACTCCCAATTGGTGATATACTACATATACTGTTATTAATCTATTACCAATGTCTCATTCAGTTACTTCCTGTGCTATGAAGATATTCCCAATGAACACGCAATAGCTGGTGGGGATATCGCAGGCGCCTCTCATGATAGCGTGTTGAGGATGTGGTCCATCGGTCAGTGGGTGCAGATGAACCCTAACCCAGACACAGAGGACATCTATGACTGGTATACTGATTTCTTTATTTCACATAAAGAGTTAAAACATCAGGGAGACAACCCTTACATTAAATAGACAGTTCTCTAACACGTTAAACATTTAAAACAAAGCAGCATGGGTGTATCTGTTTGTTTCAGGATCTTGTGCGAGGTTCCTCAGGCCCGCTATCACAGGCTGTTGTTTCTGGGCAGCGCTGAGCCGTCGAGCTGCAGTGCTACAGACTTCCTGCAGCAGCTGCTGATGTCACGGCAAGCAAAAGAGTGAGGTCAGGCCCTACAGGAGGAATGTGTGTCTGTGTGTATTTTAGTGATGGTTGGAAAGATTAAAAAGCATGTTAAAAGGGTTAAATCCTCATCACAGTTATTAGGTCAATATGTCATTAGATTTACGTGAGAGTCTAAGATCGAACATCTAGTTTCTTATGGATGTCGGAGCAGAAACACCCGAGCTTGACTCACAAGCATGGCTGTAAACCATGACACTCTCAGTCAGAGGACCTGTTTGTTGGTTTATCCACATTTAAATATGAAGAGGATTGTGTTCATAACATGCTGTGGCTGGTGTTTGTTTCAGTTTTATTGTCTTTTATAAGATTTAATAAGAGTTTGTAAATAGTTTCTTTTTTAAAGAGCCTTTGTTTTGTAAAAGAAGAAATCCAGAAATATTAAAAAAAACATTTTATTTACATGAAACATTGGATTGAAATAATTACACACAATCACAGATTTCTGTCTTTCAGAAAATCCAAAGAAACAAAGAGAAAACTTTACATTTTAAAAACAAGCTGCCATGATTGGGGCTCCACGCGTGAGAATGCCCATCTTTTACTTCATTTTTCAACAGGTTCATTACGCTGTTTAAATTAGTTCACACAGGTATTCGTTTTCAATAAATTAAGCTCAAAGTTTTGCGTTTTGGAACTTAAGTAATAAATTCGTAAGTTTAGTCGTCTCTGCTCAGTTTGACCGTCTAACCATTCATTGACTGAACACGAAGAATAAGATGCAAGCAATTTACTTACAAAAAAAACCCAATAAAATCTACCATTTACACCCAACATCCTTCATTCTATATTCAATAAAAATCTATATAGGACTCTTAAAGGGCAACTATACTTCTAAACCTCTAAAGTACAAAAGTAAAGTGGAGTTTCCCTTCTTTACAGTGAGCAGTCTTCAAACAAGACACACAAATACACTACACAAACATGAGAAAGCACATTTAAAAAGGCCAGCTTCATCAAAAATGCAGTAAGCATAATGTGTCCTCACTGGAGGAATGCAAACACGTACATAAGCATAAACACGTTCTTGCTTTTCAGCTGCTACACATAGGCTTTATTAAGACAATGAACAAACTAGCAGGTGATGTTAAAGGGATTTTTCTTTGCTGGAAATCTGCCTTATGAATGAATGAAGTTTTAAAGCACTGGATGCAGATTCTCCTTAATTTCATACCTGGCTCATTGCTTTCAATTCAGTTATTAAACAAAATGTAACCTTCGTGCTATTTGACAATGGAAAGCAAATCTACAAAACTACATTAAAAATAACTGATTCAAATGGACTTGAGTAAACAGCATGTCTGTGTCCTCCAGTTCACTTTACAGGGAAAACTACTATCTTTCCATCTCATCTCATCAAAACCTGTGACATTACAGTGAAGTTCAACCTTAAAACACTGTATGACAAACACAGTATCCAAACAACAGACCAACATCAACATACAGCACAGGTACAAACATTTACAACCAGTGAGACTCACGTCCGTACCATAGCTCATCACAGTTTCAACATTAATAGTTAATACTCAGAATAACCTGATATTGGACCCTCCAATTTTAATAATCTTCCTCTTCATATCAAACATTAAAGTGACTCCTCACCTTCACAGCGATATCGGCCAAAACCCAGAGTTCATCGTCATTGTCTTCTAATGTAAAATCTGTGTGCTGAATCAGTGTAGGAGGTCTTGTATATTACCTGGTTATCATCTGTCTGTGACTGAAATAACATGTAAAATGTGAAGTCCTAAGTAAGACTACACCTATGGATAAATACAGGGCTATAGGACAGTGTTGTTGACCATAAAAGGCTAACCTTCGGCAGTATTTAAATCGTTAACAAACCTCATCGACACAATTAATGCAACGAATGCAAAGAACTAAAACCTCATTGGTCCCTGACTCCAGTGTTTCAAAGGGAAATGTTTACAATGACGATTGGTTAATGGTCCAAACAGGTCAGGCCGAGATCATATAATGATCCTCAAGCTCATGCACAGGTTGTCAAATGTGTTCCCCTTAATCAGTAACAATTGCCTTTGTAAATAAATTATACCAAAGACGACACGCAGAAGTCGACCAGCCATAGTGTCTCGGCCTCTATAATAAACATATTCAATAAACATGATTGACACTGATACAAGTGCAATCAGAAATATAGGAATCACTATTCAGTAGCAAGACATCTCCAGTGTATTCTCATTTTAAAATAAGGTGATAATGATGTCAGATACAGTTATGGCTTCAATGAAAAGGGGGCTACAGGTGAAGAACACAAAGTAAAACAGCCAAATCTATCAGTCAATTTACCATCGACTGATAGAGGCCATTTGGCACCATCGGTACGTCAGGGTGTGTGGACATGACCATCCATTGATTTGGAGTGAAGTGTCCAGTTCCAATGCTGTCAGTCAGTCACTACGATGCATGCAGGTATTGTTAGTAATCACATGGTTTCAGGTGTGCGAGTTTAAAGGACTGAAGTGTAATATTATAGTCTAGCAGTTGGTGTAAAGTTTGTGTTTGCAATGGTGTAGCATATCGAATGTGAGTTGAGAGGTGCCGAGTTTCACTGTGGTGTCGTGTTTGTTTACTTGAATTTCTGAGGTGGAGATGAGACCCACATTCTTATCTGGCAGCGCAAACAGCTTTCTGGTCCTCAGTAGAAACTCTTAGGCAGGAGGAGGTAGTTTTTAATTGAAACTTTAATTTACAGGCCAATTTACTGTGCACTCAGTATACTTAAATTTGATTTATTTAAAACGAACAAAAAGTTATTTAAAAACTAGAGCCAATAACTGAATGAGCCTGAAGAGTTACGACTAAATACTTGGCGCCGCCTGGCTTGGTACTCAAAGTATTGAGGTTGCAGAAAATGTAACACTTAACTGAATACAACATGAAAAAAGTCCAAATAATTAAAGTTAGAGAGGAACCTGGACTCATGACCTCAGTTTGCAACCATGACCTTAATCGAATCCTCAACTTTTTATTTTTATTTTTTATGAATCACAAATGGCATATGTATTTGATAACCTGGTCACAAAAGTTGAGCTATAACCCCTCCAAGCACTGGTATATATCCTATGTGCTTGTTTTTACAGTATAGTTAGAAATCCCTGTCTGTCTCAGGTGAATCTATCACAGTGGTTCCCAAACTTTGAACCTAAGGACCCCTTAAAACAAAGCTCGGTCCTATTGTGCTCACTCATCACGGCTTCCATCAGTTTACAGATTGTAACCAGATTAACTAAAGAATTATTACTTTTAAAACTGCTGCACACTCCACAATAGGTCAGTGTAATCAGTAGCAAAGATTAGAGCAAAGGCTGACGAAATAAAGATGCTTTTTCATCTTGTGACCACTTTTTTTTTTTTTTTTTTTTGTTTGGGAACCACTGATCTACAGCACCAAAAATGTATGCGTCTGCCTCCAGGGCTGAGCAATATATTAATACCATTCATTGTATATCTTTGTGAGCTGATCGTGGATTTTTTCCCTTTTCATAATGTGAATTGTAACGCACTCTAATTCAAGTCTAATTCAACACTACAAATTGTCGATTTTGCTGAGATACCTGTTACAGTTTAAAATGGTGGTAAAACAAGTGATGTACTTTCTTGATGTTGTGATGTACATCAGGGTCAAAGAATTTCTTCTGGTTATTGCAATTTTTTCCCCACATTACCCATTACCTAAATATTTACTTTAAACAGTTCATAAAGCTGTTCTCCATAAGTAAATATTAATGCTTCATTGTGTGTATAGGCTGCTCTGCATGTGTACATTACCCTGTGTGTTGTGTGCCGTGCCTCTTCCTGTCGTGAATTTCCATGTGTATGTGCGTAACTGGACAGCACTCTTCTGAGTGTTGTTAATACAGTACTGCAGATGTTGCATTTCACGTCCCCTCAGTGATGAGTCTCCAGCTCTACCACTGTCCACTCTCCCTGTGGGGAGCTCCCAGTGGCCTCTGGGGAGAAACTACTAACAGAGGTGACCGTAGCAGAGGGAGGGGTGAGTGGAGGCAGTAGGTTCGGCCACAAGCTGCTCTCCAGGGGGCTCAGTGTGCCTCCTGCACCCCCTGGCAGCAGCAGCAGGGAGGAGCAGCCATCTCTGTTCAGTAGAAGGGTCTGATTGATCAGCTGCTGAACTATGTCCACTTTCTTCCCCCAGTCCAGGTCTAGGGGTGAAGGTCGCTCTGGAGACTCAGGGGGGCAAGGGGAGGAGCTGTCTCCATCCTGGGAGGGGGGGTTGCTGGATGTCTGAGGGGAGTCTGGAAGAGGAGGAAGGGTCTCTGTGGATGGAGAAGAGTCTCGATGTTCATCATCTGAGGTGACCTTTTCACAGTCGTTGTGTACCTCTAGATCTGACGCGTCTTGTCTGAGCTCCCTCTCTTTAGTGTGGTTGAGCTCCTTTATCTCCTCTTCATCTTCGACCTCCTCTTCGTCACTATTTTCCAGTGCTTCGTAGATGGTGCAGAGGCCAGAGGAAGGAGACAGCAGGACCGTCTGTCCTTTATCAGACTGTTGCAGCTCTTGTTGCCACTGCATGATCTGCTGCCTTTGCTTCAGTTCCTGTTGTTGCTGCTGCAGTTGCAGTTCAAGGTCTCTCCTCTGCTTAAGCTCTTCCTCTTTCCTCAATTTTTCCTCCTCTTCCTTCTTTAGCACCTCCGCCTGCTCTTGCATTTTCCTCTCCACCTCCTCTTTATTCCTTTTTATTTCTTCTTCGGCCTCCTCTTTCTTCTTCTTCTGTTCTTCCTCCTCCCTCCTCTTCCTCTCCTGCTCTGCTTCCTCTAGCGGCCGGCTCTGTTGCTCCCTGCGTTGCTGCAGCTCTAGCAGCTGCTTCTGGTGTTGCTCCAGTCTGCGGAGCTGGGGGCTCAGTGCCTGCTGGCCGAGGCTCCTGGGTGGGAGGTCGGCGCATGTCAGCTTCGGCGGGGTGACCGCGGCGCAGAGAGGTTTGACGATGTCACAGTAGGTTCTGGGGTATGCTGCGTGATCGCGGCGGTGAGGGTGCGGTAGTGCAGTGAAGCCTGTGTGTGAGAGGAAGCGGGAAGGAAGATTACAGTAGCGTGATGTTATAAAACAGATCACAGGCAGCAGGACAGTGATAGCAGTGCAGTATGAGTACAAGCAGAAGGGTGTAAGAGGGAAGGAGATGGCCTTTAGAGGCTCATACTTGCTGAAGGAATAGTGAAAGCATTGTGAAGCCAAGCCCAAACATCTGCCAGAAGACTAACTGACCGGCAATTATTTGTAGTTTTGTATTTTGAACAAGTGACAGTGGGACATTGTTTGAAAGCAGAGCAGCAGTGACAGATACCATCTGCTAAGTATTCAGACGAGTGGAGACATAGTATGTGTAACAACAGTGAATACACCAGAAAATAGTGACCCAAGTTGAGGTGACTGGGGGTGGTGGTTGGGGCAAAAGTAGGGAAATTTGTGCAGAGAGCAAATGTGAATCATTAATGTGATTTGTTTTTTTTAAAACATGTATTTTTAAAAAAAAAAAAAAATAACACCCAGAAAAGAAAGATATTTTGTGCAAAAAAAAAAAGAAAAGAAAAAAAAGCAGCCAACTTCCTGTATATGCAATCACTATTGACTATGGCGAGAACAACCAACCACAAAAAAGCTTATTGCGAGCTCAAACATCACCCGTGAATGGAGTATAGTTAGTCAACCAGTGATACATGCAAAAGCTCTCCATGCATTTATAGACATCCAGCATCACAAGAAAACTAAAGTAATAGCTTGGCTTTAGAAGGCAAGACATTATTCAAATATAAGTACATCAAGTCCTAGAGCCAAGCTATCTGGCTGACCCTGAACGAACCAATCCAAAGTAAAGTAATGAGAGTCAAGTCATTGTGCAACAGTGACATGCATAAGCATAAGTTAACAATAATACAGTGCTGTAGAACAGTGCAACATGAACGCTTAAAAAAAAAAGCCAGAAGAAAAGAGCTAAAACAGCAACACACCCATGATGGACTGGAGGGAAATTAAAGTAGCAGCAGAATGAGCAGGGCTGGATTCTTGAGTCTGGACGATGGGATCTCAAACTTCTTTGCTGCTTGAGGTGCCGAAGTTCGATCCATGGATGATGGGAAGGTCTGGTGACGTGGATGATCAGCTCATGGCAGATTCATTCCAGTTTCAGACCACTGAAGTCTTTGAGTTCCAGTGTTTATTGTGTTCAGTTTTCAAAGGAAAGGCCACAACTTATGTATGATTGTCTGTGTGAGACTATGGCAAGAATAAAGCGATGATAAGCTGTAGGCTAGATGGTTGACTGAATGCAAATGTCTGCAATATAATGAGATGTTTAGAGTCACTGGCTAAAACACTGGTAGCTTGTGAGACCTTGAAATGTATGCCAGTGGTCCTGAAAGATTTGTCACACAGATCCATTCACCATAAGTATGCCTTCCACTCCATTCCCAAGTGCCCATTTCAATAAAATTGTACGGTGAGAGAGTCCATCATGGTAAAAATCTAATCTTTATTTAAAGTTTTAAGGTTCATTACTCCAAAAGATGGATTAACACAAGAAAAAAAAAGCCGGGTTACAATTTAAAGTGCAAGAAGAGATGAAGAGTGCTTGGGGATAAGGAAGATTGCCTGTATCGTAAGGTAGGAGGGTGAAAATCAAACATGAATATACAATCAAAACTTATTGTCAGTTATCAGCTTTGCTCGGTAAAAAGTAATAGGATAAATACACATGAAAACGTGTTAAACAGTTCATTCCACATTTCTTTTGTTATGCGTCATTGTCTTGTTTTCCCTCTTTAAGTGCTGTAAACAGACAAAGTCAAATCCATGCCAGTTCAGAGCAACCACATAATTCTGTGTTAAATAAAAAACAGAAACCAAAATCCAGACACGCTCACACATTAGGAGTAAATAGTAGTAGCTATTGCACATACAGGAGTTTAAGCCATATACTCGGAAATGATATATCAGAGGGAAGTGCCCCTGCTGTCCTTTTTTCTTAAATTTCTTTCCCCCCTTATTTGCTCTCTGTTTTTTTTAAATCTCTTTTTTTAGTTTAATTTTGACTATGTCCACCCCCAGAGATTTCAGGACAAACACTGACAGGTACTACAACAGTGAGTATTGTGGGGAGGTTGAATCAGGGCCAGAGGGAGTTAAGGGACATTACTGACTGTTAGGGAGATGATGAACTATACATTACCTGCAAAAGAGTTCTCAGTCTTTTCACAGATAGCAGAATAGTAGGGAGGCTGGATGTCATCTGGGTTTTCCTCTGGTTGCTGCAAAGTGCTAGGTGTCGATGGATCCTGGGCTTCCTCTGGCCCCAGCACCTCATCCGCAACAGGCTCAGCAGACTCCGCTTCCTGCTTCCCACACTCGATGTACTGCTGCTCTGCGAGGCATGGCTGAGTATGAGGCTGCGGGATAAGACAGGGCTCCTTGGCCTCCTCGGGCAGCTCCTCCAGGGAGAAGATGCCAGGGCTCTTGATGCAGCTCTCCCCTGTGGACTGGGCGTTGGAGTTTGAAGCTGTGGTCATGGTATCAAAGCCATAAGATGCCAATGACGTAGCCGAAGGCGGGGTGGTGTCTTCCCCTGCACCACCCTCCATCTCAACCTCTTCTCCTTCTTCCACTGTGGACAGGCAGCGTTGGGCTGGAGGTTGGCTGTCAAAGGTTATGCTGCTGACCAAAGGACTCTCCAAAGAATCATCCAACTGGGCTTCTCCCTCTGTGTCGCTGGCCTCGTCTTCCGTTACAGAGGATGAGGAAGGGTTAGAAGTCGGGGCAGTTGCAGGACCTCCCAGGACTTCATCAGCAGGCAGGGTCTCTGCTTCAGCTTCCTCTCCCTCCCCGTCTCCTCTCTCCATGTGGATGCCCAGGTCCTGATAGTCCAGGTCAGGCTGAGGGGAAAGCTCTGCAGCTTGAGGCTGGAACTTCCCATCTCGACTGTGATCACCGAGTTCCTCCGGCGTGCTGGTCTCACTGCTCAGGGTGCTTGACAGAGACATTCCTGGCGCAGAGGGGGGAGCTGGGACCAGGGTCTGCATTGGAGCTGAGCCTGACTGATCCATGTACATCTGGGCCTCTAGATTCAGAGGCTCATTTCTGACTTCTTGGTTTTCAAGAATAAAGGGACCAGAGCCTAGTTCTAACCAGGCCTGGGCTGGGGTCTGAGTTGGTGTCTCAGAATCTGCTTGCCAGGGGTCTGCTAAAGGGCTTGCTGCAGCCGCTCCTGCTACTTGCACAGGCTGGGAGCCATGGTCAAGAACCTGCTGTGGCTGAAGAGGTTCTGCCCCCCAGGGATCTACAAAGGGGTTTGGTTGGTCCCACTGAGCAGCAGGAGCAGAGGGCAGCAGAGGAGGGGGAGCTGGCGGCTGGGCCACTCTGTTCAAGTTGTCCAGTCTGTCATCCTCAGCAAAATCATCCTCATCTGCATTCCCATAACTTTCCAGTCCACTCTCCGTCACACCCTCACTGGCCATCTCTACATCTTCATCGTCCTCATCATCCACATCATTGTCATGTCTGGGTCTCTGTGGTTCATCTGCCCACTCTGAGCTCACGTCCATGTCGCACACCCGGTCATCTTCGTCATCTTCATCTTCAAAGTCATTCACTGGTATGTCAGGAACCTTCTCAAAGTCAGGCGAACCTGCCGAAGCTCCCTCCATGTCTATCGCTCCTTTGAGGCTGCCGTCTCCCAGATCATCCATGCTCTCTGTGCCCTCCAGAACACCAGGGGCGCTCAACTCAGACGCACCCTGCTGGCTGCCGCTCACCTCCTCAGAGTCCAACTCCGAGAACAAGGCGCCACTGGCCTTCCAAGCAGACCCCCCTATTGGCCCAGCCGACCCGGGACGAGACTCCTCTGTGGGCTGTGTGGTTCCACTCATTTCAGAGACAGAAACCAGCTGGCTTCCCTCCCTCTCCTCTTCATCCTCCTCCTCATTTAGATTGGTGGGAGGAATTATCTGAGAGATGCCATTTGCTGCTGGGGGAGCTTTAGATGTGGAGGGGGTTTGGTCTGTCAACAGATAAACTGGCTCCTCAGGAGCAGAAGCCACTGGTGGTAATGTAGGCTCAGCTGAGGCAGATGTCTGCTCCTGTGTTGTTAGTGAGGGAGCACTGCTTTCTAGTTGCTCCTGAAGTGGAGATGTTTGTGGTAAAGCTGTCCTGATAGGGCTTTGCGGAGGAGAGGAAGCAGCTGCATGGCTTTGAACAGTCTCTTGAGGTACCACATCTGGTGTGGTATCCTGGGCCAAGACTGTGGGAGGGACCTCCTCTGATGCAGAGGCAGCAAGGGATGATTCTTGTGGTAAGGACATGGCATCTTCCACTTGTCTTTCTGCTAGCACAGCCACTGCTGCGGCAGCTGCTACCGCTACACCAGCTGCACTCACTGCTCCAGCTGGTGTGGTGGCATTTGCAACCACTGTCTTTTTGGCAGCAGTGAACGGTGAAACAGCCTGAGTGGGTTTGGTGCCACGTTTTGCCTGAGAGGTGGTGCTGTTTGCAGGTTTGTTGACTGGAGAGGCAGGTGGAGTTCGACCAAGAGGCGGTTTGTTAAGAGCAGGAAACCGAACTGCAGCCACAGGTTTCTTTGACAGAGTAGATTTCGCAGCCTGTTGAGTTTTGGACTGTGGCACCTTGGGATCTGCGGTCTTTGTTGTCGTGGACAGTTTTGAGGCAGAGTTGACCTTTACGGCGGCTGTGGGTTTAGAGGGTTCAGGCTTTCTGGTAGCAGTGGATGTTGCAGCTGCTGGAGGTTTCTTAGCCACTGCAGCAGAAGGTGGTCGACTGACATCTGGTGCAAAGAGAAAAACAACATTAATTCACAAGAATTTGATTAATGATTAATGATTGATTAATTAATTAAAATGTTTTAATTAATAAAACATTTTAAATGTAATGTTAGCTGGTCATTTTGGTTCACATCAACCACAATTTCTTACCTTTCTTTCTTTCAGCAACAGTTTTAGGATGCTGTGCTGCTGTGGTCCTGCCAGTAGATGGTGCTGTGGTAACTCTAGAAGCAGTGGTTTTGGCAGTTGCAGTGGTGGAGGGCTTGGTTGTAGCTGCACTGGGCCTGGTTGTGGTGGGTGCAGGTCGAGATGTTGAGGGACCTGTAGCAGGCCTGGAGGGAGAGGAAGAAAGACTTGTTCAGATAGCATACAAATACTGAAGAGAAAAGTGTAAAAACAAAAAATAAGTTGTGGCAGATTAATTTTTGTTGTCCAGTCACTTTGTTGGCAAAGATCCAAACACAAACCCTGATGCTACACCCCTACATGCATTAATAAGCATAAATAAATGACCTGGCCTAATGTAAACCACAAAAGCAATTTCAACAATGGGAGCCCATTAACGCAGCACCATCTATCCATCCCCACACTGGAGAATGAAGGAGCCATTATGATCATTTCCAAGAGGCAAGGACAGGGTGTAATGAAGAGAAGGATGACAGGGGAAAAAGAAGATGAAAATAAGCTTGAATAGGGGAAGAATGACACAGAGAATACAATAGAAAATTCAGAGGAAAAGGTGATGAGAACAGAGGCAATGAACAGTGACAGGAGCAAAGAGAGAAGTGGTTGTTGGTGGTCTTTGGATACATAAAGAGGGTGCAGAGGAACCTTATTTTGTCTCACTAAATTTAATGCATCTACATGTCAAAACTAGCCACCATCCTGCTTCTTGGACATTCAACGCATGAAGTTTATTTCCTTCTACAGTTCTGCAGAGGTCTAAAGCTGAGATCTGGACTATCCCTGTGTCTTAATCATACCTAACTGATGACCTGACAGTATGGCCAAATTTGTGATCCAAACCAGAGTTTAAATATTTTTTCATTACTTCAATCATTGCAGACTGTTCACCAGACTAATGTTACTCTCATTGCACTCAGTCTTTTTCCCCTCTCTCTGCATTGCAAATCTACTTGTTACACATGGGTGCAGTTGGCTGACATACACACAGAGAGAAAATTCTTAGAAAGCCACATTTGAATACAACCAAGCTTGAACCCAAAATTTGATACTTTCGACATAAACCCATCACGTTTGGGTCAAACTCCAATCTTAAAATCGATTGATCTCTGTGTGATGTGATCTCTCAAGTGTTTGTATCTGTGGCCACATTCACTTTTTGCTTTACTAACAGAATAAAAACATTGTACTTCTTCCAACAGTTTTGGGGTTTCTCGTATGGGTAAATTGACGAAGCAACTCTGTCGGCAAAATGCAACGCAGAAATCTGAAACAGATCTTACCCCAAATTTGACACTTGGCACATGAAATAAAATGATGTGTACAAGGCAATGGAGGTTGCCAACCTTTTCAATTAATAACCGATGTACTGTATGTATGTATTTCAGGACCTTGCTGAGGGCTACATGAAGTCAACACTCCTACTCTAAGGAGCTCATCTAAATCAAGTAATTATCAAGAATGTCCATGTGTGGACACCATGTTAAAAGGATTAAATTTGACAATTAGTGAAAGCGTTTCGTATTGAGGTGACTGAACATTATAGTGATATCTGTGCATTGAATCAAGCACTAACCTGCATAAAAATCTGATTTGGTCTGTGCTGCACTGAGCTCTGTGAAATCTCCACACAATACATTTGCCTTGTCAGGCTCCAAGACTTTGACGTAGTCTGTGCTGCAATGTACTGCTGCATTGGCTAACTTGCAAAGTCTGTAATGCCACAAGCAGTACTAGCCCTCTTTGCTACACTAGAACTCTGGTGTGCGAAAACAATGCAAAACCTCAGCACTGGAAGTAATTTGTTTGACATCTGTTTCTAATAAAAACAGCACAACAAGAGCTGCGTAATCAAATGTAATTGCCTTAAGGAACTGCGTGACCCCACCACCAATTACAACAATCTCCATTATGTCTTCTTTTGGACCTCTATCTGCCGATATGCTAGATGATGTAGACATGAGCCAACAAAGGCGCACTGACTTTGATGACTTTCAGCGTAGTAGCATGCCTGCACACAAATGCCGCTCCCACATTACAATAACTATTACAATGACCATTTGTTTCCCCAAGATCAGACGGCCACTGCACAGACATGGACTCATAGGGATATTGTAATTGGCTGCTGGACAGACGATCTGAGTGGTAATGTGAAGTGCAGCCCACAAACTGAAAAGTAAGTCAGACACTGAGACGAAATGTGCCCTGAATTTCGAGTAATGATCTACAGAAGAAGAAAACTAAACAAGCAGATGTGTAGGACAAGAGAAAATTACATAGGTCTTAAGTTTTGAGCTGAAATGGAAGAATCAAAAGGAGGAAAGTAGTGAAGAGGTGCATTAATTGAGGGCATTTTTATATCTCATATGAATTGGTACAATATGAATTGACAGGTCCGCTCAGTGGGAACCAAGGCAGAAGAAATTGAATGAATGACTTTCTCTCAGGGAAAAGACAATGTGACTGAAGGATGAAATTAGACTTAGAGAGACAGAAATGAAGATGGGAGTTAAGGGGTGGGAATAAGAGGGTACAGCAAGGCCACAGACACAATATAACCCCAACCCCTCCCTCAATTGTTTTACGATGAGTCGTAACTCATAATTGTTTGATCCAGAGGGATGGCACAGGGAGGAACAGCCTATAATGCCTATACTCCACACACTGCCCTGTGGGTGATGGCTGGTGGTTCTGTTGTTGGTGTATTAGTATGGATTACATTTCCTGCCGACAGAGGGTTGAAATCAATACAAATCACAGTGCAGTGGGCGGACAAGCGGCACTACACAGCCATCTAGAGGTTTTTAATGACTAAACGGGAGGTCTTCTTGAGGGCAAAGGTCAGCACAGGGACATATGTCTCTGACACACTTCATGGTTTACTTTACAGTCAATATTATTAATGTTTACGACAGATGCAAAAAAACACACCCACAGTATTAACACAGCGAGCAGCCGTAACAACAAACAGCTGGGAGGCTAGACTCCCTCGGCATACCCGCTCCTGTAGATTATATTATTCTGTTTTAGTCAAGCCACTCATGGTACGCTTGATCCCAGTTGCAGTAAGCTCATCCTACAAATAAAATGCAAAGTACACATTCTTCTGTCCTCAACTTCCCCCCCCCCCCCCCCACCCCCCTCATCACTTCAAGGGCCCCCCTCCAAGACAACAAATGGAGATGGAGCACCCTAACAATACCTTGTTTGGCTTGTAGGCTGTCCAAAAGCAGCTGCTTTTCTCCTTCCCGAGAGGAGCACACATTCCTAGGGTTTGTGTTATCTCCTTGACAATAAAAAGTGAAGGCTTGAATCAGGTCAGTGGAGAGTTTAGATGAAGTGTTGCAGCCTAGCAATAGCATGGCAGACAGTGTTGGCTCTTAGGCACCCACTGTCACTATGATAAATGCCATGGGCCTTTTATGTAAAGGCAGTAATCACGCTCCTCGCCAAGACTGTCTGGGAGAAATGACAGTTTTATCTCCACTGGGACAACACAGAAGTAATCAGGAGACGAGACAGAGACGGAGAAGACGAAACGACGGGATAAAAATGAAATGAAAGCATACTGGGCAAAACAGAGCCTTTCTCTTAAGGCTAGCGCAAAGAATTTGGTGTAGTTTTGATAGATTATCCATTACAGACAATTCAGTTTTATTGATATTCTCTATCTGAGAGACCAATAAGTATGTATTCATCAGCTATTCTATCTATTCCCACTGCTGTCCCTTTTGAATATCAATCGTCTTACAGATTGTTCAGCAACATGAAAGCACAATCACTCTCCTTCTCATGTTACACACTTTACAGTCTGCAATGCAGCTAAATAATGAAGGCGTTAGAAATACAGGGACAACTAGATTGAAGATTGGCTGTAAGGAGGGCTTGAGGAGATCCTGGCCAAACGCCCAGTACTGTACATGCACAGACGGCAGGAAAAAGGGACGTGGGGGAGATTGTCCACCCCACCCCCTCTTTCAGAGACTGACTGCTCAGTCAAAGCAAGGACACCATAACCCATCATTGGAGGGGAGTGGAGCAAAGCAGGTGCCAGATTTTTAAAGGTTTGGCTACATCTCTAGTTATCAAGGGTTCTCATTGATCACTGAGACGGACATCCTCCCGTCATTCAGACGGACTGTTTGTCTACCCATGTGCATATGTTTCTTAGTTACATACTGTATTTAAGAAACACAGAGCTGAAACAGCCCTATCACACCACTGTGTACAATCAAGTGCTCAGATCCGATTTTTCCTGCCTTTTCTTTCATGTCCTTTATTACTATTAAATCTTATTCCGGGATTACGGAAGCACAAATCCTATTTCCAGGAGCTCATAGTTCAATGTAATCACCAAATCTTATTTGGCTTTCACAAATGAGGCACTGGTAAAAGTAAAATCATTTTCTGAAAACCCAATATGTTTTCATTCCTCCCTTTGGGCCAATTAACATCAATACTTTATGAGGGAGGCTGGTCTTTCCTTTAGCCACAGGCAGTGTGCTAGTACACTTTCAGCAGCATGTTAGCCTTAAGGAGACCTCATTTTCTATGCTGTTTACATCAAAAAGCTTGTCATCAAAGAGATAAAGGTCTGCATGTCTTCCTGCGGGACAGTTTTGGCAACAATGGCTGCTGTTGTCTCAGCAATATGAGAAACAATATAGCAGGGATTAGAAAAATACAAAGAGGCTGAGCAGCCATTGTGTTACAGCTAAATCATCAATCATTAGATAGTTTGTCATGAAATTCTCTCACTAAGAATAACCACGCAACAGAATGATCTTAATGGAATTGGCAAAGGCACCGCTTGAGCTGAGGGAAGGTCTGTTTTGGTTACTGCCCAACACCAGTACTGGCTGAAAAGCACACCGCTACTACTGTGTACACACAAAGGATTCGACACGCCACTGGCTTTGCCATCACACACACAGGTGGCATGAAACGCAACACGCATTGTCCGTCACAAGGACAGACACCTGCTGCTATTCTCCTGTTGTCCTTGCCGCGTCTCAAGCCGAGTGCCTGATGCCACGTCCCGACAAACAAGCCAAGGAACAGTCACACAAGGATGATGTGCTGCTGTAATCAGACTCCTCGCACTTGAAATGTCTCGTCTGACTAATTCAGGGGACGAGCGACAGCCTTGCACACAACTTGCATGCAAACATGCACGTACACAGTAGATAACAAAAACAACCACTTCTCACTTGACCTGCTGATCAATAGACTGGCAGCCCTGGGTAAATTCTTGTTTGGTATTCACAAACAGCTACTAATTTTATTTCTTATAGCAAAGACAGAATGCAATGACTCTCTGCTGCTTAAGAATGACGCAGCACATTGTTTCTTTATTTAATAAGAGGTCATTAAGAGGGAAGACAAGTGGAGAGAGAACGTAATCTGGCCTCTCAGTACAGACCAATACTTCCTGTGGAAAGATGTTGGATTGGTGTAGTATGGATCTTACCCTCGATAAACAGAGATAGATCATTTCATTTACACAAACGTTTAAAGTTTTGTGACAAATTTGTGATAATTATGTTTGTCATTAGATTACAAAAGCCTGTATTTCACCTCAATGTCTTTAAGTAAGCTTAAAAAGCTTTCAATCAAAACGGTAGTAAACACTTGGCTCTACAATGAAATATTATGAAAGCTGAAATGATTATTTAAGAGCAACGGTTTCAGTAACTTTAGTCCAGCTAGAGCTTTCCCTATGCAAACCACCATCTCAGTATGAGAGGGATTATGATCCGAGTCAATAGCTCTCTGCCCGGGGGGAGGTGTGGATGGTTTCTGCCAGGGGGTCTTGTTTGGGACAAAGCGTTAGTTCTTCAGTATCGCTGCCCCTGTTAAGGGCCTCTGTCTCAGGTTATTTCTGCTAACATGACTCACAGTCTTGAAGCGAAATCTGACTCAATAACGGCCAAAAGACCACAATGGACATCGTTCTCCATTGCTCTCTATCAGGGCATCAAGATAAACAAAGTCGCCCTCTCATCTAGTTTGTAAGGGGGAGAGTTCAGATCTCAGAGGGGGAGAATGTGTGTGAATGACACAGAATCTGAAACCAGGAGAAAGAGGAGGAGTACATTGTTTGAACACTTTATGGACATGCATCATAAGCTTTGTCATGTGCTTTCTGTTTGTGACAGGTATACATACCTGGTGGTCTTCGAAACAGCAGTAGCTCCAGCTTTTGTTGTGGCAGAAGTGCTGGGTTTTGGGGCAGTGGACGATGTTGGTCTGCTCGTAGTAGCTATATAAAAAAAAAAAAATAAATCAATAAATAAATAAAAAAGGAAGAAAGTGAAAGTGACTGCATAGAAATCAGAAATGTGATGTTTGAGCATTAGTTGTCAAAGACAGCATGTAGTTTTCTTTGTCCGATTCAGACCTACCTGCGGTTTTGGGTCTAGCTACATTAACAGTCTCAGCCACTGGTTTCTTCTTAGCAGTGCCATTCACTGTTGTTGGTTTGGTACCATTTGTTACTGTGGCGGCAGCAGCAGAGGTAGTCCTGGCCAGTCCAACAGGCTTCTTGTCAGGCACTCTACTTTGGTTCTTGACCGTGGAGGAAACGGTGGCTACACCCATTGGTCTTTTAGGTACAGCACCCGCCACAGCTGTTGCTGATGCTTTTGCTGCCGATGTTGTTGTTTTCTTCACTGCAGAAACATTGTTAGAGGATTTAACGTCATTCACAGTGCGGTGAGAAGCAGTACCTGGCCGTGAGTTGACACCAGAAGCCCCTGCAGATTTGGCTGTGGGCTGTGTTTTAGTTCCACCAGCTTTTGGTTTGATTTTGGGGTCCGCTGCCACCGGCTTGCCATTGGCCTTCGGCGTAGCTGTGGGTGCTGCATCATTTGCAGCTTCCTCTGGTTGCGTTGGGGCTTGCTCCAATATGTTCTCCTGCGATGAGGATGGCTCCGCTACTGCTGCAGCTTCAGTGGGCTCCGTGGTTTCCATGGTAACCCCATCCGGTTTCATTCCCTCCTCCTAAATAGTTGTGGACGCAGACGGTGCTGTTGTTGCTTACAAGGTCCAGGGGTTCACGCTCGTCTTGGATGGCCAGTTCCTCTCACAATGCCCTGCAGAACAATATAACAAAGATCACAGAGATACTGATGAGTTTATTTTAGTGTGCACATCCTCTTACATGCAGGACTGCATCACACAAAACTACTCATAAAGTCATGAAAAACACATCACTGTCAGCCAAAGGAAATTCCATTTATGGTAAGGGGCCTCCAAGGAATTTGGGGGAGTCTGAAAAAGAGGAAGTGAGCAGAGGGACATGCCAACAAATCTTTTCTCTACACTCCTTCACAGTGACAGTGAGTAGTCCAACCATCCAAGAGAACTTTGTTGATAATAATACATCATAATGGCCTGTGGCACCAAAATAAACTTGGCATTCACTGGTAAATCACCACAATAAAAAAGGGAATCAGGAATTGGTTTAACTGCGCATTTTATAGGGCAGAAATATATACATAAAAAAATGATGACTTCCAGCATCTTCAAATTGAAAAAGGGGAAAAAGCTGTGGTTTTGAGTGCTGAAAGCCAAGAAAGGCTTCACAATCTCCTGACATGACACACAGGCCACAGAGGAGGGAGAAGAGGGAGGGGATGGAAAACAGGCTCCAAATGGCCCGTTTATTGGCCATTGTCTTCCTGTGTTGAGCAGATGCAGATGGTAATATTCATGTCGTTCTGTGAACACTTAACAGAGATTAGTGTGCTGGGAGATTCTTTAATTGACAGCGCGAGTGGAAAACTTGAAACTAATGTAGAGTATAAGAAGCTGCGGTGTGGAAGCGGAGAAAGTGAAAAAAGGATGGAAGGACGAGATATGGAGGATGTAATCGTAGGCTCCTAAGTCTTGAACTCATTAACCCTAAATCGAGTCTCTTGCTCTAGCTGTACAAAGCTCTTCCCGGATTCGTTGTGGGTTTATCGCTCACAACCCCCTTTTCACCCCTGCCACCCACACACCCCATTCCTTTGCCCCCTCTGACCACAGTAGCTTCTCCCCACCCCCTCCTGATTATTCCACTCCCTTTTCCTATAGCCACTTGTTCCCCTCGACTCTTTGGCCACATCCTCCCCTCCTCCCACTCCTAACAGTTCTGCTTCCAGTAAATTGCTACACATATGGTGTGGTCAGTAGAAGCTCTGTATGAAACAAGAAAACAAGCTGTGCAGGAGATGGATTGAAGAGGAAATTAAAGAGAAAAGACCTAGGAGAACATAACACAGCAGAGATTTATTAAAAATATAAATAAAGGAACACAAGAGTTGACAGGTTAGACCTACAAGTTAAGAAAAGCAGGAGTAATAATATGAATGAAGAAACCATAGCAGCATTCAGAAGGGGAGCAGACTCTGCCCTTTCTGTGCAAACTAATAGCAGGTCATAGCCATGGACAATTTATGATTTGCAAGACATTAAGCCAGATAACTTAAAACATCTTGGAAATTTCCAATGAGCAAAGGTTTCCTACTACTACGACTGCAGACTGCATTTAAACAGCCTCATAGCGTAGAATAATAAAGGACTACACTGGGATGGATAAAGCATCTGTATTCATCTCCAACTTTTCCACAGACATTTTAGAATAAAGTCTTTTTGAAGGAGCACTGGGTCTTGTCCAAAGGTCGGAAAACATTTGTTTCCCTGCCAGTTACACATTAACATCTGAGGTAACATGATACTGCAGGCACTTTTAGTGCCAGATCCAAAAAGGTTGTTACGTTTGCACCGGTGCTGGTAGTCATAACTCTTTAGTATCGGTTTGGTATCAAAGTATTGGGGCCAACAACAACAATCAGTCAGAGGACAAATGGATAAATGGGCCACTTGTTGCCAGTTCTGGGAGTAACTTGTCTGGCAAGTTTAGAGAGGATAACCAAGGAACACACCTCAGCAGCTCTACGCAAACACCAACACGTGTGTACAGCCACTTAAAACCCCAAATAAGTGGTATAAAGCCATGAAGTCCTACCGTTTTGATTCAGCCATGTTAGAAAGTGTTAAAAAGTTAGAAGCTGGACTCCTTGCCTTATCATAGTTTTCACTCTTGCTCCCTTCCCGTCTTTCTGCTTCCTCGCCGGTCTCTGTGGTTACTAATCTCACACAGAACGGAACCCGAGTAGCGGAGAGTAACCTGCCTACCGACACAATGTTTGGATTGTTCCTTCTTTTGGAAAATATCACGCCTTAAGTGAGGATCAATTAGCTAATGTGCAGAGCCTTTGGAACAGCACTGGGCAAATCAAATCCATTACCATCACTCCATTTATGTGAAAGGGAAGACTTTCAAGCAATAAGCAAACTGGAAACCGTACAACAAATACTGAAAAAATCACCAATGAAAGAGTAGGGAGACAGGAAGTTGGCACTGTGATGTGCACTGGCATGGTGTAGTTTTGCCAGGCCATCTACTAAAGCTTGGGCTTAGCAGATATAATGAATCACATTCCTCACGCCATGACCCTCTTCTGGCCAAAGTGAAGGCATCATCTCTAACCAGCTGACACTATGTGACACAGCACAGAGAGGAGGTGAATGCATCATTAAAATCCCATCTACACACGCATGCATGGATAAGTGATGTTTTACTAAATTACAGTGAGAGTGTCCCGCAGCGACGGTGCTGGTTTTCATATCCATTAAAAACACACTTCAAGCTGTTGACGCTTAGCTGGGAACGGGTTGTGTCAGAGCTGAAGAGTTTAATGTTCAGAAAAGTGACCAGCAGCAATTTTAAAAATGGTCAAGATGAACACCCTCTTGCATTTTGATGCAATAAAAGACAACCTCTATTGTCTGCCATTCTCTCAGCCCATATTTGCATAACAAATCCTGGTTCACTGAAGATTCAAAACCATGTCCAAGACGCAGCATGCCTTCTTTCCAGCCAGCTCACTAATATCACAATTATCTCAATACCCTGGGCAACAATTATAATATGCTGCAAGGACTGTAATGATCAAGAGGCCTAAAGGCTGGCACAACTGCAGCAATACGTGTTTAACCCAAGCGAAGAGACAGTGTGTTTATAAATGCAGCCATCGCTTTGTATGATTGTTAGAGGGAGTCTGTCTAGACGGATAAAGAACTCCGTGGCCTCAGTGGTATTTACATTCCACTTCTTCTAATAAAGATATATGGCATTGTGTCTGTCATTAAATCTTACCCCTGACCTCTGTCTTAAGGCAGTTTAATTACATTTGTTGTAACACCATCAGTCTCTTGCTCTACATGTCCAGACATCAGAAGTGGTGCCTGACAAATGGGTCACTTTTAATGCTGCAGCTAATACAAGCAGAGAGGGATTTAGCAGCGTTGAGATCATGGCAGGGGCTTGGAATGCATTGTGCAGACTGCTGGAGGTGGTGGTGGAGGGGGGCTGTTGTTACTGATGCCGGGGCTTAACGTTATCTGTAGATTTACCCCAGACTGCTGCCTGCCATTAGGAAAATGGCCAAGAGACAATACACATTAGGAGCGAAAAGGATTCACTGCAATTAAACTGGGTAAAAAAAAAAAAAAAAAAAACATTTACACACCTAGTGAAGGAAGATTAGGAAATTATTTCACTTGTTTCAATGTCAGATTTACTGTATGTGCCTTTTGTATTACAACAAAATTAACAGAAAATAAAATCAGAAAATAATTAACTGTTTTGCTAATTTATCAATTGTCAGAGTCATTGTTCAAGGAAAGCTTCTATAATGTGATGATTTGCAGCTTTCGTTGTCGTAAATAAATAGTAAACTGAATGTCTTTGGGTTTTAGACTGTCGGTATATCAAAATATTTGAAGACATCACTTTATGCTCTTGGAAACAACACCGATTTTCAGTTTTCTAACATTTAATCAGAGAAATGATTGATAGGTTTATCAATATTGTAAAGTGGCCACTTCAGCTGCCTGATGTTGAGTTTCTACTTTAAGAATCGTGTCAATGCTGCATCTGCTCAAAGATGATTAATGGTAGAAAGTGCGTGCCTTGAGAAGCAGCAGTGGTATCGAGAGCACATCCGACCCATCTGCATTCCAGCTCCGCTGACTTCCTCAACACCCCCAAGGCTACACAGTGACAGCTGGCTAAGGGTGTGTGTGTTTATGTGCATGTGTGTGACCCGGTAGGGGCTGAAAGGGTCAGAGGGAGTCCAGTGTATGTATGTGAGCAGTGTGGAAATGGAGCAGCATGTGAGTGAGCAAAGACTGTGTAGGATGAAATTGTGCATGTGCACACATTTACACAAAACACAAACAAACAAACAAAAGTGAAAACTGGAATTTAGTGGGCCACCACTTCCTGCATTCTTCCAATTCTTCGGACACAGTTGATTCATTCTTCTGAACCGCACCTTTAGGCATTTAAAACAAAGCAGACCTGGCCTGGTGAACTTGAACTTGGCTGCAGGTCAGGGAGCGATCGGCAGACGGCACAAGCAGAGTGGAGTAAGACAGTGTTTACAAATGAGATTTGAGACACCTCTGTCTGTCTGTTCATTAACTTTCCTCTGGTGTGTGTCCAGGAATAGGCATGTACACAGGAAGAAACACAGGCCGTATTGTGTATGTGTGTGCGCATTGCAACTGTGAGGCGAGAATGAAAAGGCAGAAAGGAAGAGGGTGGTCAGTCTGAGCGATGGAATGACAAGAAAAACACGAGGTTTAATCGTGTTTGGGAAATGAAGGGGTTTTCCTAACTCCAAGCTCAAGCTTCAAGCTCAGAAACAGGCCAGATGCAGACTACAAAATTTACAGAAACTCTTCAACGCGAGAAGTGGGTATGTGAATCGATTCAGAGAAATAAAAAAGTCTGCGTGTGTAAAGCTCCGATGCCTCGTCTGACCATACAAGGCAGTAGTGCCGTTTCTGCTGTATCACAGAGTGAGTGTTAAGTTCACACACACGCAAAGTGACAGAGGGAGAGAGGAAGAAGAGAAATTCACAAACATGTCTCAAAGACTGCTGACAGGAGAGGCAGAGGGTTTGTGAATATACAGCCCTACAGAGCCCTTTGCTGAATAGTTGCTTCCAGCTTAGCAGCTCCCTCGCTCCCTCTGATATACAAACACAGTACTCCATGAGTCACTGAAGGGTATTTCCCAAACAAGGCCAAGAAAAGAGAAACTTTTTATCTCTCTTGAATAAGTGTGACTTTATGCAAAGGCTTAACTAACCCATGACTCTATTGACAGAGGTACACACTCTTGTTGTACTGTATCATTAAAAGCAGAAAGCACTAAATGAGAATTCAGTGTGCTCCGTGGCCAGAAAAAAAGATAGCAATGTAAGTAATGTAGTAGTTTTATGAAACTGTGATAACCAAAACACTGTCACATATTAATAATGCAAGAGGTGCAGACTGGCCATCACATTCAGTGGGCATCTCTCCCAACGACAGGCCTACAGTCATTTTATGACATCGATTTAACTCTGCTCTCCCTGCTGCAACACCAAACTTCAATCTCTGGCCATGACAATTTATTATAATTATACTTATTTATTAGTTATAATAAATTATTTTATAATTAAGTCTTTGTTCTTAAAGCTCCCTGTGAGTGTGAAATACCAATACTCCCTACAGCAGCATGGTCTGATCTTAAAATGAAGGTGACAGCTTGCACAAGGTTGAAAACAACCAATAAACATCAAGCCAATGAAGGATGATGCAGCGTGTCAGCTACCATCAGTGTCCGTGCAACACAGCCATTGGATTATTGACTTTTGGCATGGTGGCCTTCTGGCTGTGAAGAGCACAGATGAGTTCAAATGGAAATTCCTTGTATCTATGAAAATTCTCTGTCATCCAGGTCACAGGTTATCTAAAAGTACTGAGACAGAAGGCAAATGAGCCCGGCATTTGGTATGGAAGATGTTTCATCCACGAGTTCATACTGGACTTCTTGTTTTGGGATTATAGATTAATGCTGCCTCTGCTGTGATGATGTGTGCACGCTTACCAGAGGCAAAAAAAGTGTCAGCTTTGTCCAACGTTACTCCACCTCACATATGAGACACAGCCAAGGTGAGTAGACTGGAGAGGACAGTCTACATTACAGCACCCATCAATTACTAGATGCATTCCTCAGTAAGCTGCCCAAGCGGCGAGCAAACACACACAGAGAAAAAAGAAAAACAGACCCATTCCTTGTGGGACACTGAGGAGGAGGAGGCAGTAAGGAGACACTTGAATTCTTTCTCACAGTCGCTCAACAATGTCTTATTAAAAACAGAACCACATACTCTGTACACCCCATCTATCTAGTAAAGATCACACAACGTGTTCCTGGTGGAGGGACAATAAGAGCTACCACAAGCTCTGGTTCCTCTGAGCATCTTTGTCAGAGCAATATGATATTCTTTAATAATTCCACAAAATAAATAAAACCAAGAGCTTACTACACCTTCTGCATCGGCATTACAAGGGATCTGACATCAACCCTTAAATCTTGCCATTCTGAATTTAGCGAATGTTACAGGTGTATCACCACAAAAAAAATTAATAAATGCCTTGTTAAGAATAACCACTGGCCAAAACATTAGATAGAATATAAAAATATGAACGAGAAAATCCATTGATGTGTGGTCTATTATTTGCCTTTGCTCTGGAGTAGGATGCATTACGCCAAAGAAAAGGAAGTACTCCGACATTAATTATCGGTTCCCGACTTCTGTTGTCAACATCCTGCATAGTGGATGATGCATTCGTGCAATCTAAGGACATCAAAACATCCCCCAAAAGCCACAGCACTGCTTTATTTTACCTCCCCCTTCTAATGAACTCCCTCCTGAAGGGGAAAGGGTTATGGCTTGTTTTTTTTTTTATTCATACTGGGCTACTACTAAAACATTTGTCACATAATAATAATAATAATAATAATAATAATAATAATAATAATAATAATAAAAGTGTAAACATGCAATATCAAAACTATGTAGTTTACAATAAACCAATCTGAGCCGCTGCAGGTGGTATAAGCACAAATAAATGACACAAGGACAGAAAAGTATAAAAGATAGGACCTTAATAAAGATGCAGCAACCTAGATCTTCAGAGTTGTAGGATTCGTATAAGTTATATTAACCATGTTGAAGCTGTTCATTTAGCACCTTTGCCTGTCTCTGTTGCCTGTGTATCAAACTTTTTTTTTTTTTAAGTGTGTGGCAAGTCTTCCTACAGCAGCTCCTCACCTCTTGCACAAACCTATCAGGAAGATGAATGGCACTCCATGCACCTCGTTATCTGGAGACAAAGAAGTGCATTAACCCTCGGTGATTTTCCCAGCTGACTGCGTTCTCATCATCTGTCCAAATAACAAGACTGTGTGCAAGTGTTGGCAAGACCTACAGAGCGCCATCGTATTTCATCCCAAGACTGCACTCACAGTGACAAATGTTTGTCCTGAATAAACTGACTTGTCTACAAATAGCTTTTTCGAAACACAACTTTGCCGAGCATTATCGAGCAGTAATTTATCAGTGCGGAATCTAGGACGAATACAATCTGATCAAGCTACCAGCCCGACATCAGGAATAACCCCAGCTAAAGAAGAAATGATACAGCTCTGTGCCCAGAAACCACTAGCTAAAATGCTAACTATTAAATAATATTCTGGCACAGTTACCCTCTGTAGTTTGACAAACAATCTACAAAAAGTCCAGGTCTGCAAGATTTCTTTGACATTACAGCATCTTCTTTGAAACAATTCATATTTACTTATTTTATTTATTTATTTTATATACAGCTTTTGTTGCTGAGTAATCAAATGAATTGAATTCCTAACAAGACGACACACTGCACATTAAAGACAAATCTTTTATATTTGAAGGGAAAGATAAGAAAAATAAAGCTGCAATGATTTGCCCAGAATGTCCCATGTGTATCTCAACAATGTGTAACACCCCTCCTCCAATATGATATACAGTAGACAAAGGCAGGGGATGTGTTGTATACCTATATCTCCATTAGACAGCAATTGTAGGATATTCTGTTCACTCTGCTTGTACAGATAAAAACTATAAAACTACTCACAGTGGGTTGGGATGCTCCATGGGACAGAACAATCAATTCTCTTAGCAGGAAAAAAAAAAAACAAATAACACTTTCATCAAAGAGAGAGGTGGGGGTTGGGTTGGACTTGACGTTAAGCATGCAGCTTATTCTAATCAATTCCATATGGGACACTAACATGTGCTAAGTGACTGTAAGCTACTCAATAATGCCATTAAGAGCAGGTGGTTAAATGTGACTACAAGTTAAGTGGACTAAGCCCAGTTAGCCTATAAGGGAGTGGCAGTCATAATGGGAAGGACTAGCGGCTACTGGCGGCGGAGTGATCTAAAAAGGCTGGAGGGAAACGGGTTACAATCTGTTCTAACGCTGGCAGGATTTTCAAAAAAAAAGACACCAACCAGGTCCTTCTGCCACCAACGACAGGCTGACAACAGAGCAAGCAGTGAGCAGAGAGGTACCATCAAGCAGTGAGGGAAGCAGTGAGTGTCTGTAATCAGATCTACCCTGATCATCGTAAGTGTTTGCTTGCATAACTGGGTGTAACGTTAGGGTACTGCAAGGGGGAGGGTGGGTAGACAAACAAAGCAGATCACACCGTTTGACCCCCCCCCACGAGCATGATGCCAAGGCGAGTGGGGGTGGGTTTTGTGCAAGTGGACGGAGGAGCAGCTGACATGGGTAACTTCACCCAAAAGTATCAAGGGACATCCAATAGGCTGCAGGGTGAAAGAGAGAATGGATGACGTCTCTACCACACGGATGTACTGAACGAACCTTCATCCTGTTTTATTAAGGACTGCTAGTTTGTTTACTTAGTACTCACGTCTGCAGCTACGGTCCACTGCTAAATCGTGGCATCATAACATCTCAGATTAAACTGTAAATGCCAAAAATAATACACCAGGCCAGGCTTTCTTTTTCTCTCACTTTTGGGTCAGTGAAGGGAGTGGAATTTTATTTAATTATCAGCAACAAATAATTGTGCCTAAAGGTTATGTGGACATTGTGTTTGACCTCAGTATTTATTTTTAGAGGTGACATAAATGAGTAGAAAGGCTGCCGTAGGATTGCTGGACACGGATGGAAAAATAAAAGCGAGGTAGGAGTAGAACAATAAAGCCGTGGCTATAAAATAGATTTAGACCAGGCATGCTGCTGTATTAAAAACTCATACCAGTTTCCTGCCAAGGACCTTTGTCCCATGCTATCTCTCCCTCTCTCTTTTTCCACATTTCCTGTTGCTTTTCACTGTCAACCAAACTAAAACGTCGTGTGTGTGTTAAAAGCGTTTGACATTTTCAGTAACTTGAATTCAACATGAAAACAAAAATAAGTAATTTAATAAAGAATGGTTGGCCGCAGAGAAGCCAGTGTTGACAGTTTTGCCTTATTAAAGCCAGCCAGCGGCTACTCTCCTGCGTACCAGCCAACTGGCTATACACAGGCAGATAGTCAATACAATGCTGGAGAGCCCGAGGGCCAGATCAGTTACCATGCCTCTGACTGGGCAGGGTGAGCTGAGGCCAGATGGACAGTGATCCCACGCCAGCCACACAAATCCACACCCCTGGACTGTGTCAAACACACACACAAATTACTGAGCATACACGACTGACTTTCTCATGCATATAAAGATGAGGCGCAAAGGATGCTAACATGCTCCACCTGCTCAGTAACAACAAAGACACGCCCTTATAGGTGCTGTGCACTTTGATTCATGCAGCCTTATATCAATGACTAAATGGATGAAATGCTTCAGCAGAAACGGCAGCCATGCATGGAAAACCGAGCCAAGTTAAGCCATCGTCGCCATCCAATATCAAATCTAATTTAGTTAAAATGTACTAGCCTTTAGCCAAACACACACACACAGGTTTTCCTGTACTGCAGAACTGTTCAATTTAAACTCAAGTTTTCAAAAACACAGCAGAATACAGAAAATAATGGCGCAATGCTGCAATTTGTAGAGCCATCACTGCAAACACACACAGCAAGGCAAAATATGTCTTTGAGATGGCATTCGAGGCTCCCGAAGTGAACTATCAAAACAGACTATGAAAGTGCTGAATTACTCTTTCAATAATTACAGTGCGTCGAGGCCAGCTTCACACCCCCAGACAGACTGAGTGCCTAAAAATGCAGCGCCAGCGTCCACCGCTTTATCCTAATGGGGAGGAGAGTGCCAGCCTCCAAACCACAGCGACGAGCGTTACAGCAGCACGCAGTCTCACCACCCCACAGAGGAAAAGCCCAAAGAGCGGACACGGGAGATGCAAAACGAACCTGGAGGATGAGCGATGGCTTTAACCCTGAATGTCATCCCAAACAGATGCAGTTCAGCAGGCCCGGGATAGAATTTCAATGGGTGTGGGGCTGAGACAGACACGGGTTGCAGGCTGTAGAAGCAGCTGACTTCCAAGCAGATGCAAATGCTCGGCCGTATGCAGGGGTTGTGCTTTCCATTCAGCTGGCTTGATTTTTGAGTTCTCAGACAAGGGACAGGCTGAAAAGTGCCAACGTCCCTGTGGTACAAATGATAGCCTTTACAGATCAATTAAGTTCTCTTAAACAGTAAAAAACACTGATTGGTTCCAGATTCTCAAATGTAAATATTTCCAGGACAGTTAACGCTGTAGCTTTTAGGATGTGGGTGGTCGTCTGAGCGGCATTTTCAGTTTTCTGACACTCACAATTAACAGTGTTGCAGCAATTCGTCAACTGACACAAAACTAATCCACAACTATACAGATGATCATTTAGTTTCATTTCCAGGAGAAGCGCCAAACATTTGATGGTTCCAGGTTCTCAAATGTGAAGATTTGCTGCTTTTTCTTGGCTCACATTAGAGGAAATTGCATCTCTGTTGGTTTTGGTCACCCCCAACGCTTGCATTTCAAAAAAATATTCTCTTTATGGCCTCTCAGATGTGAATGATTTTAGCTTTAAAGTCTACTCCATAATGACTATAAAAAAATACCAAAAGACTGATGCTTGTTGAAAGAAAAAGTAATTGGTGTGTACATTCTGTTCTCACATAGTGGGATCATGGTGGAGAATAAATCTGAACCCTTGACCCCCCCCCCCCAGCCGACATCCACAACCATCGTAACTACTCACAGCTGTTGCACTGATGCACATGAACCCGCACAAAGCTGAATAAACAATACAAAGATGCATTAATCAACAATATATCAAACAAGTTAACAGAGCGAATCTGGCCGTAGAGAACTAGTTTTCGTTCACAGGCTTGTCATCTTAGATAAAAGCAACATTTTGGGAATGTTACTGAAATTTGACAGCTTTAAAAAAAGAAACCTCTGAGTAAATGAGCAGAAAGTATTCGGGGTATTTCACTCAGTCAGTCACAGAGCAGCAGGCTTGATTTGTTTCCCAGTGTGTGGCATCCATTTTAAACAGTCACACTGCCACAAATGTTGCAATGTCAACCACCTGCATTTCTCCCAGACCACATGGCTGAAATACATTTCACCCCGTTAGGCGCCTGCCTGAGTCGTAAAAGTAGGCAGTACATACCGAGGCTGAAAGAGAGATACACATAAAATAAGAAAGGCAAATGTGACTTAGCAAATCATAAAGATAAATAATAGATCATTTATGTTTCTGTACGACTAGGCAGACACCCTGTTCGAAGGTGCCAGGATATGACAACTTTCTTTGGATGGTACTTTCAGTTTTCTCTTCTCAAACCACTTTAAAACAATCCCTTGAGGCCTCTCAAGGTTACAGGATGCATTCAATTGAAATAACTATTCTGAGCTCTTCTGTTTTGCTATAGCCTCCAGGAAGAGGAAAGGGAAGCAGAAGTGTGGACAGTGGAAGTGACTGTACAATATAAAAACACAGGCTGTGTCCCAATTCAGAGGCTAGCTCTGGCAAAAGGTCTTTTACAGAACCTGACGACCAGGCCAAACTTATTCTCTCTTATAAACTAAGATGCTAATAAAAAAAATGATTAGAAAAGACTAAAAAGATCATACTTCACATCATTTTATCACCGTGACACTCAAATATCTTATGAGGATTGGTTATAAACATGATTTTGAACAGACATGTGTATGCCTCAAAACAACAGATAATCATGTGCTCTGCATCTGTGATTGATAGTGACAGTACTTCTTACTCAGCACTGTCTCTCCCAAATCTCATAAGCTGTCTAACAGGAAGTTAGACCTCACCGGGGTCTAATTTACATAAGTAGTGTCATTATGTAGAGTAATATACTGAGTTTTGGCATAGTGAGTGCTACAAATACACCAGCTGAGTCCTTCAAATTCAGGCCGAAGAAGGCTGCATCCCAGTGCCTTTGAAATGGGACACATCAGCGACCCTGCAATGAGTCCCTGGAGCGTAGCCAGAAAGTCAGGAGAGGCGTGAAGGGGAAAAGGAGAGAATGATCACGCACACTTGGTTTCACACCCAGGTGACGATAAACTCCTCTGCAACAACGCACACACACCCTGACACCAGTAGCACGAGGGTTTCGGGAGACGACACACTCCCCGGCTGAGTGTCTGCATGTCAAATACCATTATGAAGCCAAGCATAGTGTCACTGCAACCCACACCCAACCCTGCCCACCACACCCACATAGCCCCAAACACACCGATTATGTAATGAGCACTCTGAGCCAAGGCAGAGCATCCACAGCTCTATCACTGAGATCTGCAGACGATGCCGCCTGATCGTCTGCCTGGGCTCTCTGTGCTCCTCTCTCCTTTCCCACGTCGCTTTGCCAAATCAAGACTGGGATCACTCCGTGTGCATGGATGCAAATATGAAAACAGACGATTTTTATCTTGGCACACAATAAACCTCAGAGGACCTCAGAGGATGAGCGGGCAAGGTGCAAGCCACTTCATATCCGTGGGTGAAGTTTTAGCAAAGTAATTTCACATGGAGATCTGCCACACATCCTCAGCACCCCAAATAAACTGAAAAATCTGATCAAGATTTTGTCTCTTTTAGTCAGTACATGGGCATGAGTTGCTGCACATTTTATTCACCCAGGGTCCAATATTTCCAACATTATTAGTCTGTGTCTTATGGTGTCTGCTCGGCCCCCCTGCCGAGGACCCATGGGGAGGGCTCACGTTTGGAGCCATTGTTTTGAGAGTTTCTGTGTGTTTTTCAAGCGTCAAGTGAAGCTTCAATAATGCCACTTGTCTCTGGGAACAAACACTCTGAATCCTCCAAGATTTAGCAAAAGGCCCGGTTTAGCCTCACAGAACAATAGCGGTGTACGCAGTGGGTGCAGCTTGCTGAGAGAAACGCATGAAGCCAGTCAATTCATTGAACGTGATATACAAACTAAGAGCATGCCATTCGAGTCGTGTGCAGCCGTGCTACAAAAATAAAATGCCTTACTCGGAGTAAAACACGCGTTAAAAAAAAAACAAAAAACACCGCCCAACCATTTAGTGCCATGCTAACGTTACACATCCATCATCACATCCAAGCCTCCACACTCCACATTACAAAGAGGGCGTCGGGCTTCAAAACAAACCAGGCTCTGGTTAATTTAAAAAGACAGAGCAAAAAGAGAGAGAGTTTCCCTCAGCACTGCGCTCATTTTCACGTCGCTCGTGGTTAAAGTGGCCCAAAGAAACGAGAAGGAGATGCGCCGTAACTTAAATCGTTTCGCTCGCGCTAGAAACGTTACAACGTAGTAAATTCTACGTACCTTCCAACCGCCGACTCCTGGAGGAGCAAACAGTCCGTCCCTCTCGGTCCAGCGCCGAGGTACAAAAAAAAAATGCACTCAATATGTCGACAGAGCCGTAAATTTCACCCGGACCAACAATGGATCCGCGCAGTCAACTGCGAGCGTCCCTCTCCAGCGTCCTTCCCTCCACGTTTGAGCAGCGGCTGGCGGCGGCAGGATACTTCCCTTCATGAAAGATGGACCCGGGCGGGGAAGTGGAGGGGTGGAGGGGTGGTGCTGCTGGTGGGGGTGGTGGTGGTGATGGTGAGGCGGGGGGGAGTGACAGAGGAGTCCGGCAGCAGATTGAAGACGAAGCGTGGTGGTCATAAAACAAAATGCAGATTAAATCCCGCGAGCGGTCCAATCACAAGCGCGAGACTGGTGGTTATGCAAAGCAGGAGTGACGTCAGATTCAAGCCGAGCTCGAGCTCTGTCTATGGGGCAGTGAAGGGGGTGAGGGGGGGGTCTCAAACCCGGGTCAGCATGGGTACTAGTACCCTGAGCAATGAGGAGCATCATTTATATTATATTATATTATATTATATTATATTATATTATATTATATTATATTATATTATATTATATTATATTAAATTAGATTAGATTAGATTAGATTAATGCCTCATTTATTTTATCTAAGCATGGTGTAGCAATTGTTTATAGACTTTGTTCGTTATGTTTGTAGTGTCTTGCAAAGTCCATAGTACATTTGGTGCAAAATACTTTATAAATTATAGTAGGTACAGGAGGCCAGTTGAAAGTGGTTGAAGGGATATTTCAGCTATTTGTCCTGATTTTTCCCCCTATGGGCCAAACTCCAAAAACACAGGATCCTACATTTCCCATAATACATCTAACTCCTGCCCTCAGTTTGTCACACACATTTTTAGTCGTAAACCATCTCAAATGGGGCATCACATTTACATTATGTAAAATGTGTATTTTGGAAATGTGTATTCACCTACATCTACTTAATTTCTTCATGTTTTATTATTTAATTCCTTCTTTTGCTTGCATTTGCTTCTATCCTTTCTTCTTCTTCATTATTTCCTTACAAAGTTTAGTTTTATATTACTCAGCTGGTAGTATGATATGGAACACCATGTCAAACAACTCAGTGGCTAATTCACATTCAGAAGTATTTTAATATGTGGAAGTAGTTGCAGCGAGGTTTCATTGTTTCCTCTGTTGCCACCTGCTGAATAGAGCAAGTGTGTGATTCTGCCTCATTTGGTAATTTAATCTCATCACACAGGGGTTCCCAAGAATGAAGTATGAAAAGTTCGGGAGCTTTAACTCCAATAAAGTGCTGACACTTCACATACACTCCTTGCGCTCTCCTTCCACCCACATGTTTATTCTCTGTGATTAAAATGAAATTTGAGACACCAAGTAGCATGGGTAATATCCTTCCGTCTTCACACATAAAGGGTTTTCTGTTTTCTAAGATCTCGATAGTTGGAAGTATGCCTGAATAAAACAGATTCATTGAGTATGTAGAAAGTTTCTCACATAGCACAAAGTTTATTTTCTGTACTTTAGCACTTATTTCAGCACAGACTCCACATCCCTATGGTACAAGCCCACAATAGCTGTGAGTTGAATGCTTTTTTTTTTTTTTTATGTTGGGCTGCAGCTGCAGGCTCCACAATAGAAATCAATGAAAAGGGAGAAGACATACAAAGGCCATTGCAACTTACAGAGAGAGAAAGAGTGAATGGGTCAAGACATCTGACATTAACTGTTGTTTTCTCTAATAAAACTCACAGGCGAGAAGACTGAATGGAGACATTTAAAAGAAAAAGCCTTGGGCAAAGAGAAGTCCAAGAGTGAGTGAGTGAAGGGTAGGAATGAAGGCTCACCAGAAATCATCAACCACAGACTCGTCAGTGCACACATTCTCGGTGAAGAGTGAGAGTTTGTGCGTGTGTGAGTCATGTCACAGCTCTGCCTCTCCATCCCCGGTCTTTACAGGACTCTGGCAGCTGTTTCATCAGCAGTCTGTCAGCCTTTCCAGTCGGCAAGAGGCCCTGTGTCAGTACGAGGGGGAAAACTTGAAACTTACACTAATCCTGCAACTTAAACTCATTTTGGTATGCAGTTACCAAAAGGTATGAATTTGCAGCTGCATCATTTAACAGTTTGAAATGTTATATGAGCAAAAAACAAAAACCTGACTTATATCCATTATTATATCATAGAGCTGAAAATGCTACACTGCTAAATCCCCTCACATCCTGCCCATCCATTTCAGACAGCTTTATAATGTTGTTACACAAGGGTGTGGCTCGGCACTGAGCTCTAGCAGAAATCTTTAACAGAATTAGGATGGACTGATAATCTACAAGGCTTTTACACACACGTAGTTCTTTTAAATCTGTTTCTTTGGTGTGGTCTGGTCGTCCATCTGCCCAAACACCTCGTCGCTAAGATAGCTGCACACAAAACACACTCTGCAAGCCCACACACAGACAAGAGGACAGAGTGACACACCAAAAACAAACTCAGTCGGCTGCAGATTCAGTGATTCATTATAAAAGATGTAAGGCAGGAAAAGGAAACCGCCATTGCTGCAGGCCTGCATTTAAAAAAAAAAAAAACTGAGGCGCTTTGTGAATATAAAAGGCCCTGAACTTTAAACAGCCAGAATGTCACAAGTGAATGACTGAAGCACATTTCAATTCAAGCCGAGAGCAAGCCGGCATCAACAAAGGACCACGCCCGAGATCAACACACTGAAACTGATAGACTATAAGCTGCTCCTGGCACAAGACATTACCTCTGGACTGAGTGAAAGTAGTCCTGTATGCACACACACATCATGTGCAAAACCCAGTCTACCTTTCCTTCCCTCTCACACAGTCTGACATGAACCATAAAGGCACAGTCAGAGCAGTACATAATGTATGATGATATTAGGTTAAGTGGGTGGAAGGCGAGGATGTGCTACATCAGCTGCCAAAGCTTGCTTGCAAAGCTCAATAACCAGGAAATGAGCTCATCATATCGGACTGTTCTGAAAAAGAGAGTCCAGAATTGTAATTTCCCCTCTGTGCTTCACCACGCAGGGTGTTCATGACAGCTGTGTTTGACTATGTGTTAGATAGATATTTGCAAAAAGCAGGAATCATAGATTCATTTAAATCCTCCACGCGCTCCTTCTATCTGCCAAACTTCCTATCTGCCAAGTAGAAAAATAAACTTTTGGTACTGTGTTACATGATTCCAAACACATGAACAACTTTCTCCCCCTTCTGACAATCCAGAGGAACTGCATCCAAAGATCAAATGGCACACATATGAAATAAAACATGTTTTAATATCAAAGGGGATCTGGAAAACATTAATCAGCAGACTGGAAATATATGACACCAAGTAGATGACTTCAGTTGACTTATGTCTCTAATGCTTTTTTCTTTTTTTAGTACGGTTCAAGTGCAGATCATTTGTATTAAACATGATGCTATCAAGATGTAGGAAAGTTACATCTAGGCAATACTGGACAATATACACATGCATATTATATAATTTAAAATCCATTGATGAATTTGGCACATGTTTTCTGTCTAGATCCAAAGTCCATCAGCTTATTTAGTTTAAATGTGACACCTTTGGCTCTTTAGACCGAGTACAAGATGACTGGAAAAATACTGTCATCGCATTAACCTGTTACTACTTGGACCAGAGATCATCTCTCCTTCAAGAAAGAAACTTCTTTACGAAAAACATCTTCTGATGTTAAGACTGAGACTCCTTCAGCTATTGTGCGTTTGAGGCAGTACAAAGAACATAAAAATTCAAGATCCGTCCACAGGGCTACAGTTTTAGACATCATTATGAAGACAACAGACAGACGAAAGAGCACGATGATTCAGTGTGACATGACAACATTACAGAGCTACAAATAGGTTTGTGTGTATTCTTGTTATCGACCCTGAACCCTGTTTCACTGTAAGGCATTTCAAGTCATTATTTTCTTACTACAAGACAGTTCGTAGGCTGCCATCAGTGTCATATAGAGATAAAGAAAGGGGCCAACAGCTTTTAAATGAACTCTGGTGAACTCTCTTTGTAGCTTAACATACCTGGCATTGAAGAAACATGCATATGTGTTTTTAAAATGTACTTCCATGTAGGGGCTAACCACAGGAAATGTTGGGTGCTTCACTCACAGAGTAGCCACAAAAACAGAACTATAGTGTCAACATTTGAAGGCAATGTGATGCTTGTGCAGTAGTACAGTACTGCAGCCCAAGACACTGTTTGACACTTTATACTGGAGGTGCAGCTTGTGGAAGAGAAAACAAATCAATTTGTGGTCCTGTTTTTCGATACCTTTCTGGAATCTCCCTGATTGTCTAAAAAAAGACTATAACTTGGATTTTCCTCATTCTGTATGAATGAATTATGTCCCATTGGGACCTCATATGATAGAGTTTAGAGTAGTTGGGGCTAAGAAAAATGGCTGAGCTGTTGGATATGTTTTGTGAGATGCAAATGCCTCGATATAAAAGCTCTGTCGGCGAGAGGTAAGCTACTTTGAAATACTATAAAAGGAAAAACACAAACATAAAAACAGTCAGCACCATGTGTGCACTCAGTCCTCATAATGGCACCTGTACCCACTTAGTATCTGCTCCTGGTTCAGCATTGTGCATCATTAAATACATAGGGAAAAAAAATACTGTTTTGTTTTAAAAGCCAACAAGGAACAGAGAAATGTCTGTGCATTAGTTCACCCTGATGGTCCAGTCGTGAATCAGTCCTCAGTTTCTTCTTCAAAAAAGTCAAGGACAGGAAAAATAAGAGGTCCAATAAGGAGACTGTTGTTGCACGTTTTTTTATGTGCAACTCCAGCGGATGGCAACGCCTCCTTTATATGACTGTTGAGGTTTGACCCAGATAGAGTATGTTGATGCAGAGACACTGGGCCTCAGGAGTGTTTCAGCGCATCTCTGTGATCAGCAGGGGAGGAGAGCGAGGTCACCGAAGTCAACTTTAGTTCACTAGCAGGACGTCCTCATATGTGGTCGTTCTGAAGGAAGAAGAAGAGAGATGGACTTTACATCATCATGATATCTTCTAATTTAGAGTCACATAATGGTGATATATAGTGAAAAATACTAAAGTGTTAGGAAATGGTTAATAATCACATACATGTTTGATAAATACCTCAAAATATGTTCTAAAAAACAGTCACATAGAACAAGATACTCATACACATAAACATACAACACCACACAACAAAAGTTTGTGCACGTCTTTTGATCACATTAGGTCTTTTCCTTCCATTCTTTTGCTAATTAACCCTGCTGACATGTCGATCAATCTTCAAATTGTTACCCCTCATTTTTTTTCTCTCTCTCTCTCTCTCTCCCCCATTCTCCTTACCTGTCACAGCAGCAGAAGAAGGAGCATGGCGAGGTCTCCAGACCCCTGAACTTCCCTGAGCTTGGTGCGTCTGTACACTCTGCTATGAAGGCGTGCAGGTCTGTGATGTGGATAGGTTCCTGGGTTTGGTGCTGTGAAAATCAAAGAGGACACATTATTGTTATTTTTTTTAAAATATATATTTAGTCAGACAAACAGAAATGATTTAATTTCCTACCTTAATGGTCTCATAGGCTCCCGTGATGAGAGCGATGAACAGCGACAGAACCATGTAGATGAAGAGGGAGATGAAGCTGTAGAGGTAGACTTGGCTGAACAGCCACACCAGAGTGCTGCTCTCCTGCATCTCCGCGAACGTCACGAACATGTCGTCCCCATTAATGAGGGAGAACAGGCACTCAGATACCATGGACAGAGAGCGGAACTGAGGAGAGAAAACAGCAATCAAACCTCTGCAAACAGCACTAAAAGGGGAGTGAACAGAAACTGTTAGACAGTAAGTAAAGCCTGAAGTGACAGTACACCATGTTCCACAAGAACAGTAAGAGGTAAGTTTCTCAGCTGATTGTTTAAATGCAAGACGCCTGACTTCAGCAATTTGCACAAAATACACCAACTCAGGATGTCTACTAGGGAAGGAGAGACTACAGTTCTGAGTGAGTCCAGTTTAAGTTCACTGAGTCATTTCCTGTAGTTAGAGAAGAAGAGAGTAGAGAGGTGTCCACATATGGGAGCAGGGCTCTATCTATGGCACCTCAGTTGCTCAGAAAGTGGACACTTTTGTCCAATGTTACTGTGACTCAAGCTGAAAGGACTTGTATGTATTTTCATGTACACATAAGAACATAAGAATTGTAAAGAAACTATTTAAAAAGTTACTTTGTCCATTCTGGGCTACTGGAGAAACTCAGTTGACTAGTGGACTCAGTGGAAGATGACCCTTCATATTATATTCCATTATTATATTGCCATGTTCCATTTATAGAACCCTTTAAATCTGATCATTGGATGATTAAGTGAAAATGTTGCTGCCCTCATGTGGCCAAAATAATAGGATACTGCAGCTTTAAGTTAAGTTTGGCTCACCTTGACGTGGTATGGTCCCAGGACGATCCAGCCACAGAAGCAGTAGCCCAGATAGATGACGGCCACGCAGCAGCAGAACCGAATCACATTAGGGAACGCTGCTCGAAGTGTGACGATCAGGATCTACGGCAGGTGGAGAGACATTAGAAAGATCAAATTACAATGTGAGAGAGAGCAGAGACACTCGATTAACAGAGTTTATTGCGTTACATCAACCCATTAAGAGGAACCATTTCTCACTCTATGACAAGTTATTAAATCAGCAGCAGCTCACAACTTAATCATCTTACACACACTGGTCCATCTGTAACTTACATTGTACTTCTGGAAGAATGTGAGGTAGCGAATTACTCCAACCCACACCAAGAGTGTGGACGTTCCCAACAGGATGCCACACAAGTCATACGAGGACATAGTCTGTCAGAGGAGAACAAGAGATACTTAATGGACTGGATATTTAAAGTTTCACAATGAACGCAGCATAAGAATCTCTATGCTGATAAATAATTCACTGATGGCTTAAAATAGTGCATGCTGACATCAACTAGAGGTTTGTTGAATTATAACCACAGTATAGTAGATATTGTCACTTAAGGCTAACACAGAACACACCTTTGACTCGATGCCGATTTTGATGATACTGCCAGTGATGGTGAGGATGTCGCTGATGATGAGGAGGATGTACCAGCCGTTAATGAACTCCAGCCGGTCCGCCCAGCATACTTTACGATCCAGAGTCTCTTTAAAGAACTGCACAAACTCCTGATAAACACAAAGAGACAAGAAGAAGAGAAGCATCAGCAAAACTGGCTTTACATTCATGTATTGTACATACTGTAATACATGCATCAATGTGAAATACTCTGAGTCTGCTCACTATTATTGTGAAAAAGTTATTCCATTATTTGGAGACTGAACTTGAGAAAATCTGTCGTATGTTTTCCTGGAACAGACTCTTCATACCTGTTGTAGCATGATGCCTCGCAGTATGGAGCGTCCACACAGCACAAGTGACAGCGTGCACAACAAAGCCACAGCCACATCAAATGCTACACGCGTGTAGTTCTCAGCTGGAGGTAAAAAGCAGAGCAGTTAGCCGTGTTTCAGTTAGATGTAGTAGTAATATTACTACTGCTACGTTCTTTGCTACTTGTTTAGTGTCATCTTTCCCTTGCATACCACTGCTGCAGTATTTCTAGGATTACGCTCTTGCTCCTCTCTCACAGTCTTATCAAGAGTCCATCCATCCACTCATCTAGTGTCTCACCTTGTCCAGAGACGCTCGGGTCCTTACACTCCTTTATGGTTGCCCGGTTTTCTAACCGGATCTTCACCCTGCCGCTGTGAGCCTTGTTATCCAGGACAATCTGGAGGAGATAGAGAGTCCACCAGCAGACAATTATATATTTTAAAACTGTAGTAATTTTAGAACATAAAGTTTTTCTAATGAAATATAGATTGGTTGTTTTCGTGGTTTCGTAAAATTAAAACCATTACATAGGAAGACAGCTTGTACAGTTAAATTACTAAATAAAATGTTTGTTACAATATCTTTTTAATTGGATAAAAAAGGGGGAGAAAATGTCTAAAATAAATTTGAAAATTGGCTCACGTGTTGCATAATGAGAGCCACATTTAGTGAATGTCTTTGAAGGACACAAGGGTATATAGTGTAAATTGATGCCTTACCATCTGGAATTTATGAAAATTTAGCCAAACATTTGGACTGGAAGTGAAAAAGAAACTAAAATAATCAAGGCATATAATTTTAGTCACTTAATTATAACTAATCAGTTCCTAGCAACTTTTCCAATCAGCCCCTGACAGGTGAGGTCATTTCTACCAAACATTTGCAGATACAAATAACCATCTGAACATATGCAGCAAGCTGTTATTCCATCCCATTATGATGAAACTGAACAAAAATTGTGCAAAATGATAGAAGCCTCAAACAGGATTTGTGTTCTTCTAGTTTCCACAAAATAACAAACAAACAAACAAAGCAGCCTGTCTAATAAACCTGCCATCGATTACCTTTGGATCATGCATGCACGATGTCTTCATTACTTACCGTTATATAAAAAGTGTAACAGTCTGGGATCTCATTGTTGATGATGGTCTGTATATTTATTGCCTTCAGCTGGAACTCTATAGTGACGTTAATGAACCTTGGAAAAAGAAATTGGTGTTAATTAAGAGAGGAACCAGTTGTTTCATGTTGCCAGAATGACTGACTTGCATACCTGTGTGTGTGTGTGTGTGTGTGTGTGTGTGTGTGTGTGTGTGTGTGTGTGTGTGTGTGTGTGTGTGTGTGTGTGTGTTTATGCACAGAAACCTGTGTTCTTGTATACACGCTTTAGTGTGTGTTGGAACAAAGATAAGTGACTTGTCATTATCAGATACAACAGAGATAGATCTCCCCAACAGACGCCATACAAGGTGAAGCTGAAGCCATGTGAAAAATGAAGCCTTACTTGTGGAACTTGAGTGTAAAGTTTTTATAGCTGCTGCCAAGAGGAGCTGGAGGGACTGACAGTGGGTTCACACCTATACAGTCTGAAAATAGAGGACAGCAGACAGAGAAGTCACAGTTATGTTGAGCAAATACTGACGTATACTGAAGTTACCATCAAAGACGGAACTCAATTCGCAATTTCTGGCATTTTGCTCACTCTCTCTCTCTCGCTCTATACAAGTATGAGTAATCTGAATTCTTACAAGTAGCAGCATTTGACATGCTTGTGATAGGAGATGAAGAAAGACCAACGTTAAGTGTTTTCTGCTATTTTGTACTTCCTCTTAATTTGGTCAAATTTGACTAAAAACACGAGCGATATGAGGAAGTAGGAAACTCTGAGGGTACGCAACACCCTCTCACTGGAAGTGGCATATAAATAATGTAATGCACAAAAATGCTGGTGGCATTTAATAATAATAAATATAATGTAGATGTGAGCAGATATGAGGATATTTAAAGTGTTTATAATGAAATCAAATGTACAGCATTTATCAACAATTGCAACTTCTCCTATGATGACATATGTTATGGAATTACGACAGAAGATATCGTTTCAAGCACCGGGGATGTTTAAAATAACAATACAGAACATCACGGCACTCACCAATGAAAAAAAAAACTGGTGACCTGATTACATGACTATGACGTCTGCATTTCGTGATCAGTTTATAGGTTACGTGACTCATCAGATTCTGTGATGATTTAGTTAAGTTCAGCGGCAAACTGCAATAAGTAAATAAACAGAAACACTTCACACTGTATTGCATACATTATCATAATTTATACATTTCTGATGCATAACTTTATGTCCATGAAGCATCCCATGTTGTTCTTTGCTGCACCTGATGGGACACAGTAACACAAGCAGCTTCATGCGTGCTTTCTGCCTGAGCAACCCCAGAGGGTGCATGCACAGTGCTGACATACTAATAATAATACAATCTGTATTATAGTGACATTATCACCTCCCTGAATAATTCAGGTGACCCCATCATCATCTTCTAAAATAGCATTTTTAGAATATTTATATCAATCTGACAAGAAACAAGATAAATTCCTTATAGATATGGGATCCTGATCTCATAACTTTGAGATAATCACGTAATTATTTCACAGTTACAATGTGATATGAACACCAAAACTAGGACTATGAGGTTGTTAATTGTTTATTTTCAGGAGTTGCAGTGATCTTTTCTTTATTTTCTATATTTTAAAAAGCCTTTGTTGCACCTTGTGAGAGAATGCACACCAGCTGTGCTAACTACTTTTGTATGTATTGGAGCAGCAGTGCATCCTCAAACATTCCTCCGATGCAGATGTTTCCTTTTGAAGTGATAAAAGAGGTTGCTTGTGTTGGTCCCTCAGGCAGACAACTGTCACCATGGATAGTCTACAGATAATTGTACTCTACTTGACCTCTGACTATTTAAAACTGAATTATATGGAAACTATGCATGAGTTATTCCTCACATGGCCTGATTCTAACAAATTTCCACTTTTTCATGTGTTTGGTTTAGTGTAAAAGGGAAGCGTGCACTTTTGTTTTTCAGTGACTGTGACCGAGTCATCAGCTGCACTTGTGACATGCAGCAGCTTCAGGCGATGTGACAATTACATTCTTGCAAAACTGGTATAATTAAACTCACATCATGGCACATATGTCCTTTGATGTACTGTTCACACCCATTATATGGCAACAATTAAATGTGTTGTTTTACAGAACAACAGCGACATTTTAGCACAGAGCAGGCCAGCAATACCTCCTCCACATTTTACATGTACCTGTGCTGATATGTGGGTCTATACTGAAGGTGTCATTGGCTGGGTCGATGCGTCCCTTCTTGAAGAACTGCTGGCAGAGGGAGAGTGCGCTGCCGTTCACACCAACGCCGTAGACGTATGCATAGCGTCCCACTGTGGTCTCTGGTAAAGCCAGATACTGGACGAGAAGGTGAAAGGAGAGAAGGGATGTTGATAAGATTTCAACTTGTTCCAAAAAATTGCACGCATCATTATGATTCTACTTCCTAAATGTAAATAGATGAGAGGTACACTACTGGAGGAAAAAGGACCAGAGTCTCTGAGTTTCAGTCAGAGACTGAGCTGACCACAAACAAGCACTGTCAGTAGCTAGCTTACAGCTAGCCTCTGTACAGATGGTACAGTGATCAAATTGGGAATGAAGCGAGGGTTCTGTCTTCCTGTCAGCTTTGTACACTACAGTGTCACTACTAATTTCATGATGGCCTGAATGGGACATCTTGCATAAACAAGTAGTGGCACATACTTAGATACTTTGCAATACTTTCAACAGTCCTGATGAAAATTGATCAGTAGGTAGAAATGTCCTTGTTGTAGCTGTCTGCAATGTGCTGTTTTTAGCTTACTGTCCAACTAATCTAACAACACTACAAAAATAATACGATTTCAAAAGTGAAGCACTATAGCACTTATAAGTGGTTTCATATATTACAGCAGCCTTTCCATTTTCCTCAGGTGTTACCTGCTCCACAGCGTAGAAAATGTGGTCATAGACGTCACTCTGTGTGTAAACAGCAAAGGAGTCATCTGCAGACTCATCATAGTCTTTCAGGAAAAGGTGCTTGAAGGTCATAGTGTTCTCCTCTTTGAAGGTCACCACCACCTGGTTACTGAGGCCGAACAGCACTAACTGCCACAAAGAGGGGAAGGAGGGTGTTAAAACATTCAGGTCAAATAAAAGGAGAGAGGGGAGAGTGAGACATGTCAGCAGGAGGGGACAAAGAAAAACCTGATTTGCACCTCTAACATCACTGGTATAGTATATCATATACGTCTGTAAACCATAAATCTTACCAAACATTTATTAATATTATTCGTATGTTCTAAAATATTAGAGTTTTGGATTCAATGGAAAAAATAAACTGATGAAAAAGGACAAACAAATGCACAAGAAAATAGTTAAAATCTCTTAACATGTAATAGTATTATAAGTTTATTTCTTGCATTTTTTTTCTGCTGTATATGTGAGTGTAAACAGTGAAACAATATTCTTTGAAAACTTAAACTGTTCTGTCATTTAATATTTGTCAGCTCGCCCCACTTCACGCTAACTGAACTTAAACAGGATATTTCAGGGTTTTTGCAGTGAGGTTGTATGAGTTTGGAGAAGCAGACAGAAGTCCTGTGCAAGTAGAGCAAAGCACTGCTGTGGACACACAGAGGGAAAGGACTGTCTGATAACATGTTAAAGCAGTACAAATATACTTAAGCACTTACATGAATATTGATTTTTTTTTTTCATGTGGGCCTAAAACAAGTTTTTCTCCTTACGCTGCACATGCCAGTGCTTTGCTTTTAGCTCTGTGCTGGAACTCCTGTCTGCTTCTTCAAACTGTCTACATAAAACAACCCTACTTCAGAAAACCCAAAGTATGCCTTTAGACCACAGAAACTTCAGCAGAAACATACAACAAACAAGCAATAAATAGTTTAGGCATAGCATTTGACCTACCTGAGCTGTGACAACAAAAATCTTAAGCAGTTGCAGGATGAGCTTATAAGGCTTGCGGCCCTTGGCGTGATATTTATCACAGGGGCTCATGAAGAAATATTTCAACTTCCTGCGAATGGCCTCCTCTTGCTGATCAGTCCCGACCCAATGACCTGCCGTCGCTGTGGGGAACTGATGGTTGCTGTGGTTGTTTCCATGATTGTTATTGTGGTGGTCATGCTCCCCACTGCTGTCTGTGGAGCCGTAGCGAGTCACCGAGCAGGACAGGCTTTCTCGTTCTGGAAGAAAAACGTAGATTTTCCCAGTGATGCTCGTGCAGATTTTTAACTTTCATGACATCTGCTTGACAACTGCTTACGTTGTGTATCTATGTAAGAAATTGTTGACTTGTGACTCAAAGTTAGAATTAATTTCTGGAAAAGTTAGAATTAATTTCTGGACATATACATGAATAAATGGAGCTAGGTCACAAAGCTTTACACTAAAAGAACATCAAGGCTGTGGTGAATCAAACATCCATCGTAATTAAGCGATTAGACAAAACTAGGTGACGAGCACCAGGACAAGAGCCTCTATTGTGCAGTCCAACAACTTGCTTAGGGGCAAAGCGCCAATCACATGAACTGAGCTGGTATTCCAAAGTGCTGACCCCAAGTCTAGTCATTTCTTGCCAAACCCGACTCCACCTTCAATGACACAGACTTCCAGTGACAGCATCCTGTCATCACCACACATGTGCCTCACCTCAGTCTGACACCTTCTCTTTGTCCTTCAGTGTGTACGGCTTTACTCTTCTCTGTCCCCTCTGGCACTTTGAACATGTGCCCAGCACGCCTATGCATGTGATTTAACCCTTTTAACTACAAAACTAGCACGACTAATACAAATAAATGTTGCGATGGTTGTCCTCAAGCACACAGGGCACAAAAAGAGATTCAATGTTTGATTTTTACAGCTGTATTTATTACGTTAATTACTCATGGAAACACTGCTACATATTGAATTTTGAGGTCTTGAGGTCTTTTGCATGCTTGTTACTGCAGACATCAGTGTAGTAGATGACTACCAGCAGGAAGTGAGGCAGATTCCTGGGATGGTTCAGGAACAGCTGACAAAGCTTAGATGTCTGGCCTGACTGGGTTTGACGAGTGTAGCAACAGAAATTTAGGATACTAGGTGTGAGGTTAAATGGAATAAAGCAACGACAGAAGAACCACTTTACTTAATCATTTTCTCCTGAGCATGATGTTAAAGCAAGATTACGTAACTTTTGTTTACATAAAATGTTCTAAATCATTTTGCCTCTACACTGAATAATAATCAATTGAATAGTGTCTGTCTTTCCCATTTTGCGTCTATGTATTATGTTACTTTACGCTCCCAGGTACATACACAAGTCACACACCACCAACTATTTCACCTATTCTGGTGAAACTAGATCACATTTTATGGAGAAAACTGGTAGACAGTAAACTGTTGGTAACTGTAGCTGCTGTTAGCTAATGCTAGCTTTCCCTTGATGGCTTTAAAGCTTTATCATCTGATGCATCTGATGCATCATCATAATGTGTGACAGAAACAATAGGCCTGTTAAAACCGAACGATTGATCCCAAACTTTGGACATCTTGGACTTTTGGCCTCTTCGCTCTCTTCCATAGCGCCAACATTTTGACTTTTTGAGTTGCGTGCGTCTCCATTTACAGATCGTGTAGAACACGATCCCCGGGGCGGAATGCAAGCGACTACTTAAACAAAATTAATAATTAAGCAGCAATGCAGAGAGTAACAATTACAGTGAGCATGTGCCAGCCTTGATAAAGCTGTTAATCACAGAAATAATATAATATTTCCTGATTGTTTCACAGGGGTTACATTCATCACATATGGACACGTCCCACCTCACCCCCCCACCACTGGACGACCCTGCTATGAGTTGCCGCAGTCCCTGATCCTGTCTGAATCCGCGCTAAACAAATACTCAAGGCAAGAAAAAAGTATTCGAGGATTTTTTGTACTTGAATTACTTGAGTACTCATTGCAGCACTACTGACATTACAGCAGAGACTTTATGTTTGGAAGCAAAGCAGGTCGATGTGTTGTGTCTTTGTAGGAACTGACCGCATTGTAGGAAAATCACAAAGTGGGCTAATCATGTGTAATGCTTGTCACATGCTTTTAGCCGGCTAGACCTCGAGAAACAAAGAATGGGGTCACCCAGTTCGATGACTTGTCAGGTTGGCAGTAAGCTCAAAGTGGTCAGGGTGGTTAGTAGATTGAGATTTCTAACATGTCAAACATGTGGAACTTATTGAAGTATTACTATGTAGTCAAAGTCAACACGTGCAGGGTCAGATAAACTGTTGAGTCAGGGTGAATCCAGACTCAACAGACACAGTAAGTCAGCAGAGCAAAACCACCAGTTTTGCAGATTTGTCAAATGGAAATGAGAAGTGAAACAGGGCAAAGGACCACTGTTCAGTACCAGCAAGTACGAACTGTAAACAAGCTTCAAGATCAACAGAATAAGATTACACAGGGAAGCTAGGATTCATTTCTTTGCACACTATTTAGGATCATGCAACTAAAAGAAGACCAATTTCTTTTTATAAGGAACCATCTGTGACACTAATGTAAATTAACGGGCAGTCTCACTTCCATAAATGAAAAAGACTGGAACCTTCTTAAACAGACAAAGAGCATAATTTAAGCTTTCAGACACTGCTGAAGTGGAAATCAGCATTTATGTTTTGGATCTGAGCTAATTTAGTAATCCTACTTCATGAGTCTGGCCAATTACCAGTGCACCAGGTTAAGTTCATGTGGCCACAACTTTAATGGTTTAAGTCTTAAATTAATGTCTCAAGTCTTAAGTCTTTTTGGTCTTTGCTCAATGTCTGTAAGCTATAGTAAGTAAGTAAGTCTACTGTGCATGACACACCCCAGGAAATTAGTTGTAACTTAAGGTTTTATGATAACCACATCTAGTTTCCTGAAAGTCTACATTCACAGGGATCGGTTCCTACGTTACCCAACACCCGCTGCTAACCTGTGTGAATTTCTGGCTGTTAAGGTGATATGAGCACATGCCTTCAACAAAATCTGCTGAGAGTGACAGCATTTTAATGAATCCTGCTTCAAACGAGGCAGGTGAGGTGTCCTGATTTTGACAGGGGTTGCATGCCTCGGTGAGAAGAATGAAGAACAGACGAAAGAATCCAACCACTTCACATTTCATGCAGACAATAGGCAGGACGCCGGGTGCAGACATATCTTTGATCAGAGGAGTGTGTCGATCGTCATGGCAGATAGAAATCGGACAAATAAAAGTGGGGGCAGGCCATTGACCGTGCCACCAGATTTGACACAAGCGGAGTTAATCTACAAAAATATCTGGCTCTTCCGGTTCACGACTGTTTTTTGAGTGTTGACAAAAACACTAATGTCGCTACACGTCTGTCAGTCAAAATCCTTACTGTAGCTGGAAATGTCAACATCTTGGTATCTGCCTTTAGATCAAGTCTGGCAGTCCACAACAAGAGGCCACCCACAGGTTAAGTGTCTAAAACTTCCACTTACACCTGGGTTAAAGGAAGCATTTTGAACAAAAAAAAAGATGATATATTGATAGCCATGGTCTGGGCTACATGTGGGTGAGAGGTGATACTTTTGATGACTACATCCTTCTTTTGCAGCAATGTGTTTCACTTCGCTTTACACTTTAGTTGAGGTTCAACATAAGAGTTACTATCTTGGTGAGAAAAAGAGGCCTGATGTGGCTTTAAATGCTCTGAAAGACAGATACACCTGTCTCAAAAGCTCTGCATATGCATAGCTAGACTGGTAGTGGGTTGTTTCACTGGTAGTGTGCATAAAGACGCGTAACATGGGTAAACTGACCCTTTATCATGGCACACATACTGTGTGTGATACAAGATAATGCAGCTCTTCGTCTCTATGCGTGACTCATACCTCCTTCAAGAAAACACAAGCTGCTCTGCTTGCTATCCTTTTCAGAGCTTTTAACCACATCCTTCAGTTTTAAAATCTCTGAAAAAAAGCTACTGAAGATTGTCGTTTGTGTCAATATACTGTTTTCAAGGTCAAGAATGAACTTTCACACTCAAAGTTAAAGAAAAAAAAAAACAAAAAACTTTGCAGTCAGAGGATCACAATGATCAGTGGAGCCTTACTTCATCCAACCCGCATCAACAATCTCTCTCTCAGAAAAAAAAACTGCAGACTCATCCATGCATGAGAGCAGCTTAGGAGTTGAAACTATTATTATGCATGAAAGAGTCAGGCCTTTTAAGTGTGCCTGGCTTAGCAGATTTACTGAAAGGGGGGCTGATAATAACGATGGAGGTGGACGATGTGGGTCTTTTAATGGGCAAAGAGTGCTAACGAGAGTCTCCCTTAGACCAAGAAAACTCACAGTCACTGCAACATCTGAACTTTGGGGAAGATGCCGTAGTATAGTTTCACAGTCTGTAATAATGTTGAGTCAGTTAATTGAATTTAAAAGTGCATTATATTAACTACAATCTACAGCACACACACACACACACACACATACATATATATATCTGCAAGTCACAATTATTATTTTGAGCCGAAATGATCTGTCCATTGTGTTTAAGATTAAACAACTATCATTTAGTCTATGAAAGTTAGACACAACGCCATGCCGTTAAATGGCTTATTTGACCAACAGTCCAAACTCAAGAGTATTTATTTATAGCAAAACAGCAAATCCTCACATTTAAGGAGCAGTGAAGTTTTCTGAAATAAGAGTGAAATGTTTAATTGTCAAAATTTTTAACTTAATTGTGAATTAAGTTAGTTAATGGTTTTAGCTTTAATGTAGCATTGCTATCCGATCTCACAAACAATTAAAATACAATACCTGCAGCTGAGATGAAACCCAAACAAAGGTATTGTGCTTTTTTTGCAAAGTATTATCTTGCTGTATGGCATGAAGTGTTTAAGTACACGGATGTCTTGGAGGAGAAAATAAAGTAATAGCTATCTCTAACTGTCATCATTTTAGTTTTTATGACTGCTGTACGACAATCAAAAAGAGGCCACGTCTAATGAACTTTGTGTTACTGTGTTCAAGTCATATTAGTGTCTAAAGGACTTGTGGTGGTCTGAAAATAGCGGTAAGTCCCATTTTGCAAACAAGGGAGTAAAACTTGGAGTCATCACCGCAAATCCGTGATGATGACAGAGCACACAACTGATGATAATGACCAACATTACTGTAACTCAGCTGACCAGAAGATGACAGAGCAGAAACACAGTAACGGCCGAGGAGACTGTGATGTTGTTACACTCATGTTGTGAATGACTCAACGGCAACACTTCAAACACCGAAAAGCAGCCCCCAAAAGTAGCTTCAACTCCGGGGATAGCCGACCAAACGGTGTAATAACCAATGACAGCGTGGTAATAACAAGCAAAACAAACCTGCACACACACAAAGGAGTTGCGAGTAACGGCTAAGTTCAGTTTAAATGTCCGCACTACTTTACCCGAGGAGTCCTGGTGTCCTGTCGCCGCCATGTAGTCAACCGTTTAAAAAAAAACAATAAATATGTAACTCATAAAGATAAATGCCCAGCTGTTTATCTGAGTAATTGTTTTACTGTACTAGCAGTAACTAGTTTACAGGTCTCGCGACAAACTGTTGTCCTCCTCGCGCAGCAGCCGAGCCGAGCTGCTCCGCCGCTGTTTGCTCAAACGTCGCTTCCTGCTCTCGGGCCACGTGACCGACACCACGTGACCAAGCCTTTCCTCTGGCACCGACCGATTTTTGTTTTTTTACGGCACAAAGTTCATCATGTGCAAGGCATCACCCTCCAGGAACTCCTTTATTTATTTATATTTTGAAAAATATCATCTTGTGTGGCATGTTTTCTTTTTCCTATTGCTTTTCCACAACGGCTCCAAAGAGTCACCCTCAATGTCACTAACTACAACTATAAAATAAATACATTATAAACATAACAAAATTACAGCAGAGGTGAAACCTGATCTTTTATTTTTGCTTTGATGTAAATTGCTTCATTAAAAAGGGTTCTGCAGTACTCTGTGCCACTGTGTATGGGACTACACCCAAAACTAAAAAAGACAGAAGGTGCTCTGACCTTATCTGAGATCGTTGGAGTAAAGGTGCCTCACCAGGCAGAAATATGTATACTTCAAAAGAACTTTCAGTCCTAAAAAGTGAGTACGGAAATAAATTTATACTGTACTATAGCTATAAAAAGTATATATTATTAGAATAACAAGCTTAGAGAAAGCAGCTTTAGCAGAGGTGTAGGCTGATCCATTACTTTTGCTTTTATGTAAATAAGATGGTAAAATAATTAAGAATTTCAACACTGCGACACCAGCATCTGCATTTTAACCGAATTTTGCCAAAGATTAAAAACAGGACTGTTGTGCTGGTTTACATGACATGTTTATCTGATTGCTCATTGAAAAGGCTACTGCAACATTATTAGTTGCATAATAAATTTAGCTTTCACTACAAGTCATAAGATAAACTGTGGAAAGAGTCTAGTGAGGTTTTTTGAATGTAAGGCAAAACATTTTTTTTTTAGCTCTCTTGCAACAGACTTCAATGGACTGGTGGCACAGCAGATTGACATGTCATAGCAGGAAACTCACAGGTGTATCAATGATAGGTAGATGTACAATGTGCAACCAGTCCAAAGTACCATTAGTCTAATACCCTGTCATTAAACATGTGTGGTACTCAAACAGGAACAGAGTCTCTTGTTTTTCATCTAGTCGGCAAATTACTCATCTTCCCTCCCCGCTTTCCCAACACTTAATTTTCCAGTTGCAGTAATCTATATGCTTAAACGCCCATGGTTCCTGAAAACATTCCCAAGTTCAAGAAAAAACATCGTTATCCAAGGACCATCTCTTCATGTATTTATTTTATTTACATTTGTATCAGAGCAAATAGAACAGGTATAAACATTATATTGCATAAACAAACATGCAAACCATAACCCTTTAACTGTATACATAAGGTGACGAATAAAGCTGCCCCATATTTGGGATACATCCCTGTTAGACTGTGTTGTGCTAACCCCACAATATAAAAAAAAACATGTACAGACAGACAGGGAAACAGCGAAGATCCCATCAGGCCGGTCAATACAGATGCAGTCACACGTTTTAGCTGACTAATAATGTCAATATGGGGAAATGGAAGATTTTCCATCAGGTGCCTTGGAAAGTGTTGGTGTCAGCCTAATACTCAAAAACAAGAACCTCTGTTGTAACTGTTTCGGATAAATATGTTTTAAGGCAATGCTTACATTCTGAATTGTCCCTGGTAAGTCTCACTTTGAGTGAAACAAATCAATAAATATGCCTCAGTAATAAATAGATTCAAACCATTCAACACAATACATTCTTTTATAGAAGCAATCGATCTTTGAATTGAGTGAGAGAAAAGTGAATTGGCAATAATTTTGATAACTGATTGACTTTTTTGTAAGAATAAGTTCAAAGGCTTTGAGCTCCAGCCTGTTCATCAACCTACATTTAATTTTAATGGGCAATGAAAAGAATTGTATACTGTAGGTCTACACTGCCTTCACCACACTCCACATTTAACATTATACCTCAGCCTGCACACACATACAAACACACACACTCTCAGGCTTTCATTTTGTTTTCCCTCCCCTATCTGCCTTCCAGTGCTTTGTCTCTAGCAATCACTGCCTCATCGAACTTGATCATAAGTGTAGTGCCTTTGTGCCAGTGGACGGTGACCTTTGCAGGGAAGCCGCTGTGAGTGAGGATGGCCTCTACGACCCCTCCAGTGAAGGCTGCGCAGTTCAAGGTGCTGTTCTCTTTAGGAACTGAGATGTATGTGTTGACAAGGGGCTCTTTTTCAATGATGTAGTAGGTCTTGTCATCATCGTTGGCCTGCTCCAGCTTGTCTGCCTCCTTGCCGAACAAGGCTCTCCACACAGATACCTGTGGAGCACAAATCAAATGACTGATGGGGGTGTAGGAAGAGATTCACACCGGTGTGGTACTGACTAACAAGACATGACTGTATCATGTCTCATTTAATTCCCATTATGGAATAATAGTGCCAAGATCACAGCTGTTCATTCATTGGCAAACAAAACTTATTTGTCACTTTGTTTCACTGACTTGGAGGTCAGTTGTAAGCGTTTTCTGTTTAGAATCAAGGAAACTCATAAAACATATATTAAAATGAGCTGCAGTTTAATTTCATCGCAGTAGCAGAAGTAGTAGTTTTCTCACACTTTTAAAACTCAATAACAGGCATACAGTACTACTATACAGTGTACATGTACGCATATACTCATTCTACATTTTATTTAACCCATCCTTATTTAGCTTGGTCGTCCTTGTTGTACATCTATTTCTATTACAACTCTGTGTAACATTGAGATCAATGAGGAAACAAGACAGATTCTTTGTATGTATACAACAAAGCTGATTGTGATTTTTCAGCATTTGAACTATGCAAAATGTCAACCTGTAACTCAAGCAATTTGATAACTGTAGTGCAGTGAGGTCCTATTTTTCTATATGACATGTAGCAGAAAATACAAATACTCAGTTAGTTACTTTCCACTGTTGTTCACAGCAGACATTTTGGCATGTCACAGACGAAAAAAATCTAGATGTCATTAATAACATTAATTGCTGCAAGTGTTGTATATTCTCACTCACTGGCCTGATTTGCTGGGACATTTCAATGGTGCAGAGCAATCACTGCGCAATCACTGCTGTACAGGTGTATTACCTGCGATGACAGGTCAGTGGGTATGTACCTTGATGAACAGCAGTATGTTCAGTACTTTGGTCTCTCTCTTCCCGTTCTTCTCTCTCAGTACCAGCACATCCAGCAGGCTGGCCCCCACCCTCTGTCCCATCTCGGCCAGACGAGCCTGCAGCTCGGTCACAGAGTACACTCGGCTCTGGCAGTACTGCACCACCTCCGAGAACAGCAGGGCGAAGGCGCTCACACTCACCTCGGTTTTGGGTCGGCTCAGAGGCCGCTCCAAAATAGCAGACTTGCCTCGGGTGAAGCGAGTCTCCATTATTATTTAATTAAGAGCTGTAGAGAGAGAGAGAGGTAACATGAGAGGCTACAAGACACAAGCTGCTGGTTAGCAGGCTAATGCTAAACAGACCAAACTACAGCAGCGGTGAGCTAAACACCAACATAACATCTACAAAGATTGAGCTACGTCAGTAATATTTTTCAGAAAAAGACACTCAACCTACAAAAAAACTCACATTAACACTTACTACCACACTACACCTGCTTTTGTTGTCGTTTCGAGTATTTCCTGTTCCGGGTGAATACGTCACTTTGTCACATGGCAACCCTGGTTTATTCAGATTAGTTGAACCAAACACACACAGTCAGTGTTTAAACGTCAAGTAAAAATCTTTTACTTACTTTTTCTTTTACTTCAGCTTTATGCCATAGTCACCTCAATCTATATTATGGCCAGACAACTAAGTAAAGACAAACAACAGCCCGTTATTACTTTAAGACAGGAAAGTCACATCAAAGTCACATGAATCTACAAAATTTTGAGGATTTGAATGTGATTTCAAGTGCAGTCACAAAAACCATTACATCCTGTGACGTTGGCTGGTTTTCAAACAACACAACTGATGGCCACAGCCGTTAATTGAAAAGCTAACTAGATAAGTACCTCATTAAAAACTGAGAGAAGAATGCTAAAAGTGAGCAAAGATTTTTATCAACGCACAAACTATAACAAACTATAAATTGACAATCATATCAAAAATTTGGTTTTGAAATTAAAATGCTGCTTCTTGATTTTACTCCCACCTTGAATCAGGTCAACTGTTATTTTCCATTCTCCACCCATTTCCCTGGATTAGAGATTCCTGTAGTTGACTGTTTATGTGATCATAATGTGTGCCGACACTGGCGAGTACACAACAGATGCACACACATCACACGAGAAGCTAAACATTAACCATGAATCTGCTTTATCTTTCACTGCAGTCACGTTCATAATATGACATACTGTATACAAAGGAAGCCACAAGGCTGTATAACATACGAGTAAAGATTGACAGAACCCAGAATGATTTGCAAAAAAGCACTTGTTTGTCTCTGTATAACAAACCATTTGACTTTGTTTTGCCCATGACACACTGTGGCTTGCTGTAGACTAAATCAATATTTGGAGCCATCGGTGTACAAAGAGTACTTTTCCCTATTGGGACACAACATTGCAGTCATGCACATACACACAAATACACACAACTCCTCTCAGAAGTTGTGGGGAGCACATCTGTGCCTCAGTTTACTTTTTCTGAAAGCCTGCACGTTGAAGGTTACTGCAGAGATTCCTTCATATCTCACGGTTCAGGTTGTCTTTTGTAAATTTAGCCTGAGAAAATCCTGTTTTTTTTACAACGTTATAACAGAAAAGTTGCTTTTTGAGAGGCAACACGCAGGAGACATGACTTCATTTGGACTGTCAATTTTTGTTCTGGGTCTATCCTACTTTCTTACTGTTTATAGCAGGCCGGCAGGTAAGTTATTCAAAGTATGTAAACATTTGTGCTATCGTGAGTTAAATTCTTCATTAGGCTACGTTTTTGGTATGCTGATAAGGATTATTTTCTTTCACCCTGTCATGTTGTGGTTCACTAATTCCTTGATATTTTTTGATTTGTGTGGCTGAGTTGTGTTCTCAAGTTGTTTGAATTTTAGGTTTTTAATTTTTCATGACCTCCTGTGGAGGTATTGGGAGCGTAGGGGAATGGTTTGGGATTATAGAGGGGAAGGATAGTTCAAAGATAGAAAACAACGTTAGTCGTTTGAGCAAACGCCCCAAAACGATATTTGATCACACTGAAGTGACAAACCCTTTAACAGCTGTGGGAATTATAACAGTAAGTCAGATGAACATAATAGGGAAGAGGTCTACGTGGGTGGATGGATCAACAAAAACATCGGACTTTAACACAGGAGACCCCGTGGCCTACTGATAGTCAACCACTGTCCTAACCTGAACTCAAAGTTATTTCAAACAGATATTGTGATCTTTCCCTGAACCTAAGTTGTTTTTGTGCTTAAATTTAACCCTACCTGCCGCATTGTGAGGTATAACATCTCACACCATAACAAAGATATAACATGATAGTGATGTCATCTTGTCGGTAGGGGCTTCATATCAGAAGACACATAAGAGCTGTACTGAAAGACACGGACAAGCCATGTTTATATGAGTGTTTTTTAATGTGAAGGCCTCTTTGGTCTTTTTCATTTGGCTAAAGGGAAAGTGTTGACCTTTATTGAGGAGCATGTCCAGTTTTTGACACTAAATTCTATCAACTGAGATGCAAGTCAGAATCATTAACTTTGCCAAATTCTTCTCCTTTCTTACTATAGGATGATAGTTTTTGTTAAATTGTCTGTTATAACACTATTCAGGCCATGACTGTCCTTTGAAGTAAAAGAGTTCATTCACTGACTCATTGTTACACTATAATGTCCTTACTTCACTTCATTTGTTGCCCATTTGTGTTGCCATCAGGTGTCCACCTGCGTAACATGGACAGCTTCATCCGAGCCGTACAGCAGGTCGAAGACTCTAACCCTGGTATATCCCCCTTGGCACTGGTCAGAGCCCTTCGGAGGACCGCAGGCCACGATGATGCGATGACCATCCATTTCTTGGGTGCATCATATAATGTCAGTGATGCTGAAGTCCTTGAGACAGCAATTCTCAATGCCTCATCCTTTAGCTTTTTTGACAAGGCAATCCACCACATTGTGACAGATTACGGAGAAGAACGAGGGGTCGTCCTCACTCCAGATGGCACCACGGTAGCTCTTGCACCCTTACTTCTAGGAATTGAAACAGGACTAAAGGCCAAGATGGAGGGCACGCCAGCTGTTGGGCTCTTCTCACTCACTTTAGGCAGGACACTGGGTCTGTCCTTCCTCAGCCTGCAGGACTTTCCACCAGCTTATCGCCTGGGGCCTAACGGGTGTTGGGACAATGTGGATTACCCTAAGGTGTTCAAGCTGTCTCAGGCTGCCACTCTGGCCACTGATGCTGTTATTAATGGGGGCATGGATGGAGCTATACTGGGCACGGACCTCAGCAGCCTATCTGCACATGAACCGTCACAGGCCCTCAGTGACATTTTGAAAGGGTACTATAGTTTTATTCTACATGAGGGGCAGGGTCTTGATGCTCTGACCAAACACATTAGCCCGAGGCGAAGGGAGATCTCAAGAGCCATTCTAGAGCCACTCGATCTTCACAGCCAGGTGATGGAGACACTAGCATTAGTCTGGAAGTTAGAGAAGACAGAATGGATAGCCTTTGATACAGGACTGGGAAAGGCGGTGAAGGATGGATTGGAGAGATTTGTGCACAAGTACTGGGGTGAGCTATGAAATGATAAAAACACACAATGTAAGGCTGCAACTAATGATTTCATTTTCTTTACTGATAAAACTATAGATTGTTTTTTAATTAACTCATTACTCTTTTGGTCTGTTTAGCAAATTAACTAAATTAAACTGAAATAAACTAATATCGACCAGGCTCTAGACTCTAGTCTTGGATCTCTAGTTTTGAGCGTTGAAAAAAAATGAAGCTTGTGAATATGACATAGCAACAGCTGTAGTGCTTTTCATATCCTGACCTTCATCCTCCCATCCTCTCCTCAGACTGCCCTCAAATCATCCCACGTTGTCAGTGGGGGGCAAAAGCATACCGGGGTACACCTTTGCCACTGTCTCTGCCCCTCCAGTTCCTCTATATTCACCACACCTATGAGCCATCCTCACCCTGTTTGTCCTTCCCAAACTGCTCCCGCGACATGAGATCCATGCAGCGCTTCCATCAGGAAGATCGTGGCTGGAGCGACATAGGATACAGGTAAAGGAATAGTTTCACATTTTGAGTGACATGACTTCTTTCTTTATTTATGTAAGCAAGCATATTTCTTTGAATTAAAGATCATTTTCATTTCAGTGTGAGTATTTGTAAGGATGCTGCTCTATTTTTTGCATGAATGTTAGTTCAGTTTTCTTGGGATCGCTTACGGTACGCTTACTTTGCGTTGATTCATCACGTTTGTGTCCTCAGCTTCGTGGTTGGCTCCGATGGCTACGTCTACGAAGGCAGAGGTTGGAACAAGCTTGGCACGCACACCAGGGGGCGCAATGCCGTTGGGTATGGGGTGTCAATCATTGGTAACTACACCGCCACCCTGCCATCCCGTCATGCTATGGACCTGTTGCGCCACAGTCTAGTCCGATGTGCAGTAGATGGAGGGGGACTGGTGGCTAACTTCACCCTCCATGGCCACAGACAGGTGGTGAACTACACCAGCTGCCCCGGAGATGCCTTCTTCTCAGAAATAAGAACCTGGGAGCACTTCAGAGATTAACACTCCCTGTTTGAAATCATTAATGGATCTCCAGGGTCTGATAACTGTCACTGCTGACTGATTATTGTTCCTCATTTTTGAAATAAATTTATAACTCTGGAGTAGTTTATCATTTTAATGCAGATGACTCAGTTTAAATTCATTTCTTCCAGCACAGGGTTAATTTAAATCAACGATGCTTTGAATTTGGACAAACAAACATTGAGAGTTAAGAGGGTTTTTTTTTTTTTTTTTTTAAAAAAAAGGTTAATAGTGGAAGATACAATGATTTGTTTATGTGCCATTCAGTAACACCTTTACAAGGCTTTGGAATGGAGGTAAACGTGGTTGGGTATTCATCATCATATATTTAAAGGCCGGGAGAGAACAAGAAGAAACATTGCTATCACTTCACATTGGGTTCAAGATGGTTTTGCCTGGTGGATCATTAATCTGTTGTTGTACCAACTCAAAAATCGGAAGGAGGGGAAGATCTTCAGACAAAGCACACAGAAAACACCAGAATAAGTAAATAGAAGCCTTTAAATTACACTCACCCAACTCAACTCAATAAATACAGACCTAAAAATACATGCAAATCTTCTCATTGAAGTTGATAAGCTGGAAAACCTGGGTGTCTCTCTAGGCCAGGATTCATGATGCATGCACGACAGCCTCACTAACGGAAAGAACACCAGGGGTTCATAGGATGGACATTTGACACAATTATTAGATTGCATGGCACACAATAGAAAGATGCAAAACCTTCATTAGGCTAAAAGGTGTGTGGGTAAAGTTTTAAAAGTATTCTTTATGTTTTATATGTATTTCACTCAAATGAGCTGTCAAACCTCCAGAAACACCAGTATGGACTATAACGTTTAACCTCAGTTACAGTTGTGCATGGTAAGCGCTTGCAGTAAATTATATCATTGACATCAGCGCCATCTGCAGGTTCCTGCTGATTAGTGTTTCCAAACCACCCAGAGGATGCTGAGGACACGAAGGCCACATCACACATGTATTACATCACTATTTGAGATGCATAAAACGAAATATAATAGAACTAAAACAATTCACCGTGAGGATTACACATCTGGCAGTGTAGAGGATGCTTGTATGAAGAATTAAAATATTACTGAACAGTTTGTCTGTTTTTTGTTATTGGGTCCGTACTCTACTCTTCCTCCATTTGTCTGACAGCTTTACTAATTGAAACTCTTAATCCTTCAGTTTATCAGGAAAGAAGTGCTTTACTGAAAGGGTATGATCATTGGATCATCTGTAAGACATATATTGTCACAACATTGAAAAAAGGCTGTTTTTCTGAGCTCATGGAAAGTGAATTATTTACTGACACACGCTTCTCACAGGACAACTACAAAACATAATGGCTGAATACCATCACAGATACTGCAGCGCACGAGATTTGTGCACTGTTTCCATCTCAGACTTTAGAAGCTGTTCAGACCCCTTCTGATGAAACTCCTGCCCAAACTGCCGGTCCAGAACCGGACTCGGCTGTGGTTCCCGCTTCACCGTGTGCTCTGACGACCTCTGTTGAACCTCCTACGTCTATTGCCAGTCCAGAACCAGACTTGACTGTGGTTCCCGCTTCACTGTGTGCTCTGACCTTCCCTGATGAACTGCCTGCCCAAACTGCCGGTCCAGAACCGGACTCGGCTGTGGCTTCTACTTCTACAGCAGCCAAAAGGATAAAGAAGAGCAAACTCAGATGTTTTGCAAATTGGCTGAAAAAGAACTGCTGCTGCTGTTTCCTGTCTGGAGACCATGAAATGAATTGAAGTTTCCCTCATCTCTACTTTATGTGGAGATGTGGTGTTTCTTTCTGTTTATTGTTCATTTCCCTTGTAAATTAAAAGAAAAACAGAAAAACATGATACATAAACTCTGTCTTTTGCACTATATATTGTTTCATTTATCGGTTGAGTTAAGAAAAATGAATCTGAAGGTGCATTTAAAAATCAATACTTCTTATTTTGGTGCCAAAAACAACCAGGGAAAACAAAGTGAATACTGAACACTGAACTGAGGCCTGTTCAGTATTCAGTAGTAAGTGTAATATTAGTTGTGGAAACTAAATGATGGAGAAAAACCTGAACTTGAGCCTGTACACATGGGTACACATGGAACCTGAAACATGAGAGTTAACACAGACTTATATAGGAGAATTCTGGATAGTTGTAAGTCAGTGTCAAAAGTGTCTTTGTGTTCATAATTAAGCAGCATTGTTGGGTATAGTTACTTTGGAAAGTCGTTAATTAGGTCACGGCGTTACCATCAATTAAAAGTAACGTGTTACGCTACGGCGTTAAAAAGTAACGCGTTAGAGTACTCGTGCGTTGCCAAAAATGAAAAGCCGTTTGCAGCGCCTCGCGCATGCTGCAACTTTACTGACACAGACACACAGCCTCCTTTAAATGCACCGAGAAGTCCTGACATTGGATGATGTCAGCCATCCAGCCAAATTAACTCTGCAGGATAACAATAACAGGGCGACTCCTGGGGAACTTGTTCAACATATCGATCTCAACACCTGACTTAAGATACTCGGCAATTTCAGGGCCCACCGACTCGGGGAGCTGTCTGTCCTCTGTAAATGGAAAAAAGTCGGACTCGGCGTCTCCTCCGCCGAGAGGAGCAGGTGGCACTTTTGCATCTTTCCTTTTTTTTACACACGGAAGCGAAGTTACTGATTACTTAACGCACGAAACTAACGCGTTACGTTACACGTTACACGAAAAAAAGTACTCACCACACTGCATATTATGACCTTGAAGAATATGCTATTTTGCTGCAGAGTAAACTACCCAATACTATATAAAGGAGTTATTATTATTATTATTGTGTACTACTAACATGAATCTAAAACATCACATGTAATCCTGATAGAGTTAGGTTTTGAAAGCAGGGCTTTCTTGTAGTAAACGTGGGTAGGGGTAAGTATTTTCACTGTGTAGTGTTTCTGTTTTGTAAACGATCTGAATACCTCATTGTTGCAAATGCAAAAATAATCACCAAACTAATGCAACGTGCAACTAATCACAACACAGTGGATTTACATACAGAAAATGTATGAAAACATAAAATGCCTTAAAGTGTTCTTAATTTCTAAGAATACACATGGTTAGGGTGGAGTTCCATTTCGGATAATCTGAAGTCAGGGGTCTGCAGTTTATCTTTCAGCTGCAGTGACTCACTTTACCGCCCTTAACCACCGATCTCGTTAAAGTCCGGAAACATCCCCAAATTCTCGGAGTTTATCTGCACTCACACAGTGTGGTGAGCTCACAGCAGAAGCGTTTTTGTTGCCTCTGAGTGAACTGCAGAGATGCCTGCCAAGACCCTTAAAGAAGCTTTGACTAACACGTTGGAGGACTTGCCCAACATTAATTTCGAAAAGTTCCGTTGCGCGATCCTGGACCGCAGGGAAGAGCCGCAGATCAGACGCAGGGCTGTGGAAGGCAAAGATGATCGAGAGATCGCAGATGTCATGGTTTCAACATTCACGGAGACAGGAGCTATTGAAGTGGCTCTGGAGATTTTGAAGAATATCGGTTGCAACGCAGAAAGAGAGCGCCTCGGTGAGCATCACATCCAGTTTTGTCTAGTGTGGAGGTTTGGTGTCAGGAGCGAAATAATGAATAAATCCCACTAAAGTGATTATTACATGATAAGATACAGTAAACCCTCAGACTAAAAGCAGGTGTCTGACTGATGGACATTTCAAGCATTCCATCCCATGAATAGTGAGGTATTTTTTTATCATCTTACTGTATGTACAACCTGTGACCAAGTGGAAACATTTTGTAATAAATAGTGACATGTTTTTTCTGACATTTGTGACCTTTTATATTATATTTTATTGGAATTTTGAATCACACGCAGCTGCATTGTTAACATGATCACGTTTTTAAATTAAGTAACCTGAAGTACTTATTTTTCAGTGTAGCTCTATTTAACCAGCTCAAAATTTCCACTTGAGCAGTTTTGCTTTTTTTGGCTTGGGAACCGACCTGACCTTGAAGTGCAGCGCACAGTCGTTTCCTGTGGTGCGTTCATGTGCTGCAGCACTGTATGAAAGTCCTCGGTCATTAAGTCATTCTGAAAGTAAGAGTATTAAGTAAGAGTACTTTCACTTTCAGCTTGGTGAAACTGTCTTAACCTTTATTTATGTATTTATTTTTTATATTCTTATCTTATCCTGTCCAGTTATTTCACTGATTTTCCTCCTTTCATTAAATTATTTCAGTGCTATTTAACACTGTTTTTTTGTGTGTGTGTGTTTGTATTTCCAGCTCAGGAGACACTGACATTAGATTCCAGTAAGTGAGTGGTAGTGGATGATGTGAACTATGTTTCAGATTTGTGAAACATTGATTATGTCTACATTATAATTTGCATTCATGTGATGCAGCACTGCATGAACGTCCTCTGTCATTAAGTCACTCTGAAATAAGAGATCTGCATTTTCACTTTCAGCTTGGTGAATCTGTCTTAACATTTATTTATTTATTTATTTATATTCTTATCTTATCTTTGCCCACTTATTTCACAGATTTTCCTGCTTTCATTGAATTATTTAAGTGCTATTTAACACTATTTGTGTGTGTGTGTGTGTGTGTGTGTGTGTATTTTCAGCTCAGGAGACACTGACATCAGAGTCCAGTAAGTGAGTGGTAGTGGATGATGTGAACTATATTTCAGATTTGTGAAACATTGATTATCTCTACATTATAATTTGCATTTAAAATCTGGGAGAAGAAGAGCAAGAGACTTGTCAAAGAAAGATTGAAATGGACTGTACACTTCCCATAATTCAACATCGATACATATTTGTTCAACAAAATAGATAAATGAAAATGGTTTGTTATACTGGGTGTGGTGAAAACCTGACAAACACGACAATAGTAACCTTTATGAGACCCACCGTGTCTTTCAAGGTTTGTAGAGTCCAAGTGATGAAAGAGCCACAAAAGATATTTTCACCATAGTGTCAACGTCGTTTTTTTTTTTTTGTCTGTTTACTTTCATTTTAAGCATTATATTACTCATTTACATTATGTGCTCATGTTGATGTTCAGGTGTGTTGACGGAAAAGTCTAATAAACTGAACATTTGTAGGCTATGGAGACATCATGAAGGTGGAAACATCTGGTGCCTCTGCACAAACAGCTCAGCAAGACAACTTGAACTACACAGGTAAACATTGATCTGTTCATATCTACACATATATTCATCTGTATCTACAGTATAACTACACAAAGACAATGACAAGGTGATAGCTGCACTGAGGCCTGTTCTTTATTTGATTACTTTCCAAAGGTGTGGAGGCATCGCATGCCATGGCAGAGACTGATCTACAGGAAATGAAGAAGTATAAAACCATCATCAAAAAAGTTGCTCGTGAGAAAGAAGTTGATGCAGCTCTCATTGCTGCCATCATTTCCAGATCATGCAGGGCAGGAAGAGCACTGAAGGACGGCAGGGGGCGCTACGATTCACAATGCTTTGGACTGATGCAGGTAATAACAAAACTGTTTTAATCACTCCTCCTTAGTAGTGGCTCCTGCAGCAGTACTCATCTGAACCTTATTGACTAATATTTCTATAGATCCATGAAGTTCACGAGCCAAAAGGTTCATGGAACAGCGAGGACCACCTGAGCCAAGGCACAGACATCCTAATTTATTCCATAATCCGCATAAAGAATGCATTTCGTCAATGGACCAAGGAGCAGCAGCTGAAAGGTTTGTTTTACTGAATTAGAAGACTTTCATTAGAAACCGCTTTCACACTTTGTTTTGCTTTGTCATCATTTGCATTTGTCTCTGCAGGAGGAATAGCTGCCTACAGCGCAGGAGAGGGTAACATCAAGTCCTATGAAGCGGTGGATGCCAGAACGCCATGTGGAGACTACTCCAACGACGTTGTTGCTAGGGCTCAGTGGTACAAACTCCATGGAGGCTTTTAAAACCTGAAGCTGTCTACAACCTCCTGAAAATCACCAAACATCATCATCAAGATGAATTAGAAATTTTGACCAATCTAGTCAAGAAAATTGGTCAGGGCCAAGTGCATCCAGTTAAAAAAACATCTTCGCTAAGTTCCTTCTTACTTCTGCTAAGTGGTAGCAGCATCGTTTTCTTGTCTTAGCTGGTTACTATCGCAAGTTTTGCCTTAACATTGCTTCCGTTGTTTCCCTTTGACTGTGAACAGGATTCATTCTTGGTGCAAGAGTGATGAAATAATATGCCATTGTCAGTATTTCAATGCTTTGAGTTAATGGACCAATATGAAGTCTTTATTCTAGTAGCGATTTATATATATTTTTTCCTGAATGTGTTCAATCATGATACTGTTACAAAATGCTGATTTTTTGCACAGGAGTGGACACGGGAACATGAATATTTGTCAAATTGTTTTTTTTAATTAAATTGCATGCCTTCTGCTACATGATTTCGATAATAATTTCTTACTAACTAGAATAAGCAGTTTCACAAACCCTTTACATACAGACACACGCACACACATAGATAAATGGCGAGCGACTTACTGCCATAAAGTGTAACATACTTTTCACAGAAGATCACATTCAGAGGCGTGTGGAGTTTGAAGTTAATTTAAATCTGTTATTCTATGGATGGTAGAAAAGTTGCACAATTGCTTTAAGTGCTTCCTGGAACACATTAATGAAAGACTAGGATTATTACATATTTCCACCTATTTCATACATATCTGTAGTGATCATACATCAACTCTTTTCAGACTTTGCTTTGCTTCATTCTCATTTGTATTTGTCTCTTGCTGTGATAATTTGCCAAAATGTAAAGGAAAAAAAATAAATATATATTCACTGTAGCTTAAATAATTCCAGCAAAAATAAGATTCCTGCTTCCAGGGAGGAGTGAAGAAATGTCAGTCTGCATCATTGTAACAACTGACCATACGCCTGCTGAAGCAGTACAGTACTAACAAATGCAAATCTATCATTATCCTTTATAGAAAACTATACTCATGATAAGATACCTCACTGTTACACACTGTGCCTGTGTAACAGTAAAAACACCTGTTTTTACAGTGGTCTTGGTGTTCAATATGTTGACACAGTCATTTAAACAAAAACAACATATTTGAGTTTGTTGTGTCTCAGAAAATATGTGTATTTCAGAAATCTGAGATCAGCATTATTCTTTAGATAGCAGGACATCATTCACCTGTCCGAAGTTAGCTCGTATAGCTATTTTGCTTTGAAAACGAGATAAAAAGTGAGATTCATGATAAGATACCTCACTATGGACTGCATTTAAAGCTCTGGCCTGTGTAACAGTAAAAACAGCTTTGGGAGTGGTCTTGGTGATTGCTTTAAATAAACTTTATCCAGTGTGGAAACCACCCTGCCTCAGTTGAAGAGCTGTGCACAGTTATTTCCTGTGTTTCTGTTGTTCACATGACTGAGCAGAACAAAGTAATGATCCTGTGTGAGCAGAAAAGATGAGGAAGTCATACTGAAACCAAAAGTAAAACTAATATTTACATAAATAAAGTCATCCTGCATGCTTGCACATGTTGCAGCTCTCGCAGCAGAGGAAGCGAAAGAGATGGGTGGCTCATCATCCAGTTACGCTCGTGTGTATTTTATCACTTTTCCTTAATATTAAATATTTGTATTTTTAAAGGTAATATTATAACACACTGTAACCTTGAACTGTATTTTTTAAATCATTTGTATTTTTTATGGTCCTGCAGTGTCAGGCTCTTGTTTGTGAATAGGTGTAGTTTAAGTAAGAGGAAGTGCTTTTTCTTTTGCTTTGTGCTAGTGTTGATCTGCAGGGGTGTCGATTTAAAAAAACAGATCATTTACAGGATATGGAGACATTACGAAGGTTCAGACTACTGGTGCGTCGAAGGAAACATCTAAGGCTGACGGTCTGAGATACTCAGGTAAACTGTGTAGTACACACATACACAGGAGCTGATTTAATGATAAAGTGTGGGAAAACTAAAAATCATGCAGCCTTCATCATGTGCATCCACAGTGCAGCTATGGATTCAAAAAATAGATGCATTTGTTTCACTGAGGTAATAGTTCTGTGATTTGATTTCCCTCTAAAGGTGTAAGGGCATCACATACAATGGCAGAAGAAGATGCAGGCCGAATGGAAAAGTACAGATCTAAAATCAACAGTGTTGGACGTGAATATGATATTGATCCAGCTCTCATCGCTGCAATCATCTCCAGAGAATCTAGGGCTGGAAAGGCACTAACTAATGGGTGGGGAGACTATGACCCACGGAGAGGAGAATACAACGCCTGGGGACTGATGCAGGTTGTAACAACTACTACTGCTTTACTCGCATCCTCTTAGTAAAGCCTCACGTTACGATACAATAACAGCTGTGTTCATTCTGTAGGTTGATGTCAATCCAAACGGAGGTGGACACACTGCAAAGGGCGCATGGGACAGCGAGGAACACCTCTGCCAAGCTACTGATATCTTGGTTGATTTCATCAAAGCGATTCGCAACAAATTTCCTGACTGGAGCACAGAGGAGCAGCTGAAAGGTTTGTTGTACTGAAACAGTAGGCTCATACATGCATCAGCTCTTTTCAGACTTTGCTCTGCTTCATTCTCATTTGTATTTGTCTCTGCAGGAGGGATAGCAGCCTACAATACGGGGGATCAAAATGTCGAAGACAGCGATGTGGATGAAGAAACAACAGGCAGAGACTACTCTAATGATGTTGTTGCCAGAGCTCAATGGTACAAAGACAATGAAAACTATTAACAGCTGAAGCTGTCTGCAACAAAGATCTCCAACAACATGACAGAAACATTCTGTGATGTGTGCCTGTGTCTGTGTGCATACGTTTTGTATGCTGAATAAAGAAACTGCAAAGCATCTCTGTCTGCTGTCTCTGATTTTTGAACTCTTGCTGTAATAATTTGCAGAAATGTATTCACTGTTGCTTAAGTAATTCCAGCAAAAGTGAGATAAAAAGTGAGATGCATGATAAGATACCTCACTGCGGACCGTACATTTAAAGCTCTGGCCTGTGTAACAGTAAGAACAGCTTTGGTAGCGGTCTTGGTGATTGCTTTAAATACACTTTATCCAGTGTGGAAACCACCCCGCCTCATTTGACGAGCTGTTATTTCCTGTGTTTCTATTGTTTACTGAGAAGAAGACATACTCAAACCAAAGGTATAACAAATATTTATATATTTATATAACTAGAGCCAAGCTTTTTTTTTATCTTCCTAAGTTATCTCTGTTATTTTCTTTATTTTTTTACTTATTCACTTATTTTTACTTATCGTATATTTCCATCCAAGAAGTATCGCTGACATCAGTTTCCAGTAAGTGAGTGGTTGTGCATGAAGTGAAACATCATGCAAGCTGACTGACTGATCAGCAAAAAGTAAAGATCCTATGCACGCAGATAAGATGAGGAAGTCATACTGAAACCAAAAGTAAAAGTAAATTAAAAAAAAAAAAAAATCTGTATAAATAGATCCACCCTTCACGCTAGGTCGAATCACAGGCTGGTACAGCTCTCGCACTCCAGTTTCAAGTTGACCGTAGCAGAGGAAGCAGAAGGATGGGTGAGTGTTTGTTATGCTGTTGCTTTATATGTTACTATTACTTCCGGATGCGTATTGCTGCCATACCATGCATATAAAATGTACCACTATCACGTTATAAGGTCTTAATTTATGCGGTTAAAGAGTTACTACAGTAGTTTAGTGTAGTCCAGGTTGCGACGACAATTACGGCATTTGACGTTGGTGCGGCGGCGGGCGCACGGTTGACGGACATACTGGCGGCAGCGGCTGCGGAGGTGCACGGCTCTGCGATCGACTGGATCATGTCTGGCGATCGACCGGTAGCTCGCGATAGACGTATTGGGCACACCTGGTGTAGTCCATTAATCCACCCGGATGGGCTCTTTGCCCGATCCAAGCGTCTGATTGGCGGCCTCAGCGCGACGTCGGGCGGGTGGAGCCTACTGTGTCCCTCCAGCTGATCAGTGAGACTGGTCGGACTGGTTTTTCACCTGTAGCCCGCAGCACTATGCATTTCCAAATTCCTTCTTAATGTACGCATCACAGTATCATCCACTGTGCTCAGTAAGAATTGAACGCCAGCATGAAATACACCTCAATGAAGCCATGTGAGACCTATTCCTCAGTCAAACAACATGGCTGGCGTCATTACAATTCACACTTATCAAGTTACAACATGTAACCTTTCACGTTTTAACAATATACATTATACACACTCACATTAGTTGCTCTTGGTAGTTTCTGTAACTGTAAAGTCCCTTTGAGTCAATGCTTTGATTTGTGTGTTGAGAAATAATAAAAAGACTAAAAAGTGAATATTTGCAGGTTATGGAAACATTAAGAATGTTCAGACTACTGGTGCGTCGGAGGAAACATCTAAGGCTGACGGTCTGAGATACTCAGGTAAACTGTGTAGTACCCACACACACAGGAGCTGATTTAATGATAAACTGTGGGAAAACTAAAAATCATGCAGCCTTCATTGTGTGCATCCACAGTGCAGCTATGGATTCAAAAAAAAGATGCATTTGTTTCACTGAGGCAGTAATCCTGTTCTGTGATTTCCCTCTAAAGGTGTAAGGGCATCACATGCGATGGCAGAAGAAGATGCAGGCCGAATGGAAAAGTACAGATCTAAAATCAACAGTGTTGGACATAGATATGATATTGATCCAGCTCTCATCGCTGCAATCATCTCCAGAGAATCTAGGGCTGGAAAGGCACTAACTAATGGGTGGGGAGACTATGACCCACGGAGAGGAAAATACAACGCCTGGGGACTGATGCAGGTTGTAACAACTACTACTGCTTTACTCGCATCCTCTTAGTAAAGTCTCACGTTACGATACAATAACAGCTGTGTTCATTCTGTAGGTTGATGTCAATCCAAACGGAGGTGGACACACTGCAAAGGGCGCATGGGACAGCGAGGAACACCTCTGCCAAGCTACTGATATCTTGGTTGATTTCATCAAAGCGATTCGCAACAAATTTCCTGACTGGAGCACAGAGGAGCAGCTGAAAGGTTTGTTGTACTGAAACACTCAGCTCATACATGCATCAGCTCTTTTCAGACTTTGCTCTGCTTCATTCTCATTTGTATTTGTCTCTGCAGGAGGGATAGCAGCCTACAATATGGGGCCTGGAAGAGTCGAAGACAGAGATGTGGATAAACACACAACAGGCAAAGACTACTCCAATGATGTTGTTGCCAGAGCTCAGTGGTACAAAGACAATAAAAACTATTAACAGCTGAAGCTGTCTGCAACAAAGATCTCCAACAAAATGACAGAAACATTCTGTGATGTGTGCCTGTGTCAAAACGTATGCTGAATAAAGAAACTGCAAAGCATCTCTGTCTGCTGTCTCTGATTTTTGAACTCTTGCTGTGACGATTTGCACTGCTGTTGGAGAAGCTCCTGGCTTTAGATATGTGACTTAACACCGATGCTATCCTACATTCATTCGACCACTTTGTTGCAACTCCTTTCAAACTGAGAGATGTAATGAAATCATGTAGTGTCCACCGGCCTGTGTCAGACAATAGAAGTCATGTGGAGAAATAAACAACACTGGAAAAACTCCCATCTCTTATATATTGAAACTGATTTCAGTCTTTAGTAATGCCATTCATTATTTTGTTGAGAAACAAATGATTCTTTTTACAACAAACACAAATAATGGTCAACCTTCTGGCATATAAATATAAAACGTTGTATTTGAGAGTATCTCAGAATATTTGACATTTTTATAACTCAACAAGTACATAGTGGCTTTAAGTTAATCATGACTAACATGACTTTGACTCCATCATAACAGCAACACAGTCAGTAGTTTTCTGTCCTGAATGTGTTTCCGCTCGTCAAAAGGCCGAAGGCGTTCACTCGGCTGTGTCAGAGTCAGCGGTAGGTGCAGTGGTGCTCCTGGTGCTGCCGCAGGTCCACTTTGTGCTGGAAGCCGTAGAAGCAGCGGGGGCAGCGGTAGGGCCGGTCGTCCCTGTGTTTACGGCTGTGGGTGATAAGGTTGGAGCTCTGGCTGAACGCCTTCCCACATATCTGACACACATGGGGCTTCTCCCCTGGCGCACAAACACAGCACAGGTCATTTAAGTGCACACAACGTTCAAACTGAAACTGAAAGATTTAACACACACTGTCCTGATAGTTTAAAAGCAAATTATGCAATTTCTGGTAAGAAGAATAGCACTATATTTCCTTATTGAATTCAGTTACCTCATGCATGCCAGATGATTGTACAAACTGTGTTTTTGACCACTGTTAATAAATACGTTGTTGTTGAGAGTAGTGTAACTTAAAGGGATTATTTTGATGGCAAATTACAGCATAAACATGTCTAAACACAAGACACAACAATTCGGTTGGGTTAACAGACAATATTGTGACTTTGAGCTTACAGGCTGCAAGCTGTGGTGATTAACACCAGTAATTACATTAGCATTATCAGTTAGCATTGGCAATCTGCAGGCTTTCATATATCACAACCTCATAAACCCACCGGTGTGTATGAAGGTGTGTTTCTTCATGTCCGACTTCTGGTGGAACCTTTTGCCACAGTACTGGCAGGGGTAGGGCCGGGTGTCTGAATGTATAAGCAGATGGGTGGAGAGGGTGGAGGAGCGCTTGAACACTTTTCCACACACTGTACACCCAAATGTCCTCTCCTAAAACAACAGACGCTGTAGTTATGGATTCAGAAGTGTTTATGTGTAAGAAATCTGTCATTTTAGTGAACATTGTGCATTTTGTTCAAAGTTGTAACAAGCTAAATCCATGTAAAAAGAAATATGATGCTGACCTTGGCCCTGCCTATTGATTTCTCAGTATTGGTCCTGCTGGATTTGATGTGTGTTGGTAGTAGAGATGTTCTGTTGCCGTGACTTTTTGACATGTGAGTCTTCAAACTTGACAGACATGAAAATATCTGCAAAGACAAGATTAAGACAGTTGTCAACACTGGAAACTGAAAAATATTTTTAAGGCTAATTTTTTCACATTACATTTCTGGTTCAGTCCTGTATGATGATGCATGTTATTGTCAAAAACTCAAGTTAATAACAGTTTCTTTTGCCGTAAACGTCACTAAACATGCTGAATTTTGCTTTGTTGGTCTGAACTTGGATATGTGGGTCAGTAGCAAATGTTAACGCGTTAACATGCTAAACTAAGATGATATATGTTGGAATCATGATACTAGTTTTAGCGTCATCAATTTTGTAATTGTGAGCATGTTACTGAGCACTGTGCTTTAGTACATCCTTTTAGAGGGTTGTACTGAGGGATTGTACTCTTGTCATCTTGCAAGCTAATGTATTTTTTTTTTGTCATTTCTGTAGGGTGCTATAGCAAAAAAAAAATCTCCTTCCATTGGGGTCCATGGTCTGACAAAGTCTGATAACCACTGTTGTCCTGCACTGAGGTTCATTGTAAAGGAAATAAAGTTAATTTAACTCAACTTGAGTTGTATCTTCTAGTCTCTCTTTTCACTTAAACATTTTTCCCCTGAGTTGTTCAATTTAATGTAGTGGAGAGAGTTCATACTTTGCTGCAGAGTGGACACTCTTGACTCGGAGCACTGGTCTTTGAGCAGCCACGGCCCCTGGTCTCCCTCAGGATCTGTGGGTACTGAGTCAAGTCTCCCAGGCCATCAGACAGTTTGTCTGGATATCCTGAGCTCATGTGAGACCTGGACCATGTTGCTGGTGTTGGAGACTCCACTTTCTCCACAGGCCCAAAATTATTTGAGTTGACAGGACTGCAGGGTTTAACAGCTCTACAGTCTGAGTACAAAAACAGACAGGTGAGTTGACGGGCTATACAAAATGAATTTGATTCATATATTACGTGCACTGTTTTGACTCATCAGTGCTGCACAATGTGAATCATTTTATTTGAAGTTATCCAGAAAGTGTATTTTCAAAATAAACCAACATAAAATAGCTCTGTCACACACCGTAAGATTTGGGACTGAATGGCTGAAGGTGCCCACTTTCATTGGATTGGTTGGCAGCCTGAAGGTCCTGCTGCAATAACGTGATGGGCACTGTGTTAATATCTGGTGTTTCTGCTGTGGAGTACTCCAGGGATGTGTCCCAGGACCTCTTCTGGTTTCCTGGCTGGCCAAATGTTACCGGGGTCGATCTAGGGCTGGGGCTTCTTGCTGCTGGCCGAAGGTGGTGCAGCCCTCCTCGCTTCACCAAGAAAGAACGAGGCATCACTCAGGAAGGAAGAAGAATCTGCTTTATACACAAAATAAATAAATGCCACTGTTAGTGATGACATTCAAATGTACGATTTTTCTTACTGGTCACATATTAGTTGTGTTATGAACACAGTTTATGAAAACATACACAGTTTATAGGCCTATGTATATATGTATATGTATGTTTATATGTATGTGATTAAATAAATATGTTCATATGTAATGTACCACCTGATACACTGTCACCAAAGGCAAATACTATAATGAAGGACCAACGTTACACATGATATATGTATTCCCCAACAGAGGGCAGCAGAACTGTACATTTGATACTTTGTTTCCTTCTTGAATCTGTGTAAATACTGCACCAACATATACTGAAGATTTATTGATACTGTCACACAAAGAAAGAGTGAGATGATCAGAAAAGAAAAGCCAGAACATTTTGTGTTCAAGTGTTCAAGTCCTGTATTCAGACTCATCTTGGAGCTACTCAGGCATTGTGTTGATTTTGTCACAATAGTCAGGTTTGTCAAGCTGTGGGTTGAATCTTTGCCTTGTGTATAGTTTGTGTGCTCTAGACGAGGCCATCTTCATGGACCTCTCTGCTTTAGCCCTGATCTTTGTTGCTTATGCTTGACAAGTTTACCAGGCCACTCGGTTGACATTTAGTCAGTTTTATCACATTTAAAAAAAAATCCTGCAAATTAATGTAGCACAGTCATATCAGAATTGCAACTATATCACTTAACAGCAACACATCTGATGACTCAGTGTTTGAGGCTGCAGTGGGGGAGTTCAGTGCAAGACAACAAGGGTGCAAAAGCAGAACAAAGTGTTTAAACACATTTTACAACCACAGTAAAGCGAGCTAAAAACTAGAATAGAAAATAAATTAAATGCACATTCCTATCTTCACCCACTTTTCTTTCTGTAGAATAGATAGCAGTAAATGTTCCCTCCGTAAGAGGACTGATCGCTCGTCTTTACGAAATAATGGTGGACTGTTCCCGGCTCTCCTCAGAAAATGAAACGCTTGTGTAGTGTGAGCACATAAATGTCGAGATTACTGTAGAGGACTGGCAAGAGGTGTGTTCAAACATTTGCTTTAAATTACACCGATATAAACTGATAATGAGGCTGTATATCACACCAACATTGTAAATCAATACACTGCCTGTATTCCTGATGTATCAAATGTTGAACACGGAGAAATATGATATGTCATTGTTTGTGGAAATGAGACGGGCCGAGGTTCAGAGGCTTCTGCGTAGAAGAGACTCTTAATCTTATATGTGTAAGGTTGCCGGATATATGTGTGTGTATATATATATATATATATATATATATATATATATATATATATATATATATATATATATATATATATATATATATATATATATGTGTGTGTGTGTGTGTGTGTGTGTGTGTGTGTGTGTGTGTGTGCGGGGGCCTTGAGATAAATGATGAGGAAGGAAAAAAAGAAAAATAAAGCTCTGCTACAGAAATCTGTGTCTCTAATCTTTGCTTTCTTTGTAAAATATGGAAATATCATTTTACCTCTTGCGCCAAACAGTGATTTAAATGAAACCATGTGAGAAGTTTAGAAGCAAAGTGCCAACAACCCATTGACTTGCGAAATATAGCAAGGGACCCCAAAAAGGTTGGAAAGCACTGGTTTAATTTTTAACAACGCGCTATATTCTATACGCTTATCGAGTTTTCTGAAATCTGAAAGCTGTCAGATACCTTTAGAGGGTAAAATATACAATATGTCCTTCTTAAATATAGTGGATTAGCATAACATGGAAATACTCAATACAGCTACCTCACAATTGCATTTAAGTACAGTAATTGAATAACTGTACTTTGTTGTTACTACCACCACCACTAATTGGTTGAATGTCCATGAAACCTCAGGAGATTCCTCAGAATGCAACTTTAACAAAACAGAAACAAAAATAAGGAAATAACTATAATCTTTTTATTACAAGGAAAAAAAACTCAGCCTAGTTTTGATAATCAGTCGATGGACCACCTCTGGACTTTTATGAGGCGGAGAAATCTGTAAAAATCTCTGGCCTTGAATGCTTGAGTGCTGATGTCATAATGTGAGCACACTGCTTTACAAATGTATTCTTTCATCTTTTATTTTTTCTTTTTTCCTGTTAGATTACACGCTAATTGACGTGAGTGTATAATATATTTTTCTTGATTACATATTTATGTACATACAGTGTATTTACAAATAATATACGCACAGTTTTAATGAGCTTAATCACATTTTATGTTATAAGTCCAGTTATAAAACTTAGTGCGATGACATTTAGTCTTATTCATTGGCATTCAATTATCTATATGCACGTTGGGTATTTTTGGTACCATTTAGTCCAGAAGGATGACGTGTTCAAACTGGAATTGAATATTGAGCAGAACAACAAATGTGAAGTCACATTCACTATGAATGGACGGCCACTTTAAGAAAGGTCAAGGTGGCTCAGAAGTTTCAGTGATTTTCTTCTACAGCAACTCATTTGGCTTTGCTTTCACTTGAACCCACCATGTGAACTGTGAGTAGATATATAATCAGCTGTGTGTCCAACCTACTGAATTTGAACTTGAATCAAAACACTTTTATCTCAAGATGGCTCTCAGGATGGCCAAAGAAATCAGGGCGTTTTTTGGCGTTTCCTATAAGCTAACAAAATGATTTCTGTAAAACTATAAAATGTGTGAAAACGGAAACTTTCTGTAGCTTGTATGTGTCACTGTATGTACAGAAAAACAAAGGTGTTGTGTAAAATCTCAATCTTTTGAACAGCTTTAGTGTTTATGATAGTAATGATAAGACAACATGAAAAGTCATGAAGACTGGCTCATCATCATCACTGAAATAATTCAGCACAAGTTGCTTCAGCTTACTCTTAAAACTTACCCAAAAGTACATTGGTCAAACATCAAATAATATATAAACAGCAAATAAACTTAAACCAAAGTTGGAGTAACTCTCATTTAACCAAAACATGAAGGCTGTTCTCAGAAACAAATATGCAAACACTCACCGGATTTTTATATTCCACCAGTGCTTCTTAACGTCACACACAAACTCCACACTAATAATTTAACCGAGCTGAAAGTCGTATATCAAATTAGATCAAACGGTGTGAAGTCAGTGTGTCACGTGTGATTTGTATCATACATGTGAGGAGGTCAGTCTGCCCTGAGATAGTGAGCCGTTGATGCTGTCTGCAGAGCGGTGTGATGAGACAAGGAAGTGTTTCAGCTCTGACACCTCTGAGCTGACAACCACATGCTTCCTCACACAAACCCAACAAGTGCGCTGTCGCAGCAGCCCCGAATCTGTCTAGTGCAACCTAAAAAAAAAACGTTTTGCGGAAAAAAAAAATTCTTGTGCAAATTATGGATATGTCGAAGTGCTGCACACACTGAAGGTTAGGTAAGACAAATAAAGCCCATGTGAGAGGAAGAGGGTGGGCAACTGTGCTGAAAATTCTTCAGAAAGTGTTGACACCCTCTGTTGACACAGTTGTGTTACAAAATAGACCACTGAGGTCACATTTAAAATAAGATGGCTGATGCAACAGCAGATCACCTCCTATAGTGCTGAATAAAAACGGCGCATTAATGAGAAGGAGACACAGCAGGAGGAAATGTGAATATGTTTCATGGCTGTGTGATAAAACCTATGGGTGTAGGTACACGATGAAGAACTTGCCTTGTTGTTTCTATTCTCTGTTTTTATTTTATTCACATTTGCTCACTAATTCTTGTTCACTTAATGAATATATTCTTTTCTCATTGTCAACCGATACCAAAACCAGCAATGAATTGATTCTAGAAACAAGAAGTTCCTCTAAACCAAAGTCTGACAGAGCTTGTTCTTTTGTGCTATAGAGCTCCACCTAGGAGGCCTTAAAAGCAACACAGTCACACTGGGTGACTTGTTACTTCAATATGATGAACACACACACTTTAAGCTGATTTAAAGTCAATCCAAAATATACCATCCTGCTGCCATAAATACTCAAACCTCACTAAATCGACTTTGTTCTAATTGTTATATTTGCATTTCTATGCCCCACCCCCTGCTCTCTCAACAAAACCAAAGTGGCGTGTGGCCGTCCACCCAGAGCGCAGCTAAGCTCAAGTTTTCTGCCTCTTGAAAGGATGTTCTACCTTGTTGCTGTTGCCAAGTGCTTACTCATAGTGGGATTTGTTGGGCCTATGTAAAAAAAAAAGAAAAGAAAAAAGAAAGCATACTGTAGTCTAGACCTGGTCTGAAATCCACCAATCCAAAAAATATGAATAACTGTGTATTGATCCGCTGCTCAAAATAATCCCAAACAAACACACTATTTACGACTTACTTTTATAAAAGTGAAACTACGTGTACAAGCAAAAGTGCTGAGTAGGGGACTTAAGACAGCAATGAGAGATGGACTAACATTTTGTTCATTTTGATCTTTTAATGGGATTCGTTGAAATTTAGAAACGTCCTTCATCTTACTTTTAGAGTACTTGTGTTATAACAAAGGTGGCTCTGGCCGTCGCCATCTTGACGTTACTGCCTCTGCCGCCTCTCGGCTAATCTAAAACTGGGCAAAGATGTGGATCTCTGGTGGCCCTGAGGTGAGCTGAATAACTCCTGGGTACTCAAACAAGCCACCTGTAACTGCACACATGCACACACACACATCACTGAATAATCAATAATCATAAAAAAGGCTACCTGATGGGTTAGCTTTTATCACAAAGAAGTTATACATATAGTAAGAGTCTCTACACAACAAATGCAGTAATACATTACAGTACTAAAATTACTGTGTAGTAAGCTAACTAGCTAACAACAAAGTAGGCTGACAATGACAATGACAATAATACTAATACTCTACAGAAAAGTTCATAAATGAAGATAATACTTACATGTATGTTGCTGTGTAAAAACGACCTCCTGGGTGGTGAGACTGCTGGCATCAGATGTGTAAGTGTGACAGTAAATGTGTGCTGACAGTCACAGTTGATTTGAATCAAAGGTTCGTAGGGCTAACCCTGCAGATTCCATAGGAAATGTTTATCACTACCCAACTTTATGGAAAGGTGGGGTAGTGTGCATCCACTTATGTATCTAAGAGTTAACTTCACAGACACCGAGAATGCCGCTAGGGTGCAACCTGTTTAAACGTAACAATGCTTAAATCTGGCCTTGGTAAAATACTTCTTTTATGACAATGCAGAGTTTGAACTTGCGGCATCCAGCTACTGTTCAACTTGGATGGCAAAATCCATGAAATGCATGAATTCCACGTGAAAAGATTAAATATAATTACCCAGTCATAAACAATAAAAACACAATCAGGCCTTTGCAAAGGTGCAATGTCAAAGTTTATTTTGTATCATTCATGGGATACAGAACACTGAAATGTATTTTTTCCCCATCATACTGGAATTTATATAATCTTTACTGTCAATTAATATATTTGATAACAACATCAGTTGAATTGCAAGACAGAAAGAGAGAGGGGTGGACAGGGTTCCTGGGTGTCAAACAGCTGTCAGATACGGCACATACATCTGAGAAATCCTACACCAGACTAACCAGGATGAACACTGTCACTGTTTTTTTTTTTTTCTTACTGTCTGCGAGGAAACACTCACATGTGACACACTGTTCTGCACTGCGTTGTCTCATTTTCCGCTTTAGATCAGCGATAACGTGTGTGGATGTTCCAGTTTCAGGATGACAAACCCGGAGTGACACAGTGCGATCGTATCTCGGTCCGCACAAAATTCACATGGCTGTTTAATGAAGGGCTGTAGTGGCTGACGTGTTGATGAAACCCTCGTTAAACATACATCATGTCATTTAGCATAGTGTGTAAATCTACCTACTTTTATGGCACATTATGATGTTCAGTCATCTCATGTAATGCTGTTAGAAGGAGAAACCAAAGTACCGATGATAATTATAAAAATAATATTAAGGATGAGAGCTAGTACCATATTCAAAAGTAATTTACAAACATATCAAAATGTTTCGTCACAGTAGATAGAGTTGTATTTCGACAGTGGTGAAAACAGAGCACCATCACTGAACAGCAGTGTACGGATGTGTTATAATGTGTTGAAGGACACTGAGCACTGATCTGGGTCCAGATTAGGGTTCATTTTTGGAAAGTCCGGAATGAAGCAGTTTCTGCATTTCAATTTCACTGAACTGAAATCCCAACAGAAATATAAGAGTTATAATCCTTAAGATTTCAGTCGCGGTCGATCTAGCAACACCTGTGGTTAGAGGTGGTACTGGCAACCGTGTTTTAAAAATACAGTGGCAAGAGATCAGTTTGACACATGCTTTGAGTGGTTAAGCTGTCAGAAACGTAACTGCGCAAAAGAGTCCATATGTCTGAAGCGCAGTCAAACAAATCAGTTTAAGGGTGAAGTTGTGCCCAACAGAGGAGACGGATAGAGGTTTTTTAGCTGCTCAGAACGGACAACCTCCCAGGCGAAAAGCCGGGCTATTAGACTATTGTCTAAATCATGTGCACATCAAAATGACAGAAATAGCTGTGTCAAGAATGAATTTCAGAGGCAGCTTATTTTTGTTTGTTTCAGCTCGCCCACAGCTGGCCAGTGACAACATGAGATGGCTGCGAACGTTGTTGATTCTTGGTTTCGGAAAGTTACAAAAACTGGTGCGGTGGGAGGAAGTTTCCAAAAGCTATGACCATCTGTCGAGCTACTCTGACCAAGTATTCTGACACTTCAAAACTCACGAGCCACTGTTGCCTTGTGCAAAAAGCATGCATGCACCGACGTATGTCTTCCGCATCATATCCAATACATGCATGTATCTTTGAATTCCACGAGGGAAAGATGGACACCACCAGTAACAATGAAAATGACTAGATAGAGAGGTAATTAGAGAAGGTAAGTGCATTCAACAGCTATTTCCAGCCAGAACTATAACCAAAAATGAGGTCTAATCTTAAGGATTATAACTTGAAATGAGAAATTCAGAAGGGCTTAAATCTCAGAGCCGATACATTCTGTACACACAAAGAAGTAGAAGCAACCCAACTGAAACCGTTTGGTCAACGCTCATTTGGTCTAACAGTATCCAAACACTGATTTCAGTGTAGAGATTTCAGTTGTTACAGCCACCAGTGACCACTAAAAGGCTGTTATGTGCAACAGCACGGTGGGCAAACCAACATCCTCTTTAGCTGGTTGATGGCCATTACTGGAAGATACAATTCCCTTATGTCTCAAGAGAGCAATAATTGTCTCCTTTTCCATCCATTCATTCATTTGCAGTGCACAAAACTGTTACCTAGCATTGTGAAACGAAAGGGGCCTTTTGAGAATTTCAAGAAAAAACTTTTCAACACCAGTCTGACAAATAATGAAGCACGGTACAGAGTCCGAATGGATAATCTTGGAGCGACGTACTCAGATAACGTCGAGGTCCCTCTGAAGAGCTGAACGTAATAAGAAATGATCCCAGCATGGAGCCATTAATCCGCACCATCTCTCGCTGCTGTGAGCAGAGACTTCCTCTTTCTGTGTAGTGCAAAAAGCAGATCACTGCTCCACATGTGACACCCTGTTTGTTAAACTATACACACTTTCCACCAGCCTTTCAGTCAGACTGACAGTGACACAGCTTTAAATCTCATCTATATACTTCTGTTTCTCTTACACTGTATATTGAATATTTCTCCATACATTTTACACCCTTTTTTTTTCTACACAGAATATATTAACGTTTGATATGTAAAATATTTTCCACCCACACTCTCTGGTTATGATGACAGTCTTGTTGTTGGCATTCTTACAATATGAACTACTTCCTCCACTTTCATCGAACAACACGCTGCAGTTTGAGCTGTCACAAAGTGATATGAGCACATGAAGTGCTGACTCCAGATCAGCACTGTTACCTGGATTATTTATTTATTTATTAATTAATTTTGCTTGTATAGGAGACTGATAATATAGCTTATTCACTTAAATGAGAGGACTGACACCACTCTCATGTTAGTCTATTAAATATAAAGCCAGGAGATGGTTAGCTTAGCTTAGCATCAAGATGGAAACAGCTTGCCTAGCTCTGCCCCCCCAAAAAAACTCTAAAGCTCACTAATTAATTAAACATCATATCTTGTTACAACTAAAAATAATTTAATTTACAACTTAAAAGTTTAATTAAAATGCCCTGCTTAATTCAAAACTCTTCAGGGTTTAACTAGCTGCTACAGCCTCACATGGTCTGGTACGGCCAGTAGTTTATAATCTTAGCAACCCTCAGCTAGAAACTGCACTATATTTGTAAATGATATTACTGTATGTTTTAGCTTTTACCATCAAACCACTTGTGGCAACGGTTCAGCAAAAGTTACTTCACCAAACGGTAAAAATAAGTTGAGGTCTAATGCAGGGTAACGTGCTGGACTTTTTTCTTGACTGGGTGAAGGAAATTGCCGGAAAAGTAGTTCACTACATCACCTGTACTGGCTCCTGGATGAGAGTGGTGTTGATCTTCTCATCTAACTCTCAGCACGAAAGTGGATACGTCTCCAAAAATGTGAAACTATTCCTTTAAATCACAATCATCATTATTATACGTTGAGAAGCTTCAGGGATGAAACAAGTTAAACTGCTCAGTTTTCAGATCTGTTCTGCACAGTAGTCGTCAGCCTAATCTGTGGCAGAGTTAACGGGGAGGTTGCATCTTCACCTCGCAGAGATTAAAACAAAAAACCCAACAACGCCAGAAACAATAAAACTGGAAGAAGTAAATCCAAAATCATAGCAGCACGTTTTCGATCTCCGAAACACTCAGCGTCACAGTAAACCTGTAACAGACGACTAGTTGGCACAAAGGACGGTGTAGAAAGTTTGGCCTCTGTCAGTATCTCTACACTCCTATAGATTCATATAGATATATAAAAAAATAAAAAAAAATATCAAAATAAATTACAACATATAAATAATTAAAAAAAAACAAAAACAAAAGATTTGGCAACATTGAGTTTCTGGGTTATGATGTATATGTTTTGGGGATGTTGTATTAACTCACTTGCCTTCTTGTCATCTGCAAGCCACAGACACAGAAAACACACATATTTAGTATGTTAAAGTGTTCATGATTCATGAATGAATGCCATCTATCCCAACAGTTTGATGTGTACATATTCCTACACTGCACCTCTCATACTCAATCATGTTTTTAAATGTTCTTTTTAACACTTGGTCTACTGAGAGGTAAATGGATGGCTGATAGTTTTTTTTTTCGTGTGCATCTTCCTAATAAGAGGCATAAAAAGGGAAAAGAGAGGATAAAGATGTATTTAACTCTGAACCAATCAGGAAGGAGAGTTATATAAGGGTAGACAGAGGAGGTGTGACGGCGTGTCAGATGTCTAGTAGTTTATAGGGAGGAGTCATTTTCTGTCTGTCTACCCATGTTTCACTCCCGGTCACAGTCACAGATTCAGGTCCAGTGGTCGTCCTCAAGCAGCGAGCAGCAACAACACTCTTCCTGGTCCAGTTTCAGCCCATTTTGTTTGTCTGTGTGTCATACGTTTGCGTTTGGATGGATATGTATTTTGACGGACAGTTTCCTGTGCAGTCACACGTGGGAACAAGGGGAGAGGCTTTACGTGACCTCTTCGTCGGGGAACACATGTTTGGACAGTGTGGGTAACAAGGTGGTGGCAACAGTAACGGGAGCAGAGATGATGGGGAGGGATGATCTGAAGAGGTCCAATCAATGCCACTATGTCTGCATCAAGTTAAAGGTAAACACTGGAAAAGCCAAGGAGGTGGACTGGATTGGATAATACAGTCCCAGTTTACAGTAGCAGTCCTGTCTTGGAGAGCTCCAGTGTCTTTTTAGGTCAAGAAATACAATGAAACCTCCACACCTCCTCCAGGTCTCAGTTATCCAGCCCCTCTGCGCACACCATGCTGCCGTACAGCTGCTGTGGGTCCGGATGTGTCCGCACCCTCTCCTCTGCCTCGCTGTCCGTGCTGCCCTCGCTGTCAAGACGGGCAGACGGGTGACACGGCCCGGACAGGGTGGGGTAAAGAGCGTTAGCAGGCAGCGGGCTGGGGAGGAGGTCCTCATCTGAGCTCAGGTAGTCCCCTTCAGCGGAGGCAGGGCTGGCCAGACAGAGATCCTGGTAGTTGGTACTTCCTCCGCTGCTTACCCGGGGTGCCTTCTGTCCTCGCAACTGCCTGATCTGGATACAGAGAAGAGGGTTTAACTTTAGTCTGCCCTAAAGGTAGATTTTCAGATTTTCCTTCAGGCCTCCCTCTAAAGACACTCCTCGGAAGCACATTTTCATCGCTGATTACGTAATCTAGCTTTAAAAGGCCGGAGTTTGTTTAAGTTTAGCCACCCAAACTATTTAGGTCTAGAAAAAGAGCATAGCTTGGGTTAAAATAACTTTGTTAGTTACATCCGTTAAGTTATGTATGTTGATGGTACCAGAGTTTGTTTTTGGAATAACGGACTGTTGGACAAATGAGCTTTCAGTATGGCTCGGCACCATATTTCACTGGTATTTATCACATCACTACTAACAGCAGAAGGGCCTAGACCGTTAAAGGCAGACATTACTGTGTATTTTTCTTGCCAGTAAGGACGAGCCATGAGTCCATTAATGCCTACTGAAGATCTAAATCTTTAACAGTATTATATAAACACTTCACTTTTTTAACTTTCAATAACTACTGACTGACTGTGTGTAAATACACTGTGTATACATGGGCCTTTTCAAGAGCAGTAGATGTCATGTGATGGGAATTTTTCTAACATGTTGTTGGGTGTGAAAAAAAGACTGCAAAACCCACTGATCTGTATCCTGCTCAACATGTTGAGGTTGTGCAAATAGGGCAGTGAGGCCGTTACAGCGTAATATGGGCACCAGAGGTCTCCTGCCTGACAGTAGAGTCACGTAAAAAACAAGCGTACCAAACCAAAATCTTGAACACGTAAAGAAAATAAAATAAAAACGCGTGCTTCTGCTTCATCGCTGCTGACAAACTCTCAGACTGCGGAGGTTTTCTGTTGCCTGATAGAAAAGTTACCACCACACTTTATCTATGCACGCATGCTTTTGCCGTGTTAAAGTACCACAGTGACTCATGACAAATCTCAGAGGTTTTTGTTTCCCCCTATCATACACTCGGACTCGCTGTAGGGTGGGGGGAGGGGGGGAAACCAGTGGTTAACCAATGGAAATGTTTTGACTATGTCTGACAGCCTACCGTGTCGAGCTATATTTCAAAAGTTTTTTTGAGATACACACAAGTTAATTAACATCAAAAGCAGTGGACGGTTCAAATGTTGAGAAAACCTGATGATGTTGATCTTTACGTCGCTAAATTCACATCAAGCTGAATCACACATGATCGTATGTCCCATCTGAATCGACGTGTTTTAATATGTATGTGAAATCATCACAGCTGCATTACGTGGAACGTGTCATTATGCATCAGCACTGTCAATATGATTCAATTGTACGGTGATCGCTGAGAGGACCATACTGAGATTTTTCTAAATTGTTCACTGCTTCCTCATTTGTACTCACGCAAGTTTCGGTCTCATTTTTAAAACCGCTGCTTTGATGAAAAAAGGTGGGGAGAAGAGAAGAAAGAAGAGGAGCGGTAAAGGGCAGGGCAATCTCATCACGCCCCCTCACTTCAAAGTCTGAACACTTCCCTTCTAGTCACGCACTGCCACTCTCTGAATGAACAAGCTGAGTGCATGTTAGGTGAGAAACTTTGCGTCTCCAAAAAAGGGCTGGAAAAATCTTCACGAACCAGAGAGGTCACTGAATTTTCTCAACCCACAAGTTGCCTTCAAGTGAAATTAAAATACGAAAATCAGTGAAGCTGTCACGCACTTGTTCGTTTGAAGCTCACTCATCTTTCAGAATTAAAGTTCATTGTGATCCAGATGATGAGAATAAAGTTTTCTGGGGAAGCACAGTGGTCTCTTATTACAAGAAAGACATTGAAGCAACTGGAAGTGGTAATGTGAGGCTGTGCGTAGATAACAAGAACCTTCTCTGGTAGATAGCAAGGCTGCGTATCTACCCAATCTATAGTATACACACACTGTGTGTCTGCACAGCTGACATGTCTGCATGTTGTTTTGAAACAGAACTCATCAGTCAATCAAATACAATGAACAGCACTCCTCCCGGCTGTGTGTCTGTCATATGACTGTAACCCACATTAACGCATAAGCACAGAGAGTATATGTAAAATAAAACATGAATAACTGATGAAACATTTACAGGATCTGAACTACACTTTCTCATCTGTTACTGCAGACACGTTATGGCACAAATGACCTTTAAATCTCTGCAGACTGAAAGGTCTGGTGTCATGCCTGAGTTAACAGCTGTTTCCAGTCTGACCGGGCTTAGTTACTTAGTTAAACTTAGAGTTTAGCAGGCGGGATTACGAACTGGGACATCATATTCAAATAAGGATAGCTATGGCTACCTAGCTACATGAAAAGCAGTGACAGAAAAATGGACAGAAAAAATAAAACTGAGCTACTGTGCAGGCTGATGTACGTCAAATTTATCTCTTACATCGACATATTTCTGTCTCATGATTTTGAGTTTGTTGTTTTGTGTTTCCTGTTTTATTTTGTACTTCTCCCCTCTCTGTGTCTTGTGTACCTTTACTTCCTGCCTTTGTCGATTCTGTCCCGTCCTGATTTGTTTGGCCTGTCCCTCGTTAGTCAATCCTATTTAGAATTCATTAAAGTTACTTTTTGTTCAATTTATAAAGATATAAAATAAAGTAAAGCAGCAAATACATTTGAGAAGATGGAATCCGTTAAAAACTGTAAATCGATAATCAGAACAGTTGCAGCCTCGTTTTCTGTTGATTGACTTGACTTGAAGTTAATCGACTGATGTTTCCCGTGAAGCAACAAACACGCTGCTGATGTTCAGTACATCATAAAGAAAACAAACATGCACAGTAAGGTCAGAAAGGGACAGTGGTATGACTACTTCCTGTGTTTCAACAAGTTGACACTAACAAGGTACCATTTGTTTTTAGAAATAGATCACAGACAGCTCCAAGTGTGGCACAGTTTTAATGTGCCACACTTATTATGAAATACGGTAAATGCTGGAGTTTGTGTGTGTGTGTGTGTGTGTGTCCAACCTCATTCTTGAGCTCAGCGATCTGGTCCCGGAGCTGGCTGATGTACTGTCTGGAGTCTGAGTTGTTCAGCTGACCCTGGATCAGTCCTTCCTCCTTCTGAAAAACACGTTTCACACCCAGAAGGTTACAGTCACAATCTCTTGTTTCAATACTGTTAAATTGACAATCCGCATACAGACAGAGGGGTGCACACACAGACCTGTATCTCTAGTTCAGCAATCTTCTGCCTGAGTTCAGCCACGGCAGCCATACTGTCTGCTTCCCTCAGTCGCACTGCCATCACCTCCTCTTTACTCTACATGAGAGGAGGGGGGGAGTTGAGAAGGCCAGAAAAGAAGATAGTTCCTTATTAATAGCTGTGGGTGGGCATTATGCAGAATTGTTACACGATGGATATTGATGCATAAGCTGTCACAGTGCCTCCAACTACGTCCTGCTCTGCCCTCCTTCATCACATCTGTCCTAATCCCAGAATTTATCGTCAGACTTTATCGTCAGAATATAGTCAGACCCATTTTTCCTGAAACATTTTCTATTTCTGTCCTACAAAAGCGATCTGTTCCTCTTTTCATCCTTCTCTGTCATGCCATCTCTCGTTCCATGCTCTTCATGCCTGTTTTATATTCTTTTCTTCTTATTTTTCCATCCAGTTATTAGCGTCTCGTTACTGTATGTTCAGACATTTATGTTTCTGGACCATGTGAAAGCTTGCCCTCCTGATAAATAAGCCATTTCTCCCTGTTACATCGCCCCTCCCCGGCCTTTCTGACTCCTCTCCTTTCGATCCAGACCTTGCAGTCGAACTCGGCCTGCTTCCTTTTCATCTCGTTGAGTTGGGCCTGGAGAGCTTTGTTCTGATTGGCCATCATCTGGAGCCGGTCCTGCATTGCGGAGCGTTCCTGCTCATTGCGACCAATCAGCTTGCTGTGGATCTGATTCTGGAGTGAAGTGAAGAAAAAATATGAGAGGGTGAGTACAGCTCCAACAAATTACTAATAAATTGCAAATTTAAATGTTTGTATACTAAGACTACAGTCTACAGTATGTCTGACCTGGCTCTCCAGTTGCAGGGCTTTGAGTTTGACCTCTCTGAGCTCTGCCTGAGCCTGGGCCTCTCTGAGCCTGACCGTCATCAGTTTGTCCTGCAGCTCGTTCATGGCGTTCTTCTTCGGGGATTCCTTCCAGTGGCCGCCCCCTCCGCCTGTACCGCTACCACGGGACATGTGATGCTGCAGAAGCACAGCGTGCTCAGATGTAGCATGAGCGCGCACTCGTGGGTAGTTTTATACAGAAACAGAAGTGGTGAAGTGTTAAGTGTTACCTGCCAGCGCTGGTTGAGCTCAGTTACGGTGTCCTGCATCTCTCTGAACGAGCGCAGCGTCTCAAGCTCCCTCAGCTTCATCTGCTTCACTTCTTCCTGCAGAGCCGCTATGTTGTTCTCGTCAGGCAGGCAACTGCTCCTCTGGATGGAAAACATGTCATGCTTGCAGTTTAGAAAGACTAACCAAGGAGTAAGCAGTGACATGTTTGACCATCTTAGTTTAGTGTGTGAGCGTTCTAACATTTTATAATTAGCACTACACAAAGTACTGCATCATAAACCAACGTTAAAACCAACTGATGTCGTTGATGAAAAGTAAAGGGGTCAACAAAGTTATCGCATTTCATCCTGAAGAGGAAATGTAGGTTGTGGGCTGACCAACCGACCGACCAGCAGATGAGCGGCTAAAAACCAGGAGTTACACAAATACTAACAATTTGTCAATATTAACAGAAGCTTTTTCCTGGCTGCTTTCACTTTTATGTTACAGTAAACTCATCATCGAGCCGTTGTATCTCAAGACCTTAAGTAAAAATGAAAGTTTGAAACCACAAGCGTGTCTTTGTAATCGTTTAATCGCTTACATTTTTAGTACACAGTAATATCAACTTAAGACATCAACAGCTGCAACCGCCTCCCGTCTCTGCTCATCTTTCACGCGTTTCTGTCACACGTTCAATTGCGCGTCTGTTACACGTACCTTCTCCAGGTCGAGGACCTTGTCTTGCATTTCCTTCAGCGCTCCCAGCAGCTCGGCCTCACGCAGTCTGGACTGCTCCAGCTGGGTCTGTAGGTTGCTCACAAACTGCTCTGTGTACTGAAACAAACGTCACTTGTGTTACGCAGGTATAACATGGCAGTGGTGTGACTGATTGGTACCGACTTTGATCACTGGATGATGTTGGTGTACAGACTGACATTAGTTGAACAGAGGAGCAGACCTCCTCAGGAGTTCAGCTCAGTTAGGATTACCACAGTGCTTTGATGTGTATGAATCCTGTCACAAGGTGCAGTTGTGTCTCTTTCTCTTTCTGTTTCTTTTGTTGCTACTGCTGAGAAATCTAACAGCAAATTGCGCGTTAACACCTTTTCTGAGGGCTAAGGTCATCAAGAAGAAGTGTGCAAGAAACCTCGTTTGATAAAGGCAGGAGGAAATTTGCAGACATACAAGCAGAGTTATTATGTTATTCCTCATTCATGCAACAAATAAATCAAAAACACCAACACGCCACTTTACCACTTGGCCACGATCATCTGCAGTTAGTCTGCTCGCAAAAACAAAATGAAAAACTATGAGTAACAAGGTTCAGTGTGTTGATTTCTCAGTTTTGTCTTTCCAGTGCGTAATAAATGTCTGTAAAGTAACCCAACTTCAGAATAGCTGATCAACAAAATGGAGTTAGTATCAAGTGCCACTGCTGCCCCAATGACTCAGAGTGTTGTCAGAAAATAGAAAGCTACTGTACATTTTTATGTCCCCACATCAAAGCGAAACTAGCAAAGCTACGGTGTACCAGAGCAGCAGAAAGACTGAGAGGGCTGAGTGGAAAAATACTTTTCCTACAATGCAAAATACAAAAGCTTGAAATTGGGCAAGTACATAGCGTGCGTATAGGAGTCTCGATTTGTCATTTCGAGCTTCTTATTCTTGGTTATCAAAGGGGACTGTGAGCGTCTGGAGGTGTGTGAACTCTGGTGGGTGATAGGTGCCAGCAATCTGAGCTGGAATCGAATCACGCGTCACGATGACATCAGTCATAGTGCGCAGGTCCTGTCTTTAAAAGTCTAAATAGTGAACGAATGACGCATTTTGCTTGTTCATTTTGGGTGAACATGAAGCGTGGAGTACAAAGTTTGACTTCTGTCACACATCGCATTCTCACAGATAGGTGTGATCTTAACTGTGAATCATCTGTAAAAATTAAAAGGAAGGGTTTATTTTTTTCTGGGTTAGCAAACTGGTGGTTGGATGTATGTGACAAGCATTTTGAAACTCAAGTCAACACCAGCTGTCAAGTTCATGACAACCCTCAGATCTCACACAATATAGTTTTAGCAAAACTGCAGGGATATTTTGAAGGATCTGAAAGGGTAAGTCAAACAGTGCTCCAAAAGTACCCACTTTTTACTTAAATTTAAATAAAGTATAATACAATATTTCCCTCTAAACTGCGGTGGAGTATAAAGTACCTCAAACTTTACACTCCACTGCAGTGGAGGTACAGTTAGGTACAAGACTTAGGTGAAGTAAATTTACACCGCTATCAGAAATCTGATACATCTGATACAGTCAAATCTTCTCAAAAAAGCAACAATAATATAATAATTTAGTGATCAAATATTTAAAGGATATGATGGAGCCTTTTGAGTCTCTAAGTTTGAACACTGTAACTATACTGTAAAATGTAGGTGCTGAGGTTTGTAGGTTTAGTTCATAGAGTAAATTACTCATTTCCTTTGAGCTTTATCTGGAAACATGACTGAGCGGGTTTTTGTGCGGAAACACAATTTAAAGCGCGAAGAAAAAAATCAACATCAGACTCGATAAACACAGATGCTTCTAGTTTGGCTAAATAATTAACGTATGTGAACAAAATGTGTCGTCAGTACTGCTCGGCGCTGTGTTTTCACTCTGGGTGTGTTCCTGATGCGGGGGCGTCTGAAAGCTCTACTGACTTGGTTTGCTAATGCAGAGGAAGCACAGAGTTTGGCAAAATGAAATGTAATAAAAGTGTTTACTTCATTAGAACAACATAACACAACATATTACACAGATGTTTTAATTGAAAAAAAGAATTATATATATATATATAATTATTCCGATGCTACATGACTTGTAATCAGGTGAACATTGTCTCTGTAAATTGAAATTACTATTATTACAACTAATAATACATTTTTTTAAATTTTATTAAGATACTCAAATAGTCTTTACATGACAAATTAAATAAGTAAACTATGCTGTAAAGTTATTATTATTATTTATTAGTGAAAATGTATTATAGAGACAATTTTAGGAAGCTGCACTGTGTCAAACCAGATAAACCTGATGAATACTAGAAGTCACTGAGTTCAAGCAACAAGCAGGGGCAGCGTTTAGCTCAGAGCAGCTGCCTCATGTGCGAAGGCTCAGTCGAAGCCCAGGGTTCGAATCTGACCTGTGGCTCTTTCCCGCATGTCATTCCCCATCTCTCTCTCTCTCTGCATTCCTGTCACTCTTCAACTATCTATCAAATAAAAGCTTGAAAAGGCCAAAAAGCAATCTATTAAAAAAAGCAACAAGCTTAGATACAATCTGTCTATGAAATATTAGTGTTGCTGTTGCCAGGGTAAACAAACCTTCCTTGTTGGGTTGCAAAACAGTTATGTTTTAGTGGCTTGTGTTGCATACATTTTAACTTCTACAAATTTCCACTGAACTCTTAAGACAATCGGTGTCGCAATGTGTTCATTCAAGTTCAAGTCCAACATTGGCTGCAATGAATCGGACCACGTGCTGTGGGATGACTTTGCATCTTTAAGAAAAGTCTCTTGGTTTGTTATTAAAATAAATAGTTCAACATACACTTATTTTCTCCCCCCCCCAAGAATTTGCTGAATAGACTGACACACATTTCATGTCTGTTTGGCAAAAACAAAGCTATAGCCAACAGAGAGTTAGCTTAGCTTAAATTATGTTAACACCACTTTTCGCAGGTTTTATCTGGACTAAACAAAGGAGATAAAATTTGGTAATTATTGAGCATTAGAGGTGCTTGTAGGCAGATTTTTCTTCACCTCTGGACCGATCCAGGCTAGCTGTTTGCACCTGTTTCAAGTTCTTATGCTAAGCTAAGTGCCTGCTTGCTGTGACTTTGCATTGAGCAGACATATATGAGAGTGGTAAAAATGTCTTTAAAATGGATTTTGCACACACTTTCATGCTATTAGCGCTCCAAATAGTCCACAGCAAGTGAATCAGGAACTACATTTAAGATTCTGCACGTAGAGGCAGCGCTGATTTTGAAACCTGATCTCTTAACCTTTACAAAACATTACTTTGCAAACAATTCAAATGCAGACGAACTGCTTCTGCACTGAGAGAAAACCTTCCAGCATAGTACCCCTGTTCCACATATGTGAGGGAAAGTGACAGTTTGGCTGTGGCTGTTTGTGGACAGACTGTGGGTTTGTGTTTACCTTCTGCTGCTGCAGCTCTTTGATGGTGTCCTGTGCTTTCTCAAGGCTCTCGCTGGCTGTGTTGCACTGCTGCCTCACTACCGCCAGCTCTCGCTTGATCACATAGTTCTCCTCTGCTTCCTGTGCCCTCGTCACCTGACCCTGTAACAACGGGCCAAAACAGGATCAGCGGTGCAGTTTGAGTAGTTTTCGTAGTTCAGTAGTAGTGCTATTGTAGTTTCTAGCGTCTCTCAGGAACGAGGTAAATAAGCGCATTTCACAAAATGTTGTACTATATAGGTTATTCCATTAATATTTGGGTAAACTGCATGTATATGGTATAAAAAAATAATCGTTATATTTGTGATACTAATAAACTTTTACATGCCACATGCAGGGATTGTACATGTATCTCATATTAGAGTTTCCATCATGAATAAACGGTACATGCATTCGGGGGTTACAGGATTACGGGACGGTCTTATGGCCTGAAAAGATTTACAACATAAACAATATTCTTGCATGCACTTTTGGCACGTTAGGTGTAGCGTAGCAGTGCAGGAGAGCAGAAAGAGGACGACAAGGAGGGAGGACAGCGAGGTCCGTGGGAAAGTGGTTTACCGTACTCTACCTGTATCAGTCTGTCTGCCAGAGCAGCACTCTCCTACAGCGCAGCAAAGGAGAGGAACAAGAGGATGAAAAGAGATGAAGAGAAAGTGAAAGACAGTGGGACACCAGGGAGGATAGATCACAACAGAACCAAAGAGGAAATTCAAGGAAAAGAAAGAAATGGAATCACAGGTCTCGAGGAGTACGTCGTGGGGAAAAAATAAAGTAAAGATGTTTGTGAAGAAAAAGAAGAAGCAGTAAGATCACTCAGAACAAAATGTGAAGGAGAGAGAGAGAAGGAGAAGATAACAAACTCTTAAGTGTCTCTTGATAGCAGAGAGCTGGAGAAAAGGGAAAAAAACAAGACCAAATGCAAGCATCCACACCCACAAACACGCACTGAAAGCTCCCCGGGAGAGGAAACCAACAAAAGAAAATGAGCTCACAAATGAAAGACTACAGCATTAAAGTGGATCTGATCAGAATGTGAAAAAAATCTGGCTGTTTTGTCTCAACGATGCTGCATAAACCTGATTTATTTTAGCATTTAGATAAGCTGGAATCGAAGTCCATCTCTTACCTTCTCCAGTGTCTCGATCCTTTGCTTCAGCAGCCTGTTTTCTGTGCGTAACCTCTGAACAGAGAGTCATGGTACAGTACAGTTATATCACCTATTTATTAAAAAGTGCGATATCCATATCATGCAAATACACACAAACACACACACCTTTATCTCGATTTGCTCCTCCATTTCTTTGTTCTTGATTGTGGTATATTCTTTCTCAAGTCTGAGAATAAAAACAACACAGGATTATGGATACAGAACTTAATTGCTCGGTTGCTGCGCTTCATTGATTCCATTTTAATCATAGTGTTTAAAAAGCAGAGAAAACAGTGCAAAAACCTCAGAAATAACAAAACAGAAGAAATACAAATTTAGTCTCGGAGTAATGAGCACTCTTACTTCTTCATCCTCTTGGGGTTGTATTTAACCTGGTAGGCCCTGAGGATCAGCTTATCTGGGCAGCTGTCAAACTGGTGAGGGATCACCTTCTGGAAATGCTGACAGACCCCGAGGGAAACACAAGATTAGAGAGCTCAAGATAGACAAAGATGCTCATTCATATTTGATGAAGAATCGTGCAGAAGAAGAGCAGCTAAAGCCCAACCTTGGCCTTGTGGCAAGCCAGCAGCTAATGCATAATTGGAACTACAATGGCTCTGACATAATGTGATTGATTTTTTTAAGTTCAAACTTATATTATAATTCAATCATTTCAGTCACTTTTCAACCAAATTATCATGTTCCAACTTGTGAAGATAAAAAAAAAAGTGAAGATTTGCTCATCATTCATCAGCTGATGAATAAATGATCAAAATAACATTTCGATAGTGCCACCCTATATTAAAATGTGTATTACCCCTGTAGTGAAAGAGAAAAGAAATTAAAAAACAGTACTCAGAGTGTATCGGTGAAAAAAAATCCAACAACCTGAACAATGATTTTTTTTTTTGTTGTTTGGTGGGTTTTTTTCTGAAGGATTACCAAATGTGATTTCTTTCTTTCTTTCGTTACCTGCTGTGAACAACATCCATGAGCCCTGGTTTCTGTTTCTGTTTTGAATTAATGTGCCTGAGTGAAGCAGATCTGTAGTTCAGGAAGCTCGTGTGCAAAAGGGAAAGTGGGACATGAAGCATTTGACAGGTGGCTGAAACTGTACATGAAACTAATTTCCGCAACAAGTGGTTACAAGCAGCTAAGCTGCGGCCGCTTACCTGTGACATGCCCTCCATGTCCAGCTGAATGAGGTCAGTCTGGTTGTACTGCAGGATGGCCAGGCCCACTCGGAAGATAATCTCTAGGCCCTACAGACAGGTCATACATCATTATGTGCCGAGTTAAAATAATAGACACGGTTTAAAAAGACGTTCGGATACTTAAAATAGACACTCATAATGTCTCCTACCTCATACATGAAAATATCAAATATACGTGTGGCGACAGGCAGAGGGAGAAAGGTGAGAAAAAGGGTGAGGAACCAGGATGAGGCATACATGGATGTGTGGAAACTCTGGGATCGGAAATGGACGTTCAGCTCTGGAAGTTGTTCCTAAGAAAAAAATATTTTAAGACTCAAACATCTAAAATACGGTCAAAAGGACATACAGAGAAAGCGTTGTCCTGGATAATATATAAATGAATGATTTGCTGCCCCTTTGTGGTGGACAGTCACACTGCATGCATCATGTTTGTTGCTGGATTTTACCTGTAGCAGATACTCAAACTGGTAGATGCAGAGGCCCAGCTCGGCCATACTGGGTTTGAACAGCTCCCTCAGGCGGTACTCTTGCATCAGACGCACAAACACACAAAACGCCTCCTCTTCAGGCATCTAGGACGGGAGAGAGAGGTGAGTCAGGTTCCCTCGTTGAGTATAAATTAGACACAGCTTATGTTAAACAGTGAGACCCATATTTCACAGAGACAACTTAATTCCCTGTCAAATCTGTTACATAATCAACTGTTTTTTCTGTGGGAATACTCAGAGAAATCTATTGAGACTGAAGCTCAGACATATTGTGCTGAATCTTTAGGGAAAATATCCTCATTATCAATCGATTATGGACGTTTTCTTTAACTCTTTAATGATTACCTGCATCAGCAGCAATCCAACAATGAATGCGCTGCCTTGGCAGTAGCCCACCTCTCGATCCACCAGAGAGTATGCCTGAAAACACACGCACATGCACACATTACACAACACGTTTGCTACGTGTTGCATTTGCAACAGATGACATCTGTAATCCTGACCGAGCATCCAGATTCAAGAGCAACAGGATCAACAAGTCACCAGAGGTCCCATCATTTCCTGCACAGCTGAGCTACCAGGGAACTCGACTGATGTGAGAAAGGCCAACGAGCTTGTTTCCACGGCTGTGAGCAACACATTTTCCCTTCGGATTTTGTCTCGTGAACCAAGTTACATCAAGAAGGTAACACGCCAAGAGCAAAATGTGAATCAAAGCCATAAATTGCACAGTAGTTTGATTATTGTTATGTATTTTCCAGTCACACTCTGTTTTATATTTTACATTGTACATGCATCCACTTGGGTTCGTGGAACAATTCATGTATGATCACCTGAGCCACACCACCCATCAAAGTGGCACATTTTACAAACATTTCTAAACGAGTCTCACGTTTTCGTATGAGGCGATGTAAAACTCTGTGCAGTGCTCACCTTCATGACGTTGAAGAGGACTTCTTGCCCCAGGCTGTCCTGGCCTTTGAAGAACTCATGCTCGGGGTAGGTGCGGGCGATGTCTCTGCGGATGAGCTTCTCGCAGGGGGACGACATCTTTAGCAGCTCAGAGTATTGGTTCTTCACCGGCATGTCAGTGGCGTTGCCCAGCAGCTGCCAGACGATGGCCCGGAAATGATGGGGAATGCCCTTCCTGATCAACTCCTGGAGGGCAAAGAGAGACAGACAGAGACGATAAAGAGGATTAATACCTCGCTCCTTTATGTGGCGGGGTATGCAATTTTAAACATCTCTTGAAGAGCAAAGAGCAAGTAGATGAGAGGAGACGAATCAATTATAGAATGATGAATAGATATCTTTACAAAGACAATTTAGTATCGTTTCATAATTACAGCCACTCAGTCCATTATGATGTATCACTCTTTACAACAACTCTTCACCCACTCATGTTTTTCATTAAAGCCAAACTATTTTTTTGTTTTGTGTCCGTAGAGTTTGCAGGCAGTATCGTATTGCTCGCTTTGTCTACCCTCCCATTTTTCCCTGACTCATTTTACTGTCCCGTCCCTTCATCCATCTTCTCCTCCCCTGGGTTTCTTCTTTTTGTCACAGAGGACGCAGGGGACACAAAGAGGAAACCAGGCAAGAAAGAGGATGAAGAGAGAGGTGTATTGGTGTAGCGCAACTAATACGTGCACTGCACTTGTAGGGGAACGTCAGCTAAAAATACACCCTGGGCAGTCACACAGCACTGAGCTTCATGTTTCTGACACACACGTGTACACACAACCGTAACCTCGTGAATAAAAACAGACCAGTGACAAAGTCTGCGTGTGAATCTAGATGGCCAGCTGGCCTCTGCATAAAAGGTGCAATGAGTCAGGGATTTACGGGGCCTTCCTTCTGTTTTGTTCCCACTCGGTAAACTTCTTGTGAAACCTGACCAACAGGATGCAAAAATAAAACGAGGAGGCTGATAATCTCCTTACTGACGCTCTCATTTCAAATTATATTCAGTGACTCATGCTGAGGAAAATGCTGCATATGACACCATAGTGTTTCCATCTCCCGTCCCTGATCCCCACCTTCAGGAGTTTGTCCTTCTTGCGTCTCCACTCTTCCCACTCGTTGACGATGCGGCCCCACAGGATCCATGTGTCCTCCTCCAGATGTGACAGGTTGGAGGAGGCCGAGGAGCTGGACACCAGTGACGAGCCGCTGTTGCGCCGTGAGCCGCTCATCGAGCGCATGGACTTGGAGTCAGCCTCCAGCAACCTGCGGGAAGAAACGGATGATGAGGACATGCGGCTCAAATTACAATTGATTATTTTTGATGGAAAAGGCACAAGATTACAGGGCGCGGCATGTTAGTCTCATACAAGGCGGTGCACACAATAGAGAGCTAAGATGTGCATTAGGAGTCACGGCAGGTAGATGTGACATTGAGGTGGATGTGACATTGTGAGGAGCAGTACAGTCTGTGGACGCACCACGAGGCTTGTTTCCTAAATAAACTACAGAATTGGAGACCCATGAGGATTTTACACACACAGCTGGCTATGACAGTTTTTAATAGACGGAGAAGGAGTGGCCTTTAAGTCATCTTCCAGTGAGTCAGACTGACAAGCTAAGTTTCTCACTTTGGTTGTGAGATGAGAAGGTTCAGAAGTTCAAACACATTCTCACTGACTGCTGATACAATCCAAGTTAAAACACAATTTTAGAGAGTTTAACCTATAAGAACCCGGACCCATTTATCCTTAAAGGAAAATTATGTGGGTTGTACCACAGACCAAGCGGACCACATAGAACACATTTCTAAAGTTTTTTTCAGAATAACACTTTTTATTCCCAAAGATCTGTGTTGTCACGTTGGGCTTAATAAGGGGCATAAAGCTCTATACAGAAGAGTCAATGTGCTTGTTACACTGGTGTCACCATGGGTTCTTATGGGTTAAAGAGTTTACCAGAGGAGTTTAGGACTAGACTAGACTTCAGCAGCATTTCTCACAAATTATCGTGAGCTAAATAAATAGTTATACATTTTGTGTAAAAGCCAATTAGACTTTTTTGATGAGAGAGTCAAAACCACTCATCTTATGAAGCAGACTGTTAGCTTAGCTAGTAGGTCACTGCTCGTGGTCAAATAATAGTCAAGAAAATAACCCCTCATGAAACCACAATCTGTTTTTACACCTTAGTTCGTGTGTGGATTAAACAAGCAAAATAAAATAAGTTGTTTTCTGAGCTTCACAGGTACTATTAGGCTGGTTGTTTTTTTTTTTACCCTTACTACTGGCTGTAGCTTCACTTACAGATATTGTTGTGTTTGTGTTGGTCCTCTCTTCATCTCCTCTCAACATTCAGCAAGAGAGGAAAATAAGAGTTTGAACTGTTCCTTTAAATGTTTTTTAGGGCTGCAGGACAGCAGGAAGCAGAGATGATGTGATTAAAGAGACCACTCTTTACCCTGAGGGTGTTAGGTTCAGTCACACTTTGACCTTGAATGTCTGGTCCTTTTAAGTCAGTTGACTCCTACATCCTGCACTTTAAGTTCTTTGCTGAAACATGTGATCGCTGGAAGAAGACTTTTACAGCATGTGTCCACGTACCCTTAATATATCACACCGCTCGGATCCTGAACTGATTTAATACTGAGCTTGCTGAGAGAACAAACATCAGCATCCAGAGCACATGTACATACTTTACTTTCCAGTAAGAATTAAAGGTTTATTTGGTTTTGTGGCTGAGGCGCTTCTCGGATGGAAAGACCTTTTTTTGAAGTGTTGATTATATGATTGTTGACAATCTACGATTAACAATGTAACCTATGATATAAAGCACTGGATGAAAAAGAGGGATTGTTATGTCAAGGGACAGGCATAGATTAATTTTTCCTCATAATCTCCTTATTGATTTGAACATTAAGGAGCACTGTGTTTATTTGTTCTTCCTTTTTGTAAACAGAGAATTTTCTGAAAAGTACTGGTAGAGTTCCCAGTGTCCACCTTTTCAGTGTTTGCTAAAACACTAACCTACATACCCATTTCTTGTTACCCAGTGTATTTCTTCTAGATGTAGGGCATACAGATTTGTGATTCTAGGTCAAGTTGACATTGCCCTGTGGTCATTTTACACAAATCCCTTTGCTGGGTTGGATAGGTGCATACACACCTTGAACAATGACAACCTGTCATGCAAAGGGGCTTTGTCTAAACGCAGCAAAATACAGTATTATACTATTCCTCCAGAAGTCACTGTAACCACTGCCAAAGCACCTTGAAATCTATTATTTGAGTATCAAACGCACCCTGCAGGCTTTAAAGGTGACTGTGAAGCATTTAGTTTCAATGTTTAATAGAGCACAGTGGCTGCATACTGCTTAGACTTATGATGGAAACGTCTCTCTAATCCTTCCGTATGCTTACTTTTTTTGATTGAGACTTCGAGTATCAGTTTAAGCTTCACCAATATACAGCAATATCTGATATTTTCATGCCCTTGAAAATCAGGAATTCATTTTAAAAGTTTTTGGATGTCTGTGAAGGACAGAGTTTCTGTTCTGCAACATCCTTCATCCTTCCATCGTTTTTTTCTCTGACTGTAATATCAGTGCTTGCTGCGTACTGCACAATATTTGGTGCAGAAAATATTTGGGGTCACAACTCATACATTTTGTTCCTTGTTCCAGGTTGTGTGTGCATGTGTTTTTATTCTGCACTTGAGCTTCTGCTTCTTCTTAAACTTTTATTTTGATTCGATTTGCCCGTTCTTTTATCTAGAGTATTGTTTTCATGATGTACCTACAGTTAGTAGACTTTTCTCATGCACTGTCTTTGGTTAAAGTTACTTATTTACCTTACAGGGATATAACTACACTGACCTAACATAATGATTACTTTTGTCAGCTCCCCATACACAGACATTAGTTAGTGTAGGCAGGTCTGTTGTACTCATACAGCACATATGCAGAGTTAAGACTTGAAATTCTTAGTAATTTGTTTTTAAGCAATCGGCCTGTAATTTTACCCACAGGCAGAGAAAAGCAGGCTTCAGGCAATGACCATCTATTTTTTCTGATAAAGTGACTCATGTAACCCGCAAGATAACCGAGCTAATGTCAGTGTCATGAACTGAAAACGCAGTCTTCACCTTACTTTTTAATGTGTCTGGTTGACTCACCTGTTTTGCTCCTCCAATTTGGCCAGCAGCTCCAGTTCATCGGGACTCAGGTTCTCTGAGTCTGCTGGGGAGGCCGCTGGTGCTGAGAGCACTGCATCATGGGAAGATGAGTCTGGGCTGAGCACTGGGCTGCCTGTTGATGGTGGGTCTGGATCCATGCCGGGAGGGGAAGAAGGGCACTCGAGCTGAGGGAGAGCCCCACCGGAGCTCTCTCTTTCCGGACTGCTGCTGGGTATAGACATGGCGGCGGCGATGGAGAGGGATGGGTAAAACAGTACAGGTGTAGTAAGAGGGTCTTCCAGTCTCACTGTTGGTCTCCCTCCTCAGTGAGCCTAAATGGCAGCCTGGCTGGCCTCGAGGCCAATATGATCAGAGGTCTTCAATCCTGTCATGGGTACAGAGGAAACTGAATGAAAATAGATGGCCACAAATCTGTTCAATTCAATGGGGATGAACTGAGCTCAACCCACATCCAGCATGGTCCTCCCCTGTCTACAATCGGCCTAATATTTTGGATTTTTAGCTTGTTATGTTTACTTATTTCAAAATTTGGAGGAGCGTGTCATGGTTGGCTCAGTGTACTGAACACAAATAAACTGTTGCAATGTACAAAGAGATGCCAATAACGCCCCTCCCTGTTTCAAATGACTACTTCGAAGGAGTGGCTCTTAGTCACTGTAATGACATCATCCTAAATGAGAACATCACGGTCGGCCACTCTGCTTACCAGAGAGCTTGTTTTTCTTCACACTAAGACAGACAGTTTCCCAGTGATGCCAAAAATGCCTGTCACAACCATGTAAACAAACTTGTGATCCATAGACTAAAGCGAACAAACACTGTCAGCAGCAAAAAAGGACAAACATAATGACCTGATAGTTTTCGGCTTTCAGAAGGACTCCGCCATGGTCACACTTGCTTGCACTTGCTTGATGTGTATTAAGTGATAATAAATCAATCGGATCATAAATAAATTAGATGAATAATTGAGCGAGTTCACAGAGATAAAGCAGGTGCCGCAGAGCTTCTAAAGAACTGGAGCCACTGGCAAGAAAGAGTCCAGGCAGCTTCGGACTCTCCTGTTTCCCTTCTGATGTGAAACTCGGCCATGACTTCACACCAAGAAACAAACAAACAAACAAAAAACAGTGGAAAATTGATGCAACTGCTCGGTTTGGGCTTAAGGGATTGTGAATAGATCTTTTTTTTTTTAATAATTAATAATAAAAAAGGGTGTATCTTCCAAGTTTAATTAGTTAAGGGCATGCAAAGGGCGGGAATTTGTATCTTGAGTGCAACATTTAACTTGCTAACGTTAGCACATCCGGACTCTGTGATTTGCTTTCCCTCGTCATATTAATCTTACACATGCACAAGATAGGGGAGATGAATATTAAGAGATGGTGTGAAGCTTTCACACGTGCCAGAGGAAAACAAACATTCCCAAGTTTAGCTGTTGTGCTGCACACGACAGCTGCTAAAGCTTCTTAGCAGAGAAGCCATAGGCACGTTCACATTCAACACGCACTTTATGTTGTATACGTATAGGCTCTGTTTCCTTCTACGCTTCGCTGTGAGCTGGAGCTCACAACTGAAGAGAAGCTGAGGAAGAGTTGCAATTGGTCTGTAAAGGAAATGATCCAAAGGGCCAAAGTGCTGCTCTGTAATAGGGAGCAAAATGTGGAGCTACAGTCTGCTCCCCTGACTCTCTCTCTCCTCTGCATAATGGATGGCATCTCTTTTGCTGGTGCTCATTGGAAATTACTTTTGGCCCTCCTCACACACATACACACACACACAGAAATAATAGGTGCAATATAACAAATTCAGAGGCAGAGGAGAGAAATCCCAGCTATGAAATAAAATACACAACATACACAAACACAGCCATCGTAGCCAACAAGAACAACACAATGAATGGATCGATAAATATCATATCAAACTGTCCACGTATTTGAAAACTCAAAAACAACATATGGAAGAATTGATTTTGGCTGTGCAATCAGCCATGAAGGTTGAGTGAAAGATACATTAGCCCGTGCAATCATTTTTTAAGCATATGATGCAGAAACACACCACAAAACAAGGAGAGCGGGAAAATAGCCTGCAGCGGAGGAGAGGAGCATAATAACAGTCTGAACAGGGAAAACACTGCATGGCGACGAGACAAGGGCCACATTCATGCACAGAAACCAGCCCAATCAAAAGAGCCATTAACGAGCCAATGAGACCAATCACATTTGTAACATGGCTCGGTCAAAAGACGTATCTGAAATAACGCCCCTTTCATAACAAAGTCATTTCACCACCTAATGATTGAACAGGTTTAAGTTATTCTCGTGAAGCCAAGCCACCTCTCTGTGGCTGAATTTATTGCAACGATCCTAAAACTGAAACTAAAAATGTCAATCTGCCTTTTCTTCCGAGATTAACATCATCTGACAGATGGGTGAGCCTGAGGCAGTGATGCATCTGCCTCCACGTGTATATTCACCTTGCCTGTCCAGCGATGAGACTGAGGTGATATCTATTTTTATTGACAAAATGTATAACTGTACTAGACACTTGACGCATTTTCACTTTGATCTCAACACCCAGAAACCCTTCAGTGACTGTACACAGCAGCTCGTGCAAACCCTTCTGGCCAGCCTGTGATCAAAAAGGCACAAGAGAGAGAAACAAGATGACGTTAATGAGGCCGACTCGCTTTGGTTGGAGCCTTCGCTCACCGCTGCATCATGACAAGAGTTTGATCCTATCTACTGAGTTTAAATTATTGTTGACGGGCCTTTCTGCTGGCTGACAGAGTTAGAGTTAGTTGACCAGCTGCCATGGCCATCTTCTTTTATTAAGGAATTTGAATTGTTAGTAATACAGGACCACGATCGATACGGAAATATGTGCCAATAATTTGAATCTCTCCATCTCTGCACTTCTTATAACAGCTTGCAAGTTTGTCTAATTCTTGTAAATATGTTACCCCTAAATGGTCAAACTGGATAAATGCTTGTAAATTGTACTAAGCATCACACTTTACTGCATTAACTGAGCCCAGATGAAATAAAATCAAACCTGTTCTCAGGCCAAGCTCTATACTGTGGTGCTCCCAACAAGTGTCCAAATGAAACCATTTTTACCACACCATACATGATTATATAACTTTAAACTCAACAACATAATAGCCTCCCTCAAACTCTTTATTTATGAAGCTTGTTGAAGGTGGTACTACTCGGGCTGGGAGAGAAGATTTATGGTAAAATATTCCCTGAGCAGGTCAACTTCCAGGATAGCTACCACTGACTACTACAGGAATCCCCACTCAGACCTCGCATCCACATTGCACAGTTAACAGAAAGTATCACATTTTCCCCCTCTACGTTTTATTTTTAGTGCAAAAAAAACAAACTGGCAGGTGGGACGGGAATCTGGAGCCATTAATAAGGACATCGCCAGATTAAACAGATGTCTTGTTGATGAAATAAAAAAAAAGAAACCACAAGTGCCATTAAAACATCTTAAGCATCAGCCTGTGAAAGAACAAAAGGGGAGATGCTCCAGAGAGGATTTAGTGCTACAGAGGGCTATTCAGCTGTGTCACTGTGGCCAGACCACACTGTAAAAAGGTGTGAGTCATGCAGGAGTCTCTCTCTCTCACACACACACACACACACTCTCGCGCGCACACACACACACACACACACACTGGTTAATGGAAGGACGTTGTGAAGGTCCCTGACAAAGCAAAACAAGCCAGATTTTCTGAGCTTGGCTGTTGCTTTGTATAGGACAGCAGGCTCGCTGTAATGTCATTGTGTACTTGGGAGAAACTGCAGAGGGCTGTGAGATAAAGGAGGGTTTGAGGGGCTTTCATTGTAATCCATTTAAAATTGTGTTTCCAAGCGTGTTTACTGCGTGTGTCTGTGTGCGCTGCATGAAAGATCATTGTTACTGTTTAGCATGTGCACTCTCATGCTTGGTGCATGCATGTTTATATTTCACCTCGTTGTGTGTATGTGTGCGAGCACCATTTTGTTTTTGTTTGTTTTGTTTATATTTAGGCTCTCCTTGACCAACGTCTCCGTGCACAACTATGGTATTGTGTAAAATCTACGCCTGGAAGCGTCCTCTCTGAGCTCTCACTGTCTACAGAAACAGACAGCGCTATTGTTTCCTCTCCTTTCCCCCCCTTAGTACACACACACACACACGCGCAAGCACGCCACCTCTAGTTATTCAACATGAACCCACAACCCCTTTGCCCCTCTGTGCTTTTTAATGTTGTATACATGGTTTGCATGCAAACCTTGGCGCGAGATGCATAGCGCTGATTTACTTTTCATCTGTGTGAAGAAGCTTTTCACGGTGTTTGGTGACACTGAACAGGCCTGGGGCAAAAAAAATTATCTCTTCATAAGACCAGGCTAACAGCGCATCAATCCATATTTCCTTTTCTGCAAAATAAGAAACGCTATACTATAATACTACATGCTGTCAGTTGCTCTGAGATGTAAAATCATTTCCCCAGAGGCTGGAAAAAAAAATGCGCACACACAAAAAAATGGAAAATCCTGACCAGCAATTTATGGAAAAAAACAAACAAACGACAAAAAAACAGAAATCAGCTACTTTTCACAGGAATCCCAGCCCCGCTAATGTATTTCCCTTGCCCTCCCCCCTCCATGTACTCATGTGTGTCTCGCCCTTGGGTATCTTCCATAATCTATAGATGCTAACCTCACTGTTGTTCCAACTCATGATCTCATGTTTGGTTACTGCCACGCGGACCGTTCATTTTCACGCTATTCATCTCCTTGTGACCTTGTGACTGGCGTCAGGCTCGACATTGCTCAAAGTGTCCTATTGTAAAAGAGGGAAGTTTTTTGTTCCTGATGTCGGTGCTTAAAGCTCTTTCCCTCAATGTTTGTGAAAGCCATAGCTGGAACCAGAATGACTCGATTAGCTCGAGTTAGTGCGTGGAATTAGTCCTGACAGCGATGATGCAGACATATTGATAAGTTAAACACACTCCACATACTGTAGAGTGCACGAGGGCGGTGGTGTAAAACAGATACTAATCAATATGTGTACGATGAAAGGAGGCTTTTAAATGGCCGATAACAACTGCCTGACAGCGGTGGAAACATCTTCTCTAGTAGAACTTGTAGGTGCTTTACTTGAGTATTTCTATTATACGCTACTACTGTTTCAGAAGGAAATATTACTACATTTATTTAACAGCTATAGTTATTGTCTAGTTTTCAGATAACGATTTCACATGTAAAACAACTAATATATGACGCTTTGTAATAAATGTGACTACCCAACACTATATGAGCACAGTACAGCAAAAAATCAGCCCGATGTTGACTAAAATATTAAAGTACCACTTACATATTAATACAATTGCGATCCAACAATGCAACGATGCATAAAGTGTACTTCTGTATCTAAGATTCTATTTATTCTTCCTTGTTAAGACCTGCCTACATCACCCATGATGCAACTCAACCACCAACAGTGCAGTCAGAGATTGAGGGGTGTTGTGCTACTAGCTGCTAATATAGCTTCAAGCTGCTAGCTTCAAGTAGAGACGAGGAGCGGGCTACAGAAATTTCAGCCCCAACAGATGCTGACTCAAGTGACATCACTTGAGGCGATTCTTAGATTTCATGCAGCTCTCTCTGCAGCCAACCCTGTTTACATGTGCAGCGGTACTCCATAAGACATGTACGTTTTACACACAGAGGGTTTAGTTTATTTGTATTTTATTTTACTGTATTTCTATATTGTGGCATTGGCACTTTTACTTAAGTGAATAATCTGCTTCATCCAGCACTGATGTCTGCGTTATTCTACAGTGAACCACTTTATGTTTATGTGTACTGAGGATGAATGGCACATCAGCCGTCCAGAATCATCATTACAGTAATGAGAGCCTGTTCTCCAAACAGTCCCCATGTACCAACTGTACTGTTTACATTATTGAGATGTCCTCCTCTCTCTGTCTCTCTCTCTATGTCTAAGCTCGAATGAAAAGGACACACTTTTAGGCCAATCGAAGCAACAATAATACCAAATGTTTTCCAGGTCCCCTAAATCTACTGACCACATTCATTTAAATGACTAATGCTTTCCTGCTCTAAATTTAGTTAGTTTCCCTCTCCAGATTGGGTTACCCTGCCACTGTGAGAGGAAATTGTCCAGAAATAGCCATCCTCAGAACCCATCAATTACTTTCAAGTACAAGTTTCATGTATTTTGCTCTTTTCTATCACTGAATGGTCAATGCATTAGTACCAACACTGCTCAGAGTATTTGGCATGACTAAAATAAACGCTTGATAAAACAGACTGTAACATTCACTAATCACTCACTAATCTCAAAACTGGATTACACAAGCGTGTCATGGAGGATAAATGCCTGGGTGCGACAGCAGGCACATAGCTAACGCTTAATGGGATGCTGAAGCAATGACTGACACGACTTTCCCCGCTGCATTCATTATATTATCTTTTTATTTCATACATTCCCAGCAGCGTCGTCACAAACACTGATCAGAAGCCGAGCTGCTTTTCAATCAACCGTTCTGATTACAAACATCTGCTGTTTGCCTTAGAAACGGCTGTGAGACGAGGAAACAGTCAAACACAAGGAATCCACAAACATTATCTGAAAAATACCTTGATTAGATTTTTTTGGTTTCATAACTACTTTAAGCATCCTAGGGGAAAATAAGAAAAAAAAATGAAACTGCCCCTTGATTGAAAGTGTGCACAGAGACCAACTTGCAGAAGTATGGATCAGTTTGAATTTGAAACCAGAAAAATCACAAGTAAAATATGATTTATGGGCCTCATTTATTCTGGCAAATATGAGTTCAAACAATACAATATAAACCAATCTAAAGGCCACCTAATTTGGGCTGTAAAAATCTTTCCACTTCCACATTGAAGACGAATTAGCTGACACATCATGTCACAGACTGATGCGACGGAAGCATCGTCAACAGCCACAGTGTGACGACACAGGTTTCAAAATGCCTCATTCTCTCACATCTGTGTTAATCTCTGTTAATCATACTCCCACAGATTCAGCTGACAGTAAATTATTCCCTCGTGTTCATTTTAAACAATAACAGTACGTTGACCTCGCTGATGAAATGCTCGATACAGGGATCAGATTAACTACCTCAGTACCTACCTCACTTTTCTAGATTAAGATGACGCATTTAAATGAAGCATTTGATAATCTCATTCAATGCACTGCTAAAGATTAAACCAGTGACTCTGTGTCACATTTGAGATGACTGAGTTGTTTTCATTCAAAGACTCGTATAGTTACAGACTTTTCTGTAACTGTATGATTCCCAAAAAGGTCAATAATAATAATAATATGAAATAATATTTCACAATAAAGCAAAGAAAATAGAAACACCAAAACATTTTATATGTTTTTCACAATCTCCCTCCCCTTTTGGATGAGCATTGGACTCAACTAGCCAACTCTATCAACAGGCAACAACAGAAAGATACTACTTACATGTTAATACAACAGTATTAACAACCTAATAAAAGTCGCAGGGCCACGTGTGTGCTTTGCCTTAGTAAGTAAGATTTTGAATGCAGGATTATACGTCTATTGAATTATTATTACACTGTTGTACTGGTGTGTTCACTTGAGTTATGGATCTGACTACTTCCATTGCTGCCTGAGGAAACAATGTTGTGCAAGGTGACAGGTCCAATTACTATTGAAACAGATGCATGAATAGAAAGAGGGCAAAACTCAGAGTAAAACTCAAATGATTTTAAAATGAGTCTGAATGAGGTTTCTCTGCAGAATTTACAGTATAACAGCCCTGCGCCTCATTATTCGAACATCATCTGCGTGTTGGTATAAATGCAACATGCAGCAGTCTGAAAATAAGATCACGATTCTGTCAGTGTAAAATCTGCAGGGCGACACAGATCCAGTTACAAATCTGCAGCCTACGGGAACAATGGAGTAGAAAGTGGAGAGCTGCAGTTGTAGTGAGCTTGAACCACGGGAGCCAGGTCATCAAGCTGCTCCCTGTTTTCATGTGTCAGCAAACAAGATGAAGTGCAGTGCTGTGCACACAGGCCCGGCCGGCACCACGGCAGGCAACCTGTAAGTCAGCCAGTTAGACCAGCATGAACCGGGACAGACGATACTCTGAGGGCCTTAAAAATGTACCTTTTAAACACTTAATGCTTTAGTTTGACCACTGTTTGTGTACACTGACATTTGCTTTAGATGATCGCACAACTCCTAATATTTTAGAGCTGAAAGCAAAAATGGCAATGATTTTAATAAATGGTTCCTGCTTCTCAAACGTGCGTATTTGCTAGTTCTCTTAGTCTTCTGTTATAGTAAATATTACACTTTATCTAAGGGCCTTCATCATTTATAGACTGTACCCTTGTCAAACAGCCACCACCACTCAGGAAAGAGTCTAGATTCATCTCATATTTTAATAAATCTTTTCTACTGTGAGGAAAAGTTTCACTGAAGCATCTGCAGTCTTTCCAGAAACAAATGGAGCTTGTCGAGGAACCATATGAAGCTGTTATTTTTACGATACAGCTGCTGATGTGTTCAGCCAACAACGCCTTGAAGCTGGAAAACAGAGTTTCATGAGTGCTTCATGACTGCCTACTGCAGGTACAAATGCAAGTTTATGAAAAAGCCATAATGCTCTTCTTTGATGATTCATCTCAGGTGTTGTCGCTGGATGAAGCCATTATTGGAGTGGAGGTTAGATCTCATTGTAAGCTCAGGAAAAAGATGCAGCATCACCCTTATTTACAGCTACTATCGAGGGCTCATCCCGTTTTTGGCGTGAGGGAATTCAGTCAGTCCTCCCGTATTATGACGTGGACGTGTTGCTCCTGTTCTACAACCAAACACAGCGACGTACAATAATAAAGCTGGACAGCAGCAGGCAGGCAATCTGTACAGCACAGAGAGAAGGCTGAAAGATAATATGCCTCCTGTGCTTGATGAAGGCTACACACAACTGCATGCACAAATTCAAACCCACACACACACACACTCACACGAGTGCACGCACAACTCAGAGATTGTTTATCCTGGAGACGCTATCCAGAGCCTATTAGCTTACCACTCTCTCACACGGAAGAATAATGTGACAGCAGCAGCAGCAGCAGCGAGTGCAAAGGAAGGGCTCAGCCGGGATAAGGTGTGCTTGTGTGCCACTGATGTAGTACAAAATCTTTTGTGTGTGTGTGAGCATGTGATCATGGGATCAGATAAGGAAGTTTCGAGGCGACAGCACTTAAAAACAAGGTCACCAGGATGTGAGAATCAGATACCTGTTTCCTTGACAGTGAAATGTGCGAGATGCCTTTTGCATGGTGAGTGGATTTTCACAGATAAGCCTGAGAGTAATCTCTCTGCCTCTCATATGACGATATGATGAACCCATTACTCAGTGGTATATGTCCTTAGTCATGGGGCATTTAAGTCCTGATTATAATCAACGGGGGTAAGATAATTAATTCCTTGAATAGTTTCCCCTTTCAGTGCCTGAGGGAGCTCTCCCATTTTGTGACTAGTCAGCGGTATCCTTCATCATTATACCCACAAAACTATGTCAGCTGCTGCTTTTTATTCCACTTGGGAGGTAAAAGTGATACGTGCCTGGCCTAGATTTAAAACATAGAGTCATTTAACTCTATTTCCTGTAAACATGCTCCTCTGTGTTAAAGCAGTGCTGGTTCTCTGTCACACAGAAAAAGGATTGACCTGCAAATCACTCCCTGATTTGGATGTTTACGGTGAAAACAGCTGGATTTTAAGTGAGTGGGCAGGTAGGAGCTCAATGACTATGATGTTTACCAAGGACAGATCAACAAACACCTGGACGGAGACACACAGGTGGACAGAAACCACCTATTCAAGATGACGATGACAATCCTTTGTCCTGCAGTTTCATACTCGAAGAGCCTTTAATCCTATTGACTGAGTTGTTTGGGCATTGACAGCTCATTATCCCGGCCTGCTCGCCTGAACAGCAGGCCTACGTGCTCTGCAGTCGATCCACGGCTCGGCTGGATCAACATCTGTGGCCAAAATGACACATCATCCCCCTGTCTTTGCGGCATTAAATGTCCCGGTTTTCCACCACAACGCGATTGTGCAACGACGCTAAAAAAAAAAAAAAAAAAAAAAAGCAAGCAGGACGAGACTGCCGAGGAGACAATACGGACATGCACACAGAGCAACATGCTATGATTTAGCAATAAATATGGTTTACAGGCTAATGAATGGGCCGTGTCTCCGCTGGCATGCTGTACAGTGGAATTTTACACTGAGATAAATGGAGCATATGAAGACGACGCTTTAATAACCAGGAACCAATGCTGGGGTTTTTTTTCTATGTGGGCCTCTGTTGCTATGTTAGTTTCCCGTTTGACATAATACAAACTAATAAGCACTCGGGGCCCGCCAGGATAATAAAAAAAATAAATAAAACATGAAATAAACAAATAAATAATAAAAAAAAAATCCCCCAAATGCTCACCTGGACTCCTTTTCCATAATCATCAGAGCGGTGCGTTTATCGTCGCTGCCACACGAGTCCGTCGTAAATGTCAAACGTTCGTTATCAGCTAATTAAAATCTTAATAGACCACCGAGGACAAACACAGAGAGACCGTCCAACGCAGTGCCATCCTCCTGCCGCCGCTCAACCGGGAGGCAGCGCCGCGCCGCACAGCTGGTCGCGAGCCCTTTCTCTCTCTCTGTCTGTCTGTCTGTCTTCGCACGCGGAGAGGCTCGCGCGTGTGTGAGCTGGATTAAGAGGTGAGAAATCTTTCTTTAGATATCCGCTAAAATAACCATGACAGCCGCGCGGCGGAGCAGGGATGTGGTTTAAACTGCAGCATCAGTCATTGAGGGGAAAACACACAGAATGGCTGGCGTTCTCTGCCCTCTGACGAGCACGAGGAGGAGCGAGCCAATCGGGTTGCAGACTGAGATGTGATTGGCATGTCATCAGCCAATGGCGTGCTCGGACTGCGGGATCCCCTTGGAAGGACAACACGGGCAGCCAATCAGCGGGGATTTTTATTCCGCGGGAAGGCGGGGCTCGCAGGTGTCATACAGCGGTGTCGCCTTGAACGGATTTACAGCATGGATGTAGTTTATATGTGTAGGACAACTGAGCGATTAATTACGTGACACACATGTTATATGTAATAGTTTAAGTCAGCCTCTGGTCCTGCAACCAGCTGTGATCACATGTGTTCAGTGTTGATATTTTCAGTGTTACTTCAGAAAAATGAACAAACATTTTAAAATGAATGCCACATTTTACTGTTTATTATAGCCATGGATTTTGCCGACAACCATGGCTAGAAATACCTGACAGAAAAGTGTTGATATGCATAAAAATCCTTTTTTGTGGTAAAGCCATAACTGTTCTCAAGGTGAGGTACAGCAACGGGGGGCTGTAAAAGAAGAGGAACACGATGACCAAAGATCATGGTGGACAGAATGACAGTCCTGAATGATATGAAATGATGTGTTATCACTCAAGCAGAAACACATGATGTGATGAAAATATTTTCAATAGTAACTATTTGTGCATCACCTTTGGAAGTCAGGTAGTTAATATAAAATATATATTATAAATAATGATTGTGAGTGTCAATCTACTCTATAGTAGATCATGTGACCTGTTTTCTGTGACGAGTCAAACTCTAGATTGTATTTAAAACCCCTTTGTAATGGTTAACTCGGAAACTGTGTGAAACAAATTATGTTGGCTAAAACAATGAATGCTTATCGCACTCAGACTGCCAGACTGTTGTCAGACTGCTGTTTGTAACAAAAAGTTTCCAGATTCAGATCTTCCTTTTCATTTAGCGTCTTTTCTTATGATACTGGTTGGGAACTTTTACCTGACTGTAGAACCTTTGTATGTGCCCATGTCTGTCTGTCTGTCTGCCTGTCTGTTTGTTCATCACAAACAATATTCTTACCCAAGAGTGTACCATTTTGGAAAGTCATACTCATCTCATCTGCTTTTTTATAATTGGGCTGAATTTAAATTTACTGAATTATCCTGTGACCTTCCACATTGGGTGAAACAAAATTGGGAGGGGGTTAATCCAGATCTGATGAGATCCCTATAGGTTTTATGTTGTTGATTTATTTATTTATTTTTACCACGGGCAGGCCTTGAGGGATGTTCTCAATCTTTGTAATGAGGCCCCAGTATAAGAAACATGAGCACACATTGAATTACATTTAATGCCATCTGTCATCTGGCCAAATGTCTTTACTTTGTTGCCTCCAAGTGGACAAAGCCTGATACTGCAGTTCCTCACTGCACATGCTCAATGCTTCCATAAGACAAAGAACAAAATTTCCCACATGAATATTTTAAGTTTAAGTTTAACTTTACTATATAATATATATAATGGTATAGGCAGACATATATGGACAGTGATATTAATATATAATGTATTGATATGTGAGGGCATAAACAGTGCAGGTAGCTGTGGTAGTAAGTGGGAGCCAAGTAGCCAGTGAGTCAGTCCATGCCGCTGCTTTGATGATAAGTGAATTTGGAGTAGATCCAGTATGGGTGGTAGGCAGGTTCTGAGATGAGCCAAGACCAGCACTTTGTGATGGTCAGGGTGAGTACAGCAGGGTGGAAGTCATTAAGGCTCACTGCAATTGAGTGTTTGGGCACCAGCACGGTGGAGGTTGTTTTAAAGGAGGTGGTGACAGCTGTTTGGACCAGCGACAGGTTGATGATGTTGGTCAGCATCTCAGTCAGCTGTCCTGCACAGACTCTGAGTGTGTCTAGAGATGTCAACATGTGAACAGCTTTACTTGTAATAATCTTCCTCAGCACACATGATGGTGGGAGAGGGTGTGAGGGTGTAATGGGTCACAGGGAATCAGTGATGGCCACCTCCTGGTTGTTTGTGTCAGGTGTGCATAAAAGCTGTGAAGCTGATCTGGGACGAGGCATTGATGGTTGGTAAAGAGGTGTTGCCTTGACACATATCCCAGGGTCGTCGGTCCTTAGCTTGTGGCTGTGCTTGGCCCTCCTGGCGCCCCTCTCCACATTAACCCTGGATGAACTGTAGGCCTGTGCACCACCTGATCTGGCTACACTTTAACAGTTCTCGCTGTAGCTTTCACACCTTTGATGAGTGCTGTGGGGAGTAATATATAATGTTCTCTGTATTATATTATGAAGGCGGCAGGAACAATGTGGTCATTGTATATTACAAACAGAAATTCTACAGAAATAATGAACCATAATATTTCCTTAAACATTACAGTTTTGACCTTTTCCCCTGACGTCTATGATTCGGACCAATCGCAGCCTTGGAAAAGTGGATCGTGTTTCTTCTGTACAGGTGCCACTGTTGGGTGACTGATGCCTTCAGGTGTTATTTCAAATAACGTAATTAGACTTCCAGAATTTGGACCAGAATATTTGGACAGTCATATAATCTACTGCATTATATGCTACATTAAAGCTGAGAAGGAGCAGATAGTTTTTAAATTGAGTTATAGGTTCTTAAGAACTGCTAATTGTTTGTTGGGGGGAGCTTTGGGAACTTTGGAGAAGAAAGTGTGGAAGTGTGCTGGCCACCTGTTCTGTCGCAGCTTAACCCAGAACCCGATGTAGACTTTTCCACATTAGACCAAATCAACAAGAAGGTGACTCTGACCCTGTGACTTAAGTTAGTGACTATCTGAGCAGATCACATACAGATTTACACCAGTGGCTCCAAGAATCAATGAAGAGCTGCAGGAATAAGCAGTGCACAAAATTCAGATACAACATGGAAAGCAGATCATGTGTCAGTCTTCTCTTCAGAGCTTGTAGGAATCTTGGGTGGCAGGAGGAAAAGTGGTGCCAGGCCAGATCCAATAGTAGAAATTTGACTGTGTTAAATCAAGTATCTAAGTTGGGGAACACTGTTCCCGCTCATGTAGGGGTAGACTTCAGGGGAAAGAAAAGCCGACAGGATAACAAAAAGAGCTGTCAGTAGGAAGAAATTAGTTCTGGAGGCACTGAATGGAAAGGTCAAGTGCAAGAGCTTAATACAACAAACACCAGCAATGATACAGCAAAAAGAACTGAAACACATGACAAATACAAGAATTGGCCGGAGAGATGGGACACTGTGGTAATAACTAGACTGAGACTGGGTCACTGTGCTTTGAATCATGGGGCGTTAGTGGTCACTGGATCAAAAATGCATCTTTTTATGTGGAGGGACAGAAACTGTGAATCATGCTGCAACAGTTATCACATAGAGGGCATTTGGAGTTACAGACTATTTAATGAAATTAAGACCCATTGCACAACATTCTGAAATAAATAAATAATACACTGACTTAGACTCAGGGGTTAAAATGCAGCAAATGTGCATACTGGGGAAAAAAGAACAGTAACAGTGAACAGTGTAGGAATTGTGGAGTTAAAGAAAATATGGCATTAGAAGAAGAGTAGTATAGAATAGATACTTTAAAGATGCTCGAGGGAAATTATTATTTTTTTCACTCAAGTTTTCACATGAGTGGACAGCCACATAGCGACAGCCTAGTAGAATTTGGAGATTCGGTACTTGTTCAAGGGGATCTTGCCAGTGCCCAGGAGGTTAACTGGCAGCTCTCGAGCTACTCTCTATACTTTGGTATACATGACTGTAGGGCAGCAGTGTCCAAACTTTTTGAGAGGGCCAGATTTGACAATATGAAGACATTTTAAAAATGAAAAAAACAAAAAAAACAAAAGTTATATACACATGCACTGCTCTGTAACAATGTTCTTTTCATTGATTATCTCATCAATTATCTTTCTTTCTTTTTTTTTTAATGACAGTGTAACCAAATTGTAGCCAATTAGGCGTGAACAAATCTAAAAACCAGTTCTTCCTTTCTTTCACATCTGGAGTCAGATAACAAAGAATAAATTGCATGGACGTTACGTTAAACTTTAATGAAGTTACACATCTTAAGATCATGTTCATTCTAAACATGACTTATTATGAGTAATGCAAAGTCAAATGCAAACATTTGAGTTTAAAACGTTTCACTCTTGCTCTCGTCTTTAACAAAATTGTTCATAAAGTAATATTTTGTGCCACATGTACAGGTATATAACTAGCAGTAATGTCCTTAGAGGTTAACGTTTAGTGCATTCAAATGCTTCATTGTGTCAACAGGACAATCTTGACCGCGGGCCGTACTTTGGATATCCCTGCTGTAGAGCAATAAGCAGTGGAAGAAAGTCACATAATTGCGTTGCAGAGTCAGTCACAAGGAAGTCACTCTTTATTTGACACAATAGTGTTGGGTAATAAACATAAAACAAAAGACAAGGATTAGTTTACATCATGTTAAATACTCTTGTACGGTAGGTGGAAGTGTTTCTTCGGTGGAAGGAGAAGAAGAAGAAGAAGAGCGGAGTTCTACAAATGACCTGTAGGGCGCAGCAGTGTGCCGCACTTGTTGCTCCCTACTGCAAATTATCCGAAGAAGAAGAAGAAGACGCGGTGTCACGCACATTGACATCGGCGGGACATAAAACATCACAGAAAGGTGAAATATTGCGTTCGCGCTTTTCACACCAAACTAATCAGCGTGTAGACAAATATTCTTGAGATTCATGAAGACGTGTGATGGCATTTGGGGCTCTGGGAGTTGCTTTTGTAGCTGATAGGCTACACGCAGCAACGTTAGCTGTTAGCTTCGCTTCGAGTTAGACAGCTAGCTTTATTTATATTAGTCACAGTGAGTATGTTTGCCTTTCTTACAGTTATGAGCAAAACCGCACGATGTTAGAGAGGTTAGCAACGAAGCTGTAATGTTTCTTTAAAGTAATTTGCAAGTCTCGTGCAACGCTTAGCTGCTAGCTGCTAACTAGCCGGTTTGAATGAGTCCATTGTTTACGCGTGGGTTGTGTCTGTCGGGTCACAGCGGCCGACTATTATTCTGAGCCGACGTAATTGTTATAGCTCATCCCATTTATCACGTCGGCCGTGCAAGACCTTACAGCCTGGCTAACGTGAGCTTTCGTGTTAGCTCGTTTTTTTTGCCATTCACAGGCTGCGGCCTGCTAACGCGACGGTCCTTGAACCTGACTGCTAGCGCGGCTAATTTTCCAGCTGCTTGTGTTTCGTTTCATTGCAGCGTCCAGCTGCTTTCAATCAGGAATAACGACAACAGGATAGTAAGAGACATTCTAATCTGTGTGATTACAGTTATAACATCGCGTGGCCTTCATCTCTAACACGAGCTTTTCAAGTTTCCAGAGAAGTTGTGAGAATTTTTTTTTTTAAAGTACTTCCTCCTCATACAGATGGCTGAGACCGACGTTGACAATGAACTTCTGGACTATGAGGAGGAAGAGGAGCCCCAAGGAGCCCCTGAGAGTGGGACCCCAGCGAACAAGAAGGAGGTGAAGGGGTCCTACGTGTCCATCCACAGCTCTGGCTTCAGAGACTTTCTCCTCAAACCGGAGCTGCTCCGCGCCATTGTTGACTGTGGTTTTGAGCATCCCTCAGAAGGTTAATAGCTGTCCCACCACTCCACGTGAACTCCTACTGTCTGTTCTGTTTTTTTTTGTTTGTTTGTTTTTTTTTTTTTTAAGAAATTTTCATTCACTCATAATTACTATTTGTTTTATTTTATTTTTTTTTTTTAGTACAACATGAGTGTATTCCCCAAGCTATCCTGGGCATGGACATCCTCTGCCAGGCCAAGTCTGGTATGGGAAAGACAGCAGTGTTTGTACTGGCCACTCTCCAGCAGATTGAACCTGTGGATGGTCAGGTAGGTTGGTCTCCTGTATTTTTTTTTTTTTTTTTTTACAGCTGTAGAATTAGGGAAGTCTTCCTCTTAAGATGCCATATGTTGATGTCCACTCTGTGCTTCGAGGCACCTGATTTTTAATTTTACATTTTGAATCTTGTCAAAGAGAGCTCATGAGCGTGAACATGCATTTCTT